>PVKZ01000507.1:0-615591 GCA_004027375.1 Macroglossus sobrinus
TCTCTCTCTCTCTCTCTCTCTCTCTCTCTTTCTTTCTCTTTTGTTACTATCTTAGTAAGCTATCCTCTTTTGCCTTAGCTAACAGAAAAAGGACATGTTTGAAAGCATTAATTTGTAAATGGCCATTTTCAATTTATTGTTGAAAACATCACTCAGATCTTCACAAAGTTCCTTCACAGTGCTTGGATAGGGAAGCAGAGCAGAGTGATTTAATTTGAAAGCAGGGGAATTGTTCTCTAAGTTCTAAGTAAAAACAAATTGCTGGAAAATTTTCTCTTTCCTTTAATTTGTGGCAATATGTCTATTGCTTTGGAGCCTTCTGGCATCTTGCTTTCTTCATACATGTGGATTGCAGCCTCCTTTGCACCTTATTCCTGAGCCTTTTACATTTGAAAACTAGGATATATCTGTCAAAACTTCATTTACTTGTATTCTAATGGCATCTAGGTGACAGTGGGTCTGGACTTTCGAAATCAAATGCTAGAACTTGAATAGTACGTTCAATTTAAGCAAAGGGAAAAATTCTAAAAGATTCGCTAACATATTTGTCAATATTTATTTGACATTGGAATTTATTTTTTGACCTATCACTTGACAAAATCTTGCTCTTTAAGAGGAAAAACAGACCTAACTGATACTGTTACCAAATTCGGGTTTGACTCCTTGTCACTCATGAGCCAATAATTAGAAGACAAGGGCTATTGGGAGAAAAGAAGCTTTATTCAAGAGCTAGAACCCTGAGAACATGGTGGACTACTGTCACAAAGACCATCTTGCCCCTTTGGTGCCAGTAGGGCCTATTATAACGAGAGGTCCGAATAAGGGACAAGAGAGAAATTCCAGGGCTGCATCCTGGAGTGGAGGGGAAATGTCTTTAGGCCAACTATCTCCTCTTCTGGTCGTGGCTTCTTTTTCATGCCGCTTGGGTGGGGGGAGGTAAGGAAACAAAAAATCTAACCAGGAGCGGGTACAGAGTTCCTCTTTTAGGGTGCAAGTCTACATCACCAACTGTCCTTCACAGCCTGCTCTGTTAAACAACCTAAAGCTGGCCAAGCAGAGGTCTGGTTTGCTTCTTCTAGGGGACCATTTGACAATCAATCTTTTGGTACCAAAAGGTCTGGGAACAAAGTCAGCTTCCTTTGAAGTCCATTTCTAGGGTTCTTAAGCAAGCAAGCTGTTTACCTACAAGTTAAGTATTAGTTAACAAGATATTCTTATGTACGTAAAAAATGAGACAGAAAGGAAATAAATGGTTACAATAATAAAACAGTTACAATCTCCACTGCCATTTCCTTATTTCCATTTCTATGGAAGTTTTGCGATCTACCTGTCATGGACTCCTGAGACAATAATTTACCGTGAAATTCTCGAATTTGCAATGAGACTTGGCTTTCAGTTCCAGTTGGAGGAGGAGTCCCAAGGTACATTTGCTTTCTAAATGTCAAAACTTGACTATGTAATTTAGTTATGATTATTTTGAACATTCTGTAAGAGACTAATGTTAACACTAATACGGTTAAACCTAACTTTACAATTGCTCTTAGGACAGATTTTATTTCTGATAGTATCCAAGAAAATAAAACAGAAAACTTATCTCCCTTGTCTTTGAACAAGGGAGCAGGTAACACAAACATGGAAGGGTAAAGGCAGAAGAAGCAAGTGAGTCACAATGTTATTATATTAGACTGCTTGGATCAGAAAATAAAGCTATATCAAAGAAATGAAGCTTGTGTGAAGTTAGTGTGTGGTTACAGGATGAACAGGATAATTGTGCCTTTACCTAAGATCTCAAATACCATTGAGAGGTTTTACCAAGTTTCCTATCAGAAAGCACCATTATTCATTGCATGGATTTCACTAGAATGCATATGTTACGAATGAAAGAAAAGGAAAAGTCATATTAAAACCTGGCCTAAGGAAGCAGGATCAGCTTAAGAGCTACATATGTTAGAAATAAAATTAAAGGGTTATTTCCTATAAAGCTAGGCTGAGCTAAGCAGGTCTTCTGACACGGTTGCCTGGCTTATACAAAGATTTCATAAAATCTGTGCTTAGGGCACCCTTTTTTCTACAAACATTCTCATTACCACGTGTTCATTTGCTCAGAGCCAAAGGGAAGCCAAATGTTCAGGTTGATACGAAGCCTTAGAGATTTTCTCTGGGTAAAATTTTCTAACTTTTATACTAATATAATTTTATTTTCATTGAACAGGAGAGAGTCAGGGCCTGAATATGTGGTTGGATGGGACACACTGCTCACTTAGCACCTGTGTAGGAAGCTTCTAGATGGCCCAGATAAGTGAGGGCAGTTCAGGGCAAATCTTCCCATGGGGTAACTTTTGGTCAATTCTGCAGTGGTTTACTAGTATGATATTAAAACCACAGTAGGTTGACAAGCAATATCCTTTGTCTCTTTATAACTATCCAATTTTACTTCTACTTTCGTCAGTCCAGTTCTCTCTGATTAGCTGTTTCAGTGGCAAATGAAATAAAAATCCATGGTATTAACCTGGAATAAAACATATTAAGAAACCCTTTTTACTCCAGTGCATACATATGGCAGAGCTGTTCATTTTGCATTTAAATATTCCCTCCAATAGTGGAATGCTTGAAACTATTGCTTTTCTATGGGAAATTAAACAGGGAGCTGTTTAATGCTCCTTGTTAGTTTTTTTTTTTTTTTTTTAATAAAAATGAGAGTGAGAAGCCAGCAGTACCAAGAGCAAATATCTGCAGGACTCCATGGCTGTGCTAAAAGCAAAAAAGAGAGAGTAAAGTTTACTATACAACAGATCTTGCAAACTTTCTGTAAAAGGCAAAAGTAAATGTTTTAGACTTTGAAGGCCATATGGTTTCTGTTACAACTATTCAACTCTGCAATGTAGAGTGAAAGCAACCACAGACAACAGTAAAAATAAATGGGCATGGTCACATTCCAATAAACTTATTATAGAAACAGTTATCAGCATGGATTTGGCACAAGGATCAGGTCTCTATTCTAAAAAACTTTTTTTGAGTAATCCAAAAAGCATGCCTGCTAAGATTCGAGGGGGAAACAAATGTCCAGTAAGGAAGCATTTCCTTATTGTTCTACCTATTTTGCATCACAGGACAAATGCCCTTAAAATTTCTCATATTGCAAAAACATTTATTTAGCACCCTCATACCACTTACAGCTGCACTTTACACTATTGAAAAGTAATTTTTATCTACCTTCCCAAAGGTCAACGTGCATGCTCTCATTCTAGTTGGAAGAGTGATAGTTTTGTTAGTCTATTCATCTTTTTAATTTCTACCAATTTTTATACTTTACTAAATAATTAACAAAATAACAATAATAAGTCCATAAGGCATGAAGTGGATGAATAGATAAAAAAAACAAGAGCCAGCTATATACTACCTAAAAGAGATTCAATTCAGCTTAAAAGACACACGCAGACTGAAAATGAAGGGATGAAGAAAGATATTCCATGAAAATGAAAAGCAAAAGAAAGGGGTAACTATATTTATATCAGATAAAATAAATTTTAAGCCAAAGAGTGTAATAAGAGACAAAGAATGTCTTTATATAATAATAAAGAATAAATCCAACAAGAGAATAAAACAACTATAAATATTTATTTATGCACTGAAAATAGGAACAGATACCAACAGAGTTGAGGAGAGAAATAGACAGCAATAAATAAACAGCAATACTAAGAACTTTGATACCATATTTCAATGGTTATATCCTCCAGGCAGAAAATCAGTAAGTGAATATTGGTTTCAAACTCCATATTAGATCAAATGGATTTAGGAGATATTTACAGAACATTACATTCAATTGCAATAGAATATACATTCTTCTCATGTACTCATGAAACATTTTCCAAGATAGAATATGTATTAGAAACAAAAGTGTCTTAATAAATTTAAGAAGATTGAAATTATATTAATCAACTTTTCTAACCATTGTGGTTAGAAAATATATCAATTATAAGAAGAAACCTGGAAAATTAAAAAATATGTAAAAATTAAACAACATGTTACTGCATAACCAATAAGAGGAAGAGGTTATCAAAAGAGAAACCAAAAAATAATTTGAAACAACTGAAAATTTAAATACAATCAAAACTTATGGGATGCAGCAAACACAGTTCTAAAAAGAAAGTTTATATTATAAACATTTACATTAAGGAAAAGTAAAGCTCAAATAAACAAACAAACCTTATATCTTAAAGATCTAGAAGAACAAACTAAGGACCAATTAATAAAAATAAATAATAAAAAATAGTGCAGAAATAAATGAAAGAAACCAAAAAGATAGTAGAAAGTGTTAATAAAATCATGTTTTTTTTAAAAAATAACAAACAGATAAAATTTTAGCTAAAGTTACAAAGAAAAAAAGAGAAAACTCAAAAAAATAAAATAAAATCAGAAGTGAAAGAGGAGACATCACAACATACCACACTAATAAAGCATCATAGTAGACTATTATAAATAATTAAATGTCAAAAAATTAGACACACTAGAAGGAATGAATATATTTCTAGAAGCATAGAACCTACCAACTGACCATTAAAGAAATAGAAAATCTAAATGGACCAATTACTAGTAAGATTAAACCAGTAATTAAAAAAAACTCAATAAACAAAAATCAAGAGCATATGATTTAACTGGTAAATTCTACCAAACATTTAAAGAATTAATACCAATTCTTCTCAAACTCTTCCAAAAAATAGGAGAGGAGAGAACACTTCTAAACTCATTTTACAAGGCCAGCATTACTCTGATACCAAAAACAAAGATACTACAAAAAAAGAGTAAGTTACAGGTCAATATCTGTTATTAACATAGATGTGAATACGTTCACCAAATTTTAGCAAACCAAATGCAACAGTACATTAAAAAGATCATACACCATAATCCAATGGGATTTATTACAGAGATGCAAGGATGTTTCCACATCTGTAAGTCATTTAATATGCTACACCACATTAACAAAATGAAGAATAAAAATCATGTGATCATTTCAGTAGATTCCTAAAAAAACACTGGACAAATTTTAACATTCATTTATGTATAGAAGAAGGAAATCTCCACACAATAAAGGCTATATATGATAAGGGTAACACAGGAGCCCCAGGTCTGAAACTTGGGCCTTGAATATTCTGAATAAACCACCAGGAGGACCAGAGCAGCGAGACATGCTGTTTATTACTCATGAGACAGGGGAGCTTCAGCAGCGGCAGGTCAGAGCTCAGAAAAAGACACCTGGCCAGGAGCAAGCAACAGTTTGGTATATAAGTGGCGGGTAGGGGTAATTGTCTCATTGGGAGAGCAGCGCTTTCTCAGTCAGATTGGAGCAAGGTGTGCTGCTTAGTTACAGAAGCAGATAGTGTCCATTAGAAACCACCTTCTCCAGAGGAGCAAGCAGATAATGTCCATAGGAATGGCAGAAAATATCCCTGGGAGCAGGCACTGCTGAGAGCCCTTTCTGCACTGCCTTCTTCATGGCTGCAGGCCAGGCAGTCATTTGTCTTCTGATTACATGGTGGGGCTATGTTTCGAGTTAAACCTACAAAGAAGCCAACATTTAAATCATACTCATTAATGAAAAGCTGAAAATCTTTCCACAAGATCAGGAACAACAAAAGAATACCCATTCTCACCACTTTTAATCAACATAATATTGAAAGTCTTAGCTCGAGCAATTAAGCAAAGAATAAAATAAGTTATCAAAAACATAAAGAAAGGAGTAAAACTATCTCTAATTGCAGATGACATATTATATATAGAGAAACCCTAAAGACTTCATAAAAAATAAAAATAATAAATGAATTCAATAAAAGTGTAGAATAGAAAATTAATATGCAAAAATAAGTTATATTTATATATCATAAGAACAAATCAGAATGAGATATCAGTAAGCAATTCCCTTTGCAATTGTATCAAAAATAAATAAATAAAATAAAATGAATAGGGATAAATTTAACCAAGGAGATGAAAATTCTGTACATTGAAAACTGTAAGATATCGATGAAAGAAATTTAAAAAGACACCAATAAATAAAAATATTAATATTAAAATATTTATACTACTTAAAGCAATCTTAGATTTATTGCCACTGTATTAAAATTCCAGTGGCATTTATCATAGAAATAGAACAATCATAAAATTTGTATGGAACCACTAAAAAGCCCAGATATCCAAAGCCATCTAGAGAAAGAAGAATAATGCTAAAGGCATCACTCTTTCTGTTTTCAAACTACATTTCAACACTATAATAAGCAAAAGAGTATGGTATCAGCATAAAAACAGACACATAGATCAAAGAAACAGAACCGAGAGACCAGAAGTAAACCCACACACATATGATCAATTAATTTATAATAAAAGAGCCAAAAGTATACACTAAGGAAAAGATAGTCTATTTACTAAATGATATTGGGAAAACTAAATAGCCAGAATGAAACTGGAACTGGATCCATGACTTATATCATATAGAAAAATCAACTCAAAATGCATTAAACTTAAATTTAAGACCTGAAGCCATAAAACTACTAGAAAAAAGGGGAGCACAAGCTCCTTGACATTGCTGCTGGCAGTGATTTTTTGGATTTGACACCAAAAGTAAAGAGAAGAAAAGCAAAAACAAGTAGTATTACATCAAACTAAAATCTTCTGCACAGCAAAGGAAACCATCAACAAAATGGAAAAGCAACCTACAGAATGAAAGAAAACACTTTTAAAATATATATCTGATATATAGTTAAAATTCAAAATATATAAGGAACTCACACAACTCAATAGCAAACAAGCAATTCAATTAGAAAAGGTGTAGAAAAACCAAAGTCATTTTTTCAAAGAAGACATATGAATGACCAATAGATTCATAAAAAGATCTTCACCATGACTAAAATGCAACTCAAAACCACAATGAACTCACCTCACGCTTGTTAGTATGTTTTTTATTAAAAGGACAAGAGATAGCGAGTGTTGGCAAAGATATGAAAAAAGAAAACCTTTTTGCACTATTGATAGGGATGCAAATTGGTGCAGCCATTATATAAAATAGTATGAATTTCCCTTAAAGAATTAAGAAATATCTTGAATATTATCTAAAGGAAATGAAAACAGGGTATCAAAGAGACATCTGCATTCTCATGTTCATTGTGACTTTATGCACAATAACCAAAATATAGAAACAACCTGTGTGTCCATCAGTAGACAAGTAGATAAAAATGTGATTATATATACACACACATATATATAAATATATATAAATATTATTCATGAGTAAAAAGGGAAAGCATTTTATTTGTAACAACATTGATGGATCTTAAGGGCATTATGCTAAATAAATAATCCAGACAAAGACAAATTCTGCACGGAATCACTTATATGTGGATTCTAAATAAAAATTCAAACTCATAGAAACAAAGTGGCAAAGTGGTTGGCAGGGACTGGGGTAAAATAGAAAAAGGGTATCAAATTTTAGCTATAAGATGAATAAGGTCTGAAGATCTAATAAATAACATGATTGTAGTTGATAGTACTGTATTGTATAACTAAAATTTGCTGAGAATAAAATTTAAATGCTCTCACACACACAAAAATAAATGTTTGGGTGATATGTTCATTAACTAAATGAGGAATCCTTTCACAAAGTATAAGTATATCAAATCATTATTATATACACTTTAAATATCTTAAAATTTTGTCAATTATACTTCAATAAAGCTGAAAAAAAACAAAAAAATCATATGTCCAAACAAAATATGAATGTTCATAGTAGAATTATAACCAAAAGATGAAAACTGCCCAAATACTCCTCATAGGCTGAATGAAGAAATAAAGTGATATATCTACATAATGGAATATTATTTGTACATAAAAAAAGCATGACTTATTGATAAATGCTACAGCATGGATAAATCAGGATAATCTTAGGCTGAAAGAAGTCATAAACAATTCTATTTTTTATGATTTTATTTATATGAAATGTCCAGATTAGGTCAATCCATAGAGATAGAAAGCAGATTAGTGATTATCAATGCTGGGGGCAAAAGTGATTGAAGAACAACTGCTAATGGGTAAGGGGTTTCTTTTGAGTGTGATGGAAATGTGCTGGAATTAGAGAGTGATGATGGCTGCACAACACTGTGAATGTACCATGGGTCACTGAATTATTCACTTTGAAATAGTTAATATTATGTTAAGTGGACTTACTTTGATTAAACAAAATGAAGAATTGTTGCATGCTGCAACATGGATGAGCCTTGAAAACATTATGCTGAGTGAAAGAAGCCAGTCACAAAAGACCACACATTATATTATCCCATTTCTATAAAATATCTAGAATAGGAAAATGTAGTCAGAAGTAGATGAGCAGTTGACTAGGTGAGGGAGTGAAGGCAGAAAGAGTTGGAGTGTGATAGCTAAAGACTGTCAAGTTTCTTTTTGAGTTGATAAAATGTTCTATGATTGATTGTGGTAAGGTTATAGAGCTCCGTGACTATTCTAAAAATTCTTGAGTTGCATACTTTAAATGTGTGAATTTTATAGCAAATTGTACTTCAATAAAATCTTTTTAAAAAGAGAGAAGCTCCTAGAAGAAAACTCCTAGAAGAAAACAGAGGCAGTTATCCTCTGACATTGCTTTTCATAATATTTTTTCTGATATATCTCCTTCAGCAAGGGAAACAAAAGAAAAAATAAACAATGGGACTACATCAAATTTAAAAGATTTTGCACAGCAAAAGAAACCATCAACAAATTAAAAAGACAACCTACTGAATGAAAGAAAATATTTTCCTATGATATATTTGATAAGGGGTTAATATTCAAAGTTTATTAAAAAATTTATATAACTTGACATTAAAAAATGGGCAGAGGACCTGAAGAGGCATTTCTCTAAAAATGACACAGAGATGAACAATAGACATATAAAATGCTCAACATCACTAATCATCAGAGAAATGCAATTTTAAACCACAATGAAATACTTCATACCTATCAGAGTGGCTATCATCAGTAAATCAAAGAACAAGTGTTGGTGAGGATGTAGAGAAAAGAGATTCATTGTGTGCTGTTGGTTGAATTTCAAATTTGTACAGCCACTATGGGAAACACTTTGGAGATTACACACACAAAAATATTTAAAACAGAACTATCTTAAGACCTAGAAATTGCACTTCTGGTTATTTACACAAAGAAAATCTGTTGGGAGCTATTCTTGCTGAATGCTCTACAGACAGGGTTAAAGTTGCCTGCAAGTTAGAAGTTTGCAGAGCATGTGGGCTCTATGCAGAAGGAGGAAGTTTGGCTTAATGGATAGTTTGTTGCAGAAGGAGGAAATTGGGCTTAATGGAAAGAGTTGAACATTCCTTGCCCTAAGGAATAAGAGACAGAAAACAGGAACAAGGATGTTTTGAGAGAACTTATGTAAAGGTAAGCAATTATTTGCATATCTGTGGGTGTTGCTTCTTGTGCACATCCTAGGGTATAAATATGCTATGCTTAAAAAACTCAAGGCGCAGTATTTATTGTTAGCCCTCCCAACTCTATCTTTTGTCTCTCTCTCTCTCTTCTTTTCTTAATCCTCACTCCCCCTCTCGGGAACTGTTCGCTCTTATCCGGCTGGCTCCGGCAAAAACCAAAACACCAAATCAAAAAGACATATGTACCCCTATGTTCACTGCAACAATATTTACGATAGCCAAGATACAGAAACAACTGAAGTGTCTATCCACAGACGATTAGATAAAGAAGAGGTAGTACATATATGCAATGGAATATTACTCAGCAATAAAAAAGCATGAATTGAAATCTTGCCATTTCCAGCAAAATAGATGGACTTAGAGGATATTATACTAAGTAAAATAAGTCAGACAAAGACAAATACTGTATGATTTTACTAATCTGTGGAATATATAGAACAAAATAAACTAACAAAATGGAAACATATTTATAGATGAGAACAAAGTGGTTATTGCTAGATGGGAAGAGGGGATTGGGAGGGTAGGTGAAGAAAGTGAAGAGATTAAGAATACAGATTGGTAGTTACAACATAATCACAGGAATGTGAAGTACAGCATAAAAAATATAGTTAATAATATCGTAATAACTATGTATAGTGCCAGGTGGGTACTAGACTCATCAGGATGATCATTTTATAAATTATATAAAGTCAAACCATTATGCTTTATACCCAAAACTAATAAAAATAATTTTAAACTTCTACACTAATTGAACAATAAAAATAAAAAAAGAGGTAAGCTTGGGTCATTTCTTTTAAATCCTTGCTTCAGTAAGATATTTATTTTATATGCAAAGATATAGATATATAAATTTAATATTTTCTAGCATTTGTTTAAGGAAAATAAAGTGTGAATTTTGAGACTCTCTAAAGATAGATATTTAGATAGATAGATAGAGAGAGAGAGAGAGAGAGAGAGAGAGAGAGAGAGAGAGAGAAGGCACCTTACAAATTATGTGGAAAAAAAACTGTGTACCTCACTGCCTCCTCATCTCTCTCTGCTTTGGTTAATGCTTTTACTCATAGGGGATAATGAAAAACTTTTCAAATATGTTTTAGAGAGCTTTGATTTTAATTTAAAAATTGAATGAGAAATATATTCAAACATTTCTATGTAAATCAGCCTGCACTGTGAACAAAAAGTATAAAAAACAAAAAAGATTTCAATTGAAACCCAGTTTTATACAGAGTGGAGCAGCACACTCAGAGGGTCAAAGATCCTGCCTTTGGACTCTCCATAGAAGACAACTTAGACTAGTAAAAATGAAAAAGAAGAATGATGGGGAGAGGGTTTTAGCAGGGGGAGATCAAGAAAAAAATATCAAAGAAGATGATTTTGAACAGCTCATATGGATTTTGTTTTTCTTTTACCCTGAATGAAAATTAAAATCTATCTGATTGTGAGAGGAAATCAAGCAACATGATGTGAATCATCCAACTGACTACCAAAGAACTCAAAAGAATCAAAAGTTTTGGGGTGATAAAATGTTTCAGACAACTTTCAGTATGGTTTTTATAATATCCTGCCTCTGTTTTTTTCACATTTTCTGGTTATGAGATAAAGAGATTGATTTGATTCCAGTCTTTCTTTGTCTGGCCTTTTTGTATTTCCTATGTAATTTAATATTTCAACAGAGTAGCCCAATATGCCATTTTTATCCAGTGAACACAATTTCAAACCTATATTATTTCTCTACATTTTGCCTTTTTCTCTTTCCTCCCTGACCTACCCACAGACTAGCAAACCTACTTACCTTTATTTGATCTTCCTGCTAATAATTTAGGATATCTTAGGATTTGTCAGGTTGGAATGTAGTATTCAAGTTGTCTAACTTAATATCAGAGTAAGTTATGCACTTAGAGAATTTTGCAAATGAAATCGCTTGAAGACAAGATGATGACACATCACAATATTCCTCTCCTAGTCTCAAGCACTACAATGCATTAGATGTAAATTATCAATGTCTCAGGAAGACACAGTAACTCAAAACTGCTACAGCACAGAAAGGTGTTATAATTGGGAGCGGGGGGGAAGAATAAAATTACCAAGAGAGCATCAAGGAAGTTGAGAAGGTGATAAAGTCTGGAAATACATTTTTGAATGGCATGTACATGGGTTGCTATCACTTCACTTGTATAACAAATTTGAAAAAAATGCCGAGATTATGTTTTTTCTCTTATCCTCTTTATTACTATTATTATTGTTGAGTGATTCCAGGAGCAGAACTTTTTACTTTAAAGGAAGCCCCTCATTTCATTAGGAATTAACTGATTTCATGTCAGTTGACTGTTTTCCTCTCAAGGCAGCACACCACAGCAGTTGCTGCCTGGTGGCTAACCTCTTGGTAACCCATGCAGCTTTACTTGCTGATTCACTGGGCACCTATAGTGCCCTGAGAAAGCCTGGCACTCTTGCTAGTAACTTGCAGCTTACTAAGCAAACACCAACCAAATGAAGAGAGCAAAAATGTGACAAATTTGCCTTCCTTCTATAAGATCTGGATCTTCAAAGGGTGAATGTACTTCTAAGATGGGATTAAGGTCTGCATCATTTTAGAACTTTAGCAAAGTCATTTGAAAATGATTAGTATGGCATTACATGATTTGATGACATTACAATCAGGAACAATTTTGTAACAGACTTTCCTTAATGGATTTAAAGTTGGAAATATATATTTATATGTTTATATATATATATATATATATATATATATATATATAATGTTTAGTATATATGTCTACTTATCTATCTATTTATCACCCATCTAATCTGTATATATCCATATATAAATCTGAGGTTCATAGAGAGAAAAAAAACAAAAAATATTCACAAAGCAAAATATTTTCAATCTTTGGTGCTTTTGTGTGGCTTTGAACACAATAACTAAGCAGTGATACCATTTTTAGACAAACGTGCACCCTAAAAATGGGGCAGAAGACTAATTTAGGAAATTGCAAACTGAAGGATAAAACTCTTCTGAGGGCTTTGCTAGAGCACACACAGTTAATTAATCCATGTGGCTGGAGATTCAGGGAAACTTGATTTTAGTTCAGCACCTCATTCTTCAGACCAGTGTGGATAGCTTTGTCAATCCCTGAGGCATGAAATCTGAATTCTCTATATAGCTGTGGCAACAAGCAACCTTAGTGTCCTGCTCCTTTGACATGTGTGATTGCAAGTTTCAGAGAAACCCATAAATGTCATGGAATGTGCAGAGCTTTGACATTCTTTCTATCTTACATATTGATTTACCAATGAGAGAATGAAGGCAGGGAGGGGACATTGCTCATACATTTAGAAAATAAGTATACGTTCATTAGCATGAGACTGGGGAGCCCTTGTCATTTTATTTCTAGTAGGGGTGATATTTTGAGCCCCTTTCTTATTAAGTGTCTAAAGCTACTAGGTTCATTGGGTTTTCGAAAATACAACCTTTTTGTTTATTTCATCATCTGTCAACAATATAAAATGTAAATTATAGTTATACACAGAAAATCAAGAATCCTATTTAATTTCTAAGCACTAGAAGTCCTTCAAAACAAAGCTTATGCATACATAAAACACTAATTGAAATGAAGTGTACAGTAAACACCAAATAAAGATGAGGCCAATGCTTCTCAGTAATAAAGATTAGAAAACCTAGCAGTGGAAATGGATGTGATATGTGGGCCTTCATATCCTCAGCAAGTAAGGCAGCATCATTTATAGAAAGCACTGCATTTACCTCCACAGAACGAAAAAGAGAGTAGCCACCTAGCCCTTATTTCAGGGAACTGTCATTTTTTCTCATGCTTAATGTGCTTTGGCCCAGAAAAATGTTAACCCATGGGCTAATATATGAGAACTTTATTTTGATGTATTTGTTCTTCTTCCTGAGGAGTTATTGAACCATCATCTTATTTTCCATATTTCCAAAATATCTTCTAGTTGATACATTTTCTAGTAGGGCTGACAAATAAAATATAGACTCTCCAGATAATTTGAATTTCAGATAAACAACCAGGAATTTTTTAAAAATATAAGTATGTATCAAGCGATATTTTGAGAATTTATATTTAAAAAATTATTCATTTTTTATCTGAAATTCTAATTTAGCTGGGAATCTTATAGTTTTATTTGTTAAATCTGGCCAGCCAAATGTGGTTTATCTTAGAAAAACTGTATACATTTTCAAAGGATTTATTTATCTTAGGCAAACATCACTCTTTCTTTAGCTCTTCTGATTGATTATTAAAAATAGAAAGGCCATTTGCACATAACTGGTGAAAATAATATTTATATCTATTTCTGGACCTAAAATCTCCAAAAAGCAAATATTTTCACTTCCTGTGATGAAAATATTTTTAGCAGAACCATTTGACTAGGAAGCCATTTCCTTCTGTGGCTGCACAGTACAGAGCCAGTTTATTTGACCTCTCCTCCTCTCCTCTAACTGGGGCCATCAATATATTTCTACTTCATTTATTTTAATTCTCTGAAGTAACAGCACAAATAGAGAAACTTCAGTTGAATAATTATGAGACAGTGACTGCAGAAGAAGGAGCCCAAAGTGGCATGGTTTAGAGCATTAAAAATATTATAATGAATGAGACTTCTTATTCAATGATGTAATTTATTTGTTTTTAAATATCCTGTGTCCACATACGGTATTAGGATAAAGGCAGAATCACATAGCCAATTTTTGTGGAGCCTTCATAAAGGTTTGTGATCTTTACCACTTGAACAAATTGTTTTTATTTAGTAATTAATGATCTCTACCTATGTAAATTTCTGATGATAGAGTCTCTTGCATTTGCAAAAATAAAACAGATACATTCTTTCCTAGTAGTTTAAAAATCTGTCTAAGAAGTTTCTTCTTGATTTTTATCTGCAAGAATCTTTCTTACTGCTTTATTCATTTTTTTACACAGAATGATTGTTGGCTCCAGTTTAATCATTTGTAAAATGAAGACAATAGTAGTTGCCTCCTTTAGTTGTTATGAGTACTACATGAGATGAGTATCAAAATTCTTAGATTAGTGCTGGACCACAGTAGCTTATTTCACACTGATTGACTAAATGTGCTACTCAGATCATTTCCCTAATCTATTAACATGCTTTCTATATAATATTAAATATAGAAATTACCTGCTTCTTGTCTGCACATGGAAGGTTAGATTCTGCCATTTTCTTGGCACAATTTGAAGAAATAATTGTTGTAATTTCAGTGTTATTATGCATGTTTCCTGAAAAATTTTGGGCTTGTGGATTTTGTTAATTTGTTTTTGTGTTGTTAAACTCTTTACTAAGTTGAGCATCATTTATAACATTCCATTACCAAATTTAATACACATTTAGATTTCTTTAACATGGACACTTTTAATGAGGTCAATTTGAACTTTGCCTAATTATTACTCATAATTATTCATAACAATTAAACATTTTTCAAAGAACATCTCTACAAAGTGTTGAAAACTATCATGTCTACACTGAAAGCATAATCCAAGGAAGATGATTGGTTTAGAATGACAACTATATTTATTATAAATAATAAATCAATAGCAAAAAAGATTACCCCAAAAAATTCTACTCGTAAAATATTGACAGCCTGAAGAATGGGGTTTATTCCGAAAGAAATGATAGCAAAACCATCATAGTAGGTAGCATTTTCAGTAATACAAGATTCTTATAATTTCTACAGTTAAGAAAATGAATAAATAACTCAAAATTAGATAAATCTTTGAGTTTATGTTATGTAATTTGTGGGTTATATAATATCGAGTTACTGCGATGAAGGAAAAATAGAGCAAAAGGATCAGAAAGTTTTTTTTTTTTTAAATCTAGCTCTTTCCCATGCACTTTTACATTTTCATTAACAGCAGTTTTAATTTTTGAATTTAACTATCTCCTACTGTCAACTTGTTTTATGGCTTCATGCAATTATCTAAAACTTAAATCATAACCACTGAAAAACATTAAAACTGAAATTTAAAACATATTTTTTAAAAAATAAAAAAAGAGAGTTCTTAAATATTAGTGAGATATGTATCTCCTAGGACCTCAGGTTTTTTAAAAAAATGAATGCAAAAACTCACTGAAATAGAGCAGAGTATTATCAAATTCAACCACAGTTAAGACCTTTGCTGGTCACCCAACTACACCAGATGTCAAGGTCTGTGAACATAATGTATCTAAAATATTTAGGTGCACAATTTACTAAATTTGGTCAAACAAAAGTCCTTCATACTTAGCCTTTAATTAAAACAGAATTCATCCTTAAAGAGTAATTCTTTTTTTAAAAATCATGTTTGTTCTCAAAGGTAGGGGTCTTATTTTCTTTTTCCTATGAAAAGCTAATGAAAACTCTGCACGTATCAAAAATACTGGTAAGCAATGTAACAGATACTGCTTTTATAAATATGACTTATAAGAATGAGTCTAGTATTACCCACACTTGTTAGTGACATTATGCATGTCATAACTATAAGTGTGTGGACTCAAAAGGGAGTACATTATCATGAATACATTTGAAATTTAAGGGAAAAACCAATGATGACTCATTTGAATGAATTATCAGATAAGAGAAGACTCAAACAGAATATTTTGACATAAGGGTTAAAGCAAAGGAAACGAATAGCCAGGGAGGATGTGAGTAAAACAAAAAACAAAACAAAAAAATAAATAAATAAACAAAAATACAGTTGCTATTAAATAGATGAGTGGAAAGCGGTGTTGAATCACACTTACAGGAGTGTGTCCTGACATGTAATATAAAAATTAGGAATATAAACTTTGGGTTTTAAACAAATTGTTGTTTAAAATTTGACTCTTTTCTTTACTAACTGTGAGATACATTACAAGTGTGTGAGACACATTAGAAGCCTCAAGACCTTCATCTCTGAAATGAAGATGAATATAACGACAGGTTTTTACATCATAGGTTTTTACATCATAAAGTCAGATGATGAACTCATAGGACCTTGAACTCATTATATGTAATGAATAATAGCCCTTTCTATTCCATGAGTGGAAAAACCAATTTAAAGACACCTGGATTGTTTGTCATCATTTATTACTCTTTATAAAATTATGCAGTAAGAGGTGGATAATAATGTTCATTTAAAAACAGAATTCAACATGGAAAACAAAGACATTTAAAAGAAACAATAAAAGTGGTATGTATGCAGTATCAAAAATATCCAAAAATATTTAGAACAGTATAATATAAAAAATTAAAAATCACTTTTATATTTAGGACATCAGTTATAGTCATTTTCAATGTGTTTCTTTTTTCATCTCAGACATTTTAAAATATATACACATAAACACAAATTCACACACTTTATTTTATTTTTTGTTAAAAATAGGATGGTGTTAATAAGTATTTTTGCCTTTTTGAATATGGATATTTTTCCATATCAATATATATTTTGAGATATAATATGTTAAATATTACTCCATTGCATAAAATTTTATACTTTATTTAACCAGTCACTAATGTGAACATTTAAAGTATTTTTAAGTTGTGTTGCTATAAATGATATTAAAATAAAACTTCTGTGAGTTCATAGTGATGTAAATAAATTATTGAAAAAAAGTAAATGGAAGAGAATAGACAAATCTTCTATGTAGAAGTATTCTAAATAATTTACTTAGATACTTTGCCCTCAAGGAAGTAGGTTGCACAGAGTGACTTTCTTCAAACAAACAAATAAACAAACAAACAAAAACACAGTATGGACAGAAGAAAAAAAATCAATTTATGGTGGTAAAACCTAACCAACACTTCGCCATCCAGGTGAACAAGTCTCACATTGATAATAAAAAGTTATGCTGATAGTGCATACCCTTGTGATGAAAATAGCACTTTGTGGTCTTCCTCTCAAAAACACAAAAGATTATGAAAAAAAGGGATGTTTGAGAAATGCATAACCAAGACACACAGCCTAAGAAGATATGATGACTAAAAGTAGTGTGGTAGTTTGGAAGGAATTGGAACAGAAAATAAATATTAGGTAATAACTAAGAATATTTAAATAAAGTATGGACTTTATTTAGTTAATCACAAAATACCAATATTGGTCCATTAATTGTAACAAATTTACCACACCAAAGAAGATGTTAATAATAGGAAAACCTGGGCATGGAGTACATAGAAACTCTATTTTTAATTTTTCTTTTCCTTATATTAGTTTCAGGTATGCACCGTAGTTATTTAACATTTATATACCTAGAGGAGTGATCATCAGAAGTCCAGCAACCATAGAATGCTATCACATTTTTATTGACTATATTCCCTATTCCATATATTGCACCCCCATGACTTATTATTTTTTATCTGAAAATTTGAACTTCTTATTTCTCTTCACCTTCCAAAGCATTTAAACAATTTTCAATTACAGTTGACATTTAATACTATTTTATGTTAGTTTTAGGTGCACAGCATAGTGGTTAGACATTTATGTAACTTACAAAGGGATCTCCCAACTAGTCCAGTACCCATCTAGCACTATACATATTATTACCTTATTATTGATTATATTTTCTATACTTTACAAAAAATCTAAAACTGTTCTGTAATAAAAATTTTATTAAAAATAAGTCATAGAAATTTTTACTACTAGCAAAATTACTTAATACTAATTTCTGAGTGAAAAAATTATATCAAAATATATTAGCATTTAAAATGTTTTAATATATATTTTCAAATTGTCCTCTAGTTGGTTGTACTATGTATATGAACATATTTATCAACACCATCTTTTACTCAGAACATTATAATCCTTTTAAATATCTTTGATATGCTAGATTAAAATTATGTTACTTTTTAAATTTGCATACATGTTTCTAGTAATGAAGTTGACTTTTTATATGTTCATTGGCCATTCGTATCGATTTTTTTAGGATTATATATACATAAATTAATAGGAATATTGTAACATTTAAAATATTTCCAAAGTTTGTTTTCATTCTTGCTTCTACTCATGTTTAAAAAATCTGGTGCCAGCAATATACTCAAGATGAGACAAAAATCTCCTGAATGAAGTCAGTGACAGTGTTCATATATACATTCATTTTTCCTATTGTTTCTATCTCTGAGAAAGGCAATTGAGACTACCTTTTAACTATAATTCTGCTATAAAAGATAAAGGAATATTGTATAACCAACTGATGACCGCAATAGATTTACGTGTCATTTAAATTTAGAACAAGGGAACTATTAAGTATTTTTCTATGTTTCTATTTTTGGTTTGCAGTAGATAATTTTATGTAAGAGCGAACTAAATATGATAACTTTTCAAATATAATAAAAACTCAAGATAATTGTAAAGATCAAACAATTTTCCCAACAATCGGATTAAAAGATGAAAAATAGCTATCATCTTTTCTTACAACACAACTGTTATATAAATTGTTTCTTATTCTGGTTATTTCCAGACTTTGTAATCATTTTTATGGAAAAATATTGATATAAACTAAAGATTATGGAATTATAATATTCCTCGTCGAAGTGAAGATCCTCTTTAAAAATTAAGTCTTAAATAAGTTTCTTTATAGAAACCAATTAAGTAGTTTTTACTGTAAGTTGACACCCAAAACAAGACTAGAACTAAAAGCCTCTACATAGACTTTAAGCATTTATACTGAAGATAAATTACTGACCAGTATTTTATCATTTTTCTCTTTAGAAGTGCCTGAAGATATGGGATAGTGTTTTTCTCCTGTACTCTCATTAAAGTTTATGAAAACTGCATCATTACTCAAAAAAAAAATAGTTTCGTAAATCAGGTTTTTGGACAGATTCCAAATTTCTCCTACAAAATTCAGCATTAATCAATGGATTGCACTCATATTTCCCCGTATATACTTTCAATTTTTTCAATATATAAAAAATCTGATTGAGAACATTTGCTAATATTCATTGAGCATGTATTAATTGCTATTCTAAGGGCTCTAAATGGACAGTTTTATTTCATTTTCACATAGTTTTATAAATCAATATTATTAATCCCCAATTTTATAGAAGAGGAAATTAAAACACAGAATAATTAAGTAGCTTACCAAATATCTCAAAGCTAAGAAAGTAGACAAATTGTTTGAAATATGTAGCCTTCTTCAGAAACCACATTTTTAACGTTGTATTGTGCTCCTTTGTAGATCATAAAAGATATAGATATTGAGACAACATTGAAAGAAAGATGCTGTGAAAATAAAATTATTGTGTGGAAAAGTAGAACACAGGTATTATGGAACAACTATAGTGATACAATTAAGCTTAATGATATACAAAATAAACCAGGTCTTTTTTTTAGACATTGAAAACATTTCTTGAGTGTCTAATACATATATTTCAGGCATTAGGTTATTATTTGGGTGAAGAGAAATAAACATGAATGTTACTCTATAGATCTCATCATCTAGTTATGGATATATACATATATATATATATATATAATTATATACATATAATTATATATATATATAATTATAAGTCATAATAATTGTGTAAAAAGAGAAATGATGGTGAGTTATGAGAGGTTATAATGTGGCTATTTCTAGGCTGTGCAATTGACTAGGCTCACTTTAGAAAGAGACTATGAAGCTGAAATAATGAATGAAAAGGCAGTAAGGTGGTATAGTTCCAGATTGGAACTGGTTCAATGGCATGAGTAGAAAGATCAAAGTGGCATTTTTAAACTTTAAAAAGTTTTCATATATAGATAAAATGCAGGAATAGAGGTGAATAATATAAAATTACCTAGAGAAATAGTTAAGGATTGACTCTTAAATACATTGTTCATTTAGGCTATCTTTGGAAGACTTTTAGCAGGGAATAACACAAATATATCACCCTGACTTCCATGGAAGAACAGATTCAAGGTGCTCAATATAGGAAGGTAATGATGAGGGGGAATTAATTGTAGTAGGGCGGGTGAAATAAAGTCTTTAACCAGCGTGGTGGTGTTAAGGATAGAGCACATAGAAAATATAAATGCAGAACATGGAAATATATCTGGCATGGGCATAAAGAAAAAAGATGAATTGAAACCTCTCTAATTTGCTTAACTTGGTGGATGGTGATCTCATTCATTCAAACAGAGAATGCTAGAACATTTAGAAAAAAACTGAGTGCAAATTTGGATATGATAATATAGAGTTGTCTTTGAAACTTTCAAATTCAGGTGTCATGTAGAAAGAGGGTGATAAGGGTCTAAACTTCAAACGTAAACTCTCTAATAAATAAATTTAAAGAGTAAATAAAACCACAGGTGTGAATGTTGTTACCAAGAGAGAAAGGATACAGTGAAAAGATAATAAATAAGACCAAATCTTGGGAACTTCTAATATCTATAATCTAAAGAGAGGAGGAGAAAGTAATAAAGATTAATATGAATGGACCAGAAAGATGGCAGGTATGGAAGATCAGAAGGGTATATTATTCATGAAAACCAAGGGAAAAGGGAATTTCAGGGGAAAGAGAATAATTAATATTACATAATGCTACTGTGAGCTTAACTAAGACACTTAAATATGTCTATTAAAAATATTGACCTAGAAAAAACAGGTAATTTTTTTAATAAGCAGATGCAATAACTTCATTATTCTTTATTACCTCACTATATTTTCCTCTTTTTTCCATAAACTGCAGTGACAAAATAGACTTTGATAAAGGGTAGTGCGCTTCTTTCTGATGGTTGCAGACACAGTGGTAGTTTGCCTTTAAGCTTTACTCTGATTCTAGGCTAAATGATTGAGTTTCCATTAACTTCTTTATCCAATCTAATTGTGATTAATTGTCTTTGCTTATCAGATATGACCATTACTATGTATGGATTTATCATTCTAACTTTCTGGGCCTTGGCAGAACATTTAATTTTTACATTACATGAGCTAAGCTCATCAGACCTCCTCGCAAAAAAAGGCTGATGTTAAGAAATGAGATATCTTCATAAACAAAATAGAGAGATGGATATCAGAATTCAAGGCACTAGGCTCAACAATCATTTTCTCATCTCTCAGCTACAAAACTAATGCTTTGGCTGTTCATGGCTGTTTAAAAAAGCAGAGAACATGCTATTTTAGGAGTGTGTGTGTGTGTGTGTGTGTGTGTGTGTGTGTGTGTGTGTGTGTCACTGTCTTCTGATCAAATTTCAAATTGGGTAATTCTTTACCAACTTCCTGAATCTTTACATTATTTTACTGGGGCAATATTTATTCCTTTCTTCCCTTATTAATCGGCATCATTTGTTATTAAATATTTACTGTGATAGATTTCAAAGCTAATTCACTAATGCTCTAAAATGGAAAGTCCTAGTTACTCTTCTGAAAGGTAATAAAGCAATCCAATGTACATAAATCGAGTACCTTCTTTGAGGAAGACAATTAGAACATCTGCAAGTTTGTTATTTGAAGCAGAATTTTATATTTAACCATTGAAGCTTTTCAACAGTGCTATAACTTCAGACCAAATGTTGACATTTATTACTGCTGAATAGGAACTTACTGTTTGGGGCATCTGTTTTTGAAGGCGCTAATAATATCTGGAGTCATATTTCCAACTTAAACCTTTCTCTTTCTTCTCTTTACTGCCCTCCTCAATACCTTCCTTCCATATACTTTTAGCAGAAGTGCTCAAAGCTACTTAGATGGAAAAGCTATCTTGACTTTATTCATATAAAGACCAACACCTTAAGTGGTTTTCAAGTTGTTTTGATGGTTATTGCTTATTAAGCCATTTCTGTCTCTCTGTTTAAAATACACAAAACCAAATGTACTTCAAGCAAGGATAAAATAAATCAAATAATATGTATTCAATTTTTTCCCAAATGCCTGAAACAAGTGCAGTACTTATAAGAAAATGACAAGTGCTTTGCCACCTTTTGTTTTCTTTTTCAAGCTTGAAATTATTTCTGAAAGGAAAAAAGAGTCTACTATGGACATTTCTATTACAACAAGATAACCTGCTATTATGTGCTAAGTAGCACCAGCAAGGTAAGTACAGAAAATAACTTTAAATGAACAAATATAATTTTAAGAACTTGAATGCAATTGATACACCTCTAAGAGGCAGATTCTGAAGTAAGAAAAAAAAATCATATATTTCATTATTAGAATAAAAACAGCAACATATACAGCAAAATGTTACCTGAACATCTCCATAAAACCAGAATGTTAATGCTACTTGAGCATTGGGTTGTTCACTTCCCCTTTAAAATCTGTGTGAATTTCTAATTATGGTCAATAGAAATTGATGTAAATATTTAAACAGACTAAACATTCTAATTTATAGGCCTCTAGCCAGCAGCTAATGTCTAGTTCCTTTATTATTCTATGGTCTTCAGCCAACTTTCACTTGCTCACCACTAACATTTGTTCATTTCATGCTTTCTGCTTAAAATGTAACTTTACACACACTCTTCTTTCTCTTCCTCATCCTTCTTCTCTTCTTAGTCCTTCTTCTTCATGTTCCAACCCACAAATACTAATAATACTCCCTTTACTTCAACCAGTCAAATATTTTCAGTTTCTCTTTGGAAAATAAAATCCTCTGACTTCAGAAACTAAAGCAGAGATTTACTATAAATCATCTATCCCTGCAATTATAATTAACTAAAATATTTTTTAATTGTATAATATAATTAATTGTATGTGGACCTATCAGTTTATGTGTGCTGATCACACCTGCTTTAGTTTAAAAAATCCCTGTGTTTTAATATTTCCTGACATAACCATTTGAGCCTATTTCTTTTTTTTAATCTTTTATTCAATACATATTAAATTATGGATACCTGCTCTGACACATTTCAAAAGTTAAAACTTTCAGCCATTAAGAGATCTCTTAGATTTGCTGTGTACAAATGATGATGAATAAATGAGAGAGGACAAAATCAGGGCATGAACAAAGACAGCACACCATAGAAGTTAAGAAATACCAAGGTGTGCCTGTTTAGCTCACTGTTTGGAAAGGATCCTGGCTACTTGGAACAGATATTCTATAAAACTGAGAAATACCATTATTATTACTTATCTTACATCTATTAGAAAATAAGAGAGAAAAAAATGTTCAAATGGTAGATTAAAAACAATAACAACAACAAAATTAAACACTTGTGTATTGTATATACAAGACCCAATCCTATTCCTAATAGAACCATTTGAACAGTTCCCATTATCAAGCATTGTTGTACAACAAGGGGCTGGCAGTGGTGTCAAGTGGCCTATAAAAGAGAACATGCCTTCTATCAGTCTACTTAACTAAGAACTCATGGTTCTGTGGTGTCCCAGTGTAAGTATCACTGAGGAATTTATTTGATTTGACAATACCTATACACAAAAATATAAACTTTTTATTTATTTATTTATGTGCATTTGTGTAATCTGTGTATGCTCAAAGATGTATATTCATGTCTATAATTATAGCTAAATGTTTAATTTTTATGCAGTTATATATTACTTAAAGCAATAGTATTATTTTTTAAGTTTTACTCATTTGGCTGAATACTAGTACTATTTCAGTCTTCTTTCTGGTCTTGGACATTATAACCCTGCTTTGTTCTCTTTGGCATCTTCTCTGCATCATCTTATTTCTTAGTTAAACATCAACACAAGTCTCTGTTACAAAGTTTCAATGAGCTCATCTCAATTTTTAGGCAATATTCTTTAATCAAGTCTTGTATATACAGTAATTATGCCCAGCTGCTAATAAGAAAAATATAAAATCATAGTGAGTCAAAAAAACTGAAATTTATATTGCCCTCTCATAAAAGAAGTATAGAGTTAAGAATTCCAGAACTGATAAGAAGGCTACATATTGCCAGCAAAGACATAAACACCTTTAATATTTAGCTTCAACATTCTTAGCTCTCTTTATCCTCAAGACCAAGGACCTAAATAATTACATATATTCATTTTTGGGAGTCTTAGTGCTAGGCAGGAAGAAGGAGATTAAAGGTTGTGGTAGCAAAAAAGGTACACGTTAGCCCGCTATCTCACTCTTAAGGAGTTTCTCAGAAGTGCCGTTGTCAACTCTCATTTATGTCTCATTGAATACCTTAGTTATAAAGGTGTCTGAGAAATGGAATCACTTAATTGGGTACATAATTGCATGCAATAAAATAGTAGTACATTCCTAAAGATAAACAGAACAGGCTTGAAAGAAGAAAGTTCTATTCTCTGAAGTGTTTTCCTCCCTTAGCAAAAATAAAGTAGTATTGTAATCAATACTTCAGCTTTCTCTGAGTTTTTATACTATCTCTTTAAATTTGTAAATACCCCAACATTACAATATTGAAATGTTTTACTTTAATTTATGTAATTTTGAAAATATAAGAGATGTAAGTCAAAGAGCTCAGGAGTTTAAAAAAAATAATAGCTTTCTTTATACTAGGAAGTGTGTTAACAAGTGTGGGTGATTACATTATGCTTCCAAATCATTTACTTCTCTTTCTTTTTGTATTAGAGGTTTACGTACCTTGGCATATTGCTATGTGACTTGCATAACTTTCTAGTAAGTGCAATATATTTCTTCTCCAATGCCATGATGTGTGGCTATGTGAACTACTGCCATCAATAAAAGAAACCAGAAGTGGTATAAACTTATTCTTAGAGGAAGTTTTACGTGCTGTTGTCTGTTTCCACCAACTATCTTGCTTTTTTTTTCTTTGCCATAAGAATAGCATGTCCCAAATAGGTCTCTTTCATCAGCCTATGTTCAGAAAAGTAATGGCATACAGAGTAGAGGCAAAAACACTTGACAACCACAGATGTATAGCACAGGTAAGAACTAAACTAATGTTATTATATGCTACTAAGATGTTAAGATTACTTATTATCATTGCATAAATTAGGAAATGTTGACTATACTGAAGTACGTATTATTCTAATACATAAGTATACAAACAAAAATTTTACTTTTTTTTTTTTTGCCCTGATGCTATTAAAATTTTTTGATAAACCCATACGAACTAGGGTGTCACCTCCACCTGAGTGGCATCATTCTTCGTCCTCAAATATGTATGTTTTAATCATTACCAGAGACTGTGTTTGGTAAGTTTATCTTACAGCACCTATAATTAGTTCACACACAGGTGAGGTGAGGTGAAGAAAAATAAAATATCCAAAACTGCTCCTCTCATTTTTCTTCTTTCTTTTTCAAATGTGAATTCTCACATTTTCTCCAAATTCTCTTATTAATAAAGAAATGAGAAATGAAGCATAGTGGAAATCAAGCATATGGCATTCAAGTGAGACTTTCATTCTTTCAGAAATAGTTGAACTAAATCAAAGTTGCCCGAGGAGAATAAAAATGTGGTTTTTCTCTCACTGAACTTTAATACACTGTCTGAACATGCCTCTAGACATCTAATAAAGAATTTTGCTGCTATTAATTTTAAAAATGAGAAAAAAATTAGTGGATTTTTTTTGCTTTTGGGGTACCAAATAAAACTGCTTTAAAATTTTTCTGCATCAGTTGACAGGTTACATTTTATCAGAATCTAAAGCAACTACATTTAACATAAAGAAAAGAGATAGTTTTTTTTAAAAAAAATAACTTACAGGTACTATTTTTAACTCTTTGGTATGTGTTCATACACATATATATTTTTTTCCTTTTTTTTTCTCTATACTAATTTAACTTGAGTAATTCAATATTCATGTAATTCAAATATCTGTGTTCCTTTTAGAAATAAGATTAATTGCAAAAAAGGTAGAAAAAGTGATCTAGGACTGGGTGATTTAATAAATATTGTTTAAAAATAGCAATCATATGCTTTCAAAAAGGAAAACAGTTTAGGGAGAATGTATAAAGGAAAAACAGCACCAGAGCCATCACTGGAACCTATGATTTCCATGATGTGACACAGTTTTAGTTAGGACTAATTACCAGAAACTAAACTTCTTTAGGTAGACCTCACTAAAGAAATACGTTATACTAAATCTCATGCTACAGTAAGTTGTAATAGAAACAATGTCAGATACTTACGGTGGTAGGCAAAATAATGGCTTCTCAACATATCCATGCCCTAATCCCCTGGCCTTGTGAATATATTACTTTACATGGCAAAAGGGACCATGCCTATATCGTTAAACACCATGAGATGAGATTATCCTGGATTATCATGGGTCTTTACAAACATTCTCAGCTACGGTCAGAAAGCAACATGACTAGGGAAGAATCATCAGAAATATGCTGCCTTTGAAGAAGGGGGAATGGCCTGTGAGTGAAAAAATGTGGTGGTCTCTAGATTTAGTAAAAGGCAAGTAAATAAATTTTCCTCTAGAACCTCCAGAGAGGAACACAGCTTTGCCAACAGCTTGATTTTAGTCCAGTGAGACCTATTTCAGACTTCTGACATCTAAAACTATAAAATAATAATTCTGAATTATTTAAACCACTACGTTTGTGGTAGTTTTTCACATTTGGTAATATACTTACCAAACACCATTGACTTTTCCTGTTGCATACATAGCTGGACTATATTTCTCAATTTTCCTGGAATTCAAGCAAAATTTAGGGCCATCTTCATGGGCATGTGGACTGTGCAGGCAAATGTGACCCACACATAGAAAGGCCCTGTATTGGTTTAATGCACTATTTCCATGGTCTTGAAATTCTTAATAATGTTTAAACAGAGGCTCCACATTTTCATTTTTTACTGGACTCCCAAATTATGTAGATGGTCCCATTGAGACTATAGGACTGAGATTGGCCCAGTGACATTGACAAAGTTGATATATACCACTTTGATGGATGAACCCTAAAATAATCAAATTAAATTAAATTTTATTAAATTAAATTTAAAGTTTCCCCATTCTTCACTATGTCTCTCCTCCTTCGTCTGCTAACAGGAACTTGAGGATCCCATAAGAATGCAGAGAGGCCACTAGACTGGGAAAGCTAATGGGGATTCTGTGCTCAGTGGGCACTGTGAATGTGACTAATGGAATGCAGCTGAAGGGAAAGGCGGTAGACACACATATGCCAATAGCAGAACCAAGGACAGTATTGTGCCCTTCTGACTACTGAGTCTTCTGCAACTGTGCAGGTCACAAACCCATGAAGCCAGCACAGGTTTTAGTCTTTTTTGTTTTTTTTTAAATGAGTGAAAGGAGAAAGCCTTTAATTCTGAGTGATCATAACTCCTTTAGAAACAGAACATTGAAAATACAACTTAAAAGAAAAGTCTTATTTAGAATTACTGACATGTTTTTAGAGAGCCAGAATTTTAGCTAACCTGATTATCAGATAAAAATAATAAGCAAATAAAACCTTTCAAGAAAAATGTCAATAATCAAAACAGCTACTTTCTCCCTTTGATGAGTTGCAAAGATTTACTTGTAAAAAGTAAAAGAAAGAAAAAGAGATAAAGAAAAAACAAAAAGAAAGCAAAAACCCAAACTGAATTCCCTGAATGACACTGGGGAATAAAACCCTTTGATTCAAAACGTGATAGTAGCCAGAAATAAATTTTCATTGCGATTAGCCTGTATATTCGAGAATTGTTTATTGTAGTAGTTGGCCTTTCTGAGTAAAATGTAGTTTATACTAAAACAAAAGGATTTTAATTACCTGATCAAAAAATAATATTTTTAGATATAACAATGGAAGCTGGAAGTAACATCAAGTATAACAATTGCTTATTCAGTTGTTGTTAATAAATAGGGAGAATCTTTAAAAATATTAGAACAACCTAGACTCTTTTCCTACCCTACCCTGACTCTTCCAACCTGTAATGTCTACAGGCAAAATAAATAAAAACTTAATTCAGATTTTATTTTTCTATAGTTCACATTGTGGGAAGTTAGCCATTTCCCAGTTCAAGCCTGACTTTGATAAGAGTTAAACCTTCACAATGATTTTATAACTACGAGGTTACATTAATTTACTGCTTAGAATTAGAATTTTTTTTTCTAGGACCTCTATTCCTTTCTTGTGTAGCTATATAAAGACTAAAGAGAAAGCCACCATG
Organism: Macroglossus sobrinus; assembly: GCA_004027375.1. Lineage (NCBI taxonomy): Eukaryota > Metazoa > Chordata > Mammalia > Chiroptera > Pteropodidae > Macroglossus > Macroglossus sobrinus. The sequence continues at coordinate 28,472 of PVKZ01000507.1, forward strand.
TCAGTGTTTAGTCATTCAAAGTTAAACTACTTTTAACACAAAATTTTGTGTTCTCCTTTTCCTTCACTGCTAATTAAATCTTTATACTAGTCCTTTAAATAATAAGTAATGTTAATATAGGAAGGAGGCAAGAGAACTAAATGTTAAATCAGGCTACATTCAGAGACTGCAATATGCTGACCACGATGGAACCTGTAGAACAAAGGAAGATTTCTGCTGGGATTGCTAGCAAACCATTGACCCATACTGTGAGGGGAAAACAGGAAAACAGTCTTTAAGTCAGGCCCTTCACAAAATAAACATAATCATTCATCCTTAGGCTAAAATCATGGGGAGTCTATGGATCAAAGGCTGTGAATTGCCAGCAGGTCTTCTTGCTACATATTCTTACCTTTCACACTGTATACCATACTATCAAAGGAAAATGAGTAAACAAAGTCTTTAAACTGTAATTCACAGAAACTAAGAATGATATATAGCTGAATACCTCGAATACTCATCCAGGGTCCCTCTCACTGTCTTTTTCTCTGTTCTTCTATTGTCTCTGTCCCTTTGAGTCTCTCTCAGCTTTCTCATTCTTTGGCTCTGAGAGAAACCCTGCTCTATCTATGGAGTGTTACCCCTTCTCTAATAAATGTTCTGTTTAATTCTGACTCTGGTGCGCACTTTAATTTTTCCTGCACTCAGTCAAAACCTTTTCTCTCTTAGTGCAAGGCCTCTGGGGAAGAGGGCGTGGAATTTACTTTATCCTGCAGCAACATTAGACCTTAACATAAACCCTAACTGAAAACGTTAAACCAGAAGTGTCAATGATTGCTTTTCCTTGTCCGTTCCAAATGTTTTCCTTGGCTGTCATTTTCATCATTGTCTTGTTCCAATCTTCTAATGAGGTACACAGAGGTACACAAAATGGCCTCACTGAGAAATAAGATGTTTGGCAGAAAAAAAAAGTGTATAATGGTAGTTCTGTAGTTGTTAAGAAATTGAAGGGTTTGGAAGCTATTTTGCTATTATTGGTATGGTTAAAATGACTTGGATGTTTTGGTTCTTGAATTAAGTGAAATAAATGTACATTGTGCCAGTAGTTCCAAACAATGATTCTTCTTTTACTTTTCTGCTCCACTGGGATGACTGACTTTACTGTCAGTGAGACTTATGACAAGGTTGGAAGGGAGATTGATTTCAAGGGTCAAGGGTGATGTTAGAAAATCAACTGAGATTCACAAAACATAAAACTGCATGTCACTACACATCAATATTATACTTGTGGTTATCTACAAACAAGTATTAATTGATTGAATACTGTGTGTCTAGCATTGACTCAATAAAAAATGATATAGGAAAACATTTCTCTATAAATAAACAAAACTTTCTAATAAGGATTTCAAAATACTTTGTAAGAAATTGCGAAATGCTAGTTAGTTAAAATCACTTGAAACATGACTTGTAAGGTGAAAGAAATTCATGTTTCAATTACTTGTTAGGTTGGCAAATATAATTATTTGTTTAGTTTTCAATTATATTTCTGGAGAGAAGAGAAATATTTATTAATTTTTAAATTACTGCTAGTAAAATATATGTTATACTTTTATGCTGAGAATAATGGTGACATGTTTAAAAATTACAGACAACACAGATACATATTTCCTCTTTCTCTTGAAATGTTAAAATAATAGTAAAACAAAAGCAATTAATATCATAAACCACAGCAATAAAGAATATCAAATGGATGCCACGAAAAATGAATAATGTTAGTAAAATTCCAGAAGACAGAAAACAGTAAACACAGTGTTGACTAGTGACATGAGAAAACCACAGCCTAGTTGACAAGCAAAAGGGGTTATACCTAATGAGCTACCTAAACTGCCTACCAGGCTACAGGAGGCAGGGTTGAGAAATAAGTTTGATTGTAAGGTCACAGGAATGATAGACATGCCTATATACAATTCCACTCTATATATGGGATGATCTAAAATCAGCTTTCATCACTTTAAATAAAACATGTTAGGAATGACTTGGGCAAAATTAATAGATATCAGTGCCCCATTTTCATTCTTACACTTTAAGGTTCCCCTTGTCTACAGCCATGCCACCTTGAACGAGCCCAATCTCTTCTGATCTCAGAAGCTAAACAGGGTCAAGCCTGGTTAGTACTTAGATGGGAGACCACCTAGGAATACCAAATGCTGTATGCACTTACAACAATTAAATAAAAAAAAAAAGGTTCTTTAGCAAAATGATTATGTTTCAGACACTCACCCAAAAGAAATATACTCTAGGTGACAAAACTCAGATAAGTGAATTCAGCAACAAGTCAACCTTATTTTGACTCATTTAAACTTGAATAATTAACCATTCCTCCCCACCCCATACACACAATATTATAAAATGAAAGAGAAAGACCAAGGTAAAAAAAAGTATTGCATTCATTTGAAAAGCTATAGTGAAAAGAAATAATGATAAAATAAATAAGGTTTCCTGGAAACTAAAAACAAAATTTAATAAGATTAAAAATAAATTAAAAAATAAATAAAAGGTAAATTTGAAATCTTCCTAAATAGAAAACATAAATTTTACATAGAAGTAAAATTGTGAGAGAAAAGACAAGACATAAAAAATGATCAAGTATTGGAAAGTTATCAATAATAATATTAATACAAGGAAATTTCTCTGAGTTAAATGCTTTCACATGAGAAAGGCCTGAATTTAAATACAGTGAATAAAAAATTATCTAAACTTAGATACCCTGAGAAAATTTTAAAATTCTAAAAAACAAAATCCTGAAAGAATAAAAATACTGTAGGTGAGATTAGATTCATTGTTCTTACAAGACAATGGAGTTATGTCTTCAGGGTACTAAGTAAACAGTGATTTTCACTATAAGCCTTCTGTACTAATTTACTTTTATTTTTTATTTTTAATTAATTTTTAAAATTGAGATAATTATATATTTGCATGACGTTACAAGAAAGAATACAGAGAGATTGCCCTAAACACTTTACCCAGTGTCATATAATAGTAGGATTTTGCAAATTATCATACATTACAACCAGGAAATTGACACTGACACAATTCAACAATCTTATTAATATTTCCCCAGTTGTTTTACTTAACTTTCGTTTGCATGTTTGTGCATGCACACACACACACACACACACACACACACACACACACACACATTGACTCCTATATAATTTTGTTATTTTATAGTTTCATGTATCTACCATCATAGTCAAGATTCTAAAGAATTTCAAAAGGATTCTTCATGTTGCCCTTTTATAACTAAATTCATTATTCTTCAGTTCTGTCCCACTCTCATCTCTAACATCTACAATTATTAATCTCTCCTTTACTTTTAAAATGTTGGCATTTTGAAAATGTTATATAAATGGAATCAAATAGTTTGTAACCTTTGTTTTTTTTTTTTTTAGTCAGCATAGTTTTCTGACTATTATTTCTAGTTGTTTCAAGTATCAATAGTTTATTTCTCTTTATTGTTGAATATCAAATTGTCTCTTATACATGTACCACAGTTTAACCATTCACCTACTGAAAGACATCTGGACTTACCTCAATTTTTTGGCAATTGAAAACAAACTGCTATTCACAAATGTACAGGTTTTGCTGTAAATGTAAGTTTTTATTTATATGAGAAAAAGCCATAGAGTTCAATCTCTCAGGTATATGGTAGTGTTTACACAGGTTTCTAAAAAACGGTCAAACTTTTTATGAACTGCTATACCATTTTAGATTCCCACTGGCAATGTATTTTGATCCAATTTCTCTACATTCTTGTCAGTGTTTGGTGGTGTTACTATTTTTTGTTTTTATTTTTGGCCATTATTCTAAATATTTAGTGATATGTCACTGTCATTTTAATTTGTAGTTCCTAATGACTAATAATGTTGAACATCCTGGCCTACATTTGTAGTATGTACATCCAATGTCAGTTTTATTGTCAGAGCTTTTGTGGTACTATTTTGATCTGCTTGGTTTAACTGGTACTGTATCTGGATCAGAAATCTCTTAATTGACCTTTTAGTATGTGCTGATAATAATATAATATATCAGAAAATTTGTTTTTAAAGAACAGTTGAATTGTTTTTGTTTTTGGTGTTTTTTTTTGGAAATAAAACAATAATAATTATAGCTTTGACTTATTCAAAACCTAAATACTTATTTTTTAAAAGTCCACATGGCTCTCTGGCTTCTGATTTTTTTTTTTGTATTAAAGTATGCTTTGGACACTACTGATATTGAAATAACAAGAACAACTATCATTTTTACAAAATCCATGCAAGGTGGACAATGTTTTCTCCTTTGAAAGAGGTAAAAACTAGACCTCAGAGAGATTCACTTAATTGTGAAGAGTATGAGGCTAGATAGTTCTGTCAGATTGAGACTAAGATGGAGATCTATATCGCATAATACATTGTTTCTTTCCTTATCTCTAGATTTCATTTTTTTGGACTCAGTCTTCTAAAAATCCACATAGATAAATAGGGAAATATTTACCTGGAGATCCTCAATATGCATGAGTTTTTAAGCTTTTTTTTCTCCCAAAATAGATATATTCAGTGGTATTATAAAATTATAAAGTGTGGTTAGAAGTAAGACTTTTCTTTCCAGAAAAATCTCTATTTCCAATAAAGCTGGATAAAGTACTTAATCATTCTGATTCTGTTTCCTTTCTAAATTGTATTTAATAATATTCACCTCAGTGTGTCATTGTAGTGATTAGCAAGAAAAACAATGCAAAACACCTAGAATAATTCCTGATACATAAAAGACTCTCAATAATAATATATTCTTATTTGTTATTGCTATTGATATAATGGTAACAATGATAATAATGATGAAGAAAAATAGGAGGAAGAAAGAAAGGGTTCTTTAAAAATATTGAGTCATAGAAAGGACATAGTCTAGCCTAACAAATCTAGTAAAGCTAATTATGTTAATGCGGATGAGAAATATGAGAAAATTGGAATATAAAATGAGAAAAAGCACAGTTTAAAATGAGCAAAGTATGCAGAAATAAAAATAATTTTATGGAGTTAAATCAAATTTTTCTCATCAGCATTTACTTTTCATGTAGAGGCAGAAAAGGAAAGATTACCTTGGGAATTTAGGGAGAAGAAAAAAATATGAGTTGAATATGTTTAAAATCTTCACAAATTATTATCAACTTGTTATAGTCTAAGAACGGATCACTGGCTCAGCTTTAGAATTGTGAGAATTACATGCATATTCTGTATAGTTAAAGTCTCCAAAAGCAAAAGGCACCACCTTGGAAGAACTTTGAATAATATTTCTACTGAATAAGGAGCTGAAATTTAAATGCTGATGACAATGTAAAGGGGGAAAGTAACATCCAAAATCTGTGGCAACTGCCTAAGATCATAAGCAAATGTCCAGTACATGGCACATATTGGGCATTAAATGAAAGATTATAAGTCATCTGATCTAAGAGTTATTATACCAATAAGAGAACTGAGGCTAAAATTAGCAAGGTGAAAAATGTAGCAAATTAGTGTTGGAAAAATAAATAAAACAAAGCAGAGCACCCTATTTCTGAAATCATGTTCACTGGTAATGTATTACAGACCATTTGTAGAAATTACAATATAGAAGTATCAATTATGCTAATATAGATATCTTGAAAGTTGACCATAAAGAAATTTTGTTATAAAAGATAATAAAAATCTCCCCAAGGTATTTTAACATAAAAACAAACAAGTAAACAAAAGTATATTTGTAGTTAACCTTTTCATAAACTCAACAATTATTTCATAATTTGACAAATAAATTCTGAACGATATCTTTTAAAATTTTAATTTTTGTATTTATTAATTAAACATACAATACATGTTGGACATAAAAAGATATATATGGTTTTTTGTAACAAGTAGTTTAACAAATAGTGAAACTGAAGTTTAACTAAAGTTTAACTCTTATGCCACTTCCATACCATGTCTCTAAAACAGACTGAGACAAATTCTTAGAATATGTTAGGGACATAGCGATTAGAAAAAGGCTTTCTAGAGGAGTTGATTTCCAAGTATGACATAAAAGATAAGTACAGATTTGGTGATGGAGATGGAAGAAGAGAAAGATGTTTCAGACATGAGCAAAAGTACAGAAATATATTAATAACTTTGTAACTATCCTAAAAACTGGGTGGAGGCAGTGGGAGGTCACAGATCATCAGAATATTAGGACATTGACATCAGAGATTAATGCTAAAATCCTAGGTTGAAGTCAGTATTTGATTATGTTGATGCCATTTGACTAGTTAAGAATTATTATAAGTACAAAGAGAAGCCACAGATAAGTTTATGAGAAAAAAATGGCAATTTGATTTTTTGGTTTTAGAAGACAACTGACAGATACATGATGTATCAATGTGAAATAATAAAAACTGAAGATCAACAGTTCATTCAGAAGTCTACTAAACACTTCCGAAATGGTCTAGAAATGATAAAGATCCAAATTCATATAGTTACTGTGGGAATAAAGAGAAGTGGATGGCAAATAATATCTTCATTTACAAGAAAGTAAAAAGATAACCTACAGAATGGGAGTGAATATTTGCACATCATACTTCCTAAATGAAACTTATATTAAGAATGTATTAAGAATTTATTAAGAATAATTAAAATGAAAGAATAAAAATATAATAATTAAAATATCAGAAAAGTTTCTAAATAGATATTTCTTCAAAGATATTAAATAACCAGTGAACACAGAAAAAGACACTACACATCATTAGTTATTACAGAAATCCAAATCAAAACAATGAAATAGCACTTCGCACCTGCTAGAATGGTTATAATTAAAAAAGAAAAATAGCAAATATTGATGAAGATGTGAAGAGATTATAATCTTTATATATTGCTAGTGAACATGTAAAATTTTGCAGCCACTTTGGAGAAGAGATTGGCAGCTCTTCAAACATAAACATTGAGTTAGCATATGACCCAGCAATTCCAATCCTAAATATATACCTTAGAGAAATGAAAACATATGTCTACACAAACGCACATGAATGTTCATAGCAGCATCATTCATAATAGCCAAAAATTATAATAAACAACCATTATTAGCCAAGTGATGAATGGGTAAATGAAATGTGGTATACAAGGGAATATTAATAAGAAAAAAGAAAAGAAGTACTTACCTGTGTTACAACATAAATAAACATTAAAAACATTATGTTATATAAAAGAATCAAGTAAAAAAAAAGATTACATATTATATGATTTTATTTATGTAAATTATTTGGAAGAAGCAAATGTATAGAAACAGGAAGTAGATTAGTAGTTGGCCAGGAGAGGAAGGGTTGAGAAGAAAGTGAGGAATTATTGCTAATGTATAATTCTTCATTCTTCTCCTTTTGGGGGTGGGTGATAAAACCTTCTAAAATTGTGATGATGGTTGCACAACTCTGTGAAGATACTGAAAACTATTCCACCTTATACTTCAGTGGATTAATTGTATAACAGTTGAAATAAATTATATTTCAATATAATTTTTTTAAAAGGAGTGGGTGAATTTGAATATTTCAGAAGCAAAATTGGCAGAATTTAGCAATTCATAGAGTGTTAATGAATAAGGTTGTCAATAAAATGTCATCCTGTGATTGATCTGTGTGACTGTGGCATTGCCACTATCTATAATTTAAAAAGTGTAATTAAAAAATTCAGATGAAAGGACATGTTTGGGGAGAAAAAATTAAATTTTATTTTAGGCATGTTGAAATGAGGTGTTGATTTTCTTAGTTTTTCTTTGTCATTCATGACATTCACAATTCTGTAGAGGACAGGAGAGCTATATTGTAAGATATGATTCAATTCTGCAACACATTCTTCATAGGAATACCACAGAAGAAATATTTTGTTCTTGGGTATCGCATCAAAACTCAAATGATGTGGATGTGTCCTATTACTGATAATGTTAACTTTAATCCACTAGTCATGTTTTTCCAGTGTTAGATTTTTATTTTTCCCTTTGTATTTAATAATTATATAGTGAAAACAAGTATGCATTTAATTGATATAATTTCTTCTCTAAATGTTTTATTGAATTCATCCATAAAACCTTTTGACATGGAGCTGTTGCTATTTTATAGAGGAGGAAAAGTTTTCTAATGATAAATTTAATATATTTATTTAATAGATAAGAGCGCTTCAGGTTATATATTTCTTCTTATGTAATTTTTAGCAGTCTTTGACTTTAAAAAAATTCTGTATTTCTTCACAAATTTCTGTACTGATCACAGTTATTCACAATTTTTCATAATATTTCTTTGTCTTTTAAATATTAGCATATCTGCACTGACATTTTCTTATTCTTTCCTGACATTGATGCTATTAGTATTCTTCCCCCTTCCCCCCAGATTAACCTGGACAGAGTCTTATCAATTTTATTGACTTTTACAAGTAACCTATCTTTTATTTTCTGATATTCTCTATTGGTTTTTTATTTTTTTAACTCATTGCTTTTTGTTTCTATCTTTATTGTTTTATTTTTTTCTGCTTGCTTTAGGTTTAATTTGCTTTTACCTTTCTAGTTTCTTAATGCAGAAGTTACAATTACTGGTTTGAGACCTTTTTATTTTCTAATATAAAAATTTAATGATACAAATTTTTCCTGAAGTACTACTTTAGCTGAGTCCTTCAAATAGGGATATGTTGTATTTTCATTTGATTTGTTTTTTAATTTTCCTTATGGTTTCTTTTTTTGATCCATGCATTACTTAGATATCATTTTTTAGTATTTATTTTTATATTAATCCCTTTGGTTAATTGCATGATTTGTATATTTTTAAATTTGTTATTTTTTTAATGCCCTAGACTTCTGCTTATTCTGAAAAATGTTCTATGTGTACTTTAAAAGAATGCATGTTCTGTTCCTGGTGGAAAGTGTTCTATACATATCAATTAGATCACATTGGTTAATAGTATTGTTCAGGTTGTCTATATTTATATTAATTTTTTATATACTTTTTTATCAGATGTTGAGAGTAAGGTATTGATTTGGCCAACTGTGGTTATTGATTTATTTCTTATTTTGTTCTATAGGTATCACTTTACATATTTTGAAACTGTTTTTAAGTGGATATATTTTATGATCACATGTATATGAATTAAACTTTATATCATCATGTAATGCCTGTCTTTACATACAGTAATATTCCTTGTTACAAGTCTACTTTATCTGTTCTTATTATAGTCATGCCACTTTGCTTTTTATTAGTGTTTACATTGAATATATTATATTATTCTTTTATTTTTAATTAATCTGTGTATTCACATTTAAAATGAGTTTTATACAGCATATATTTTGGTTTTGCTCTCTTATCTAATTTGATAAACTCTACCTTTTAATTGAGAGTGTTTAGAACATTTACATTTAATATAATCAAACTGCATCTAAATATAATTTAAAGTAATTATAGTTGGATTAAAATCTACCATTTTGCAATATGTTTTTCTATTTGTTTTATCTGTTCTCTGTTTCTTTTGTTCTCTTTTTCTAACTTCTTTTAGATTGGGTATATTTTTTTCCTATTTCATTTTATTTTCACTATTGGCTTATTAGATATGTCACTTTTTAATGTTTTTTATTTAATTCTTGAATAGGGTTTCAACCTCAGCACCATAGATATTTTTGAGTCAGACAATTCTCACTTAGTTAAACGGGCCTAAGCTGTGTAACACATCCCTGGACTATATCCACTAGAGTCAGCAGCACATCTCAATTATGATGACCATAAACGTCTCCAGCTATTGCCAAATGTCCCCTGTGTGTGTGTGTGTGTGTGTGTGTGTGTGTGTGTGTGTGTGAAGGGTGAAGGAGTAATCATATCTGGCTAACTCAGTATAATTTTAAATAATATTATACCATTTTTATGTAGTATAAAAATCTTAGTGCCACTCATTGCTGATACTATTGTTGCCAAGTGTTTTATTTTTACATATATATATAAACATAATACATATTTATAATATTTTTGTAGCTATGTTATTCAGAGTATAATTTAAATAATTTATTAATTATAATTACTTTTGTATTTTGTTTTTCCAGCTGTGTTAATTTCTTTACATACACCTAGTTAGCTCTCTATCAGATTCTTTTATTTTTTAAGAAACAAATAATATAATTATTTATAAACAATTATTTTATTTGTCTGAGTTTTTTGGTCTTTATTTTTTTTAGAGCAGCTATGGATTCATACAAATATTGAAGGGAAGTATAAAGATTTCTCATATACTTCCTACCTGCACTCATATATAGCCTTTCTCATTATAATATTTCTTAACAAGAGTGTAAAGTTTGTTAAAAATAATGAACCTACATTGATGTATCATCACCTGAAGTCAATAATCTACATTACTTTTTACTCTTGCTGTTATACATGATATAGATTTGAGCAAGTTTTAGAGACTTATATCCATCATTCTGAGATCATACAAAGTATTTATACTGCCCTAGAAATCTTCTGTGCTCTATTTTTTTCCCCTTCCCAACAGAACCCTTGGCAACCACTGATCCTTTTACTGTCTCCATAGTTTTGCCTTTTCCAAAATGTTATATAATTGGAATCATACAGTAGATATCATTTTCACTTTGGCTTCATTCACCTAGTCATATGCATTTAAGTTTCTTCTATGTCTTTTCGTGGCTTGATAGCACATTTCTTTTTAGTGCTGAATAATAGTCCATTGTCTCAATGTACCATAGTTCATGTAACCATTCATCTATTAAAGGCCATCTTGGTTGCTTCCAAGTTTTGGCACTTATGAGTAGAATTGCTATAATATCTGTGTGGAGGAGTGTTCTTTAATCTCTTGGCCTAACTTCAGCCATAAACAGCTTCTGTGTTCCAAGGCCTTGGAGGTGGAGTTTTGTCTCTCTTCATTCCTGACCCTTTTCTTCAATGGCAGCTAAACTCTACCTTGTGTCTATTTTGAGTACTGAGTGATAAAAAGTTTCTTGCTTCACCTTGAGCAGTAATAAATCTCCATGATTCCCTGGGGCTAAAAGTTCCAAGCTTTTATCAGGACTTGGTCTTTCTGGAGATCAACTAATATCCTGAAGCTATCTAGGGGTAATCAATAGTGCTTCATTAGAATAAAGAGTGTTTCTATTACATCATCACTCAGGAAATTACCAGGGTTTTAGAAGTTCTATGCCAAGAACCAGGGACAAAAAAACAAATATCTTTTTATGATACATACTCTCAATATTGTTCTTTTTTAATTAGAATATACACATTGTTTTTGTAAGAAAACAATATAATAATACAATAACATAAAATGCATTAATAAAATATAACCTTTATATAAAATATCTATACAGAAAATATAAAGTTTACAAATAGTTGTTTCATACAATAGATGTCTCTGAACTAAATTATTTCTTGAGAAATGTATAAAATATATCAGAAAGCCTTTAGGATATGTTGAACCAGGTTTACATGGTCACCTATGTGGTATGATTGAAGAACCACCGAACCACTCCTCCTTATCATCACCACTGTTCTTGCTACAAAGGTTAAATCACTACATAACATGCATTTGTTAAGTCTGTTTCTTGCATGGGCAGTATGCAAAAGAAATACCAACACTGAAAATAAACACTGGGAATTTTTATCTTCTAGTTACAAATTTGTACCTTTTAATAACACCTCTCCAATTCTAGCCCCTGATAACTACTATTTTACTCTGTTTCTATGATTTCAGCTCTTTTAGATTCCACATATGAGTGACATTACATATCATTTGACTTTCTTTCTATGACTTATCTCACTTAGAACAATGCCCTAAAGGTTCATCCATGTTGTTCCAATACATTTTTTTTTTGCTTGAGTCTTTAACCACAATAGCATAGATACATAAAACTTTTGAATTAGAATTAAGCTGATAGATCACCTAGTATACTTTCTGAGAAATGTTTGATTTTCTCTAGACCATAAGTTGGCAAAATATTATCCCTGGAACAAATCTGTCTCTCTTTCTGCTTTTATTTATTATTAATTTTTAAATTATTGGAATACATGAAGAAGACAAAGAAGAAGAAGAAAGAGAAGAAAAAAAGAAAAAAAAGACAAAGAAACTTTGAATATCAGTGCAATTCTTGACTTAAATCTCACAAATGCTAGAGAAAAATTTTATTCTATTTTTTTATTGTTCATTTTTAACCTCCATACAAAAATGTCTTTACAATTCAGAATTTGCTCATTTTTGTCCAGTAAGCCTATACTCCAGCTTCCATAATTAATTTTTATCTATCTGGTGAATCTCAGACCTTGCCAGTGAAAAGCAATCTAGCTCATTTCAGATCTTTTCAGTTATGCTTCTACTCAATTTGGTCAACCCAATCAACAAAATAAAAGTCTGGATTTCAAGGAACAAAATATTTTTTCCTCTTAGTAAGGCACAGGCTAAGATTGTAACTATTCATATATTTTTTTTTGTTTTAAAATTTATTGTAAATTGTTCTTTTAGTACCAAAATTTGGTTCAGAGCAGCACAGACCCAGTGAACTTCAAGCGTTCAGTTTCTATTAGAATTTACATCTATCAAGCAACTAATTGCTTAATTTAATCAGAAGACTGAATGTGATATACTGTTACCTTCAAGGAACTCACAATATAATAAATGGCAAAATAGTACAAATATAACTTTAATACAGAGAGAATAAATATTATAAATTGATATCATGCATCAATTTCAGAGTTTGTGTGTGTGTGTGTGTGTGTGTGTGTGTGTGTGTGTGTGTGTAATTATTTGGCTTTGTACTAAATAGACTACATGGGATCAAGCAAAAAACAATTGAATTTTGCTTTCTGGGAGTAGTTGGGCAAAAATTTAGAGCATACAGTATTTTCTGAGAGAACAAAAACAGAAAATGGAAACAGGAGTGCTCTAAACCCTTATGTGTGAGTAGAAGTTCTGTGAAGGGAAGAAGTAGAGGAAGAAATGTCACTGACATTGGTCCTAGATAAATGTCAAAACAGAACAGAACTTAGATCCTGGTTTGTTTGTTTTTATTTTTTTATCAAAGATAGAGATTAATTTATACATGTATCTTGGCAATTATCAAGGTTATTTGAAAATGCCTTAGAACTGAAATAGAATTATTATAAAACATTCAGTTTAGCTTCACTTGGTCACTGGAAATGTTAGACTATTTAGCTTTACATCTCCTGTGAATTTTTTTCTCCCTTACAACTTTATCAAAATATAATTGATATACAGAAATCTGTACATATTTAATGTATATAATTAGATGAGCTTGGACACATGCACACAGTTATTAAATCATCACCACGATCAAGGTAATAAACGTTATCTATCACCTTCAAAAGTTTCATTGCTCCCTTTTGCTTTTGTACATGTATGTATTTCTGGTAAGAACACTAAACATAAGATTTATCTTCTTAAATTTTTTAAGTGTTTAATATTGTTGACTATAGGCATTACATTACACAGCAGGTCTCTAGAATTTATTCACTTTGGATGGTTGAAACTTTCTATGCATCAAAAAAGCAACTCTGTTTTCCTTTCCCTCTTGCCCCTGGTAACCACTATTTTACTCTTTGCTTCTATGAGTCTGATTGTTTGATACCTCAGATAAGTGGAATCATACAATATTTGCCTTTATTTGACTGGCTTATTTTATTTAATATAAGGTTCTCCAGGTTCATCCATATTGTTGTATATGACAGGATTTCCTTCCTTTTTTTAAGGCTGAGTAATACTCCATTGTACATGTATACAATATTTTCTCGATCTATTCATCCACTGATGGACATTCTGATTATTTCCACATTTTGGCTATCTTGAATAATGTTGCAATAATATCCTTTGTGATTCTGATTTCAATTCTTTTAGATATATCCCAGAAGTGGGATTGCTGGATTATATAGTAGTTTTATTTTTAATTTTTTATCTGCATACTACTTTTCTTAACAGCTGCATCTTACATTATTAACAACAGTGTATAAGGTTTTAATATCTTTACACCTCTCCAATGCTTATTTGTTTATAATTGCCATTCTAACATATGTGAAGTGATATGTTATTTCCTTAATAATTAGTGATATTGAGTACTTCATGAACTCTGAGATATCTGTAAGATGTGGTAAGTTGGTCTAAATATTCCAACAATACAAAAAAAATTCACTTTGCATGTGATTTTCACAAAAAGTGATGCTTTTAAGAGTTATGAGAATATTCACCTGAAATCTGGACCAAAATCACTGAGACTCCTGAGAAGAAAATTCCAACTCCAAAATCTAGAATAGCCAGCACAGCTGTGAAGCCAATTTGTGGGGTTTACTAGGGCAGCAGCTGGGCATAGATTGAACAAAGAGGATAATTCCAGTGCTTTAGAGAAAATAATGCAATGAAAAGCACAGCTTAATTTTATCTTGGTGAAGCAAAAAAAAAATCGTATTTAAAAAAAAATCACTAAATGATCGGCACTTTAAATAACAATGTCATTTTTAAGGCACTCTGAAAAGTTCATGTTCTTCATCTCCTCCACACTCATTACTGTCAGTCACTGATGATTGCCAAGTCAAATTTTCAGCTCCCTTTGATTTTTAAACTGGGCATTCAAGTAATTTAATGTTCCAATTTGTTGAGAAAATTTTATTTAAAACAGAAAAAACAAATAAGCATAACCTTTGGAAAGATGAATTACAAAATTTAGAAATTTCAGTGTCCCCACCATTGGACTTTAGGACAAAATTCTAAAAATAGACTTTGTGAGAAGGATTAAATTTTACATTGATTGAATTATCTCTTCAAATGTTTTATTGCAAGATATTTCAGCTTTAGGTTGATGATCAGGGGTCTTAGAAAAAAAATAAAGTATTGCCATGTGATATTTAAAATAAATCAGGTCATGAATGAATAAAACAGCTTTTATATGGCTTAAGAGCAGAACTTGTCAATTAAATCCTGTATGACAAATAAAGCTTCATTTTTGCCTTATACTTCTCTTTTCTAAA
This sequence comes from Macroglossus sobrinus, assembly GCA_004027375.1. Lineage (NCBI taxonomy): Eukaryota > Metazoa > Chordata > Mammalia > Chiroptera > Pteropodidae > Macroglossus > Macroglossus sobrinus. The sequence continues at coordinate 43,494 of PVKZ01000507.1, forward strand.
ACCTGCTTATATTTCCCCTCTCACCTGCTTTTCAATTGTCAGGACCCTTATGATTACTTGAAAGAATTAATAATCAACAGAAAAATCTGAATTTAATTTTTTAAAGATGTAATGCAATTTAAAACAGATTTGTTATGTACCAAAATGGCTTCATCCATTTTATTGAGTTGTATGTGCAACCTCATTATTTTTATGAGAATAAAAATATGTGGACTGTATGTTGCATCTGGGCTTGATAAAACTTCTGATTATCAGCTGATAGCCAAAGGCAGAAACTTATATCCTGGAGGAGGAGGAGATCCATTTAGGATCCAGGAGGATTTCCTGCCCTGAGTTTAAAGTACATAGATGCTAATAAGCAAACTACTTCCCCAAGTCTTTCTAAATTTAGAAAAGATATACTTGACAAAGATAAATTATGAGATATATATGGTTAATGCATGGTATAGAAGATGTATTCAGTGTATGAGGTTGTGGGTTGTCAATTAAAAATATCTAACTTTTAGAAATGGGCAAAAATGATCACTGGACATCATTTCAGTAGAGCGATGAGTGTTGTCTAGGTAACCTTTGGGGGAATATCTGATTCTATAGAGGTGTGTACTTTTTATTGACTTTCTATAGCTAGACTATTTTACAACTCTATAGGACTAGAAGTTAATTTATAAAACAATAATAGTAATGCAAATCTTCATTGCTCATTAGGGCTAATATGGGCTCATATATATAAGCAAATGTATCATTTTTTAGGGGTACCATAGCAAAGAACCACAAACAGACTAGCTCTAAACAATGAAAATTTATTTTCTCACAGTTCTAGAAGCCAGCATTCTGAGATCAAGGAATTGCCGTTTTTTTAATTACTCCTTTCTCCTTGGCTTGTAGATGGCCATCTTCCCCCTATGTATTCACATATTTTTTTCTCTGTGTGTCTGTATCTTAATTTCCTCTTCTTGTAAAAAAAACTATCCAAATTGGGTTAGGGCCCAAACTACTCACCTTGTTTCAAATCAAATTACATCTTTAAATGAACTTTCTCCAAATATTGTCACATTCTAAAGTACTCAACATTAAGACTTCAACATACATTTTTATGGGGAAACAATTCAGCCCATAATGTTATATTGCTTAATAAATTGAAGAAAATCTAAGAGGGGCTCATTTATATGTGCTTAATATATTTGCATACACACACACACACACACACACACACACACACACATGTATATACATGTCATTATCTATATAGGTTTTCCTTTTTTGAAAATTTTGATTTATTAGGAGAAAGATAAAGGATATATTAGTGGTCATTAAGTTAGGTCCTATCTCTTGACTATGGAAAAGCAATCTCCAACCCTAGTAAGGAAATCATGTGATTTAAAAATATTTTACTCATCACCTATGTTTGTGCTTACAGCTATTGTTAATAGTAATTTCCTTGACAGACAGTGGTCAAGGTTGTATAGAATCTCAGAACCAAAAATCTTCAGAAAGGTTATGAAATTTTTGCCTCAACTACTATATGGAAAACAAATCCTCAAGAAAACCTTATCCTAAAATGACAAATCCCCTTTAGTTTTTTTCTTCTTCACAAAGACAAGGGAAGGAAAGCAGTAAAAGGAAGGAAATCTGGAGCATGTTTTGAAAATAGACTAGATCTCTGTGGAATTCTATAGTTGTTACTTCGTAATTTTTTTAAAAATAAAACTCTATTAAGGCCCACTGGGACCATTATTGGTTGAACTGGATGACTGATAAACTTTTCCATGAAATAAAACTGATTTTTAGAAGGCCAATAGTGGGGAGAGGAGGAAAAGAGGAGGAAAAGTGATAAGCATAAATATTGATATAATCAGGCTCAGGTCCTAGATTAGAAGAGAGAGAGCAAGCTTTAGTTATGATCACTTGAAAACTTGATGGAAATCTATATTTCTTATTGTACGGATTATCACATGTTAAAAAAATAGGATCTAGTTCTGCTTATCTAAAAGATTAACCATTCTAAATTGTTATGCAAGATTTTTAATGTCAAAAAAAAAACAAAATAAAACACTGTAATAAGTCACCAAAAAAATTGTTTTATTAGTCTTATTCCAAAACTGTTACTACTTTCTAAAGTGGTCTTGAAGTTCCCAGTGACAGCATACAAAATTGTTGACAAGATGATCCATGCCAAAGAACCTAAAGATAGCCTCTTTTAAAAAGCTATAATTGCCTATAAATTCAAGCTGGAGAGCTCCTCCAAAAATAATCTCAAGGTGATTTGTAATCTATCAATGAAGTCGTTTCTAATTGTGGGTTTACCTGCAATGAACCAAATAACTCGTTTTTATTTTTATTTACTTTCCGTAAGCCCCATTTCTTCATGTGTAAAACAAGAGTAATAGAAAACCTAACATACAGGGCTATTACAAAGATTTGGTTTATTAACATTGCCACCAAAGGTCCTTAATAAATAGCATTTTTCTATATAAATGAAGATATACATTTTATTGCGGACAACCAGTGATGATATTAGTGGAGTACCGTGTTTGTTAAAACATTGATTTTATTAAGGTGATGAGGCATTGGTTTACATCATCAGGTTTTATATGAATGATAGTAGCCATAGAAATATGTCAGAAAGAGTATTCTATTGTTTAGATAGAAGATTATAAAGCCCTGATTTAAGGCAGTAAAGGAAAAGGCAAAGAAATTATAACTATGAGAGATACTAAGAATCTAAAATTATCAAAACTTTATCACAAAATGGTGGAGCAAATGAAGGGAACAGAAAAGTAAAGTATTATATATATATATATATATATTCCAGAAATATATATATTTCTGGAATGTAAAATGGAGAATAATATAGGGAAAATCTAAACAATTTACAGGTTCTTAATGATATGCTTTTTCTCTACCTCTTTGACCTCCTTTTACATAGTAAAATAAAGAGAAGTTTTAAAAACTGAACAAAAATATATCTTTAATTTACTTAAATCTCTTCAATGAGTCCATTGCTTTTAAGATAAAGTCCAAAATCTCCATATGGTCTAAGATTACCATTAGTGAGTTCCTGTGTGCATGTCTCTGAGATTATTTTATGCCACATCTCTCCTCGATTTTCATGCCTAAGCCACATAGCTCTCTTTCCATTTCTAAAACACAGAAAGTAGTTTCCCAACTCAGATTTTTCTTCCTGTTGAATCACTGCCTGGAAGCTACTATTCACATGGTTGGTCAAATCTTCTCCATCTGGCTCATCTTAAAAATTATTTTTTCAGAAAGAACTTCTCTGGCCACTCAATCTAATAGATACCTCAAATTATTTTTATTATTATAGTGTTGTATTTTTTTTTTCTGGAGGGCATCTCTTACCACATGTTAAAATATACTTATCTGTTTGCTTATTATATATCACTTCCAAAGACTTTCAGCTGAGTAAACGCAGGGACTGTCACTTTGCATTAGCCACTTACACTGTATGCCCATCACCTGGCATGCAGTCGGAAGGTAATATTGTATCACTATGGTAGAATAAATTCCAGTAGGAAACAGAGATTTTTGGCTTAAAAATGTCCAAAATGGAAATGTGAATTTGTGATCTTTGCTTTACACAGAGTAATTAAAACCTTTGGAGTAAATGTGATGAGAGGACAAATGAAGGAGACATGGACTAAAATTAAATCCTGGGTGTATATTTATTTAAAACAACAAAAAAACCCATTTTTTAAAATTTATAAATGTGATACATGGTTGTTGTAAAATTAATTAGTAAAGGTTCTACTATGCAATACACAAACTAGTTCTATAAGTAGCCACTGTTAACCACTTAATAAATATCTCTGAATACATATTTTAATAATGTACATAAGTTAAATAAGTAAATGGGAAAAATGATGTTCAACAGAATTGCTCCCAGGTAGATTATGCTATATGGTCTGGAAAAAAATTTTCACTAGACGATTAAGGTAAGAGGAAAGACCCCCTAAGCAAATGAAAGAACTGAACTATTGCAAAATAAGAAAAAAAAAATTAAAAAGGGGAACAATTTGTCTTTATCTTTGAAAAGATAAGAAATATAAAATGGGTAGAAACAGGAAGATGGCTGAAACTTTGAGACCTTGGATTTGCATTTCTTCTCTACTTCCCCTTGAATTTTAGAAAAGTACCATAAGAAAAACGACAACAACAAAAACTTCAGTGTGAGTGTGTGTATGTGTGTATGTGCGTGTGTTGTGTGTGTGTGTGTGTGTGTGTGTGTGTGTGTGTGAATATGTGCTAAATTCATCTTCATGCTCCAGCAGAGACAGAGAAATTGAAAATGTGGAGAGGATATTTACTGTCCTAGACAACAGAATTGAATAATGGCTGTATCTTATAAAATTTCTCAGTAATAACTGGATAATTTCTGAATACTTTTTTAAGCTCTAATGGAAGCATACTCTAAAAATTATACTGCAACTTCTTTTTATTATTTTGGCACAAAATTAATTCTATTTTAGTACAGGATTAAAAAGAATTTTTAATCCTTTTTAAACAGTGGAATCAAATCCCATTGTACTTTATTGTTCCATAATTTATTTCTTATCTCATATTTATGGATTTTGAAATTATTTCCATATTTTGTTTATTGCAATAAACAAATAACAATAAACAATTTGAACAAAAATTTCTGTGCTCTTTATAAGTATTTCATTTCTATGTTCCTTGATGTAGATTCTGGCTCAGTACATTTTGATTTTAATGAAAATCTACTTCCCAAAGGTATGTTATTTTTTATTTTCACCAGCAGCATGTGGAAGTTCTTATTTCACCACATCCTCTATCCACTAGGACTGTTTGTTTTCAATTTTGTTAAAAACAAACAAAAAACTCTCCAAACTGTCAATCTGATGGATGAAATATAGCTTGCATTGTTTTTAAGTAGCAGTATTTTAACTATGAATTAACTTAGTCATCTTTCAAATGTTTATTTACTATTATTTATTTGATTGTTGTATTGAATATTTCTATTTGCTTCCTGAATCAACCTGATCTTTTCTCTGTTTTTCTCTTCTCATTGTAGCATGGACAGATTACATTACTTCTCTGACGTCTACGTAATTTCAGTTCAGGCTGAGCCTCAATATAGCATCATCTCCTGATAGCATAAGTGGTGCTGGGAATCAGCCTGCTAGCGGATGGAAAGTGAATTATATTGGATTTCCCTCTTATGAAAAATACAATACTTTGTCCTCATAAAATAAAATATACTCAATATATGGATTTCTCAAAAAAAAAACTTTAGCTTTTTGTAGATTTCACCACAAACATTGCACCCAGCCAAAGGACATTTATTTTTTGGCAAAGGACATGTAGCAGTGACTCAGACCTTTGGTGTATACTGGTTTGATAGTGTGTCCCATCCACAAACAGCTGGCCTGATAGAATGATTAAGCAGCTTATTGCAGGCTTAGCAATGCCAATAGAGGATCTCACCCAACAAATCTGAGGTACAGCATATATCTCAAACTATCAACGAGCATTTGGTACCATCTCCCCTGAACCCAAGATGTAAGGAAGCAAATTGTAGAGAATGACTTACTAGAAAACTTTGTTTCACTTTCTTCATGATCTTTGGCTCAATAGATTTCAGGGTGCTTTGCCAAAGGAAATATTGTTTCCATCGGGGAACATGGCCATGTTTTCTATGAAGTGAAATTTGAGACTTACTTAGAATGAAAGAGCATTTCACAAATCTTCAACTTTAGGAAGAGGAATATTGCACTGGCTAGAATTGTTGATCATGATTATTAAAGGAAATGAGTTTCTGGTATAACATTTTTGCAAGAGGACTGTATTTGAAATGTAAGAAATTTATTTGCTATATATCCTAATAATTCCTTGCCAATTTTGGTTAATGAAAAATTGCAGCAATCTGATAAAAAAGATCATCAAGGATTCAAATCTTATAAGAATAAGAATTTGGGTCATCCAACCTATAAAGAATCCATTTGAATAAGCTAAGAGAAGAGGTTAAGAGGACCTGGAATGAACTGAGAAAGTCAACTATGTTATTTAACATAATTCTTATGATCAAATATAGAGGCAGTTACTGTAGCATCTCTGTTTTATAAAATTAAATTGTTTATATTCTTCCTGTTTTATTTAGGTTTTAAAATATGATTAAATTGGCAATGCTTTGCAGTGATATTATAATTGATGGGACTTCATGTATTCTCCATATTAGGGACACAAAGTTTACTTAAATAAAGAATAAAGAATAGAGGCTGAGGTGCAGGGCCGTAGAGGAGACTGAGAGGCAAAAGGACAGAAATATACTGAATATATTTTGTTTTATCCTTCAGATCCTGTTTCTTTTTCTTTTTTTTCTTTTTCTTTTTCTTTTTTTTTTTTTTTGCCTTGCTATCTGTCTAGGGATGCTAATGAGCATAGATTACACAAAAGGAGTTGTCAGAGAGAGAGAGATGACAGATATTAAGGTGGTCAAATAGGACAATAAGCCAAACTAAAAGTAGCAGCCAAACCTTTATTCACTTACTGAGATAGTACAAGCAGTGGCCAGAAAAAAGCCACCTCCCTCAATGTTTCATTTCCCTCCTACAGAATGACATTGAGACAAGGGTTATGTGCATCAATGGAGATAGGGGGATCTTCTCTCTGCCAAGAATATCACCACCAAAAACCTCCTGTCACACTATAAAACTAGGGCCAGAGGAAGGGAGAGCTGGAAGGATTAGGAGTGGAAAAACACGGAATACTGAGTCAGAGTGGAGAAAGTATTTTTAGGTTCCTTACCTCCTACAGTGGCCTGAGCAAAGATACCTGGGAAGGGCCTCAGCAGTAAGTCACTTGATAAGGAGGCTTTCAAATGCAGGCACCAGATCGAGGATTGCAGACATAAGTAAGTGCATGACTGGCTGCTCAGTGAGAGCTGGCAGTGGGTAGGGATAAGTCTTTGATTGTAACTCTCTTCAGAGATTGTGATGCACTAGCTGTGTACCCAGTCTGTTGCGAGTTGAGTGGATTCCCTCCATGAGACCTGCCAGGCAAAGACTTTATAATTGCCTATGGTCAGGCCTGAAAGGTCACACAAAAGATTTTATCTTGAAGCTGGATTCCTCAGGGGTTTCATATTATCTAGCTTCTCAATGGATTCAGCTAATAAGGATCCTGAAAGAATGGCAGGAGGAGAAAGAAAGGAGAATAGAATTAGAGTATTTATTTCCTGATAATCCCTTTCTCCACCATTAGGCACCTTAAATCAACCTGTGTCTCTGGTAATCATTACTCTTTTTGTCTGTTTTCCTAGGGTTGGTACTAGCTGAAATATCACTAAACCTGTGCCACGTGGTTTCCCTCCAGTGGTCCCTAAACTTTTTGGCACCAGGGACTAGTGTTTCTATGAGAATCTAATGTCTGATGATCTGAGATGGAGTAAGATGATGATACCAGTGCTAGGGAGAGGCAGCAAATACAGATGAAGCTTCGCTTGCTTGCTCACCACTCACGTCCTGTTGTGTGTCCTGGTTTCTAACATGCCATAGACTGGTACCAGTTGACGGCCTGGGGTTTGGGGACCCCTGTCCTACACATACACCTCATAAAAAAATCTTTGTATTGTCATATTTTGAATGTTTTAACTGACCTTGACTAAGATTCTGGCTCATGTATATCACTTGATCTTTTAAAATTTCAGTTGTTTGTCTTTTTTATTTTTTCATTTTTAAAATAACCATTTCTATATTAATTCATTTATCATACGAATATTATGCAAATATTTATTCAGCACTTATTGGGGTCAAAGTTTGTTCTGGGTCTACACCTCTGTAGCACTGAACGAGTTCAGCCCTCTTGAGCTTACACTTAATGAGAAAGGAGAGCAGAGAGTAAATAAATAAATACATAAAAACAGCATATGCGAGAGGAGTATACAGAATAAGCAATGGTGGTGGAGCCGCTGTTTTCTGAGGGACAGTGATTGACATTTTGAGCACAGCCTTGAAGGAAGTGAGGAAGATAAGAGCCAGGGAGGTAACTTAGGAGGATCGTTAGAAGGAGAGCATCGCAAGTGAAATGGCTTTAAGGGAGAAATGTGCTTGGTATGTTAGAGGGACAGTTAAGAATCCAACACACTTTAGTGAAGCAAAGAAGGGGAAGAGTGGCTAAAAAGGAGGCTGTATTGGTGGCCATGGGTTGGACCATCGGACAGTTGTTCTTAACTTTGGCTGAATAGGCTTTACAAAAGACTAACAACCAGGCTTCATTTCGTTCAAATTAAATCAGAATCTCTTGAATAGGGCTCCAAAATTTATGTATTTTGGAAGCTTGCCAAAAATTTTAGTGTGCATCCAGACTTGAGAATCACAGAAGAAAAGAAAGTATTGTTTACCTTCAGAAGACTTTGGCTTTTACTCTGAGAAGGATGGAAAATCAATGATCTGATTTCTATTTTCAAAGGATCTCTCTTTCTGTTGTGTTTTAAATAGACTGTGGTGGAAAGTGAACAGGGGGAGGTGAAGCAAGAAAACCAGTCAAGAGGTCATTGCCATATACAAGCCCGAGATGCTGGCGGAAGCGAAAAATGAAAGTGACAGAAGTAGTGAGCTTCCAAGTATATTCTGAAAGAGGAAGTGATCTAATTTTCTGCTGAGTTATATATGAAATATTAGGTAAAGAGAGGAAAGGGGAGTTTCTGCAAAGTTTTTGAAAAAAAAAATAACAAAATTTCTGAAATAAGAAGCATTATAGAAACAGTAAGTTTGCAGATAGGGTGGTATTTATGTTAAATTTAATACATTTTTTTTAGGTTTTACAATTTAACTCTTTATTGAAACATTCAATTAAGTTTGAAATGCCACACACACCATAAGACTGAGGAGAACGACTGAACTGAGCATCAAGAATGTAGAATAGTTTGAGAAGTCAAGTTAAGAGAAGACCGAGGGATAAAAGCTACTAGAGATTTACATTAATTCCAGAGAGCTTTCCAAAGGCTAAATATTTGATACAATTCTTCTGTAAACCTCTTCTCCCAGGCTAATTGGATCTTTAGGGTAGGTTGTGTGTGTGTTCGTGAGCACACACATGTGCCCACAAACTGAAGGAAAAAAAAAAAAAAACAGCAGGAAACAGTCAAAACAGTGTGGCTTTTTTTCTCCTCAGACCTCAGTGGCCTTCTATTGTTCCCAAATAAATACCATAAAAGTTGTAACTTTTATTATTGTTCAAACGGTCCTGGATGTTGGAAACTGGCACTCTCTACAAGGGAGCTTTGATGCTCATAGAGAGAGAGAAGAAGACATCAGTATGTGTATCTCTTTTAAGGTAGGCATGGTATATATTTGAAGATCTGACATATGAAAATAGTAAGTTTTTAAAATTATTTGTCATCATATACTCAATATGTATATTTCTAAAATTAAACAAAAATAAGATTATGGAACTCTTTAAACAGATATTTGAAGAAATTTACATATGGGTGTTAATATAAAAATTTAGTCACTTAAACGTGAACCGCATCCTTCACAACTTAGAGCCCTCTTAAACTACATAATTGTAACAACTTTGCTATTGCCATCTGCTGTGAAGACAATACTCACTGAAACAGAACCAGATGTGGTGAATAAATTAACACGTGCACCATTGTCAAATGCTGCTGTTCTAAAGTGTATAAGTGACATGGCAATTAACGCCTGTGAACAGCTGGTTTTAAAGAGTATGGGAAGTGATTACTTTGCCCGATAAATGGACAAATCTACAGATGTTTCAGGTTGTGCTCAGTTGTTGGTATTTCTAAGATATACTTTGGAAAACACGGAATGAAAACATGCTGTTTTGTAGAACGTGTTGGATACCAGAACAGGAGGAAACTTTCCAAAATATTTCAAGTGACAGTACATATTTTAGGATGCGTAAGATGCAGTGTGCAGTTTTTAATATGAACTCAAGAAAATCAAAGATTAGAGGAGGGGTAAGAGTTTGTCCTTGTCTAATTCTTACTGGATATTTTGTGCTATCCACCACAATCATCTAAATGACCATGTCTTTGGAGATATATGAAAAAATGGCATCACTCGTTGAAACTCTTCTTACAGATCTTCAATGGCAGTGATGAAAGAATTTAAAATTGGCTAATTAAAATGTGCTCAAGTGTTACCTTTTTTTCTTAATAAAAAATTAAACTTGGCAGCCTAATTAATAATCCATTAAGGTTTATAAGATCAACTTCCTGAAATATTCTTTTTTTCACTTTTCACATGACAAATGCTTTTGAGACAAAAAGAAATGCATTTTTCTAATTGTTGACAAAATTGAAGATGCCGTGAAAGTTAGTGAAATTAGAATTCATTGTTAGGCTTATTTTCTGGGGAAAAAAGCATCTACTAGATTTATCATTCAATCACCACTTTCAAACCAAATTTGAAATATTATATGATAAGAAAATATACCTGACTTTTTAAAAACAATGAAAAATTTTAAATAACCTTATATACATAAAAAAGTTATTTTTCCATATTTATCTTTAAAAGTGAATACTAAAATAGAATTTAAGCCTTATTATTACCCAGCATCACATCAATTAGAACAATATCTAGTTCATTACTGACTCTATTCCAAATGCCTCAGAAAATATATTCAGATCACATACAGTACTGATTTGAGAGAAATAATTTCAATCAACAGCTTCATATGTCAAATAATTATTATAATTGTAATAGTTTAGCAGCATAAATTTATACCCATTACTGTGAATTAAAGAAAGAAGTTTCTAGGGTTAAAATAAAAAAGTAAAATGTGTTGTTTTACAAGTCATCAAAAACAACCAGAGTTCACAGATATAAAAATTAGTTACTTTAAACCAAAGATTCATAGGTAATACAGATAGAGATAGTCACACATGAAGAAGAAGATTTAGAACCACCTAAAAAACACAGGGACCCAATTTTTCTACTTTTCTCCTACATGACAACATTCCTATCCATCCTGCAACTTTAGCTGCTTTTTCTTAGGACCGTAGTTAGGAAAAAAAAATAAAACATAATAAATCTTTTTAATAGTCTGGAGCAAGAAATAGGCATCAAATTGAGTTAAAGAAAATGTAAAAGAATAAATTAAAAATTTGATTTATGTATTAAATTATTTTTCTTATGTACATAATAGAATAAGAGACCAGATTTACTCTTCTACTTTAAACAATTAAAAAGCATATATATATATATATATATATATATATATATATATATATACACATACATAGTACATAGTAGGATGACAATCTTTGAGAAAAGACCAAAAGTGATTTTTTTTAATGGCCCCAAAATACCATGTACAGAGTATTTTCTGAAACATCAGTTGAGAGACACAAGTTAGATTTCGAAGAGGCCAAGGCAGGAAGGAAATGCAAGATAGGTTGTCATAAAGGAGAGTGCTAAATGAAGGTGCAGGGGTGAGGAGAGAAAAAGAGACAAAGAAAGAGAGAGAGAGACAGAGAGATAGAATAGTAGACATATTCAGAAAGCTCAACAAACTACAAGTGAAGAAACATAAAGAAAAAACACTCCAGGGTGTATCATAATCAAATTACATAAATAGTCTAGGATCCACGTGATGAGCAGAATGTTGTTAAATCTTTCTAGTTTTCTGCATATTTATTCATATTCATATTTCTTCTAGCTCCATTTTGTTCCTCTCCAGACTTATATTTTGCCACAACATATAACACTGTCTAGCTTTTCTGTACAATTAGAATTTTCCAGAAAACTTTATGGTCTCACATGCTTGCTTCTTCTGCATGAAATGATTTTCTTGTTTCTATGCTGTCCAGGGCCACCTATTTGTTTTCTAAATATTTTGTTCAAATGTCATTTCTTAAAAGTTTTTCCTGAGCTCCTTCCATCAGCTTTATAGGTGCTCAGAAAATGCTTGTTGAATAAATGAAAAGACAGATGGATAAATGAAGTTATTTAATCCTTAACAAAAGGCAAAAAAAAAAAAAAACAAACAGTAGTTGAGAAAAAGATAGATGATAAATCTAAGCCAGTACTTTGGGACAAACTTCTCTATGTGAAATTTCCTTGAAGACTGAGAGTCTTTCGACCAATGGACAAATATTATAGTTTATAGTGTAACAGGAAAAAATGAATTCTTATGAGAAATGCTTTCTCAGGCATCTCCCATTTAGGGTTTAATCTCTTTGATGAATGATTGAGTAAGAATGAAAACATTTTCTTACAGTTTCTTCAGTTTCTGCAGAGAAATCTACATGCAAACACATACTCTCATAGGCTTCAGCAGCCATGGAGTGCATGATATCAGAGTGTATCCATATCTCGTTGATATTACGGTTTTGAAAAATCGAGACTGCATGTAATAATAACATCAACAATTACTATATATTTTATAATCAATCTTATTCTGGAGGTCAGCACCAGGAATAGATTTAGGCAAATATGTTTATTTGACTAGACATAAAAGTTAAGGAGGTGCCCAAAATCTCAGTAATCAAGATAAATGTATTTCAATGCAATATTTTTTAGGCATAAAAACAATTCAAAACCTATGCCGCACCAAATGTCAAAATTTTAAATAAAAACAAAATTAGTATTGCTGATTTTTTTTTTCTTTAATATATATTGGAATAATGCTTTTACTGATTCTGGTAAAGCGTGCGTGCATGCACACACACACAACTGTGACAGACTTCAGTTGAAAGAATATTTTAAATATATATATTTGTTTCTTAGAAAAGTTATCACATCCTTTGACACACTTTTCTTTCTAGCTTCAAGGTGGAAACAAATTCCACATCAGAATCAATAGTCGCAGTAAGACCATAGTTGTATAGTCTATAAAAACATCAGTGGGGAGGCTCTAGACTCTTGCCTCACTCTGAGTTTCCTAAAAAAAAAAAAAAAAAAAAAAAAAAATAGTGATCTCTTTGTATCTTAGTTTTCTAAACTTTTAAATGCTTAGAAATAGTACTCTGCAAACAAACAAACAAACAAAAATGTAAAGAAAAAGTCCTCTTGTATTTACCTCAGAGGGTTACTGCACTGTAAAATAAAAAGAAAAAAAAAATTGTTGCCCGACCTTTATTGACATCATGTATAAGTGTTCTTAATTTTAAAGTTAAGGTGGATTTGCTAGGAAAAACTTCTGACTTTATCCAACTCACCCATCTTGATGCAAATTGTTGTAGAAATATAGTTCTGTGTGGCTGAGTGTGCACAAAAATGTCTCACAGTGAGTTTGGCAACTTCAGTGCATTATGTTGAATAGAGCTAGAGAGAACACTATAGATTCAGACTTACACACCCCTTTCAGTCATATGGCATAGCTGTGGACTGTGATCTATGTCAGACCAACAGAAGGGGCAATCGAATCAGGTTTGAATCAATGGACTTTGAACAAACACACCAGGAATTTTGCAATGGACTCAGTACAGCTTGAGCCCAGTTTGATCATGTTACTATCTAATACCTTACTTCTTTTTATGAAACTTTACAGTCTACAAAATGTTTTCACAAACAATGCCTCTGAGTCTCCTAGCTTAAATATAAAACTGATGTAAAAGAATCTAAGTGTTGATGTTATGTACTACATGAAGAAAACTAAACCTGAAGTAGATTCATTTAATTTCACATACTGAGTAAAAATTAGAGGTAGTTCCTGAGGCTAAATGACCCCAAATTCAGTAATGTTCCTGTTCCATAGACTTTCTTTTCATTATACTGCTATATGAAGATATGAAAAAGTATCAAATTCTTCTTTCCTTTTTTCAGTTTTATTAGTATAAGTTGATAACATCTTGCCTTTATTTTTTTAAATAGTATTTTTTAATTTTTTGAAACAATCTTAAGGAAGGAAACAATCTTAAGTTAAGGAAAAATGCAAGTATAACACAAGAAAATTATTTTTTTTCTACCATTCGAAAGAGTGGTTTACATGATGCCTTATCACTCCCCAAATAAATTTAGTGCGTAGTTAGTAAAACAAGACTATGCTTTCTATAGAGCACAATACAACCATCAAAATTGAGAAACTGACATTAATAAATTACTACTATTTACTCAACAAAGTGGAATTCAAGCTGCCACCTAAGTTTTACCAACCATTCCAGAAATATTCTTAAATGTTCTTAAATTTAGAATCCTGTGGTACATTAAATCTTTTAGTCCTCTTCTCTTTAATAACATTTCTAAATATTTCCTTGGCTTTTATAATATGTTGTATTCATAGATGTAGGCCATGTATTTTGTAGAATGTCCCTCAATTTAAGTTTTTCTGATTTTTATTCACAATTAGATTCAGATTGTGTATTTTAGGAATATCACAGAGGTAATATTGTATATTCATTACATCTTATTACATTGCCAAAGATTTTAATTTGTGCTATTACTGGTAAAGTTAACTTTGATTGCTTTGTTAAAGTGGTGTCTGTCATACTTTTCCACTACACAGACTTTCAATTTATTTCTTTTTGTATAGCACTATGAACCATAGTTATTCAGTGAGCTGCAATCCATTATTTATAGATTTTGCCCCAAATTTGGCCAGTGAGAGCCCTTCAAGTTGCCTTTTGTGTTCTTTTGGCATGCCCCTTATTGTTTGGGCCTTTTATTGTTTTCTGGTACAATATGATGTTTTTAGCTCATGTTGCTCTTTCCTGCTCTATTTCTGCAATCAGATTTTTTCTTCAAGGAGTATTATTTTATTTTGGGGAGAATAGAATTAGGAAATAAAGATCTGGGTTTGAGTAGTATTTAATACCATTGGGATGTCCCTGCTTCCAGGCATTCTCAATGGAAAAAGCTGGAAAACACATTTGTAAACACACATTTATGTCTTTATTTCTAATATTTACTTCTATATTGAAAACCATGAGTTCACACTAGTACCTTTAATTTCAACATAATATTATAGGGTTCAAAATAGTTTTTTTCTCTTTTCATATTTATAATTTTGTTCTCTGGTGATGAGAAACCCAGTTCCCATGATTCCTACCTAACATATTTATTAATATGATCAATCCCCCTCTATGAAACCAACATTCCAATACTACTGTCATCCTCTTCATGCACAGATGCTTTTCTCACCCGACTTGTGCTCCAGCACCTTGTACCAGGAAGTGGTCACATGTGAATGTCCTCTTCTTCCCACCTTTGTTTTAACTCCTTGAGTGGAGTCACCCCACAATATAAAAATCCTCCTTATTCTATCCTCCTCACCTCACCTAGAGTCCAATATCTCCTGAAGATATGGTCTCTCAGTTAAAGACACTCTCTCCTGGGTAGGGTCATGATAGTCATCTCATGCAGACATTCACATCCACAATGGGAAAAAAAAAAATGTCCCTAGAAATCAGGGCAGAGCAGTACAGAATGCATATCATTGCATATGGTACAAGAGGTTTGCAGTACAAGTGGCTGTAGCAAAACATGGCACCTAAACTTAATTGTAAGTGGTATAAATGCAATCCTGTAGTTCAAATCTCATCCAGGAATCTCCAGAACCTTCCATTTTCATCCATGAAATATTTAGAAAGAGCTAAGTGTGGAAATTCCAGTTAGTTAGGGCTTGTCAAAAGTTCTCTTTTCATACTCTTAGGTTATAGTTTACCTACCATTCATACTCCAATTATATCAGACTTAATTTGTTTGTGTCCCAAGAAATACTTTTTATATAGAGAGATCTAGTTTTACTCAAAACATAAATTTATGTTATGTTTTTTTATAATTGTTATGTAGATGTAGTTCTCCTAAATAATGAACTAACTTCCTTTCAACATTTCATAGGAATCAGTTTACCTTGATCCAAACTTTGATAATAGTTATCTTCCACTATCTCTTCTCGCTTTCACTGCTTTCTGGCCAGACTTCTATAGATCTTAGCCAGTCCTCCTGGTTTGCTTGACTTAAAAAGATCTGTCAGGTCCAGCACAAGTCAAATCATACTGGCTCATGCCTGGTGGGTGTTCCATACCACATTTTCCTTGAAGGAAGAAGTAGAAATTTGTAATGTTGGTTGTACTTCTTACTAATGTCAAATGAGACTGAGCAGAATTTTTTTTCTGTTTTCCCAAATGTGTTACCCAAGCAGAGGTGGCAATATAATAAAGAACTATGAAATGAGATGACCACTTGAGAAGGCTGTGCATGTTATTAGAGAAAGGCATTCCTCTTTCCAAAGTATAGGAATCGCTGAAGAGTAGGTGACCAGAAGAAAGGTAGACGGAATTTTGTTCTCCACTGGCTGTCTGCTTAGGCAGCATTCTTGCCACTGTGCTCCTGCAATACTCAGCTCAACAAAGAGAAAGAAATGGCAGAGCTAAGAAAGAGAAAGCTGGGTGGAACTGCTTGTGTTTCACTATTTGGCAATGTTTGCTGAACAAATAGGAGGGGCTTCCTTAGTAAGAGGCTCTGGGATAGATTGATGCTGGTAGGAAATAAACGTCATTGGAGTAGATCTAGCCAGAGCCTTATCTCTGACTTTAGGAAAGTGTGCCATTAAATACCACTTTGGAAGAAATTCTTAACATCCAATAGGTGTGCTTTCTCAGTAAGCTAGTGTTTAGGTAACTGCTACACTTAAAGCAAGAGTAGCCAGTTTCAGTTATCCAAAGGAAGAACAATAATCAACCCAACCAGATTGCTGCCTCTCCCTGTTAAGTCGAAGAACACTATCATTCCTCTCTCCATTCTTCCTTCCAACCACAGTGACTAGTACTAGAAAATGAAGGAGGTGAGTACATAAATAGTGATCCCGTCAGATCTTTCCTGTTACTCTTTCAAGACACTAAAGCCATAAGAGATTTTGGATGTTAAGAAAGAGAAAAAAAAAAGTTCGAACCTAGTTTAATGTGATTTAAAAAAATAAATAATGGGACCATGTATTAAATATTAACATGAAAATTCTTCTAATTATTGAGAAATGACAATAAATTTATTGATAACTCTAATACATTAAGAGACTCACTACATAGCAGTATTTGCATATATAAAATTATTATATGTTTATACCATCAAAAGTTGATATTTCTTAGTAAAATGTCTGTAGTAGTTAAATGACTCTGGAATTCACTTACACTTTGTGAAATTTAAAGTTAAAAACATGACTTTAAATTTAGAGAGCTAGAGTTATAAGTAATTGAAATCCATGAAAGATAGCAAAGAGCTGACAGCGTAGAATTTTTTTTTCTTCTGTTTTCAGTCAGCAGAGAAGAAAAAGGGCTCTCCTGAATGGATTTGAAGGTCAATGTTGTATGGCAAAAAGCCTTAGCTGAACTTGGGACAGACGAAGAACACTGAAGGAAGACATATCTCAGGCATTTAGAGGTAGCAAATGACATTAAATGTCCCGAGCTGGATAAAACAGGTTACATACATGGAAGAGAGGAATGTAATAAAACTAGAGCCAAATTTCAAAGCAGAACAAGTTTTAGCATTAGGAAAACCAGAATCATAGTCTTTAGAGATCCATAAAGCAATTACATCTATATTGTTTATTCATACATTAACTTCACTGAACAAATATCAATGTGTCAAACCTGCTAATTAATGTGACTACAAATGTGAATATGATACAGTCAAATCTTGTGCCCAGATTGCTTAAATCCAGAGAAAGAGAAAGATTCTGGTGTTCCCACTCTCCCACGTCCTGACAATGAGTGTTTTGCACATTTTTATATTGCCAAAGTATTTCTAATTCTCTTAATGTAGTTTATATTAAATAATTTCATTTCAAATTGATTTTTTTAAAACTTCTTAACAGTTAAATTCTATCAAAATTCTTGTCATAATGACAGTGATTTTTATAGGCAGTCAGTCTAGACAGAATTAAGTCTGAGACTAAATTAAAAGCTATAAGTACATGTGGAGCCTACCTGATTTTGTCTACTCTGGACCACAGATTACTGAGAGCCATAATCGAGCAGAGCTGGCCTAGCCAACGTTGCTAAATATAAGCATTCTACAGTCATTTGTCAATTTGAGGATTGTTCGACTTGGACTATATGTTACTATAACTACATCTTCCAAAATCTAGGGGTAGGAGAGAACAGTAACCATTTCCCATGGGATATACCCTTCAGTGAAGTTCTGATTTCTGTTTCACAAAGTATGTGAGAAATTTAATTTAAGTGGAAGTCTAAAGATTGCATTTCTGTAAAGCTTTGGTTGAATTATCTTTTCTCTCTGAAATGTCCCAATTCTATTATGTCACATCAGGGCCTTATTACTACTTCAAGACAGCTTGTGGTTCTTATGTTTGCATTTGCTCAAAATAACATTCTTTAAGTACAGAAATTTTGCTTTATATCACTAACCTCAAAAATCTTAGTTGTCTGCTTTATCATAGAAAATGACTACAGGTACTGTTTCTCTCTCTCTCTCTTTCTCTCTCTCTCTTTCTCTCCCTCATTTAGTTAAGTATGCAATCTACTCTATTTACTACACAGTTTCAACCTGCCACAATCACCTCATGAAGTGCTCTATGACACAGAGTTATTTGCAACATATAGTTTATTGTTAAAAACAGATCCCTTAGTGAATATGTGTATTACAATTGAACACCCTTCTTTACATACTTAGCAATTATTATAAATCTTCCCATGTGCCTCAGCTCCCTCCTTCAGGAAGGAGATTTATTATTATTATTATTATTATTATTATATATTTTTTGTAGTCATGAGGATCTGCTATAGGCAGCTCATAATTGGTTTACTTTAGAAATTGCCCTCAACATATGACAGCTGCCTCTCCCAAGGTCATCCTTGTTGTTGGAGTTGGCTTTCATGCAGTGTCTGGCAAAAGCAAGTTTTTGAAGGCCTGGCCCTATTACTTTAATTTAGAACAATTTTGAGGAGCCACCCTGTTCCACAGATGTCTATGTGGCTGGCTGAGGCCTCTGTTGCACATGTTTCTCTTCTTTCTCTGTCTACTTCCTTTATTTCATTACTGGTATTTCAATATGTCTACCCTAGTACAGCTTCTACATGCGAATTCTTATCTTAGAACTGTTCCTGAGGACACTGACCTAAGTCAATTGGTACCAAGAGTGATCCTAAAGAGTGAACTATGAAATGGCTGGATCACCACATGGAGCTGGATCACCCACTGGCTGGACAGCATTTTGAATCCTATTACTGGTAGTAAGGGAGTATTGATAAGTCATGTATGCTAGAGCAATACAATTATTGAGCTTTCATCAGTGGTAAACAAATGGAAAGAAATCCACTAGATATTACAATATTTCAGGCATTTAAAAAGTAAAAGAAAAGTAGTAATGTATGGAATTATATGACTCTTGCTAGATACTATCAATGCATTGGAAAAAGACAAAGAAAGGTAGAGTGTGACTAATCATTGTTTTAAGGCAATGTCTGAAAATCACCACACTTTCTTTGCAATATGTAAAGAGACTCCTATATTCTGATATCACAGAGCAGAGAAAGGTGAAGATCAGGCTCAGGACTGGACCAGAAGCATTATAGAACCCCAGTAAGTCAACTATGCTATAGTCTGGGCTTTAATGGGAAAAGAGTGAAACTCTGAGATTAAGGATGTTGCTTTCTAGGTCCATGGTTTTTAGAACCATGACACCTGAGATCATCTAAAATTCTCTAGCCTTTCAGAAGTCTACTTCTTCATGTACAAAGACTATCATTTTATCCATGTTAATGATAATGCAAATACCTCTGCTTGAAAACAATATATCTCTTCCTCAAGCTATATTGCCACTTTTGCTCTTTGCCCTAAAACTCCTAGCTAAGGTCAAATTATTGATAATTTGGCTGAGATATGGTACTAACATACTACTGAGTGTCTTTTGAAAGGTTGGAAAAGCATTTGCCTTCACTAGATAAAGAGAAATGCAGAGATACCCTGGCAAACAGTGGGAAAAAAAAATGTAATCACAAATAGGGATAATTAGAGGGCATATAGCATATAAATCTGTGAGACCCTATGGCAACCCTGAGTACAATTTATTTACAAAGTGGTAAGAAATGTGTTAATGAGGGGTGCATCAGCATTGTAAATATTTGTTATAGGTATCCTCTGTAGGTTAGGAATGATTTTAAAAGATGATGTTATTGGATTGAAAAAAAGGTTATGGAATGTCATATCACCCTCATTCTAGTTGTTCCACAAATACACCTGATAATAATCTCCATGTTCCCCAAAATATAATTTAAATGCACGTCTTGTTAGTAAAATCTTCTGTTCTGGTTACTTTTGTACATAACAATTATATCAAAGCTTAGTGGCTTTAAATAAACATTTTATTTTTCTCATGTTTTGCTGGTCAAGATTTTAGGAAGAGTTTAGTTAAGACTTTTAATGCTGGTGTGAGCAAATGTTGGCTGAGGCTTCAGTCATCTGAAGACTCAGCTGAATTAGGTAGATAAGACTGCTCACTCACCTGGATAGCAGCTGATGCTGGATATTGGCTAAGAGCTTGACTGAGGCTGTCATCTATAGCAATTAATGCTGACTCTCTAGCACGGTATTCTCAGAGTATTTGAACTTCATACATGGTAGTTGGTTTCTCCCAGAGCAAGCATTCCATGGGGAACAGATAGCAAGTTTATGGCCTTTTCTGACCTAGCCCTGAATGAAAGGAGTTTGAAAGAATTTTAAAGCTATGTATTACAATTGCCACACTCTTCCAGTAATTAATTCTTTTGTGGTAAAAGTTATATTGAGAAAGGCCAAAAGAAATTCCTGGAACTGTCCCTTCAACAATTTGGTTAAGGTAGTAAATTAAAACCTAGAGTCACATCCTGAAAAGAATGACAGAGATTAGTGTCACAGTTGGAGTCTTAAAGGATGCAGGAGTGATAGTCTTTATTATGTTCCTATTTAATTTACTAGTGTAGCCACTATAAAAGCCAGGTGGATCCTGAAGTTTGACAAAGGACTATCAGAAATCAGAAATTAAATTAAAGAGTAACCCTAATTACTGTTTTTATGGTGGAAGTTGTTAGAGCACATTAACATAACTCTATTTATGAAAAAAAAACATTCTTTTTCATCTCTATAAGGACTGTAAATCAGAGACAGCTGACATTCACATGGAATGAACAATAGTATATACATATTTATGATCTTGCCCTAGTTTATGTCAACTCTCCTCTCTATCATATTACATTGCAGAGAGACAAGTATCCCATGGATAATCCATAGAATATTACTATATGGTTGGCTCTGTGTTAATTGGGCATGATGAGTGAGAAGCAGCATTTTAACAACTTTGGTGAAAATCATGTAGTCAAGAAGACAGATGTTTAAAATCTATGAAGATTTAGGAGCTATACATTTTAGTGAAGTGTTTATGAATCCAGTGGACTATAATATGCCAAAATAGACCATTCTTAATCAAGGACAAATTATTGAAACTAGTACCTCTCATCACTAAAAAGAAAGCACATCATCTGTTTGGCTTCTTGAAGTAATGGAGACAGCATATTCCACACTTGGAAATACTTCTCTAATTTATTTAGTTGGTGACACAGAAGCCAGCTTTGGATAAGAGGCCATGCAAGAAAGGACTACCAAAGGTCTAAACTATAGCATAAAATATTTCCTATAGCTTGGGTAATGTGACTCAGCAGACTCAAATTATAACCCTCAAGCCAAATCTCGCCAGCTCTGTTTTTATAAGTAAGTTTTTTTGGAACATGGTAGTGTTTGTGTGTTTACATATTGTCTATGACTGCTTTCACGATGCAGTGTCAGTGTTGAGTACAAGCAGACATTGTTTTGCCTGGTTCTGATGTGCACAAATTTCAGTAACCACAGTTCAATTAGATAACACCAATCTCCTAAGCACATGGCTTAAGTTTCAGTTATCATGGTATATAACTATAATTATAAAGCACAAGCTTTGCTGCTAGTTCTTTAGTCTTCAAATCACTGTGTAAATAACAGATGCATTTTATAATCAGTGACCAATTGGCAAATGATTCCTCAGTATCAACTATTTAGTTCACAGAGACAGAAAAATAAGTTATTGTGTTGCTTCCCTGTTTTTAGTAATAAACTCATGTGATATGCTAAATATATATATATATATATATATATATATATATATATATATATATATGTAACCAAAAGAGAAACTTGGCCAAAAAAAGATGAAGGTGCATTCAAGAACTAGAAAGTAATAATACTGGAAGTGAAAGTTGAGTATAACATAAATAGAGCTGGAGAAGCAATAGCTGCCCGTGAAAATGTTAACATCACTGCTATTAATGAGACTCTAGATATACAGCCAGAAAAATTTGATTAAGAGAACTTATGAACATTGTAAGTAAAGTGGTTGTGATAAAAAAGATGAATATGTCTCAGAGGAAGTGACACTGGCAAAACCTTCACAAGAAGGAGACTCTTGGAGATATTTCATGACATTGTAAGAGCAAAGGGTAAAATGATGGAAGCTGATGCAAACAGAAAAAAGCATGGCAATTCACCAAGGTACAGAAAAGATGCCCACTTTATATATTTAGTGACACAACATCTAGAAGAAAGCAAACATTGTTCAAACTACTCCTAAGTTTTTTTTAATCATTAAAAAAATTTTTTCAGGTAAGTGTAGATTCACATGCAGTGCTAAGAAATAATGCAGAGAGATCCATGTATCCTTTACACAATTATAACGTCTTCTAAAACTATAGTCACTATCAGGATGATAAGTTATATACAAAGAAATGAATCATTTTAATTTCTAGTGTTTCAATGTTTGTAGTGAGAGTATACTAAATTAATATTGGTTTTACTATTTTTTTAATTTACCTATACATTTAACAATTGACCATGACTATTTGATGTTTTGACAATTTTAAAGGCTATGAAACAAACGTAATTTAACCATTAATTATTAGAATTGTTTTGTGTAGTTTCAACTTGCATAGTAATTCTTCTAGTTCTTTTCTAACTACTATGAAAAACAAGGATTTCCTGAAATTCTGACTGAAACTGTATGGTTCACAGACCCTAAAGTATTTACTACCAGGCTCTTTACAGAAAAAATTTGTCAACATCTGGTCTATAATATTGGTAGTCTCATTTTATACTCCTTATATACCAGGGTCTGTTATCTGACCAGATCCTAAGCTTTTTATTGAAAAGCTTTAGGAAATGCCAAGAAAATCACAATTCGAATATTAGTAAGCAACTACTTGAAGTTAAAGATATTTGAAGCTATAAAACTTCTAGCATTAAAGAATATCATTAAAACACGGTGAACTCAATTGAGTGATCAAATGAATTGTATCTCTTCCTATTTCACACTCTTCAACCAGAACCTATCTGAAATAAGTTTGTTTTTGCCTTTCCAGTCATGTCTTTACAAAAAAAAAAATTGATAAGGTAAGAATTGCATGGTTCTGAGATTTCAGAACAGATATTTTAGGCTTACTTTTTGTTAATCTGTCCAGTTTAATAAAAGTAATTGCATTTTCTTGTATGTGTTCTGAGATAGAAAGCTTTATATTTTTGCTGCTTTGTATATCTATTTTCAACAGAGAAATTTATTTTATACATTATATTAAGACATCATGAATAATTTTAATAGTACAAGAAAATTCACTTCACAGAGTAGATATATTTTATTAGCTCTTTTTTTGTGTGTTCGTAGGGTGTTTAATTATATGTGAATTCACATTACTATTTTGGAATTTTAAAGAGTATCACAAGAGATGACATTAAATAGTTTTATTAATTTCAAAAATAGAAATTAGAGTTGTAGGAGGACAGGAGAGATTTGAGTTCCGTCTGTCATCATCTGTGTGCTCTTCTCTGTCCATGATAATTTATTGTGAGGATTGTAGTGCTGAGGAAATCAGAAAATAAAAATCAATATTCATAATAAAGTGTTATTAAGCAACCTTTCTTGAACAATGTGAATATTGAGTTGGGTCTGCAAGAACATGATGAAGACAGAGAGAAGAGATTCTACCAATATACTTTTAATATCCCTAAAAGCCCTACTGAGACTTTTACTTTCATTTATTTTTACCTTGTTGTGTGTGTCTTTGGGCAATATACTTAACACCTTAATCAGCAGTTTTCTCATCTGTAAAATGGAAGTAATAATAGTATTTACTTCAAATGTTATCTTGAGAATTAAAAGAAATATTGCTTGTAAAATGCTCAATAGAAGGCTTGGCAAAAAGTCCTTTGTTATTATAACCTATAAATGAGCTCTGAGTTCAGCCAGCAGTCATTTTTTAAAAAGAAAGCTCAATATAATTTAATGTGATAAGTGTTACAGAAGTCATTTGGTATAGTAAGCAGTCAGAAGTCACTTTACCATTGACGATGATCTGCTTTTTGAGGCAGTCAGGTGAATAACCTCTCATCTTTAGCTTTTTATTAAATAAGTGCCCACATATCCTAATAATTCAAAAATATCAGAGGTAAGAGAACAGAGAAAAATGAAGTTAGTAAATGAAGTTAGGAAATGAAGTTAGTAAGAAAAAGTACAAACATGGATAATAGCCAAGAAAATAGTATCTACTCTGTGTATCTTCTCAGCATTTCAAGCACAGTGTCAAGCAAAAGAGAACCTAAAAGAATAAATTCTCCTTTCTGTGACCAGATCATCAGTGCTCGGGAATAGAAACTCTTTTCTTCTTCTAGCAGAATCATTGTTACATAAGATAAATTTCATTTGCAGTTGCTTCCCTCAGTGTATTCTTCAGCTTAGTCTAAAATATAGGAGGTTGAAAAGAACCAGTAACAATTAACCATCCAGGCTTTGAGAGGCATCAATCATCCTAAAATAAAACAAAACAAAACACGGTATTAAAATTATTTTGCTAAATTAAGTTATTTTGGCTCAAGATGAAAAAGAAAAATTTCACTTTGAACAATATTTTGTTATAGAAAACAGATCAAAAGTTAAAAATTGCCTGTTTTTTTCTTTTCAATGTATTGAAATTATCTGTTTTATTGACTAAGAAATAAAAGATGAGATGACAGCATAAATAAATGTAAAATAAAATATGACCGAGGAAAAGTGACCTGGATAAAATAAAGTTATATCGAGAAAAGGGAAGAATTAATACCTGCATTATAATGAGAAAGGTAGAAATTGAATAAATAATTAGACAAATAATGTAGAGGAGAAATCTGAGATGTTCTACCATAAATTTAAGTAATAAGATAAAAACATTTTAATCCACAGAGAGCAAATGGAGGACTTCTATAAATCAATAATAAAAATATAGACTCCCCAAATTAAAATGGGCAAAAGAGTTGAATAAGCACTTTACAAAAAAGATATTCAAATGGTCAGTACACATATGGAAAGGTGCTCAGTATCATCATTCGTTAAGAAAACACACGTTAAAACCACCAAGAGGTACCACTACATATCTATTGGAATGATTAAAATTTTAAAAGACTGATCACACTATATATTGGCAAGTATGTGAAGCAAATGTAATTCTTGTGCATTACTTAGTGAGGTATAAAATGAAACCATTTGTAAAACTATTTAGCAATTTCTAATAAACATAAACATGCACAGTTTTGCTGAGTAGTATTTAACTAGGAATACCTAACTTGTATTCCCAGTGAAATACTACTCAGCAATAAAAATATATGTATATTTATTTGCAGACACACACACACACACACACACACACACATATATACATATATATATATTTATAGACAACATGAATAAATATTTTAAATCTCATATCAAGTAAAACAAAGGAGAAACAAAAGAATAAATAATGTATGGTTTCATGAATACAAAGGTAAGAACAGGCAAAACTAATTCCTCGGTGATAGAAGCCAAAACAATGCTTACTTCTGCAGGAATGGTTGAAATTGACTGAGATGAGTCATAAAGAAACTTTCAAGTAAAATGGGAATATTCTATATTGTGATTTGAATGGTAACTACATACCAAATACAATGCAATACAATAAAACTCATCAATTTCAAGTGTATAGTTTAGCAAGTTTTGACAGATGTATTAGGTAATGTCACAACCACTACAATTATGATACATAGTTATTTTCCATTCTGCATGGTAACCAATAGCCACATGTGGCTAGTGAGCATTTGATATTAAGATGTGCTGTAAGTGTAGAATACACTTTGGGTGTTAAAGATTTAATACCCCTCCCCAAAAAAGAAGAAGAATATAACATATTTATTAATAAATTTTGCATAGTTTACATGTTTAAGTGATAATATTTTTACTTTACATATATTGGGTTACATGAAATATATTATTAAAATTAATATCACCTGTTTCTTTTTTTTTTAATATGGCTACTACAAAATAAAAATTTACATATGTGTTTTGCATTTCAGTTTTAATGACTAGCATTGATAAGAACATTTGATAGAACTATGGGTATGGTTTTGTCTGCTACTAAATTCCTCCTCCCATCTTTTGCATTGTTGGTGTTGGTTTTACTTCTATGCATATTTTAAACACTATAATATATTATTATTTTTGCTATAAAGAAGCAGTTATATTTTTTGAGAAAATTTTTAAAATAATAAATATTTTTTGTAGTTAATTTTATAGTTACCATTTTTGGTGCTCCAAATATTTCTTCTGCCACAATAACTTTTTAAAAAAATATTAAATTTATTGCGATAGTATTGGTTAATATAATTATATAATTTTCAGGTGTACATTATAATTTGACATCTGTATATTTTATTGTGTGTTTACCACCCAAAGTCTGGTTTCCTTCAGCTACCATATATTTGATCCCCTTTAACCCATTTTACCTTCCCTCAACCCTCCTATATTAGACCCCCTTTACTCCATCTACCTCCCTCTTCCTCCTCCACTACCTATTCTCTAGTAACCACTAGTCTATAGTCCATGTCTATGAGTTTCTGTTTGTTTGTCCTGCACATTTGTTGCTTTTAGGTTTATATCCCACATATAAGTTATATGCGATTTTCAACTTTGTCTGGTTTATTTCACTCAGCATGATTATCTTGAGGTCCATCCATGTTGTCACAAATGGCAGTATTACATCTCTTCATATGGCTGAGTAATATTCTATTGTATAATGTACCAAAGCTTTTTTAGCCAATCATCTATCATAGGACACTTCGGTTGCTTCCATGTCCTGGCCACTGTGAATAATGCTGCTATGAACATCAGTATGCAAATATCGTTTTGGATATAGATTTTCAAGTCTTTGGGGTAAATACTCAGTAGAGGGATTGATAGATCATATAGTAGATCAATTCTTAGTTTTTTGAGGAACTTCCATAGAGGTTCTACCAATTTGCACTCCCACCAGCAGTGTATGAGGGGTCTTTTTTCTCCACATAATAACTTTTTAAAAACATATTATGTGGTGCATGGCTGCTAGTGATAAATTCTCTTATTTTTTATTTGTCTAAACAGTCTTTATTTTGCTTTCATTTTTGAAAATAAAATGTTGGATATAGAATTCTGGATAGGCAGTTTTCTCAGAACTATAGATTTCACTTCATAATTTTAATCTTTGTTTTTACATATCTCTTTTTTTCTCTGACTTCTTTTAGATTTTCTCTTTATCACTTCATCAATTTTCTTTTAATGTGCCTTTATGTGGTTTTCTTTATATTTATCATGCTTTAGTTTCTTAGGATCTCTGGGTTTACGATTTTCATTAAATTTTTAAAAAGATTCAGCTGTTTAATCTTTTTCAAGTGTACTTTTTTTCTATGCTTCTCTTTCTCTTCTCCTGGAAATCAAATTATGAATATTTTAACACAGTTGATGTTGCTCCTCAGGTCACTTCACTGATTCTCTGGTGATGGTTATTTTATCTTTCTTCTTTTTATGCCTCGTTCTGGATAGTTTCTAAAGCTAGATCTATGTCTAATGATTTCTTCTGTAACAACTAATTACTGTTAACTTTATTCATTTTTTTTCACTTCCAGTACTAAATTTTATTTCTCTAGAATTTTCATTTGTCTTTTTTGGTATCACTCATTTTTCCTACCAAGTTTGTATTTTTCTGCATAATTCTGAACATATGGAACAATTTCTAGATCTCTGTTTAACAATAAAATTTTAATAATTTTTTATTAAAATCATTAAAACTTATTTTAAAATTACTTGATTGATATAATTTTGGGGTCTGCTTACATTGATTGAATTTTACATTGCTTATGGGTCTATATTTTTACTTCTTAGTATGTATGTCTGATCATTTCAATACTGAACAATATGAATCTGATATTTTGTACACTTGGTATTATTGCATTCATTTAAAGAGTGTTGAACATTTTTTGGCATGTAGTTAAGTTACTTGGAATTTGTATAATACTTTTCAGGTTTGCTTTTAAGTTTTGTTAGGTCAGCAAAGAATATTTAATCTAAGGCTAATTCAACTTTATTACTAAGATAATAGTGTCTGAGACTTCTTATCTGATGCCTCATTTATGACATTTTTTCATTTTGGATGGTAGTAATATGAAGTATTCTCAGTCATGTGTGAGCTTTGAAAATTGTTTAGTCTCCTGTTTTCTGATTGGTCTTTCTCCAGCTTCTCCTTCTCCCCCTAGCTTTCTTAAAATATAATAGACAATTAGTTGCTTATATTTACATTGTACAATTTCCTAGCTTTTTGTAGCCTCTTTAAACATTAGTACCCTGCTGGGGAGTTGAGGTGGCCCACTGTAGATCTCTTCACCCTTTTCTCTGGGCAGTAATCCATCTCCATTATTGTGCCACAAATTATGGCCACTATGGCCTCCACAAACTTTGATTTCTATCTCCTCATGTTTGTGACCACTGTGTTCTTTGTAGGTTTACCCTCCCAGCACTACAACCCAAAAACTGCCTCTCCAAGGGAAGTCAAGGTAATGAAAGAACTTCTCTTTATTTATTATTTCCATCCTGTGCTTCTTGTTGCACAATATCTCAAAAATATTGTTTCTAATGTTTTATTCATTTCCACTGCTGCTTGGGGCAGGAGAAAAAATTCTTTTATTTTGTCTATACCTGAAGCAAAAATTAATAATTATCTTTTAATTGATGTTTCCAGATTGAGCAGACTTTAGAATCTTATACTGTTTTTAAGGTTTGAAATTCTTATAATTTGATGCAGAGAATAAAAAAAAAATTCACCAGTAAACTTTGTAAACTTTGAGTAGAGAACTATGAAAATAAGTAAAAAGTTGAAAAATAGGTTGATAGATACTTACACGATCACACAGATAACTTATTAGCTTGTTACTTGGCAACATTTTGGATGAAATATTAAGAAGTGCTTTTTGAGATTAGAGATTATTAAGAAATAATGTAGGTAGGTTAGTAAAGTAAGTTGTTACAATGTTATTTTTCCTCTACAAATCTTTGAACAAAGAAAATAACTTTTCCTTCATAAATGTTTTAAATAAATTCTCTGGAAGAGTAAGCTAAACAGGATAACTGAGTTTTTCCAAGTTTTGTATTTTTTTTTAATAATGTACTTTTTTTACTCATCTCAGACTGCTTAATCAGCTAGTTTCTATTTTCACTGATTAGCTCTCACCATGCCTGGCTCACTGAGTAATCCAATCACCATATGCATTTTGAGAATGATGAATCATGACACATATTTTACCTACTCTTCTTCTGCTCCAGGATCTTCTGTTCAAGTTCTTCTTAATAAAAAGGTAAATCGTTTATCAAGGTATATTATAATACCAATTTTAGTAAAAATGAATATTCTATGTGATGGAGGCTTACCTCCTTGTTTTCCTTGTGGAGGTCCTGACTCCTTTTAAGATGGCTAAGATTACACAAATTTGATTGCTGGATTAAAGATGAATTACTGTATAGGTGAATTCCTATAAAACTATATGCAGTTTTTATCGGAGGAACTAAAGATGGTATTAAAAATTATATTCATTAATTCATGTGTCTAATAATTATTTTTGAATAATTATTATGCTTCAGAGACTGTACATCTGAGTACATAATAATAAATATGCATGCTAATTATAAATATTAAAACTCAGTTAACATTAACACTCTTGATCCTTACATTGAATTGTTTATATTGGATCAACTGCATTATTTGTTTAATATGTGGTAGTAAAATCAAATTTCTGTCAAGAACTTTTGGCACTCTGATTTACCCGATTTATTCTCCTAATCCCAGGCATAAATTATTGAGGTGTGATTTTTGCATAGTTTTGAAAAATAAATTCAAATACTGATAGAATATAGTTTTCTCAATATAGTTAAAATAAGCAAGATCAATCTGACTGCAGCAGAGATGAAGGCCCACTTTCATTTTCATAAAGCCTTAACTTTACACTGGCTCTTTAGATAGTGTGTTGAGTCCTAACATCACTACTCAGGTAATATTAATGAATTAAGGTGGTTTTTATACCTACAATAAAAGAGAAGAATTGGAGAGAAACTTCTTTAAGCAAATCCCTCCTACAGATGTGATCTAGTTTATGGTGACTACTTGGCACTGAACATTTTTCACCATCAAGCCCCGAAAAAACATCTTGATGGGGCATTTCTCTAAGGAGTTTCACAGAATTATTTATGACTCTGTGAGGATGCCAGATTGCCTCATTTTGAGGCAATTAAAACAGGAATTTAGGCAGCCATTATTTGCATCTTTAGGAGAAAAAGCCATTAGCAGAAGGCTCAGGGATCACTGGGACCCTGAGAGGCTACCTTGAATAATAATCCTGGACTCTAGTAAACTCTAGCAAGCAAAGCCAGTGATGCCTGTTAGAGCAGTTTGCATGTAGATGGGCCCAGAAACAGGAGCTGAGTTTTTTAGGATAACTAATATATTTTTTATGAGGCAGACTAAAATGAGACTCCAGAGAGAGCGACAGAAAAGACTGATCAGAGAGATTAAAATTGGTGACAGAAAGATTGGAAAGTAGAAATCATTGTAGAACATATAAATCATAGGAAAGCCTGTGCATGGAGGCAGACTAAACTCCAGAAATCCACTTTTTTGCTAGAGGTCAGCTTAATGAATTATCAATGTGAATACTTAAATTCTTTAATATTTTACTACACGTGGGAGAAGGCTAGTTGTTGACTAGAAAGAAAATGTCATTTCTCTGTCAGGAGGTTCAACATCATATTAGGAAATATCTGCACACAGATTTTGAATAAAAAAGACAAAAAAATGCTTTCAAATCTGAATATTTTTAAATTAACAGTTCTTGGTCTCTGTGCTAGCAATTAACATATAGATTGACCCACTCCCACAGTTACTATGAACAATGATACCCCTGCATTTTGAAATAAAGATTTAATTAATGTTAGATGAAATACAGCCAATGTAATTTAAGTCAAGGGCTAGGTGTTCTAGTAGGGATAAATGTAGTTAAGGAGAAAGATGATGTGAACAGATAATTTTTCTTGTTTTAAAAAAATTTCTATTATTCTTGGCCTGGCCTCCTCTTCTCATATAAAATTCCACAAATAAACTATTCTGAAATCTACTATGTACAGGTACTACCCGGTACTAGAAATGCAAAGATATTAAAAACTTGATTTTTTTCTCAAAGAGCTCATGAATGAAGAAACACACATATACAGTGAGAATTGTGTGTGATAAGTACAATGTATGTCTCAGCTTTCTCTGCCACCAATGAAGAGGTGAAATATGAAGTAATAACATCTCATTTCCTTCACCATGAGTTGGAATACTTGCTGGAAGAATCAGAATGCTAGAAAATTTCATCCATTCAATCCCCTTAGTCTAAATACAAACACAGCAAAATTAAGTCTAAAAAATGGTGTTGTTTATTTCTAATAAGATTTGGGGGAAATTTGACAACTTACTAAGTTATTTCTTCTAGACAATAAACACTTTTAATTAGAAATACTTACATAAATATCACCTACTGTAACAGGTTCATTTCATGCCATTCAAACTTCATTGAGAAAAAAAGAGACAAAACCAGTAACAAAACATTTGATTGGAGTTGTAACTTGGACTTGAATAGGATTTTATAAATAGTTTTTATGGTATTTCATGGATCTTTAAGATTCTAATAACAAGTATATTAATAGCAACAGAAAGTATAGAGTATTAATTTCTGTATTTTGAAATAATATAAGCTGTGTGTATATATACACAATTTATACACATATAAGTGTATATATATGCAATTTATACTCACACGTTAGTATGCGCATACTGTATATATGTGTATATATATGTATACACACAATCTTACACACATACTTATGTATGATAGAAAGCTGACTTAAAAACTAAATAAGTTGTTGCTTAATTTTTATTTTTTTGATTCCTTAAAAATGAATGTTTTTATACACTTTATACTGCTCCTGGGAAACTCTAAAGAATAATAATGTAAAATTTTACATTTATAATTTTATTTATAGAATTTAAAAATATAAATATCCTACTATAGTTGTGGAATGGTCAGTCATTCCATAAATGTTTTCATCAAATTTTGCTTCATATGTTTTGAAGTTATGATGATAGATGTATAAAGATTGTTGTATTTTGTTTTAGATACTGAGTAGATGCTCTTTGAGGGACTACACTTCTCAGCATTCCTTGAAGTTTATAATTCTTGTGGTTTAATTGAGTCTACACAACTGCCAATGGCCAGTAAAATGATGTATACCTCTCCCAGATATGGATTCCAAAAAAAAGAAAAATGTAATTATTTCTGTTCTTTTTTTTTTTTATCAGAATGTAGAGGAAAAAGCAGGCCCTTGAGGGAAGTTGTAAAGGTTGGAAGGAGCAAATGGAAAAAGCTGGGGAGCCTGAATTGTCATGTAGAAGCTTACCATTAAATATCATTTCAGCTGTGACTTGAATAGAAAGTAAACATTTATTACATTATAACTAGTCTGATTAATATAATCTCATACCTTTATCAATATGAGTGATTTTCCTTCTAATGTTTTGCATCCATATTTAATTTCCTTGTTAATTTTTTTTAGTATTTATATATTTCTGTCTTTATTGATAGTAGTTCTGCATTTTTTTAATTCTTCTTCTTGCAAACAGATTTTACTCACGTATGAAACTTTGCCTTTTAAATGTGAATTTAAATCCATTTTCATTAATAAAATATCTGTAATTATTTCTGCCCTGTATGTTGTTTTTCAAGTTTCCATGTTTTTCTATTATTCTCTCCTTTTCTGCCTTTGTTTGGATTTTCAAATTTTCTTTGTTTCACTCTTGTTCTTACAATGACCAAGAGTCATTGTAAGATAAGTAAAGATATTTAGATATGTTTTAATTATTATCCTTAGATTTTTAAAATACATATAAAATAAAATATTAATCTTTTTTCACATTCCTTACTCCCAAATCATATATATTTTTAACTTAATAAGTAATCCTGAATATTCAGTTATAAGCTTGCATATATTTTAAAAACAGACCTGTTTCATAGTTAATGTAAATTTTATTGATTTCTTCATGTTGAATTGTTTCTTTGGGTTTGCTCTTTTGAGTATGTTCCTTTATAATACTTCCAGATTGCTTAAGTTTTAAAATAGAATATGAGTTTTTGTATGTTTTCTCCTTTCAGCGATAATCTGATTTATATAAATTTTTATGTTCATTATTTGTTGTTCCTCAGAATTCTGAAGATATATTTCTACAATCATTTTGCAGCAAATACTGCCAATAAAAACCTGTTTTAATGTCATTTAACACTTGTAACATGTTTTAACTATTAAAGTGATTTCTTTTTAATTTGAGAAATTCAGAAATGTTACAATAATGATGAATCTAGGGATGTGTGTGTGTGTGTGAGTATGTGTATGTGTCTTTGTGTGTGTTTAAAATTTCTAGCACTCAATATTTGGCAAGACATTTTAATTTAGTAGTCCCATTATGCTTCAATTCTAAGTAATTTTTCTCCACTTTAAAAATTTTATTAAATTTATTGGGTAACTGGCTAATGAAATTATATGTTTCAAGTGTACATTTCTATAATACATCATCTGTATATTGCATTGTGTGTTTATCACCCAAAGTCAAATTTCCTTCTGTCTCCATATATTTGATCTCCTTTACCATTTTCTATGCCCCTACCACTTCTATTTTCCTCTGGTAACCACCATGCTGTTTGTTGTCTGTGTCTATGAAATTTTTGTTAATTTGTTTGTCCTGTTTGTTCATTTGTTATTTTTAGTTTTATAGCCAATGTAAGAGTGAAATCACATGGTTCTTGACTTTTTCCACATCATTTATTTTGGTTTGTATAATGTTCTCAGGATCCATCCATGTTGTTGCAAATGGCAGTATTTCATCTTTTCTTATGGCTGAGGAATAGTTCATTGTATGTATGTATCACATCTTCTTCATCCAATCATCTATTGAAGGACACTTTAGTTGTTTCCATATGTTGGCCAGGGTGAATAATGCTGCAATAAACATTAAAGGGTCTATATGTTTAGAATGTGTATGAGGATTCCTTTTTCCCCAAAACCTGTCCAAAAATTTTTATTACTTGTTTTATTGCTAATACCCATTCTAACAGTTGTGAGGTGGTATCTCATTATGCTTTTGATCTCCATTTCCCTAATAACTAGTGAAGTTGAGCATCTTTTCATATATCTGTTGGCCATTTGTCTGTCTTCTTGGGAGAAATGTTTGTTCAGATCCTCTGCTCATTTTTAAATTGGATTGTCTGATTTTTATTGTTGTTGAGTTACATGAATTCTTTATATATTTTGGATTTTAACCTCCTATCACGGGTGTTGTTTGCAAATATCTTCTCCCATTTAGTTGTGTGCCTTTTTGTTTTGTTGATGTGTTTGGTTTGCTGTGCAGAAGTTTTTTAGATTGATATAAGCCCATTCACTTATTTTTGCTTTTATTCCCCTTACCTTTGATGTCAAATTCATAAAATTCTCTCTAAGACCAAGGTCCATACATTTAGTGCCCGTTTTCTTCTGGATATTTTATTATTGCAGGCCTTTCATGTAGGTTTTTGATCCATTTTGAGTTAATTGTGTATGGTGATAAATAGCAGTCTAGTTTAATTATTTTGCATCAGGCTTTTCAATTTTCCTAGTACTATTTATTAAAGAGGCTTTCTTTTCTTCATTGCATGTTTTCAACTCCTTTGTTGAAAATTATTTGCCCATATATATGTGGGTTTTTTACTGGTCTCTCAAATCTGTTCTATTGCTCTGTGTGTCTGTTTTTCTGCCAATACCATACTATTTTGATTATTGTTGCCTTGTAGTACAATTTGTAGTCAGGGCGTGTGACACCTCTGGCTTTGTTCTTTTTTTTCTCAGGACTTCACACCGCTTGGAAATCAATGGCAAAAAGAAAGTGAGGGGAAAAAAAAAACATAAATAAGTGGATATTAAAAAACATGCTACTAAAGAATCACTGGGAGAAAGAAGAAATAAAAGGCGTGATGAAAATATATAGAGAGAAAAATAAGAATAACACTATAATATATCAAAATTTGAGGGGACTGCAGCAAAAGCAGTAATAAAAAGAACTTTTATATAATTAAAAAAAAAACATTTTGCCTTTCATGTTAAAAATCTCCTCAAATCTTCTGTAACATATTTAAAAAATATATTTTAAGACTGCTCTCTTCTTTATGTTTTATTTTTCTTTTTATGTTAGTTTGTTGGAATATTTCTTTATTCAACAATTTAACCCACTACTCTAGTCAGTTATGATATGAAGCATAGATTTTGAAAGTTTTGTTTCTCATGATAGAATTTTAAACTTGTACAATCACTGTGCTGATATATCTCTGGCAATAATGACAATCTAAAGTAATACTTTGTTTTCTCTGTTGTCTGTTTCCACAGATGTTAGTTCTTCAATTTTTTAATTTTCTGCCTCTCTTTTAAATGGTTGGTTTTCCTCAAAGAGTTTAGGGTTCTTGGTTGTTTGATCATGTTGTATTTGAAACACTTATTTATTTTACTTTGAAATGCTTGTTTTGGACTTCTGCTAAGTTGTGATAACAATATAAAACTTCTCCATCTCACAGAATTGCTATGTGAAAGAAAAGAGAGTACACATTGGAAAATGCTTGATATAATTTTAAAAATAAAGAAAGCATAATTAAATAAGAAATTTTCATAATTTCTGTCTAATTTGAAGAGTAAACATAGGTCTGTTGGATTTCTTAGATCAAAGGTCTTAGACACTATAATTGTTTCTTAGAATTGGTGTCATTTGCTCTCCTTTCATGGTATAAAACAAACACACTGTTTTAATTTTTGTATTATTATATGCTAACAACTGTACACTAAAATAGTTTCTTTAGTTGTTTTGAGTTTCACTCCTCATAAGTCAGATTATTTTTTGAATGCCCAATAAAAAAAAAATCTAGATTGCTTAAATTGTGATTTAAAATTCAGTAATATTAACAAAAGTATATTTCTGGAAATGATCTTGATCTATTCTTGTGTAAAATTTATGCAGTTTAAAACAAGAAACATAGTTCTTTTGCTATCTTTTTTTCCCCTCTGTATTTTTAGCAACTAGTCTTTTCCCTTTAGAAAGAGATCTTCGTCTTTTACTTATTCTCAGAAAAGCATCACATATTTCTAATACTTTAATTAGAATTAAATATAAAGCTTCCAATATGAGGAAACCAGATTAATGATCTTGAAGTAGCATTCAGGGGCTATTTTATACAAAAACAGACACATATTTACAGAAAAAAGATCTTCCATGTTGCCTTGGCCAATAGCTACAAAAACTGCCTACACTATTTCAATTTAGTTATAGCATCACAACAACATTTACCCATATCACCAATCTTCATAGTTACAAGACAAAACTTAAGAGTACATTATACGACCTTAAGTGGAAACTCTATACGACCAGATTAGCTGTAATTCACTATCGTTTTGTTCCAGGAACACATTTATTAGTCAAACAAAGAAAATATGTGTTTGATGCTGAGAAAAAAAAATTTAAAGGCAGAGTCTTTGTTTTTAATATGTTAACTATATGGTAAATGTTGTAATTTGTATAAAGATACTATGAAAACATTTATAAGGAATAGGATCAAAACTGGAGAGGTGAGAAAAGGGTTTTGGAAGAAAAAAAACTTGAATTGATTCCTAAATTATATGTATGAGTTCTATATAAAATGAGGTGGGATAAGAGAAGTTGATTTTTTTTTAAAATCCCTAATAGGTCACTTAATTCCACAATTCTTCAGGTTCTCCTACTCACTCTTCAATTTCTAACCTCAATTTCTTCAAAAACACTCTTCTGCCTTCTTGATGTCAACCACCAAATCAAACAATCTGTTGAATTCTGTTTCACTTCCAGATAAGCACATTTTATTTAATATTTGGAAGTGATGGTCTAAATTTTAAAAGTTTTGTCTTCAACACCAAGGTTGAAAAAAATCATACCAAGAGGACTGCTGATGAACTGACTTCTGTCCAGCACTAACCAGGACACACTGGAATATGAATAGCAATGGAGAAGAGCACAGTAAAGCAGTAAGAGCCAGGGAGCTAAATCCCAGGAGGAATTGCAGGCTCAGGCAAACAAGACCCAGAATCAAAGGAAAACATAATGAAACAAAAATTAATCAGCTCTCATCATAGAAAAAAGAAACTTTTTTTCAGACTTGTTTTATAGTTAGACTATGTGCTGTGGCTCAAGAGAATTCTAACAGAAGTTCTAGAGGTGCCATTGATGTAACATAAAATAGAATAAGTGTAGGTATTAAAACCAAGGTTCTAATACCAATTCTAGCCCTTATTAACCATGTAAATTTAGAAAATTATTCATCAAAACCATTTTGCTTTTTCTAAAATAGGCAAAATAGATCTAAATAAAATCTAATTGGATTATGACAATTAAGTAAAATATTGAAAGTAAAATATGTAACTAAGGTTTATTACATTCTTTCCATTATTCTCTTCTGAAAATAATATATAAAATAAAGACTGGATTTTTTTCAGGAACCTCTTATAATCATTAGCTATTTGTTTATTGATATACTTAGTAACATTCAAAATGTGCTGTTAGACAAGTATAGGATCCAATATGTACCTAGAATTTTGGTTACAAAAAAATTGATCTGGTATTGCTACATCATACAGTAAGGTAATTCTATCTTATTTTGTCCCCAACTTTGTTGGTTTCACACTTGGGATTAAGGAATAAGAAAGTTCTTTAGAGGCAAGGGAGTCACTCGGCACAGTAAAGAATATTTGCCTCACATTCCCACCTCGCGACTTGCTTGTACAAATCATAATATCTCTTGTAATCTTGACCCTTTTTATTTAATAAATCTCAGTACTTTATACTTTCCTGTTGCAGGCAGAAAAAAAAATTTCATTTAAATATTATTTTAAGTAAATGATTGCGTGTTTTGCACTAATATGCATGTTTTGTATAATTACAGCAGTTAGTAATTAGTATAGATTTTGTCACAACTAGCAAACCTAATTAAAGCATATAACAAGTCTAGAAAACCAATGTTTTTTGCAGAAAAATGCATTAGATTAATTCATAAATTATATTTTATAAAAATGTCACTAAACATATTGTACTTCATATCTTGATAAAAATAATTATTGTATAAGACTGTTTCTTAGAAATATTTTTTGAGTTTTAAATAATTTTTAAAATTAAGAGAAAAAATGCCCCAAACAAAAATTTTTTCTCTTTTTTTTCTCCCTGTTTTTATGTGAGGGAAGTGTGTACCACTTATATTGTCCCTTTGAGGGAAGTTTTGTTTATGATTTCACCCTTCTCAGTGCCCTAATAGAAAATTCTTTTTGTATATTTATTACTTACTACATCGTATTGCTATTTTAAAAGACATGTCTGAATGCCAAATTTCTTCACCTAAACTATAAGCTCTTTTGAGTATAAAAGCCTTATATTTTTGACATTCTTCATGCTCATAGCCCCTAGTAAGATGACTTAAAAAGTGAGAACAATGTTTATACTAGTAATTATTTAAGTTCAATTTGTCTCAATAGATAAAATTTATATAATAAAAGGATAACAATTATTTATTCAGCATGTTAGAGTTTAGAAAACGTTTTGTTTCACATTGTCTCTTTGGGTCTTTACAAAGTTTTATGAGACAATTATGTTCAGCTGAGAGTAAAAACTCAAAGTTAGAGACTTGATGTAAAGTTATAGCATGTCATATGGAATTTGACTGAGCTAGGAACTTCAGCTGTTAAATTCCCTAAATCCATTCAATTACAGATTACACATAAAATTGCTTTTATAAAAATGTAGGTCTAACTAGTTTTATAAATAATAGATACATCTTTGAAATACACTTATTCAAGAAAAATATATACATTTAATTCTCAATATTCATTCTAGTTCTATTCTGTGAAGTTTTTGTGAACACTGAATTGACAAATACAAAATCATTGCTGCTAAAAGAAATACAGGGTGCAAGCCTTGGCCACAACATTTTTGTAATAACTTTGTTTTATGTGTGTTTTGCTTAAAGACACCTATTTAATGCATATTGTTGATTCATTAACATTGAACTCACAGTCAATAGCACTATAACTCATGCCTGAACAAAGCTTATCTAACACATATTTTTTCAGTAAGGCACATCACAGCCTTTTGTAATTAGAAACAGTAGACAGCATTTCAACACTCTGCTTGAGAATAATTTTAAACAGCAACATCATCAACAAAAAAAAACCCACAAAAATGTGAAAAACATAGCATTAAATCACATAAAATACGCTTATTTATACTCTGAAAGCTGAAACAAAATGGCAGACTGTCTCGTTCTTTGATTTTAGCTGAGAAAATTTATATGAGGTGACTCATATTTCCTACCTCTTTGTACATCTGCATGTCTTCAACTGACTGTGAAAGTGTCATGAGTATTGGTTTGAGGGTTCTAAGTAAATTTTAATCAGTAGTTACATTTGCAAATACAAAATCCATGAATAATGAGGATCAACTGTATTAAATTCCCAAATAAGAAATATTATGCTACTCATTAAGAATGTAGAAATGAATAAAATATTGTGGATTTTAAATGCTTCTAAGTCTATCTGAGGAGATGGAATAGCAACACATGATAGTTCAACGTAATTATGTTCTATTGCTAGAGAATCACAAAAGAGAAAACATCTTGATCTTTAGTTGATATGTGACTATGTATTTCATTCCTGTTTTTCAATAGTCTACATTTGGAACAGTATAGTAAATTCCTACCACAATTTTTACCAAGTTCAATTGATGAACCAATTTTTTCTTGTTGATATGAAA
The DNA here is from genome assembly GCA_004027375.1 of Macroglossus sobrinus. NCBI lineage: Eukaryota > Metazoa > Chordata > Mammalia > Chiroptera > Pteropodidae > Macroglossus > Macroglossus sobrinus. Next base: position 83,689 of record PVKZ01000507.1, read on the forward strand.
AAAAGTCCCAAAAAGCACTGCCTCATTGTTCCTATATTTGTTTAGTGATCCTCAAAGCAAGTTAAGGCTTAACAGAAATTTAAATTTAGAAAACTGAAACGTTCTTTACATCTCTGTATTACATACAACTCATACTTTCCCACTGAACTAGTTCTATACACTCTCTTACAAGATAAATAAAAAACACACCATACCCTTTTTCTCCATGGAAGGCACTAGTACACTACTACAATATTATTACTTCTCTTATTCATTCAGTCTCATCTACACAAGGTCTATTTATCACCATAAAGCCTAAAATTTCTCATTTACCTCAACTTCTTGCTTGATTATATTTCTTTGTGTAACATAGTGCTATTTAAAAAAAAGTATTTTATATGTCAGATCTGAGATCTAATTCCATAAGTATCAATACATTTTATATTTGTATACCTCTAAATCTATAATCCTAATTTTGTTCTCCCATATTCTTATGTGGGACTCTACCCTGAATAATAAAGTTCAATTTTTTTATTAAGCTACTTTTTCCTATGACACACTTATTTTCCTCCAGAATGGGTTTTTTTTTTGTCTTTTCTTTTTTTCTTTTCAATTTTTTTCTGAGAATTGTTTTTCCCTCCACTCATTTTTTATAATCCTTACACCAGCTACAACCAAACCACACCAACAGTCCTCATAATTATTTAAAACTCTATTGTTCATGTAACTCTTCCCTGATTATCTTCAGCAGAACTCTGTCACATGTTGGAAAACTCTCATTTATTTAACCATACCCTTAACACCAGATCCTGAAGTGTTAAAACATGGTTTAAACTCACTTGAGTGGAATGGAGAGTTAATTTCTAAACTGCTACATGTTGGCATGCTGTTTCAAAGTGTCACTGTTTCCTGTTAATCAAGTTTAAACTTCACAATGAACCATAAATCTCTTCTTAATATGTCTCAATTTTAAATTGCCTCTCATATTATTATTGTGTAGAATTCTTTTTCTAAGAAAAATATACACATTTTTCTGTATTTTCATTAAAGTAGCTGTTTTCTCTGCCCAAACACAAAGCTTCTCTGAGTTTGTATCTTTTATGAATTTGGATCTTTTAAAACACAGAATCTTCCAAAGAACCTGTTATCCTGCCCCCAAGACTGTAGTACCTAAAGCACTTTGATTGTTACCTTCCTCACACACCTAACAGACTTGTCATTTAATCTCATTTACTTATTGAAATGCCATTCATTTTGGTCGGAAGTGAAGGCCTTTTAATTGATGTTTACATAAATTTCCAATCAGTTTGATCTCTTATGATCACCTTTGTGGCTTAGAAAGAGATTATGCACTTTAATGAAGTTTGTTTTGTTAAAACCTCATAGGTTATTTACCAATACTCTCTTATTTTCAAATTGCAAATTGTTCTGGTTTGTGTGGGCAGAAAAAAAAATTAATATTTTATAGTTTTGTGTCGTTAGAGAAAATAAGCTTTTAAAATGTCTTGTTAATTAGTTGATCTTTCTTCTCAATAATTATATTTACACTTCTAAAATTACTGGAAATGGTATTTTCAAGAAATAGAAAATAAAATTAATTCAATGAAAAAAGTGACATTTGAAAATAATAGATTTATATTGAATTCAATTTTGTCATCACTTTTGGTGGTTAATTCATTACTACTATCATTTATAATTTTGATCTAATTTTTAATGGTTTTAAATTACTTAGAAAGTACATGATAATGACTAAAATATCAACAGCACTATGCCTAAAGCACAAATAATGAATTAAAAATGTGTTGAATTCTTTTAATGTTTGAAATTATAGTGGTATTTGAGAGATGCAATTTTGTTCATACAAAGTTTTAAAATAGAATTGCAGCTTGAGACCTCCAAATGTGTTCAAATACATTAAAATCTTACTTATGTCCTTTAATCTTGATGCATATAAACTGTGAATTTGAAACTGATATTTTCATCTACTTATGACATGGAACATTTGAGGTTACATTAAAATATATAGCTCATCTCATTTTTGAAATGTATTAGACAGCAGGCTAATTCGTTATGGGCCAGCCAGCTCTCTGGCATTGGTGGGGTTACTTGATAAATACTCTAAAAGATATTTAAAGTTCTAACTATTTACTTACCCTCTCACCAAATGACTTTAGGCTAAGGCTATATAAAGTTTTGGTAATTTTATAATATTAAGTAATACATTTTTTTGGATAAATTATTGGTATTTAATGAGGATGATTTTGGTATTACAGGTGTTTGTGATCATTGTTTTGCCACTAATTCATCTTAAATCTTTTTAATTATACAGATTTCTACTAGTTCTGCCTCAAAGCAAACTCATTGGAAGAACTAATTCTATAAATTGATCAAGCTCCTTGTTTATCTCTAATTCAGGACAGCTCAACTTTCTAACTTTCCCATGATAACTCTATCTTTAAAACTTAGTCAAGGTCATAATATACATCTGAAATGATTTGTCCTGGGGGAAGAAGAAAAGTGAGATTCCAAACTTTCGATAATTTGATGTGCATAGAAAAAAATAGACCATTTTATAAAATCTCTATAGCACATTGCCATAAGTCATGAAAAAGATTCACTAAAACCTGTTTTAAAAAACAATGTGTGTAAATACAATTTAAAGATAAGCTTTAATTACACAGTAAGATTAGTTTTAGTTTGTCTAGATATGAATCTCAAAATTAAAAAGAGTATTTTCTGTTATGTGGCCAGGCCTTTTCCTTTCACAGGAAAAAAGACCATATCAAAGATTATCTATACTGTAACCATGGTCAAGAGCTAGCCTCCTTGTTGTAATGAAGAAAGGAAATTGGATTGATAACCTGGTCAGACAAGCTTATCTCACATCTCAACATCAAGCCCAGGAAATTACAGTTCTAAAATTTAACAGTACATCAGAGCAGTCCTGGAAAACAAGGAAGGATCAACACAGTTAATAAAAATATCAATAGGATCTCTGAATAAAATTTATGATATTTGGTGAAAATTGTTAAATTATTTTCATTGATTCAAAAATCTAGAAGATATCTAGATGTTATAATAACCATAAAAACTTAAAATGTAGCTCAAGCTTTGTACCAAAATATACATTAGTTCCCAAAGGTTATATTGCTCAGTTTTATAAAACATTGAAGAAACAGAAAATTCCTGTGTTATATAATCTCTTCCAGCAAAGCAAGGGATGATGTTTCATTGTAAGACATGTGCAACTTCAGCTTTATGAGTCAAAACCAAATCTCTCTCTCTCTCTCTCTCTCTGTATGTATGTGTGCGAATAAAAATTTTCATTTCATCCTTACTCACCAACACTTGGTATTATCATGCTTATTTATTTTTTTAATAAAAAGAATGTAAACATTATTTTAAGAAGTCATATAGTAACAGACTGAGTGGGGATTAGGCTGAATCTGTAATATAACACCTTGGATTCGTGATCACAAAGAGGCAAAGGTGTGGAAGAAAGTTTATATGAGAAACCTATTATTTTCATTTATATTTCCCTAATTATCAAATTCAGCATCTCTTCATATATGTTTATTAAGGATTACTTTTGTAAACATGGATAAAGCCTGAATACAACAGTATATACAATATAGTTCATGGATACGTTAGTTGTATTTGTTGACTAGGCACAGAACATATACAGCAATGATATCCATCAAATTCTGCATCATGACTATGTCCTGGGAAGACTCCAGCTAGAATAAGTCCTAATTATAACTAAGTAGATTAGATTTTTGTTCACAAATATTCACTCCCTTTTCCCCCTGACATTGATGAAAAGAATAAATTCCCCACTCTGTTGACTTTCGGCTGGGCCATGTGATTTGTTTTGAGCAGAATGTGGATGCAAGTGAAAGTATGTCAACCTTTAAGAAAAACTGATATCTCCACTCATCTTTCTGGGAACTTTCATTTTCTTCATGAGAAATAGATGTTCCAAGTAACTACTGCCACTCAACCAAAGTTCAAAATTTGTTCAGGCGAAATAGACCTAAAATTAATGGCAGACTTTTAGCAGAACTAACTAAGCCATCTCTTAGACATATGAGCAAGAGATCCATATTTTATAAAATAGTTCTACAAATCAATAGAAAAAATGTCAAAGAATATGAACAGCTATATCACTAAAGACAAAATATAAATGCATACCATAAGAAAGATGTTTAACTTTTTAGAGAAATGCAGAACAAAATCAGGGAAATTATAATTAAAATATCAAATAACACAGCATTTTTTTCTTATCAGGCTGATAAAATTGATAGCTTGATTATATGTAGTGTAAGTGAGGGTATGGGGAATAACATTTCCTTTGCTGGAAATGTTAATGATTGCAGCCTTTTGGGGATGCAATTTGACAGTATTTGTTAACTTAAAAAATGTACAAATATAAAGCCCTGTAATGCCCACTTCTGGGAATATATCTTAGAAAAATACTTGTACACATACATAGTCATGCACAACTATATTTACTGTAACAGAATTGGTTAGAACATAAACATACCTTCCCGTCCCCTTATTAAACACTGCTGAGAACAGGCAAACTAACTTAGATACTTGCTATAGGAAGATAAGATATAGAACCAACTACAGTAGCTTACTGATCAAAAATAGCAGATTTATCATATAAACTTGATTCCAGATCCTCAGATCTTCATGACTGTTGGGAGCCATTCTTGTAGAATGCCCTACAGCTCAATGCCCTACAGCTGAAGGTCCTATAGACTGGGTTAAAGTTGCCTGCAAGCTAGAAGTTTGCAGAGCAGACTGTCTCCATGCAGATGGAGGAAGTTTGGCTTAATGGATAGTCTGTGCAGATGGAGGAAGTTTGGCTTAATGGAAAACAGGTGAGAGAACTTATGTAAATGTCAAGCAATTGTTCACAGATGTGTGGGTTTTGTTTTTCATGTATTGCCAAGGGTATAAATATGCTGTGCTAAATAAACTTGGTGCCACAGTATTCACTGTGAGCCCTCCTGACTCTATCTTTTGTCTCTCTCTCTCTCTCTCTCTCTCTCTCTCTCTCTCTCTCTCTCTCTCTCTCTCTCTCTCTCTCTCTCTCTCGCTCTCTCTCGCTCTCTTTCTCTCTTTTTTTTTATTTTCTCAATCCTCACTCCCCCTCTCGGGAACTGTTCAATCTTAGCCGGCTGGCTCTGGCACATGACCACCAATCCAAAGTTGTTACAATATAAATTTGGCCCAATTCTACTCAGTACCTTGCCATATAGGTCTTACTAAAAAAATAATCACCCCACCCAAGCCCTAAAACCTTGATCCCATTTTTTCAAGACATTCCTAAGGATATCAACTTGATATTCTCTCTTACTACAATCAACTTAATCAATTTACCATTGTTTGGTGTTTTTATGAGAATTGAAGGTCAACATTTCAAATAACAGTACCAAAACATACAAAACAGCAGTGAAGAGCATAATTCTGGAAAAAGGTTTCCTGGCATTAAATTATGAAATTACATCTTTTTAGCAGTTTGATCTTAAAAAACGTTATTTCAACTTTCTGGCCCTTCCTTGTAAAGGAGGGACAATAATAGAATTTATTCATTAAAATCCTGTGCAAAGTAAATTAGTTAATGTATTTAGACTACTTAAGATAAGGGTAGAGAGTAAGGCCTCAAAAAATATTAGATATAAACAACAAGTAGTAAATAAATGACCTCAATCTCTATCAACAGAAACAAAACTAAAGAACCTACAATACATTCACAATGTCTAGTTAAAAAGAAACATATAATTGAAAAGCAAATTGAGACACAAAACATATCTTGTGACTATCTGAGCAAGCAAAAATAATATGAATATATATTTTATATTCAGTCAACACATGAAAATGAGTTTTAAGGATCTCATCAAACCAAAAGCAGTATTTATTTTGGGAGGAAAGAAATGGGATTCAGATTACTGTCATGGATTTTATTATTTTTTTTAAATAAAATGTTTGTACAGTAATTGAGTTTTTTGGGGGCAAAAGTCATGTTTTCATTAAAATTTTTTTAACGTTGTGGTGATGAGAAACTATGTATAATATATGGAATTTTCAGAAATATATATAAAATGCTTACTTTTTTCATCTAAGACTTCCTTATAATTTACAAATAAATATACAAAATACTGTTAAATATTGCTTTATCTACAATTTTCAAACAGTCACTTTAGGAAGTAAACTCAGCAGCTGTTTTTACTGAAGCAGTAAGCAAGTTAAATTCATGAAGTGAAGAGTAATTCTTTAACCAATGAAAATGTCAAGAGGAGTTTAGGTAGGCAAAATATCACTCTGCCTGGATGATTAGATTGTGTGTTGCTTCATTTAATTTTTGGAAAATTGTTCCATTTTGCTTTAGTGAATACATTTCTTGAAGTCATAAGATATTTTGCAGTAGCTAAGAAGGAAATATTTTCCTCAATAAAACTAAGCAGCATATTTTATCTAGTCTTTACCCAGAATGAGGAATAAGACATTTTAATCATTAAGTTTTGAGGATTAAAACTGAACTCTCTCCTATACTTTCTTAAGTATCAACTAAATATAGTCTAACACATATTATGAATAACAGCTATCCTCCAAGGCAGTTAATGGACTTTTGTGCAATTTTGTTTTTTAAAAACGATAATTCATGGGTTTGGAATTTACAAATCTCATTCAGAACCCTATTTGATTTTATAATACAAGTAGTGCCATAAAAACACATCTGCAAAGATCGATGGGTTTAAGAAATAATAGTGATCACAGAAAATTAAGTACTATATTTAGTTTTGTTGATTAGTAGTTCTAATGCATGATTAACAGTTTTTCAACTGTTATTGAGATATAATTGACACATAAGACTATTAGTTTAAGACGTACAAAAATATGTGTATATTGGGAAATGCTCAGCATAATAAGTTTAGTTACCATTCATCACCTCTCTGGTTACACATTTTTTTTTTGCTTGTGATGAGAACTTTTAAGATCTGCTCCCTTAGTAACTTTCAAATATATAATACAGTATTATTAATTATAGTCAACATGCTGCATATTACCTCCTTAGGACTTATTTACCTTATAACTGGAAGTTCATACCTTTTGACTACCTTCACCTATTTCCCTCACACTCTACTTCTCTACTCTAACAAATACTGATCATTTTTCTGTTTCTATGAGTTTATGCTCTACATGTAAGATCGTATAGTATTTGTCTTTCTTTGCTTGAATTATTCACTTAGCATAGTGACCTCAAAGTTCATTCATGTTGTCAAGATAGCGATATTTCTTTCTTTTTTTATGACTGAATAACATTCCAAAGTGTGTATATACACTACACTTTTCTTTTTTAAATCCATTCACCCATCAGAGGACTCTTATGTTGTTCCCATGTTTTGGCTATTGTAAATGACACTGCAGTGAACATGTAGGTACATATCCCTTTTCAACTTTGTGGGTTGTTTTCCAGATAAATATGTAAAGGTAGAATTTCTGGATCATATGATAGTTTCATTCTTCACTTTTTGAGGAATCTCCATATTGTATTATATAGTACCTTAACAATTTACATTCCCAACAACAATGCATAAGGCTTACTTTTTTTTCACATTTTCATCAATACTTATAATTTTTTGCCTTTTTGATAATAACTATTTAAACAGAAGTGAGGTGATATTTAAATGTGATTTTAATTTGCATTTTCCCTGGTGATTATTTATGTTGAGTATATTTTCGTGTGCCCATTGGACATCTGTATTTCTTCTTCAGAAAAATATCTATTCAGATCTGCCCATTTTTAAATCTTTTTTTTTTGCTATTGAGTTGTATGAGTTCTTTATATATTTTGATATTAGCTCCTTATCAGATATATGATTGAAATATTTTTTCTCATTCAGTAAATGACTTTTATTTTGTCAATGGTTTCTTTTGCTGTACAGACATGTTTTAGTTTGATGGAGTCTCACTTTTTTTATTTTTGCTTTTGTTGTTTTTGCTTTTGGTACCATGTTAACAAAATAATTGCCAAGACATATGCCAAGAAACTTACTGCATATGTTTTCTTCTAAGAGTTTTATGGCTTTAGATGTTATGTTCAAGTCTTTAATTCATTTTGAATTAATGAATTTTGTTTGTTTTTGTTTTGTTTGTTCATTTATTTTGTTTTTTAGATTTCGTATGTAAATGAAATCATATGGTATTGGTCTTTCTTTGTCTGACTTATTTCTTAAGTTAATGGATTTAACACAATCCTTTTAATGTATTGTTGAATTAGGTTTGCTAATTTTTGTTAAGGATTTTAACATCTATGTTCATCAGGAATATCAGCCTATAATTTACTTTTCTTGTGGCTTTCTTGTCTGTTTTGGTATCAGGATAATACTGGACTCATAAAATGAGTTTGAAGAACTTCCCTCTTTTATTTTTTGAAATGAGTTTGAAAAAGATTGGCATTAATTCTTTGAATGTTTGGTAGACTTTACCAGTGAAGCCTTCTGGTCCTGGACTTTTGTTTGATGGGAGATTTTTGATTAATGAATTAATTTTCTTACTAGTAATTGTTCTTTTCAGATTCTCTATTTCATCATGATTTAGTCTTGGTAGGTTATATATACCTAGGAATTTATTTATTTATTCTAGATTTTTCAATTTGTTGATATACAATTACCTATGGTAGTCCCTTATGAACTTTTTTCGTGTTATCAGTTATAACATCTCTTTTTTTTGTTTCTTATATTATTTATTAGAGTCCTCTCTATTTTTTCTTTTTCTTAGTGAGTCTAGCTAAAGGTCTGTCAATTTTGTTTACCTTTTCCAAGAACCAGCTCTTAGTTTGTTAATCTTCTCTACTGTCTTTTTAGTCTATTTCATTTATTTCTGCTCTAATCATTTGTTCTTTTCTTCCTTCTACTAACTTTGAGATTTGTTTGTTCTTTTTAAATTTCTTGAGGTATAAATTTATTGCAGACTTTTCTTGTTTTTTAAAGTAGAAATTTATTTCTATGATCTTTCCTCTTGGAACTGTGTTTGCCACATCCCACAAATTTTACACTCTTTACTTTATGCATCCATCACAAATTCTTTCAATTAGTATTTTTAGTGCTCTTGTCTTTAATTTTCATAGTATAGTTTTGAATAATTTGCCCACTGCCATTATAAAATTCAAGTATTCTGGATTTAATTATATATTTACTTTTATCAGTAAGATTTACGCTTTCATACATTCTTCTGTTACCAATTGGAGTTCTTTTGTTGCAGCTTAAAGAAGTCCCTTTCACACTTCTTGTAGGCCCAGCTTAGTGGTAATGAATTCTGTCAGCTTTCGCTAGTATGAAAAACTCTTTACCTCTGATTCAATTCTGAATCACAACTTTGTCAGATAGAGTATGCTCAGTTGGTAGTTTTGGTATTTATTTATTTTCTTTCTTTCTTTCTTTTCTTTTTTCTTTCTCTTTCTTTCTTTCTTTCTTTCTTTCTTTCTTTCTTTCTTTCTTTCTTTCTTTCTTTCTTTCTCTTGCTTTCTTTTTTCTTTATTTCTTTCTTTTCTCTCTCTCTCTCTCTTCCCTCCCCCTCCTCCTCCCTCTCTCCCTTCCTTCCTTCCTTCCTTTCTTCCTTCCTTCCTTCCTTCCTTTTTTCTTTCTTTCTTTCTTTCTTTCTTTCTTTCTTTCTTTCTTTCTTTCTTTCTTTCTTTCTTTCTTTCTTTCTTTCTTTCTTTCTTTCCTCCCTCTCTCTCTCTCTCTTCCCTCCCCCTCCTCCTCCCTCCCTCCCTCCCTTCCTTCTTTTCTTTCTTTCCGCAGTTTGACTATATCATGTCATATTCTTTTAACATGCAAAGTTTCCTTTTATCTGATAAGGTTTTTTTTTCCTCTTTCTGCTTTCAAGAGACTCTCCTTACTTTTAACTTTTGACAGTTTAATTATGTATTTTGTGTGAGTCTCTCTGTATTTTTCTTATTGGAAACTTCCTGACCTTTCTCATTCTGGATATCTTTTTGTTGTTGTTGTTTGTTTCTTTGTTTGCTTCTCAAATAAGGGAAGTGTTCAGTCTTTATTTCTTTAAATAAACTTTTTCCTCCTTCTGGCTTTCTTCTTTTGGGGGAAACTGTAATGCCAATAATGGTCTGATTGAGGGTATCTCAGAAGTCCCTTAAGCTATCTTCACTCTTTTTATTTATTTTCTTTTTGTTCCTCTGATTAAATTCCACTGCCCTCTTTTGATTCACTGATATTTTGTTCCACTTATCTAGTTTGCTGTTGAATGCCTCTATTGTATTTTTTAGTTGTTATTGTATTCTTCAGCTTGTGATTTTTGTTTAGTACTTTCATATATTTTCTACTTCTTTGTTGAATTCTCACTTTGTTTATGCATTGTTCTGACTTTGGTGAGCATATTTATGACAATTATTTTGAACTCTATCTGGTAAATCACTTATCTCCATTTTAATATTGTCTGTTTCTGGAGTTTTCTCTTGTTCTTTTATTTGGAACATATCCCCTCCCTCCTTTTTTTTCCCCTTGATTGTCTGTTTCTATGCACTAGATAAAACAACCACTTCTCTCAGTTTTGATGAAGTGGCCTTGTATAGGACATGAATGTTATCATTTAACCCTGCCTTATCTCTTAGTTGTCTCATATTTTGTGGTTGTCTAAGCTGCTTTCTTTGTTTTAAGTGGCTCCTAGTAGTTGAGGGTTAGCCAACATTTGTTTTGATGTGGATATTTCCCCCTTTTTTATAGTAGTTGCTCAAATAGATTTTAGAAATCTTTCAGAGCGAATTGTTCCATGTATAGTCGTACAATCTCTTTGTCCTTGGGGGGAGGTAAGTTGAGAAGTCTCCTATGTCCCCATTTTAAACCCAAACTCTGTGATTAACTATTTTGTTTCTGTGTACTTCAGTTTTCTTTTCTTGATATGAAATTTAGCCCTTATTTTTCCTCTTTACAAATATATAATGAAGCTTATGATGTACTAGGTTCTAGGTGCTAGGTTCTGGGAATGTAAAAAAGTTCTCTACTCTCTGCTTCTTAGTTTTAAAACAGATATTTTAATTAGGTATGACAAAATACTTTAAATAATGATGATCAAAGTACTATGAGTAGCCAGAGGAGGAAACAATCTGGTACAGATAGGGAAGTTTTCAACAGAATGTACAGTTTACCTGAACATGTAGAATAGGTAGTATGGTAGGCATAATATTGTGAAAGAAAATGATAGTCTGGGCATAGAAAATTGTATGCTCAAAAGCATAAACTTGAGAAAGGTGATCATGGGAGGTTTGCTGAGACTGAAATATAACTATAGGAGGATTGAAACAGTGACTAAAGAAGATGCTAAAGAACTAAATTAGAGCTAGAATATAAAGAATCTTATGCACTATGTAAACAGTTTGAACTTATTTCAGGGATAATTGAGTCACGAGGAAATTTTGGGAAAATCATAAGATAATTTTTTTCTCTTAAGTAATATACCAGAAAATAGTGTGGATGAATGTAAGAGAGACAAAATGTGACAGATTGCAAAGAAACTGAGAGGTTAAAACAGGCCTATGGAATACAAAGTTAATCAATCATATGCCTGAAATCTGAATATAAAAGTAATACTATATGCTGATTTCAGATTTTTGCAAACTATAGAAACACCGAAGGGGAAAAAAAAACATTTTCTTAATCTCAAAACACAAATATTGGTGATTAACATTTCAGTGTATTTGTTTTCTAGATTTTTTTTCTAAATATATATGCATTTTTAAACAAAAAAGCATAACATCTATGTAAAATACTTTGTAGATAAACATCAAACATCAAACACTGGATTGACATTATTCATGTAATAAGCCATCAATTACTTTCCTTATTAGAAATGTAGAGATTTTACTATTTAAAAACCACTGTGGTAAATGTGTTTGTGCCTACATATTTGTATTATTGTCTGATTACTTAGAATAAACCACTAGGTATAAAATTTCTGAGAAGATAATACACATTTTAAAGTTTTTAAAAAATATTTATTTAAGTTTTTCTTTCAAAAAACAATTTATATTTTCCCTACAGCTTTTAAAACAATGAATATTTTGATTTTTTTTCTGACAATGGAAAAATATGATTTCTTACATTTAATTTGCATCCCTTTGATTACTTGCGAGTTTAAGTTCTTTCATGTTTATTGTAACTTGCCTGTTCTGTCAATTTTTCTATTGAAGTGTTTGTAGGTTTATGTTTGATTTTAAAAGGCTCCAGGAACTTTCTATTTAGGAAAATAGAAAATAACAATTAGAATTAGTTATTCAGCCACAGAGAAGTTGTAGAGGCACCTCAAAAATTAAAAATATATGAAAAACAAGAACACTGCAAGGTTTCAGGTAAATAGAAATGTGTGCAAATATTTGATGAAAGAGTCATTGCTATGCAAACTTACCAAAAGCATGAAAAATAACTTAAGGCATAAACAACTGGCTGTTTTCAGAATTCCAGATGAATGAAATAATGGAATTAAGAGCCTTCTTCTATACAAATGCAAAGAAATTCCCTTGGGCTTGAGAGAAGTGACTACACTCAAGCATGGATCATAGCTAATTAACAATGTCAGTTTTCTCTTAAAATGTATTTGAGACTAAACAACAAAATGCCAAATTGTATAATCTTGAAAACAAGTAATAAGTATTGGCAACATATTGAACTTCAAAAGTTATAAAGGAAAGCTAGCCAAGGAGAAATTGCACAAGATTAACTCATATCCACCCTCAATATCAGTCTCTTAAAATGCAGACAACTTACTGCACGGAAAGTGAGGCCCTTCTCCTGAAATGTGCATGAATAATTTTCTGACATGGTTAGGAAAATACAATAAAATGTATTCACTTGAGTAACCACTATCACAATCAAGATTTAGAAAATTTCCATTACATCATAAATTTCTTCATTCCTGTTTGTTTCATATCACTATGAATTAAATTAACTTTCTCTAAAATTTTATATAAATGGAATCATAAAATAAATGTCTTTTTTTTTCTATTTGGCTACTTGAGCTCAATATAATGTTTTTGAGATTTAGCCATGGCTTCAAGCACAATCTGTTGAAAAGACTATCATTTTCCTGTTAAATTATTGTGCCTTTTAAAAAATTAAATTGATCATACATGTGTGAGCTCATTTCTGAAATCTGTATTTCATTGATATAATCTTAATGTCAATACCATTGTTTTCATTATTCTAGCTGTATAATTATCATAAAGTTAGGTAACACAATCTTTCAACTTAGTTTTTCTATTTAAAAAAATTTTTGGACTACTTCAGGTCCTTTTATTTACCTATATATTTTAGAATCTTCTTTTCAGTTCTTATGATAAAAACAATGTTGGGTGATGATTAGCATTTCATTAAATTTATGTATAAATTTGATGAATAATTTTAACAATTTTTCAAAGTTTATTGCTCCATTTATTTTGTCATCTTTAATGACCTTAAGCAATATTTTATTAATTTTTTTACAAACTTCAATTTCATCCTTAAATATTTAATATTTTAAAAACATTTTATTGATAATTTTTATTGATTATATATAAAAATAAATTCGAATCCTTCTTTCTAAACTACACTATAGTCTGAAAATTGCTTATGGAAAAGTAGCCAAGATTATCATTGGGTTCATCTCTTCTGTATTTCTTTCTCAGTGATAATAACATTAAGCTGACCAATGTCTAAACACAGTTATTTTGTATTTTCTTTGAGTGTTCTAATTGTTTACTGTGTGTAGGCAAGTTACTGCATCATAGCCAAAACAGAGTTTTAAAATATATGTATGTACATATAATTCAGTTTTAGAGATGTAAATAGACACCTGTGCTCATTGAATACTGGAAAACAGAGGCTCTGGTAGTAATAGGCAGATATTGGCAGATCCATAGGCATAAAGCTGTCTGAAAGAGACATGTTTTTTCATATATTTTTTCTTGACAAAACAAAAACTACAAAATTTTACAAATGACAAAAAAATTGTCTTCTACACAATCACATAAGTACAGAACTGCTACAGGAAATCAATCTCAAACAACTACAAAACCCTGAAACTTTGCTAAGTTTTTTAAACTATACTTCAGCATTAGATCTAAAATGATGTGAGTAAAGAAAGGAGGAAGAAATATTCCAAAGTCTCTGTCTTTGCTAGAATTTTCTGGATTTATTAATTAAATATCATTAATTAATTAATATAATTAATATTATTATTATTAAGTAGTGTTATATAATGATATAGAGAAAAAGAATACTACTAAGCATATTTTTATTGGGAAAAATACAAAATAATTTTAAAAGTCATCTGGGTTTTTAAAATAAAATTTAAAAAAATTTTAACTGTGAAACAAAGTTATATATGATGAAAATAGAGGAAATTTTTAATAAATGAATGAGATAGAGAAAATAAATTAAAATATAAATTTAAAAAATAAGGATCACTGCAAAAAATAAAATCAATAGCATAAGAGAAAATATAAACTATTTGCCCAACATTTTAAAGAGGGTCAAATATTAAGACAAAAATATGAATATTATGACAAATGAAACATACATAATTTATTAGTAAAGTTAAAAAGATATAGCATATATATGACAACATGACAGAAGTAATAATTGAGGATCTAGAATGAAACAGCTTACCTCAATAATTCTAATCTCTGCATTTATTAGTGAAATTATACCAATATCTAGATAGCCTGATGACATTTTTGAAATGCATAGATTAATAAGAACACTGAGGCAGAAAAAAAAAAGTTTACATCAATGGAATAACATCACGTTGACCTCAAACTCTTTCTATTACTATGCCCAGAAGACAGTGAAATATCAAAAAGGTTTTGGTGGTAAATATTACCACCAAGAACTCTATAACCATTATGTTTGAAGAAAAAGAAAAACATTTTTAGATACACATGTGTAATTTTCACACTCTTACAAAGAGAGAAAAACCTTCACAGATATTTTTGTTTGAAATATGCAGCTGTTTTAAAGCTGCATCAAAATTAAGAAGAATACAGTATCATAATAAAAAGGTCACATGATCGACATGAAGTCATTTAACATCAAGTTAAGATAATAGTTAAAAAATATAAACACAAATGTCACATTCATTTTGGGATAAAAAGATATATAATTTAAAAATGAAGTAAATATGAAGCTAAAATATAAAATTAAATTAAAATTGGAAAATGATTATAGGTAGAAAAAAAAATAAATGTGTGCTAATTTTTCCTTTGGGAAGAATCAATATATAACACCAATTTAACTGTGATAGTAAGAGCAAGTAGGTTCAAATGTATTATTTTAAAATGCTAAAGTAATCTTTAAAATTACA
Source organism: Macroglossus sobrinus (assembly GCA_004027375.1). NCBI lineage: Eukaryota > Metazoa > Chordata > Mammalia > Chiroptera > Pteropodidae > Macroglossus > Macroglossus sobrinus. The sequence continues at coordinate 99,028 of PVKZ01000507.1, forward strand.
AAAGTTTTTATAGCTATTAAATTAGCAAAGAAAGAAAACAAGAGAAATTATATTCTAAATATTAAAAGAGAAAAAGTAAGAAACCTTAAACTTTTAAAATTATATTAGATTAGGTATATAAATTTGATAATACAAATATACTAAATTTTCTTAAAAAAACCACAAAGATTCTTGTTTGTGTCAAAAATAAAATTTAAACACTTTCTAATGCAGATTTCTGAGATTTACAGTTACCAAATGTTTGAAAATTTCATTTTTACTTTGAGTCTCACAGTGTATTTTCTCTTTGTAATTTTATAAATTTCTCAGCATTATGCCATGCACCTGAAACTAATACAAAATAATATTGAATGTCAACTCTAATTGAAAAAAAAAAAGGATTTTTTTACTATAGACATAAAGTAAATGATTTAACAAGAAGCCTACAACTCTATTCAAATTCTTCTGTCACCTACTAGCTATTCATACTTGGCAAGTTCAAACACTTCTCTGTGTTGTGGTTTCTTTATCTGTAAAATAAAAATCATAATAGTACCTACTTCACAAGGTGTTATAAGGATCCCGTGAGTTAAAAGATATAAAGTACTCAGACATTGTCTATTTTTAGGAAGTGTTACATTAATATTTTTATGCAAGGATATCCAGGAGGAGAAAAACTGAAAGAGGCAAGTAGTTGCAGGTGTGAAGACATCAAGACTGATCTGGAGCTGCCTGGGTATCACATTTTGATGGAAGAGCAGACAGATACTTGTTTTTAAGAGTTATAACTCCAGACATCCACTTGGGAGGCTTCTAAAAATGTTAAGATTTCCCAAGCATATTTTATCCACCTGAAATAGTGCAAAAATTCTAAGAGACAGAAAGGGAAAATATGGAGTTTGAAGGCTTTAGTTAGCATCATTAAATCCCTATTATGCCTGGTAATGTTAGTGGGTTGCACTGGAGCACTTTTAGAGTAGAAGTGGTCACCGTTCAAGGACAGAAAAATAGCGGTTCAACTGACGTGAGAAATCTCAATTTTTCCAAAGGAGAACATAGACGGGTTATTTTTATGGTTGAACAAGCAAATAATTATGTTCTCTTTAAGAAAATACAAAGACAGGCTGAATGATGTCTTCGATGCTAAAATACCCTGTTTGCCAGTGTGACAGGCATCCCTTATCTAAAAGGGTGGATGGGAAGAGCTTTGAAAATGACAAGGGGAGTGAGGTTAAGCAGCCCATTTAGTTTCCACTCTGATTATGGATTGAAAGCTTTTTTTCAGGAAAATGCATTCCACATTTGAAAATAGTATAGTGGAAAGATGAAAAAGGGAAAGCAATAAGCAGGTAATATTCATGATATAGACCTCTGTGCTGACATTTCTCAAACTAATTGAGAAAAAGAAAGAGATAAAGTTTTAAAAGATATAAAAAATTATGCTAGAGAATTTTGATTAAAAGTTACAGAAGAAAATGCAAAGTATGATTTATTAAAGTTGAAGACAGAACAGTAAAAACACTTGCCATACATGTTGACAGAAAAAGAATAGCAAATAAATTTGGAAAAGAAAAACATACTAAGTCTTAAAGTTATGTATTACCTGTGGTTAATATCTACCTGAGTATTAATTGTTTCAAATATTAGTTATGGGCAATGAATATCAGCACCATGTGGAATCCTGCAGACTCTCCTAGAACAGCAGGATCAATTCGAGGAAACTGCAGCCTAGGTACCTGACACCGAAGGTGCATGGTTAGAATCAAGACAGATTTGCACTGCAGTTTCAACATATGAAAGGAAGATGAAATGGCTAACAGGTAAGTTTGTAATCCTTTGTACTCACTTTGAGCCTCTGATGAAGGGAGTACTCAATCAAAGGGAAAGTTAAGAATGCAAAGAAGCACAGGTTATGAAGAGTCCATCCTATAAAAATGAGAAAGTGGAAAGTAAAGGAAGAAAGAAATTGACATAATTTGTGCATTGATAGTGATTAGGAAAGAATAAACTGAGGAAGTAGAACTTTACAATCTAGCTAAGATGAAGAAGGAAATCAAAGTAAGACCAGAAGATGATGCATGCTTTTTAAAATCGTCCTCAAGTTTGAATTTAAAGAAAATCTATGTGATTGAGAGAAAGATTGGAGGTATTAGGTAGCTAGTCAGATATGAATGACAGGGGGAAAAAGGAAATACGAGCCCAGCCTAGAGATTGCCCAGGGAACAGGCTAGTTAGAGAGAATCCCTCCTGCATCCCCAGAGACATAGGACAGGAGGGCCATAGTCTTATTGGTTTAATCTGGCCAAAGATGCCTAAACAGAAGGTCATTATAATACTATGTTTATGCCTGAAGTTTATGAATCTAATTATAAAAGACTGAATTCTGGGTAAGACCATGCACATTAGGCAGAATTATGTGGAAGCCAAGAGTCAATCAAAATGACCTCACTTGCCAATCACCTAAGAACATCTTTGTAACCAACTACCTATCACACTCCCAAATATAACACAGACCTCTCTCTCTCTCCAAGGGTTACAGTTCTCCGAGATCTTCCCTGCCTATAACTCACACCTTCCCCCCACCCAGGGGTACGTAATCTTGTTTCCACATGGTTAGCCAGTTTTGAGCTTGACCTGTTTTCTATTTCATAATGTGCTTTTAATAAATGATTTTCTAATAAATGTATTTATCATATTCACTGAGTTGAAATTAATTTCTTCAGCAGTGAAAAAGACCTAGAGGTGTGTGTTACTGGAACTCCAAATACTCCAATGGTAACAGAGAGAGTGGGTGGGAAAGGTGATATAACAATTCAGTCTCTGAATGTGATAGAGCATAATAAGACTTTGGACCTAATTGCTTTAATAGAAAAATAAATAAAAAACTATAGTTAGAAAGAAATGTTTAAGGAGAAAAGAAAGATATGCTAATTAAAATATGAGATAAATACTCTAAGTAACGTATAAATACATAAAAAGCCCAGAGACAAATGTTCCGGCAATACATTAATTAATTAATTGATTAATTAATTAATTAATTAGATAGAACAAGAGAATAAAAGATAAAGGGTAATCATTCAGGTTTAAGTAATTTATATTCAATTTTTGTGGAACATTTGTTGGGCTAGCTCATGGGAGTTGGATTGTAAATATGTATAATATGTAAATAACTTTTAATATACTTGAAAGTTTTAAAAAGAGGGGTAATAGATATGAAAGTGCTCTACAATGAATATCAGTATAGACACTGGGAATGTTGAAAGGCATACACAAAGAACATTTTCAATTCTTGTCTCATATCAACATATATGTGTTTAATTTCCTGCATAAGGTAATTTGTAAAATATAGGTTCCTCCTTATTGAATTTATTTTCTTTCAACTTATTTTTTTTTTAATGCATTGTCTCTCAGGATTTCTATATAGTAGAGATTTATTCATCTGTTTTTCTATGTTTATGTTTACTGCTTTGTCTTTGATTTTAGGCCCAAATTTTCTAAAAGACAAGAAATAACCATTTATATTCCTGGTCTGGGAAAAGTCAATATTGTATGATAATGATTATCAGAGGTTAACTCATGAGGCAATATTTGAAAGCAATTTAATTTTATAAACTATATTCACCTTCAATTTCTTACATATAGCTTATATCCCCTAATAAAATTCAGGGTAAAACTAGATAAGTCTCTTTGACACATAAACTCTCAATTAATAGGAAAATCTTGCTTGCAGATACTGTAAGTCCTCGTTTAATACCGTCTGTGGGTTTAATACTGACTTTAAGTGAAGCAAAGTGTAACAAAACCACTTTTACCATAGGCTGATTGATACAAGTGACAGTTAAGTTTCTATGACATCTCATCAACATTATCAATGATGTTGAACAAAATGATACAATTCAAGGACTTGCTGAGCTAAATATTCTTCCAAAAATATCACTTTCATCATATTTCAAGAATGGTTCCCAGTCTTATACTAAATATGAATCCAGCATATGTCTCTTTTAAAAATCCTACTCTATACCACCATAGTATAGATTTTGCTGGAACTACTCATCACAAATTTTCTTCAATCTACTATACTTCCTTATTTTTGAATGCTAATGTTTAATAGCATATCTTCACTTTGTGCATAACCTACTTTCTGAAATATCACCTAGTGTAATGCTTCTTTTTGTTACTGATAATTCAAATTTCAATAGAATAAGCATCAATTTAGAATATTTATAGTTTGGAATAATATCATTAATAATAGTAAAGATCAAGGTGATTTTAAATGTATACTGGTAACTAAGATTCAAGAGAAGAATGAGAAAACAGAATGTTTTGAAATGGTGCCGAAGAATAATAAACCAATCACCAAGTTTTGTTAACTGAACTTCCAAAATATATCTCTTTTCTCCCTATTTCTCTAGATATCCACTTCCACTCTCTCAGTTCAGATCATCATCTTTTGTCTGGACTTACAAAGTAAGATATATAAGGCAAGGATTCATAAGAACTTCTTACTATCTAATTTTCCAGTTTTAATATTGTCTTTTCTGCGATTCATTTTTCATGTTGTTCAAGCACAATAATATTTCTAAAATATAATCTAATCATGTTATATATCTTTAAGATAAATTCTTATTTCTCACTAGGGTACCCAAAGTTCTTTGCTAAATGGTGGTTTGTCACTGCTTTATTTCTTCTGTGAACTTTATGCCTCCAATCTTTACAAACTATTGACAGGTGCATGAGAGAACCATCTTTCCTATCAGCTACAGGTCTGTTTTAATAGGGAAAAATGTTTATTAGAACAAAAAATGTTATGTAAGTCCAATAAGCTTCAGTGTGTTTTTTACTTCTTTTATGACTTCAAAATAACATTCAAAAAGCATGGTGGTAAATTGATAGCATATGAAATAGCATTTTTATTTTATGGAATTAATCAATCAATTAATTAATGTGATCTTATTCAATCCAGTTGTTTGTATAGACAGTAATTTTATCTTAAACCTGGGCATTTCCATTGTGTTATTAAGTTTATTCTTCATTTTCTCTTCCTTCTCCTTCTTTTAACTGTAGTAAAATTTATCCTCTTAAACTTTTAAAATATTTTTTTCTTTTATTCATAGTTTTATTGAGATATAATTTACACATATTATTGAATACGTTTCAAGTGTATGGCATAAAGTTTTGACTAACACATATTGCAGAATGATTACCACAATAAGTTTGGTTAACTTTCATTATTTTATATAAATACAATTTTTAATAAATGGAAAAAATATTGTTCCTTTTATAATGAGAACTCTTAGGATTTACTCTCTTAACAGCATATATGTATGTATGTGTGTATGCTGCAGTTGTATCGTTAATCATCATGTTGTATATTACATTCCTAATATTTATGTAACAAATTTTTAAGTGTACAATACAGTATTACTAACTATAGGAACAGTATTTTACAGCAGATTTATAGAACTTATTCATTTTATAAAACTGAAATTTTATTCTCACTGAGTAGCATCTCTCCATTTCTCCTTAGCTCCAGCCACTAATAAATAATACCATTCAGCTCTGTTTCTATGAGTTTACTGTAAGTACCTCAGACAGTGTTGTTTGTTTTTTTTTTTTTTTTGGCTTATTTCACTTATCATAATGTCCTCAAGGTTCATGTATAGCAGAATTTCCCTCTTTTTAAAGACTAAATAAATTTGATCATTTGCATATACCACATTTTCTTTATCTATTTGTTATCTATTCATTAGACTTCCAGTTCTTTTTTCACATCTTGGTTTTATGAATAATCTGCAATGAACATGAAAGTGTGGATATTTCTTTGAGACCCTGATTTTAATTCTTTTGGATAAATACCCAGAAGTAAGATTGCTGGATTATATGATAGTTTTGTTTTTAATTTTCTGAGGAAGCTTCAATTATTTTCGATAACAACTGCATCATTTTACACTCCCATGGAGAGTGTACAAGGGTTCCAATTTCTCCACATACTCACCAACACTTATTATTATTAGTTTTTTTGTCAACAGCTATCTTAACAGATATAAAGTAATATCCCATTGTGATTTTTATTTGTATTTCCCTGATGATTAATAATGAGAATATGAGAATGATTAATAATGATTAATATGAGAATCTTCATATGCTGGTTGATCATTTATATGTTTTCTTTGGAGAAATGTTTAGCCAGGTCCTTTGTTCATTTTTAGTGGTTATTTTTTTTAATTCTATTGAGATGTAGTAGTTCCTTATATATTTTGAATATTAAAACCTTATCAGATATATAAATTGCAAAAATTTTTTCCCATCTATAGGTTGCATTTTTACTCTGTGAATTGTTTCATTTTCTGGCATAATAATAAATGTATAGACCAATGGAATGGAATAGAGAGATTAGTATTAAATTCATATATATATATATATATATATATATATATATATATATATATATATATACAGTCAACCGATCTTCGACAGAAGATTTTTAGTTTGAGCAGTACTACTTGTTTATTTTTCTTATTTTTTACTTTATTGCCTGTAGTGTTGGCATCATATTCAAGAAATCACTACCAAGACCTTTGTCATGAAGATGTACCCTTATATTTTCTTCTAAGAGCTTTACAACTTCAGTTTTTATATATGTTTTGGGTTGGTATTTCTGTATGTTGTAAAATATAGGTTCATTTCACTCTTTTGCACATGGATATTCCCCAATACCATTTGTTGAAGAGATGATCTTTATCTTATTATATATTCTTGGCTCTCTTGTCAAAGATCGGTTGACTATATATATATATATATATATATATATATATATATATATATATATGAATTTATTACTAATCTCTCTATTCTATTCCATTGGTCTATACATTTATTATTATGCCAGTAACAAACCTAGACAGTTTCCTGTTTTTTAAAATCTGTTTTTGTATCACTTGATCTGTATGAAAGTGATATCTTAAGATTTAGTATTAATTTTTTGTTTTATCCATAATACACAATTTCCTAGGCCTTTTAAGTAATGAAATAACAGAGTATTAAGGTTGCATACTACTTGACTAATGCTACTCAGCTAGTTGGTAATGAAGCTGGAATAAGAACCCTGTTTCGGTAAGATCTTGTCTAGTGCTCCTACACAAGACGAACCACTTTTTTATATGATGATGAAAACTTACTGTAGATGTAGCATATTGCAAAATTTTACACTTTCCTGGAACTAATTTCATAATTAGAGAGTGAAAATTAAAACAGCAGATGGGCGAGAACATGGAGACAGCCTACTTCAACAGCATTCCTTGGACAGCTGAACGGGCAGATTGTGAGAAACGGAAAACTGATCAAATTGCCAATGATGAAGTCACCAATCAGTCATAATCAATTGATTGTCAAACCAAAACCTTGTTCAGATTTCTCATGGACCTGTCTCTTTCTCATTTTTATGAATAAAATACCCAAAAGAAAAAAAATTGAGTAAATCAGACTGAAAACTTAAAGATTTAGAAGCTCTCCTTTACCTCAATATTTCCCTGTCTTCGGTCTTTTGTCTGTACAATTCTTGTCATTCTTGCCTACTATAAAAAACACACACAAATATTTATAATTTGAAAAAACTGAGTTCTTGTTTGCTGTATAGTTTATATAGTACAAATAAATTGTAAAGATCCTATTTTAGTATAATTACTCTTAGTTACTCTTCTAGATTCATAAATCCAAAACTAAACCAAACAAATAAATAAGCTAAAAGATGCAAAATAATTTACAATAGATTTAGATGAATTTCTAAACCCATATTAGATTTCCCTTGTTAAACTAAACATGACCAACTGGCCATGAACATGTAAAAACAGTAAATGCCCAAGGAAAATGGATAAAATGACAGGAATTAGAGGTCCAAGAAGAGGCATGTTAACTTGAGAAATACCAGAGCAAGTTAGACAGCAAACATAGTGTGGTAAAGAAAGCTTGTTCATGAAATAGGCATTGCCAAAGGACCAGAAAGGAGACTATGGAAATAAATATGTCTCTATCCTGGATTTTAAGAATGACAATAACAATAATAATTAAAACACGTTATTATATATCATTTACTTAGTTCATTAAAACTTCATAGTAACTTGAGTTTGTGTTATTCCTCAGTTTTGCAGATGAATAAATGTGTATTTTTTGTGGTAAAGCCACATGTCCAAAATTGTAAAGCTGATAAATCACAGAACTCAGACCTAAATATGGCTATTTTCATTTAATCTATAATACTTCCCATTTGTAGACATATACCATACTTTTGAGATTCCTGCAGAACCAGGCTAAGTCTGTGGTAAGTGAATAAGGATGGAACAGACAGATACTGGAGCAGGTTAATAAATATTAAATGGGAGAAAAATGGAAGGTAAAAAGCAAAAAGGAAGACTTGAGTTCTCCTAGTGATTTTTTTAAAAGTTGAACAGAAAATTGGTTGTCTTAAACAAATAAATAAACAAATTAAAACAACCCTTGCTTCTTTGTATGGTAAGATTATCTTTAATATGTTAGCAATGCTACTGGGTTACTTTCTCAATAATTTACAATCCCTGAACTGCCCTTTTACCTCTCCCCTTGGCAGAAACTTCTGTATTAGAATTCTCTATAATACAAAGTCATGAAAAAAAATGTACCTGGAGTGTACCATATTAAACACAAGGAACTCTATTCTTATTCAGAATGCTAAAAAATACATATAACTCTATTTGCTTTAAAGAAGGAATCTAGATAACATATAAAAAATAAAGACCTAGATAACGTACAAAATAAAATAATAAAATGCTTTTATTCAATTATCTGATTTAGTTGTCTAAGCACTTTGTAAAGAAAACCTTCTGCAATACACACAGAATAGATGCCCTAAAGTAGCTAATGAATAAATCAATTGTTGAATAATTGTATTTTTAAAATAAAACACTTATCTTTGTTATTCTCTCAGAGTACACTCAAGATTAATCAAAGTCATTATACTAGAAAACAATTGTTATTCATTTAAAAAAGTCTTATTTTACCATAAGGTAAGTATGAGCCAATAATAAATTAAAATTGTAAAAAAACAGTTATTATAAACTTAGGATGAATTAATAGAAGCATAATGTAACCTAGTAGAGGAGGAAATAATTCTATTTTTTTCTGCATCAGTTAGACAACATGTAGAAGGAGTATACAATATATGGGCTAAAACTTGATTATTAAAAGAACTTTCTAACTGGTGTCAAAAAGACAGACAAAAAATTTAAAAAGAAAAATTGCTATTACTATTTCAAGTACATTACAAAAAACAACAGGTGATATTTGCAACAGTCATCTTACACAAAAGCTACCTATTCTGAGTCTCACTCCAGGAAAAAAAAAAGAGTTAAGAATAAAGTAAATCTTAGGAATATTTGAAGCACATTTTACAATTAACAACAACAAAAAAAGCCCAGTACATATATTTTTTCAAGTGGAGAAATTAAAGTATCAATACTTTATATTTAGAGCTATATACTGGTGTATAGCTGCGTCATTTTAGAGACTTTTTAAAAGTTAGAATACTTAAAAATTGAAGTGATTGTGACAATGTGGGTCTTAAAAATCTTTTCAAACAAGAGTACATTTGAAGAATTACAGATTTTCTCTCTTATAGTGAGGAGAGAAAATGAAAGGTGGAGCCATTTTAGAGTCTGCTTGTTTTAATTATGAAATAAAAGAGATACTAATAATCTGAGCTATCAATTAATTCCTAGAGCATAAATTATTATTAGTTTTAACATTGATATTCTTTACTAAATTTATTTTAATTATTAGCTCGATAATCACTGGATCAATGGCTTGAAGTACATGTTCAGAGTAATTAGATTGTAAGTAAAAATTGAGCATCTGAAGAACTCTCTACCTGTAAAAGGGTAGAAACTTTAGTTTGTGAACAAATATTAGCTGATCTGTGAAAGTTTTTAAGGCTGGTTTTCAACTATATGTTGATAGGTAAATAATTATTGTCATTTAATACTAGATAAAATTATATCTTTAGCCATAATTAATTTGTAGGTAGCAGAGTTATTTAGTTTTGTTTCAGGAAATAATTCTGTTTAAAAAAAGATGTCATCAGAGTTTTCATAATTGTTGTCTTATTCATTTACTTCGTCAACAAATTTCTTATGAGCTTACCATATGCTAGGCTCTATTCATATAAATACTATAAAAGGAACAATTTTGTCGTTTATATACTCACATTTAATTTTAAAGCACTTATATAACTAAATTATTATAAGAAACTGATACCTGGTAGATTAAAATTTGAGGCAGAGGTATTATAGTTTATGAAGGTGTGCCAAATTTTGCTAGGACAGGTCAGCAAAGGCTCATTAGAGGAGACATTTAAACTAAGTCCTTGAACACAGGAGTCGGTGTTCACCAGATGGACAATTAGACTGAGAAGTCCAGCCAAGAATGGGAGTTAGGAGTAATGGCTCTCTTATTGTAGTGGAAATAGCATGACTCCTGGCAATGGTTAAGAAATTTGGCTTTTCTAGAACACAAGGCAAACAAGAGAACAAGACAGTACAATGTAGATAGGAGCTAAATTGAACAGACTGTTGAAAGGCTTTTGATGTTGTGCTCAGGGGTTTACTTTGTACTGGTACAATATAAAGGCAATCAGTGTTTTTATTCCTGAGAATAAAAACATGATCAGATCTCTGTTTCAGAAAGATTACACAGCACGAGTGTAATGGTCAGTTCGTATAGAATAAGACTGAATGCAGCAAACTTTGTTAGAAAGCTTACAACTGTTTAGAAATGAAATGGTGAGAGTTGAATCAAGGCAGGGTAGACATAATATTAGTTTCCATTGCTGTTGTTCTCAATAAAAAGAGAAGCTAGGGGAGATAACAAAAAAAAAAAACTTTTGCACTGTAATCCTTCTAAATAAGGAAACTGCGGCACTCATATGGAAGAATAATTAAAATATAGTTACTTATTTTAATTGTGGCCATGTGGAAGCTAAATGCTTCCACCATATCTAGTAGCTAAACATGCAATAATAGGTCTCACATATATCTATAGTTTAAAAAAGAATGAAAAGCATCAGTTTGACTTTTCTAAAAAAAGACCTGTGCTCAATGCTCTGATTATGGGGAGGGGGAACCTAATTACATTAAGCAAAATAGGCACAGTTTCTCTCCTCAGAGATCAGTCAGTACACCTTGACAAGGTAATAACACCTCTTTGTTCCTTATCACATTTTTTCTCTCACTAGGTTAGGTTCCTCTGTTTCTGCCATTTCCAGGTGTTCATTCCATGTAGCTTGGTATTGTTCTTTTTTTTCTTAAAGTGTATCCAAAGTTTCTGAACATCCTTTTTTATGGTTTTTGTAACTCTTTTTCTTAGACATCTACCCACCAGATATTTTAAAGTTTGTAATTATCTGTAATTCAGGCTGTTTCTTTTTTTTTTTTTTATTTATCAAAATTATTGGGGTAACATTGGTTAACAAAATCAAATAAGTTTCAAGTGTACAGTTCAATAGTACATCATATGTATATTACACTGTGGGTTGTTTCTGATTTTACAAAGCATAATAAGTTTTCTTACCTATGATTGTGTTTACTTGGCTTATTCAACTAGTTTTTTTGTGCTTTCTCTAATCCTGAAAAAATACCATTTTTGATGTTTAGCATTTGTAGTCTGTCTATAAAACTTATCAGACAAAAAAAAGTCTCTGAATTTATCACCTGTTCTTATTTTTACATTGCTATCAACAAATTTAAGTCCTATTAGATTCAGTGTTACTTCATTATCATTTCTTCATTTTATAACTTTATTACATTTCATTTTATTGAAGGAGATTCAAAATATCTTAATTATGATAGGGCATGTAGAAATGTCTATTTTTATATCAAGTGAGTTAAGAATTATACAAGTACATTAATCTTTATTAATTGACACACTGCTTATTGTGAAATAGTACATTCTAATGAATACCCATAGCAGCTTGGGAGCATTATAGATTATTTTTAAGATTCTACAGAAATGGTCCATGAATTTTCCCAAAATTTATACTTTCTAAGAATTTTTTTTTGGCTAAATATTTACTTCTCTCAGCTGACTCTATATCAGGTGAGCTGAAAATTATAAAATATATCAGTGTATATTAGTGAATACACTGCTGATTGTGAAATAGTGCATTCTAATGAATGACCATGTGGTTGATAGGCATAGATTCTTTTTAAGATTCTACAGAAATGGTCCACAAATTCCTCCAAAATTTACTTTTTCTAAAAATTTATTCTTCACTAAGTATTTACTTCTCTTATCAACTGATGGTACAGCCCATCAGCATGGAAATGTGGTTTTAAATACTTGTCATCTTTTTATTACTTTCTTATGATTTAATATAAATATGATATTGGATAAACTACATGAAAAGTATTACAAGAAAATAGAACTTATTACTTGTTCTTGAAAGACCTAAAATAGGAAAGAAATAAGGTGATATACCAGAATGAATTACATAATCACAATGGGAGATAATAGTGCAAAAGAAAAAAAGGGAAGTATATATGCAGAAGAGAAGACAGGACTAAGAAAATTATGAAATTATGTATATTTTCTGAAGCTCTGGAACCAAGACATTGTTAATGCTTTTTAAGCTAGTTTCATTATTATAGCAAAATATTTTTTTTGAAAAACTTTATTTTTTCTTTAGATAAGCACTTGAAAATATTTAAATAATAGGTATTTTAGTGGTTAGAGTCAGATATTTAGCATATAAATCCAAAAGAAATATTTTTAAATTTAATAGCTTTATCAATAAATATTTTGTGTGTATTAGACACTCTATGTATTAATAGATCACATTAGGAATTATCATTTAATTTATGTTTCTGGGCATTTAAATATAGTCTAAGTAACTTAAGTTTAAAAGCATATAATTTCTTATTTTGTGAAAGTTCTCTTCCTAAAACTTTAATTTTTATATAAACTAGTTCTTTTCTGACATATATATTTTGTTCCATTGTTTTATTTTTTACTCTTTGCATCATTTCATACTAATTAAATTATTGTATGAGTTGAACACCTAGAAAGACAAGTTGCTTCTTAAGTATTTCTCCAAAATAGTCTTATCATTAGCATTTATTCTCCAATTTGAACATTAGAATTATTTTAGAAGGTTCTACTAACACCCCACTTTCAAATGTTTATTGAGATTTGAATTGGCCTACACTTTTTAAGTAATACACAATTTTGCAATTTAAAAAATTATGAATGTCTGTGAAAAAATTGTTTTAAATGAGTACTAATGAGTTTTAAACATATTTTTATACAAACAGATTGAAATTTACTCTTTAAATCTTTTTCTATCTCTTATAGTATCATTGTTGCAATGAGCTTACTTCAAGAGTACATGCAAGAATAATTATTAAGGCATTTTCTTAAACTAATTCTCTATCTTATATAAGTGACTTCAACTTCAAAGCATACAAGCATATTGTTTTTAATTTTCAATAAATTTGTTTAATTATATATTTTATGAGATAAACTTTTTAAAAATTCTGCATCAGTGAGTACGCTAGAATTTCTCTCAAGAGGTAACTCCCCAAACATAAAATCTTTGTTAGCTTGAACAACTTCTAAACTAAGCTGAGAACTATATTTTTTTATTGCTTTGGAACTTTCCAATATGTCGCATAACACATTTTTTTACAAAATTCTTGAGGTTTTCTAAATCAATCTTAGACATGTTTCCTAGCAACAGACTCAGTTCTCTGAGAGAGCACTTTTGAGGGTAGGAAGGAGGGAAGCTGTTTTTGGATGGCAATCAAATCCAGGGTGGGCTTTTTGCTACTTATTTTTTTAAAAAGCCTTAGACTGAGGTCTGTATGTCTACTCATTTGTTTGTTTATAAAGAAAGGTTTAGGTATAATAGGAATTCTCTAAAGTGAAAGTATAATTCACCATAAAACAATATTATAACATTGTCTATATTTCCATTTAAAATATGTAATCAGTAAACCAGTCTTTGTATTTTGAAATTTGTATCAAACAGGTATCCTACTATCCATGAGATTTAAACATGGGACCCCTTTACCTTACACATAAAAATGCTAGTATACTTAATAACAAGTCAATAAACTCAAATAATTGCGATAAGTTTAGCGTTGTTAAGATCGCACACAAATTTCGGAGTTAAACAGATCTGCCTTTCTGTTATAAGCCTGTAATTCATATGCCTGTAACTTTGAACCACTTAACTCAAGCCTGTAGTTCATAATTTTTTTATCTTTAAAATGTAATTAACAAGAGCATCTACTAAATTCAGTTATTAGAGTATAAATGACATATGAAAGCACTTTGAACAATGCCTGACTCAGTATAATCTCAAAGAAAAGTAGTTGAAAATGAGATGAGATAAAGTTGTATATTTTTTCTTATTCTTAAAATTCTTTAAAATTCAACACAGAAAACATTTGAATGTAAAATATGCTACATTAAAATTCAATTAAGTACAAAATAGTTTAAGTAGAAGATGTCCACAGAATGCACCTCATTTACCAAAAGTAATGTTCTCTACAACAAGAACAAAAATTACAAAAACACCCACACCATTAGTAAAATACCCACTTTGCAACTTAAATTTCAATAAGCATTTTAAAGGCATACAATACTTGCTCATCTGATTGAAGGAAAAAATGGTTATTCTCTCTGAGCCTTAATTTCTAAGAATGGTTTTCTTGTGCTTCGGTGAGTTGAAGGAGCTTTGAAAGTTAAGGATAGAAGCACAAATATTTAAGACAAAGAAAAAATTTGCAGGTGATTGCAGACTCTATTAAAGCTTTAATTAAAGGGCACTAGGAAAGCGAATTAGCACATCTGAGATTTTAATCAAACTGCTATTTCAACCAATTTATTAATTGACTCCAGGATTAGGCTAAATGTGCACTGTTAAGATATATATTCGTGATCTGAAAACTCTACAACTGCATCTTACAGTTCTTATCTCTGAAACAACCAAATGAAATGTGCATTTAAAAGTGATCTAGTTTTATAGGGATAATTGTAGATCTTGTAATAAGCATTGATTATTTTATGCCTGCAATAGCTAAGCCTAAAAAACAATATAATTTGGAATTTAGCAAATGCTTATTGAGTGGTTGAATGGTTATAAGTATTTTGATTTATCTAAAGACAGCCACATTCTTGATTTCAAATATAGTCAGACAAGAGTTACAGCAGTTGATATGTTGTATAAGTGCCTTTAGTTAACAATACAGTATTGAGCCCTTAAAAGTTTGTTAAGAGACTTCATGTTAAGTTTTCTTACCAGAATAAAAATAAATAAATAAAGGGGCACAAAGAAACTTTCTGGAAGTGATGAATATGTTTATTATTTTTACCGTGGTTATAGTATCATGGGTGTGTGATGTCATGGATATCCAAAATCATCAAATTGTATATATTAAATGTGTAGATTTTTGTTTTTTGGTTTATCATGTATACATCAATAAAGCTTTGAAAAAAAATATTCCTGCATTCTCAGCAGAAATAAAACAGAAAGAAAATTATTAGGTAGACACAAATTAAAATTCATTTTCAAAAATCTTAAAAGTAATTACAATAAAACCAAAGGACAGTCTCAAAATATATAGAACAATTTTATAAATTCCAATCTGAACATTGAGTATAGGGTCTTATCTTAGTCTTTTGAGGGCTAATATAGCAAAATACCATAGATTGGGTGGCTTATACACAATAAACATTTATTTCTCACAGTTCTGTAGACTGTGAAGTCTACAGAAAGCATCAGCAGATTCAGTGTCACGTGAGGGTTCTTTCCTATATAGTCTTTTTGCTATAATTTTATGTTTCAGGAGGAACGAAGGATCATGCTGGGACCTATTTTATAAGGACACTAATCCCATTCATAAAGACTCTGCCCTCACGATGGTATTACCTTCCAAAAGTGTCACCTCCAAACACCATCACATTGGCAATTGTTTCCACATATAAATATTGGGAGGGGGCCCACAAACTTTCAGTCTATCATGGGCCTATCTTCTCCTGAAGTCTTCAACCAATAAATTGCCCTTCCATATTTTTGGATGTACAATATCGTAGGTGGGAGGGGGGGACCTCACATAGTCTTCTATATAGGAATATAGTATAATAAAGTTATTACCTGTTTTAGAGTGAAATAGATTTCCCTCTGCTATAAATAGGTTATGTGTTACTTTACTCGAAGGCAAAATAGGCAAACTGAATTCTCTTCTAAATTTTCTTTCTCCCAGATGATTTTAAACACCTGCTTATGTTTTTATTCCAATACATAAACAGGAAAAGAAATACTTCTTTACCTTAAATATAGTTTTTTTGAATTTATGATGTATTTTAAAGTCTTTGGGGGAAAAAAAAAAAAACAAGCAAAAAACAATTACGAATTGTCTTGTGTTTAGGCTCTCTCAGATTTAGTAGCAAGAGTAGCACCAGCCCAGACGTCTCTAGTTGTCAGCAAGATTAACCAGTTTGAGTTTATGAGTAAAAACAGATTTAATTTTTATTTATTTATTTTTTTGGGGGGATGAATAAACATTATGATTTTGACATTGATGAGTATATTAATCATGCTTTTTTAATTTTCATATTTTTGAAGCTTTGACATCTGGAGCCTTGCTGATCCTGGAGAGACTGCTTCTCCCAGGGCTAGAAAATTTCTAGAAATAGTAAAGGATTAACCTGAAAGATCACCTTTCATGTGCAAATCAACCAATCCAGAGCCAACATACTCTACCTCCTTTATCAGACTCTTATAAGACTTCTACACGCCAGGCCACTATTCACCTGCTCCTAATTATTTACCCAGAGTCAGGTAACAGACAACTGTAGAGAGCTGATATACCCCACTGAAGTTATTCAAACAAGCCAATCCTAAATATGCTTACTCTGCCTTGTCCATTCCTTCCCATGAAAGCCATAATGAACCTCCTGCCAATGCTTTCCTCCTATGCCCTGCTTCCTCTGCCTCCTTATTGACTTTGGTATTTTCTGTGTGGCTCCTGCATGGTGTGGCATGCCATCTCCTCTTGAAAATTGTGAGTAAAAAACTATCTCTTTAGTGGCAATTCTCACCAGATCTGTTGGCCTCACCATATCCAAATAATAATGAAATCTGAATCTTGAGTACAAAACAATGAGTACAGAACATGTGTGCTATTAAGAAAACAGGTATATTACATTTCTAGGCATGCCATGACTTTCTAGCTATACCTAATAGTAAAGTAAAAATGTTTTTAATAATTTCATGCTTTCTGCCAATCCTTCAAACAGCTAGAACTCTTGCTACTAGTGGAGTTAATTTATGTATGCAACAACAGCTCATTTTGCACCTGCCTAGAAGCAACATGATAGAAATACTACCTCAGCATTCCACAACAAACAACCTTTTTTCAGTGTCTTTCATTAAGAATTAAAGGTTCTTTCACTTTCACCCATTAGAAAAAATGGTTGAGGTACACAGAACAAGTGAGTACTTATTTATATAAGGATGCTTTAGTTCAATATTAATTCAATATTGTTGTTACTATGAAGTAATATATTTGAAAACAATTCATAGACTTTCTATTTGCCACAATTCTTTGACATTAAGTAAATCTATTGAGTTTCAATTTCACTTTTCTAAAAACCATCTTTTCTACCCAAGTTTCTACCTTTCTATTTTTAAAACTGTACTTGATCCAACCTTATGTAGGTACAGATTTCTGATAGAATGAAGCAGCAAAAATGATTTTCTCACCTCTTAATGTGACTTCACAGAGACCAGTGTGACAAAACAGATAATAATACTTAATAGAATAGACATCATGAATTAGACTGTTTTATTTATTATCTTTTCAATAGGTTTGAGTTCAAGAGTTGATTGACACTGGGCAGTTGCTGGCATTGATGAATATAAAAAAAAATCTATGAATTATTTTAAGTATTTTTATAGCCACCATTTCTTTTTATTATTATTAACCACTGTCTTCATGGCCATTTGTTTCTACATAGTTAAATAAAGAAAACTGCATGTGGTTGAGTAGATCGATAATATTGACTTATCAAATAAGATTGATATGTCCATAATGAGTTCATAAATGTTTTAAGACTAATATATTATGGCAATAATTTTCCATCATCAGTACTTCGACTAAATAGCACAATAATCTCAACCAACCACTTATTGATAATGATCTAAAAATTGTTTCTCACTTTGATTGTCTTCATCTTAATGATCAATCAATTATTTTAACTGTTCTAATTCAATGTCCTCAATTTCTCTTGTTCTAATGCTTCCCTTTCTATAAAGAGGTCAGGCTGTCTTCACATTCCTCTGAACTGCTGCAATGACTTTCTCACTAGTCACTCTACCTATATTCTCATCCCCTAATAAATTATCCTTCAGACTGCTGCCAGAGAAATGGCTAACTTGTATTGAGGAGCAAATGTTCCCCATGTTCGATATTATTTAAGGATTGCTGTTAATTAAAGAGTATTGTAGCAACTTCTTAACATGGCATATGGGGCCCTTAAAAATCTGCTTACACACATTTTATGTAATACAGTCCAACAATACTAGATTGTTGCAGAAATGCCACTATTGCCTGTTCCTTACATCTTTTGCACATATTATGTTTTCCTCTTCAAATGCCCTTTTATTAAGTTATTATTGACTCAAAAACTTTTCCATGACATTTTTCATGACTTCTTCAGGCACATGTAGGTATTTTTTATAGTTTCATTGCTACCTGTGCATACTGAATTCTAAGTATTATGGTCATTTTTTTCTTAAAGTTGCATGAATTTTTGCCTCTCTGTTGGACTGCAATCTCTTTGAGTGTAGGGATATAATATAAATTTTCATATATTAGATATAGCCCCATGTATAGAATGTGCTCTTCATTTACATAGTCACCTATTTCAAATAGTTGAATGAATGAATAAATGAATGGATGGAACCTCTAATAATTAGAGTAAATATGTTGGATAGAATTTTCTATCACTTTATATCTGATAGATAAATGTTTAGAGATCACATCTAGATAAATGTTTAGAGATCACATTTTCTTAACTTCTGAATTCCTTAGAGGAAGAAACAATGTGTTAGCAGTTGACTCCTTCAAAAACTAACCCCAAAATCAATTGTTTAAGTATAAAGGTAGCTTTATCAGATTTAATGAAATAAGAAAGAATATCACCATGACTGAGTCTTATAGTATCTCAGAAGTGGCAGTCATGGGAGGATATTTACAATGTTTTAGGTCTGAGCTGGCTGGCTAATTTTAGGTTGGTCTTGCAAGGTATAGAATAGATTGAAATTAGACATAGTTTGATGCCATAATAGCTTTGTATTGGTAGCCACACAGAAATGAGGATCTTGAAGCACTTCTTGATGAAGAAGCTATTTGCCTTTATAAGTAATTTGTTTAGTTGTTTTATAGTCTATCCTCCAGAAACATGTATTATATAGAAAGTACTAGGTTATTTTTGCTTACTCATGGTGTTGGCTCACATACATACAGGAGTGTATGTTCAGACTCAACATTATTTAAACTAAGCACAGAAATGATGTTGATTTTGATTCCCAGTTACTTCCTATAATTTGTAACCATAATGTCTACCACAGTAATTGTCACATAGAAAAATTTAAATATTTTACACTCTTTAAATTGTTCTAACTCGTAGGATGTAAGGCATGGAAATTTTCTCTAAATTACAAATTTCTTTTTGTGAAGGCAGTGTTGGCATAATGCAAATGTTTAAAGAAAAAAGATGTTGTCTATAAAACCCATTGATTTCCTTATTTAGTGCCCCTCATGTCTCTTACATTCTCCTCTATCATCTTCTCCATTTTTCTTTTTCTCAACTATGTACCACACCCACAGCCTCATTTGTCACTTGTGATTGAATTCTACTTATTTTATAAAAAGGTCAGTCTCCACTTTAGGTGTATATTTTCAATAAAATTTAAAATGATATGCTTTCATTGTAAAACTTCCAAGAATTTAGAGAAGTATAATAGAAAGTTGCCAGAAACTTACTTTTCACTGTTTACTTATTAATGTACATCTTCCTAAAATTTGTCTTATACACATACACAGAAGGGTCTCAGATGACTTGGATCCATCTGAAATATCTTCATGTCAGCCATTGTAAGAAATCTTAGCGATTTTGCAATGTTCACCTTACTTAACCATTACATTGTGCATTGCATTTTCAAACATGAAAACAGAATCCAATTAAATTTAACAAAGAAATATTGTGGATTACCCATGTGAAAAATAATTTGTTATATCCCAGGGAGTTAACATATATAAAATATTCCCTTTTTTCATGGTTAATAAAATATGCAGTACCTTACCATCTAGCAGAGAAGGTAATTTAATAAATTAATATAAATTTATGTAATTAAGAGAAATGTAAAAGTATACAATTTAGTTGTATACTACAACTTATACAACTAAATTGTTGGATAAGGTCTGTGTTTTAAGAGCTTACAGGAGGGAAAATGTACTGTCGAGGGAGGTCATTTCAGATTATAAATTTGAATACATTTCATAACTTAAATCTCACTTTCCTTCATCTTTTCATCACTTTTATCCATTGGTTGGCCTATATATACATCTACATAGGAGATAAGTAGAGAAATGTTTGTGAGTTTCAGTATTAGAGAACACTTGGAGAGTTGACAGAAGATAAACAACTAACACTTTTCTTGATGACTGTCATGTAATTTTTTTTCTTATGGCTCATCCTTAGCCAGCTAGACAACTTTGATGAGTCTGACTTTGACTGATTTGTCATTCTTTTTGCTGCCATGGTACCCAGTTCTAGCTCTCTTTTCATTATATGCAGCTCAGCCAAATATCTAACTCATTACCCACTCCCTCAAATGTTGCTGTCAATTACAACCATTATGTACTACATATCAAATAATCAATTGAAAATGGGGCTGAGCTTGCCTTGAAAGTTTACACATTTTGAATACTACCACTTAGTTTTATGAGACTTAGAAAATGAGTAACAGCAAAGATATTGATGACTTGTCCAAGGTCAAGGAGAGTAAGCAATATCCATTTTTCTGGTTAGTAGAACACAAGCTGCTGATTGCTCGGCCTCCACCTAAGTACTCACCCTCCCACTAATTACCTTTGATAATTGCATAATATTAACTTTTAAAAATGTATTTAAAGATGTTTGAAGATAGAACAAACATAGAGAACTAAATTATCTTCTCATGTTGCATAAACATTCATATTGTGTGTCATATTTTCTCTTGTTTAGTGACTATAGATAAAGATGGCTATTTTTATAACCAATGAGGGTTAAATTTCTGCCTCAAATGTTTATTATTTCAGTGCTTTATAAAGATCATTTAATTTTTTCATGTGTAATTTTTGTTATTTTTATGTTCTATGTAAAGAGAGTACTGCTTTTTTCTTGCTATTATTATAAGAACTAAAGAAATAGTATATTGCATGTAGTAAATGCTTAAATGAAGATTGTGATTTTGTTATTAGAAAGCTACTGGTGACTTTCAATAGAAATTCAGTGGAATGATATTTATAGGAGGCCAGTTGCTAATAGTTGCGGAAGAGTTTGTAGTGAGAATATAGGGGTAGCAGCTATAAAACAATTTTTTAGGAAAATTGATATTTAAAAGAAATATATAAGTTTGAATTAGTGGTAAGCCAGATAGAGAAATTTAGTTTAAAATGATTATATATATTTTAACAGTCATTTTAAAAACAGTGACCTTACAAAATTGTTGACACATCTTCACATTAAGAGATGCAAGCTACTTCCCTTCGTTTAAATCTAGGTTGTGAATGCTACAACCAATAGCAGATGGTGAAAATGACAGTTTGTGACTCTTAAGGCTAGGTCAGAAAAGTCATGTAACCTCTTAATTTCCTACCATTCAAGAGAGAGATGTCTCCACAAGATGCTCCACTTGTTCTTCAAATTCATTCTTAAAGTCAGTGAATACAGTATGTGTGAGGGGACACTTTAAAATATCATCTAAACATTAAATCAAACTCATTTTTTAATTTCTCTTATATGTGTTTGAAAAAAACCGTGACTGTGAACTTGCCTGTTTACTACATAATACAAATAAACAATTAAATCTTCTAAGTAATTTTTTCCAGGTTGTCTTCTTATAATAGATAGTCACTTCACAGTTATAGTAAATATCTCTAGGGGTTAGAACAAGCACAATGTTTAATTTAATAAGTTTATCCAGTATGTTTTTATATTTTTCTCATTTCTGACATCCTTACTATACAGAGAAACCACCATTTTCTTTTACTTGACTTTTTAAGTGTAAACATTATATGAGATTCTTTCCTTAGTCTTCTCTCTTTAAATTTATGTTTTTAAAAATATCTATTTTTCTCACCATTTTGATCATTGTTATCTTTCTACTAATGTTGAAAAGGTTAATATACTTTTCTTAAATTTATCTGACAGTCCTTATACAAATGTGAGATAGAGTCATGTTTTGTTTATTTTCCACAGTTAACTTTACTAAATTAATTTCTTTATTAATAATTTTAAAAAAGAAACAATCTACATTTCTGGCTTGTCTTAGAAAAACATAGTCTGCAATGGCAAGGGCATCAATCTGTTGAAACTGTGTGGCAACTATCTCCTTTAGAAAGACCTGTTTTTTCAACGTGCTATATTCCTTGAGGCTTTACTGTCTTCAACATAGCCGGTTACTTCCCTCATCCCTGTAAGCATTTGAATTTGCAAGCTCTCTTCTAATTCATATCTTGGAAGAGGAAGATATAAGCTTGTATTTTCAGCTCGCAGTTTAACAACTTAGTTTCAAGTATCTTGCATTGATATTTATACGTAAAAATTTTCTAGGATGGTCTGGTAAAAATTCTCTCAGATAAAAAGCCCAGAAGCTATGTACTTTTTTTGTTTGTTTCTTTCTTTATCCTGTCTCATTGGCACTAATTTAATAGTGAGGACAGGTCTCATGAATTTGGCTTCTATAATATATTCCCTGTGCTAGCCCCTCATTACCTTACATAGGAACATTAGAGACTCTAAATAATCTTCTCACAAGAATTAATCTCCAAGTGTATAACTTTAATCATATCTTGCTCAGAAAACTCAGCAATTTTCATTTGACTACAGATTTTAAAAAATTATCAACTTAGCTTTGTAGGCCATTCAAAACTAGGATCAATGTATTCTACTTAGATCCTAGCATTTTATAATAAGCATGACCTTAATTATTATCTAGTTCATTCCCTCTATGTGTAGGTGAGAGAACCAGATTTCAAAGAGCTAAATAACTCATCCATAATTCAGTAGATATTTGACAGAGTGAAGATCAAATATTAGTTCTCCAGAATAAGACTCCAGGGCTACTTCCACACTCACCAACTAAAGTACTTGTTCTAGCCCAAAGTCTGGTTCCTGGCCTCTGTTCCATTCATTACTACCAGTATCTGAAACTATCTCAAAGGTAACTTCCTTCTTAAAAATTTTGCTCATCTCTTCCTCTTGCTCATAGAGTGAAATATCTCCATATTTTTAAAGTACATTATAAATTATGATTTTGTTAGGGCATTCACCATATTCTCAGTTACATTTTAGCAGTCTACTTATACTCAATCTTTTTCAAGCACGTTGAAGGAAAGGATCACATTCTTGTAGCAACTAACACATTGTCCTGAACTTAACATTTTGAATCGCCATTGAATCCCCAGGTTAGGCTCCTTTCTCCCTCTCAACTACACCTTTCTCTGAGTGTCTGTTATGATCTTCTAATTAGAAATTCCTCCCCCTGCTCCAGGGTGCTTTTTTTTCCAAATGGTTCTAACACGTTTGTTTCTTTCACATTTACAAGGGTTAAAGGTTATATTTTGTTTCTCGTTTTTTCTTAGCACATAAATGGTTTCCAATTTCAATACAAATTTCCTCCATTTGGCCTTTAAAAATGTAGATCAGAAACATTAACTCTTTGTGTTTCCAACATCATTAGCTATTTCCAGAAATTTGTAAAACATCATCACATGTCTGAAAAATTATAGCTAATACAAACTGAGATCAAGAGATATTCACCCATACGGCTCTGAATCTCTGAAAGTCTACCAAGGTTGTGTTTGTGGAAAATCTCTGCTATTTCTCTGACACCTCTTATTATACCCTAAGAAATAAGCAATTTAATAGTTACTTAGCTTAACATCTCTTACTAAGTAATTTTAATTTTATCAAACTGTTCATTCCAGTAATAGCTCCATGCTGTGTTGTGAAATTTAATCAAAAATTAATTTGAATTCAGGTCGTAACTTCTAGTTATCTCTTCGTAATTAAACTTTCACTTCAAAAACAATTTAAAAAAAGAATTTACTTTTGTCTAGAATTGTCTGTCTACTACTTCTTTGTTTTGCTGAAAAATAAAATAATATTATATTTTATATTGATCTGTCATATTTTTAGATATTCAATTGATGATTTTTATCTTTTTATTTGAGATGACTAAGATTCCTTCAAATTAATCTTTTCTTAATGGTAACCTATAATATCTTCTTGATATATGTATATATAAACCTAACTTGACCATTATATTTTAAATTAAAATAGTTACAACTACTAATTTACTTAATAGTTAAAAATACTTAACTATGGATATATTTTATAAACTAAGGTAAACATTATAAAACATTTATATAACTACTTATTTTTTTTAGAGTTTTTGTATTATTCTTACCAATGTGAGACATTTTAAAATACATTTTTATATTTGAGTAGCCTTACTTTACACCTTATCAGTTCTTTGACGAGCATATTGAAGACAGGAACTAAGTTCTACTAGCATTGAGCACCAAACCTTGGTGCCAATAGGGCTCAAGGAATATGCATTGAATTGTTTTTGAACGCCAAACAATAGCTTTTCTTTGTTTAAATTCTGTCTTCCTCCACAATTTTCTATTACCGCCTACTACTTAGAATAACAAAATAAATATATAACTTTAGTTCTTAGCAATGTCTTAATTAATGTATATAACAAAATTAATCAAAATATATTAGATCACAGACTTTCAGTATTCCATGTGAATTTAATTCAATATATACCTATAATATGCTAACATGTTAGCAGTGACTATAAGCTTAAGTGAGCCAAAGATGAGTAAAACGTGGTCCTTGAAGAGTTCATGATATACTGGGCAAAATAAACATATATGTTATAAAAGTGATATACACAGCTTGCCATGGCAACACAGTAGAGACTTGACTACATAGGACTAAAGAGGTAAGAGACTATCACACTGAGAAGATAACATTTGAGAGAAGTTCAGAAAGCATGAGTAGCTATTCCCTTGGAGGGGAATAGAAAGGTAGTGAAAACATTTTTTGGCATAGGAAATATTAGAGGGAATAAAAGAGCTATAAGAGAGCCAAATAATGAGAAATTTGGTATAACCGCAATAGAAGGTTGAGTGAAATTAAGGGTTGGGGGAATGACAACTCATAAGAACTTAGAGTACTAGTAGTGTGAAACAAAACTTTTAAATATCATGTGGCAATTTGTGTGCTCCAGAGTCAACATAGTACTTACACTGGAGATACATTAGTTAAAAAAATGTTATAATAGACTATATGGAAGATAAGAACCTGAACCAGGGAAGATTTATAATGCTTGACTTATTTGTTTAGATTACAAATAACAACAGAAATAGACATGTATAAAATATTCAAAAACTGTTCAAATAATTTTTTTATATCCAGAGATTTCTCTGATCACCTATGTATAAACAACTTTTTTCTATATAATCATTAAATTTTCAATAGGCAGTACATATCTAATAACCATATGCCAGTAAGTGAATAGAAAGCTTGAGTGACAAGTAAATGAGTTAAGTGTTACTACAGGGAATACATTTACACCTCCCTCCATATGGAGGTATTTGATTTTATACTTTCCAATTATACTAATAGGCACAATGAAGGACAACAGTCCATGTAATCCTGTTGTCTGCCAAATTTTTAAGATGTGATGTTCAACATCCCCATTTTCTCTTTGCAAATATAGTAAAAAATTAATAGTGCAGCTTCTTAATTCCATAACTTTCGTTTTCTAAAAAAAACCACTGTTCCTGTGCTTCTGTTTAAAGTGACTAAGCTAGAGAAGTTTAAATTCATGTTGGTATGAGCCATTGTATTGTCCACTTAATTCAGGCACCCAAAATACTTTATTCTCTCAGTGACTACATGGCACTTCCTGTTTAACATCGTTATTCATCTCTGGCTAAGAGTAACTCCAGAGAGCAAATAAAACAATTAACAATTTGGCAGACAATATGACATCAAATAACAAATGATTTTAACTATGTGCACATGAACTTTAATAGCTTTAAAAATCAATGTTAGATCTTAAATGTTCATTGTGTCATTTAAAGCAAATATATCAAGTTTTTAATTTTCAATATCTAGGTAGCTAATCAACAATACTTCTTGCAAAAACAGTGGTAATAGATAAGCATACTTTCTTCTTTGAAGTTATTTAAAATATAAAGAAACAGTTAAAATACATATCTAAAACGTTAATTACTCATTATATTTTTAAAATTTTATCATTAAATAATAACTAAATTGATTTTAAGAATAAAATATATATTGCTAAATATAGAGGACAATCTGGCAACGGCCAGAGGGGAGGGGGGTGTGGGAGCTGAGAGAAAGCAGTGAAGGGTTAAAGAAGTTAATGGATGGTCATGGGGATGGGGAGCATGGCATTGGGAATGCAGTCAGCAGTAATGTAATGGCTACGTGTACAGCCAGAGGGAAGGTAGAATAATCAGGGAGATCATTTCATGAACTATATAAATGTCTAACCAATGGACTGTATGTTTGAAACTAATAAAATATCTCGAAAATAAAAAAAAATGTAAATATTTGAAAAATATATGTATATTACTAATAATTTACACACACACACACACACACACACACACACACACACACTCATTCCCAGCACTCGGGAAATTTTCCTTGGTTAAAGAGTGTTGCCTTGCCAAAGGTACTTTCTTTACTTTGGGACAGCCTAAACCTAATGACTGCTTGCTATGGAACTCAGTCCTTTCTCTGTGCAACATGGTAAAACTCTGAATTGTTATGCAGAATTTAAGGCTCCTTGTGCTCCTTGTGGGTCTGGCTAAAACCTATATTGGGATTACATTGCTACCAACTTCTTTCTCTATCCAGTATTGCTTTCTTCCTTTTTCTCATACAAATGTTGATCCTAATTACTTATAGTTGTTAGATTATCTTGATTAAGATGCAGATGATTCACCTTCAATTCATGAAAATCATAAATCTGGGTGTGAGCTGAGTTTAGCATAATAAACCACAATAGAGTGGGAGCCTCAGTTTCTCCTCTATTATTTTATAGAACTAATATCAATTTTAAGGTTAACCATATGTATTTTAAACTTGATGATATGAAGATACAGAGTAGATATTTTATTCATTCATTAAAAACTTATTCAACATTTATCATGTTCTACTATGTCTTCTTGGTGCTGAGATTAGAAGAAAAAATAACAAATGGCTTCTTTCTTGAAACAATGTGCCATCTACAAAAACCATCTGATTTAGAGAAAACTTTAATGAGCTGAATATCCAATAATTTAGAGTGATGTGGTCTCCAGATCAGCAGTATTGACATACCTGATAACTTGTTGCTGATGCAGTTTCTCAGGTTCACCCAAACTAATTGGATCAGAAACTCTAAGGTGTAGCTCAGCAATCTGTGTTAGACCAAGAGGGCAAATGATTTTAAAGCTCGCTAATGTTTGGAAATCAATCTTTTAAAGAGTAATAACACAGCAAGTTTTAAAAGTAATAATTTAGTTGTAATATTTCTTTATGAAGGCAAAATCAAATTTGGACTATATCACAGCTGTATGTAACTAGATTCTTAAAGAAAAGTGAACAAAAAATAAAATTTAATTACTTAATAAAAATACCCCACCCTTTAAAAAATGTTATCAAATTTCTAATAAATTATAAATACAAAAAGCAAAACAAACCAAAACAACAAAACCTCTTTTTCCTTTGCTGATATCATCCTAACCCAGTTTTTCTTTTTTTTTAATCAAAATGTTCTCTCCAATTTTGTAATACAAGTAGGTATAAAAATACTCCACATGATACTCTATGTCTGTTACCCTAGAAGAAATCATTTTTAAATCTTACCACTATTGAGCTAACCAGTATATTTATACTGACTTTATAAAGCATGTGTTTCTTGACTTCAATTACAAGGTCTGGAATTCACCTTGATTCAACTTTATTATTATTAGGAAAAAACTTTGTTGTACAAATAACCAATAATTAAGAGGAAGCAACAGCCTTCCAAATATATTTTTATATTGCTTGGTAAGTCTTGATTTAAATGACTGGAAAAAATCTACAAATCATACTATATTAATAATTTATTGGTGATGATTTTTTTTATGAAAGATAATGTGGCATTTGAAGTTATGAGGAACCCAATATGGCATTGATTTTAGAGTGTCCCAAATATTCTATATGCTTTTGTATCTATTTCAGCCTCCAGTATAATTAAATTGAAGATATGGATGAGTTCTATACAATGTCCTATGAGAAGAAGTGAAGAGTGTTGCTTCTGGTCTCAGAGAATAATGAGTCCCCCACATTCTTTGTTCCCTTGCCCCAGCAATACTTCAGTTCCATATAATGGAGGCATTAAAATATAGAAGGCATTGAAATTCTGGAGTTATCAGATGGATATTAAATCTGGGCTATTTTCTAATTCACATAATATTTTGAGAGAAATACCTTTGCTACCTAAGCTACTGAGATTTAGGATTTCTTTGTTTCTGCAGCATACATAATAATATCCTGTCTAATTATGCTGAGTGTCTTTTGGTAGCCATTTTCTCAATAATAACTTGTAGGAAATAGAGCTTGCTCTTGTTTACAAACCTTCTGTGAGGTTTTTTGCTTTAAAGGTTTTGAATAGGCAACATCCAACAGTTTATAAACTAAACACAAATTTTCCTTAAAAGTCTGTTAATTTAGATTATATTCAACATGAATGCGTCCTCCTCCATACATGTGGTGAAGCTTTTTTGTAGGGTGACTCTATTGGGTTTTATACTGCAAAAAATGCTTTATATCAAACACTTTAGATTGCCCAAATATTGCAGAGATGACTTTTCCAGTCTTCTGCATGGATACTGAAAGCTAAGTTAGAGCAGAAGTAGATAAACATTTATTTAACATTTTTGTTTTCACCATGAAAAGTGTTATGAACTTAATTGTGTCCTCCCAAAATTCATATGTTGAAGCCTTAACCCTCAGTATAACTGGATTCAGAGATAGAGTCCATAAAGCTGTAATAAAGTCATAAGGGTGAGGCCTTAATCTAATGGGACTTGTGTCTTTATAAGAAGAGAAAGAAAATCCAGGTTTCTTTCTCTCTAACTGTGCACAGAGAATTTTGATAGCTGTTGTCTTACAAAGGTCTGCTTTAGGTAATTTGTGGTACTTATATCTATTTTAAATATGTTTGCTTAAAAGGATATAAATTATATATATATATATATATACATATATATATATAAATTATATATATATGTTCAAATATTATGATTACTATTCATTAATTTAAAAAATATTTATTGAATTCTTGCAGTGTTTTAAGAATATAGCAATAAAAGAAATAGACAAAAACCTCTGATTCCTGCACCTCACATTTTAGTTGAGAGAGATCAATTGCAAAAAAACCCACAAAATATATATACATTAAGTGATAAGTTCTATTAAAAAGAAAGAAGATATATCATTCCCTTTATAAAGACAGTGCTACCTGCCATATTTGAGAGAAAAAATAATAAAAATATGATAGATTTTTAATATTTATCAGGATAAATACAATGACCAATTTTAATTACACATCATTAACACCACTTTTAAAAGAGACTTTTAGAAATGGGTTAACTTGTGTTATGTTACACATTCTGTGCTGAGCTTATGAGATGTCTTCTCCACTGTCTGAGGCTCATGAAAACTACTTTCTTAGCTAAAGATCATAAAGATCCTCCACCCTAGTAAATTACAAATTAATTTTTGAAAACTTTATTCACCATCCTCTTGGAGAAGAAAAAAAGTTTCTCATCTTTCTATGAGTGTTCCTCTCTTTCCTTTCTTTAATGCAGTTTTTAGAAAGAGTAGAATCTTGCTTGTAAATCTGAAATCTGTGTTTGTTTCTAACACAAGTGAGATCAGCATAACAAAGTAATTTCTCCATATAATAATCATTTCTCAACAGATAACTCAATCGATACCTTGTGGGAAAGTTGAAAATTCTCGGGCAGTGTCTTCATTGGCCATTTTTCTCTGATCAATGTAAAGATTCACCTCAATAAACTATCCCATACACTTAAAACATAATTTAATCAGCATAAGAAGTTAAGCTAGGGAAGTCTTTGACCATTAATACTTGCAGCATAGACCCAAAATATAAGGTATAAAAGATCTAAACAATATGATAGAGCATAACTTTATCTCTCTTGTCTTTAGCTTTTCGGTTTTGGACAATCTCCCTCCTCCCACCATACACACACACACACATACTTTCTGTTCTGCCTTATTTTCTCTCTTCTCTACCTCAAAAACTTTGACTAATTTATAAGCCACAAGGCTTGCAAAAATAATTCTAGGAAAATACTGTTCTGATGTTACCCTGAGCAAAAGTCATGACTTCCAACTATGAGTTTCATTTAAAATCAAAAATCGCTGCCTAAATCAAAAACACAAGTGCAGCTACTCAATTGTCCCCTGTCCTGTCAACACTTTGACTCTGCATCAATTAGAAATTAAGAAGCACTTCTTCTTCAGATGCCCCATTTCACATCTTCTCTGAACTCAAGATCAGAGTGTTCAGGGCATAGGCACTAAATTTTTACTGGGGCTTGAGAGTAGGTAATAGATAAAGTATAAAACTTCAGTACAAAATTATGCAATAATATCATTTATATTCTTATTTTTAGAAAAAAAAATCCCTAAATTGGCTTAGGATCAAAACAAATTGTAAAGATATGGCATTAACATACCTACAGAAATGTTTTTGGAATTCTGATTCCTAGGTCAAGCAGGAATTCTCTGTTGTTTTATACATGGTTTTATAGTAGGTATTATGGTAATGGATTCCTCAAAACCATGATATGTCTTGTTGATAAAACAGCTACAAAACACCAAGTAAATATATCAATGCTATGAAATAAAGGTATATCTTTATAGTAAAAAAAAAAAAAAGATGTAACCATTGAGATGATAAATCAGAAAGAGGTTTTCAGTGCTTTTAAGTTCTATACTATGGAACATCCTTAGTGAGTAATGTCATGATCAACTGTGGGTTGTATTTGTGGAACCAAGATATGACAGAGAGTGGATATTTTAGATAGTTTTAATAAGTTAACTTTAACATGAAAGTAGGTAATTAAAGATTGTAACTATCTTCATTTTGGTTATAATTATCTTGGAAATAATATTAAATGTACACTTTAATATTTCTTGTGTGTATGTGTGTGTGTTTATACATTTAACCCATATACTGAATTTATTATCTTTAAGTATATCTCTGGTTCAGTTTATATAGAGTTTTGAATCAGGCCATCAGACTCAAACAAAAAGTAACACCACAATATACTTCTAAGGGAAGAGACAGTAACATGCCATTTAGAACTATAAATGTGCTTTTTGTAGGTTTTTTTTTTTTGTAAAGAAAGATACATGGAAAGAAGGATGCAAGTAAGGGAGATGGAAAGAAAGAAGGAAAAAAAGAAGGAAAGAAAAAGAAATAAAGAAATTAAAATCTCTCAAAGAGAGCATCTGAATAAAGGTCTCAGTTCATTTATACGTTTCAGGTGGGCTGTATCTTTCATGACTTTTAAAATTCTAATGGTAATGGGATACTGAAAGAGCTACAAACTGTAGACCACTAGAGTTTTATAGCCCGACGATGTATTTTATTTGGCTATTTTGTGATGTCTGCACTGAGTTTTTAAATAAATGAGATTTGATATG
This sequence comes from Macroglossus sobrinus, assembly GCA_004027375.1. Taxonomy (NCBI): domain Eukaryota; kingdom Metazoa; phylum Chordata; class Mammalia; order Chiroptera; family Pteropodidae; genus Macroglossus; species Macroglossus sobrinus. The sequence goes on from PVKZ01000507.1 coordinate 131,119, forward strand.
TATTCTGTTTCCTACAACACAAGTAACTTAGCAAACACATACACATATAGCATACATAGGATTCAGCACTTAAGAAGAGTCCATAATCAGTGGTCTAAATAAATTTTAATTGACTTAAAATGGATTTAAAATTTCTAAAATTTTGAAAACTTTTAAGAATTGCACAACAAATGAGAAAAGATTGTCTCAGGACTAAATTGGTCCAAACTTAAGATATTAACTAAGAGGAAATAAAGTCTGTGCTCAAACTCAAGCTATGCTAATTTAGAAAATAGGGTTAAAAAAAGAAAAAGATAAAAAACTTGTACATTTTTTTCTTGAAAACTATTACAAAGTTCTTTAGAATATGAGTGAAATGATTTCAAAGATATTTCCAAATTTTCTTAAGATTAATAAAAATATATATAGGAAAGACTCATGCAAAATGAATGAGATGAGACTGTTCTAGCCTGACTCAGAGTTACACTCTCAGTGTGAAGTACTGCAAAGGACAGCTAAATATATTCAGTTAGAAAAAAAAATCAGCAGCTAGTATTTCTTTGGGAGGGAGTAGGTGATGGAGATAGAATGGCCATCTGGGAGCCAAATCTCTGTAAAGGAACATTTTTACCAGTGGAACAGAAGGACCTCAGCTCTGCAATCTGGTTACTATGTTTGTAGAAAAAGCACCATTTAAAAATGTAGACAGCTTTTCTATTTCATGAATTTTTTTTCTATGAGAAAAAATAACTCTGGTTAATATGTTACTCTAAAAATGTGCTACATCCTATGTTTCTCATGTTCGTCTACAGTATGAACTTGATTGATTAGATGTCAATAGATTAATCTTGGAAGAGAGACTATGTCAGGGGAATAAAATATATTATCACAGTACTATTTCTCTTCTTGTCCATACTTGAATTACACCTACCTCCTTCTCTCACAATACCTCACAGTGGTTGCTTACCTCCTCTTCTCTTGCCCTCACCATATGGTCATACCATTGCTTGCAAATGCTTTCAATATGTTCTCATTCATCCTCTGAAGTAAAGAATAGTTTGTCTTACTCCATTTTACTCAGTACATCTTTGGAGCACTGGTCAATCTTCACAACTAATTTTCATGTAAGGAAATGTGGTAAGGAAAAGTTAAATGTGAAAACGTGTGAAAAAGCTTCAATAAATTAAACTTTTAGGGTTTTTTCCTAAGGAAAAGTTAGGCTTAAAAGTATATTTTGTACTACAAATCTACAGTAATCAAGGCAGTGTAAGTATATCAGTGTAAGTATAGACACATAAATCAATGGAACAGAGACCAGAAACAGACCCACATAAATGTTATCAATTGATTTTTTTGTAACAAAGTTCAAAGGCAATTCAATAAAGGAAGAAATAGACTTTATTAAAATAATGCTAGAACAATGAGATGTTTATTTGCAGAATAATCTAGAACAAATCTAGGTCACTTAGGTCACCTTCATTATCCCCTCATATATAAATTTTGGCATATGAAGTCTCTAATAACATAGGAACCAACTGATACAGATCTGGGGATTTTGATTTTGTATATCTAGATTTAGTCTATATTGATCTGTAAATTTCTTTCTATCCTATCTAGCTGTAGAGGTCTTCAATGATGGTTTTCAGCTGAGAAAGAGACCAGGGCCTAAAATCAGTCTCAATATGCTTGTTCTGTTCTGAATTGGAATTAATTTAAAGAGACAATTTATCTTGAGAGTTTCTGGTCAGCCAACTAAAGGAAAGTGGGTCAGAATGAGGAGAGTGGGCAGAGTGTACAGAGGGGCATGTAATGTGGAAAGAACAAGAATTGTGTAAAGAATGTTAGTTTTAAGTAATAACTACAAGAAACTAAGAGAGAAAGCAAATTTTAAAGTTTTACAGATTTAACTTTTTTTTTATTTAAGAGAAATTTTAATATGTAAAGCTGTGTTAACCAATAAAAATTTGAGGCTATAAACCAATTTAAAATTGGGTGTCTTGAATTGAATCTTGAAAGATGCATATTCAGGTTGCAGCTCAAATTGAGCTCTGGAGAGAACAAAGAAAGGCTGGATTTATAAGGGCAAAAAGCACATTAAGTAATTATTTCATGCAAATGAAGGATTACTGGCTTGGTTAACAGGGATTGGTTATTTCCAATATGGAAACCAGGGAAGCAAAACATCCATAGATGTCAATACAGCAGTTGTTGCTCCAGGATGTTTATGACTCAGCCTTGAGCTGAGTTCAGCAGCCAGTTAGCAACTTAATAGTAGTTCTGAGAACCAAAGCATAAGATGTGCATAGGCCGCATTTCCCTAACAACCTCCTGACTCTATTTTAAGTGACTCCCTTAGCAATGCTTATTCCATTTTATTTTTTCCTCATTATTAGTTGTTACCTAAAATTATTTTTAAAACTTCTTCATACAAATTTAAAACAATGAAGATCACTAGATATTTTGAATTTTACTCCTGTTTTGTTTTAAGACCTCTCAAGTTAGCAATTTGATTTATGCCAACTACAGCAGAGGAGAACATTACATTGAAACATTACATTATGTTGGTAGCTTATTGGCATGGGGCAGTCAATAGATATTTATAGGTTTTTGAGGTCTGGGCTAGAATAATTTAAGATGGATCTTTAAAGGTATGGAGTTAACTCAAAAATCTGTGATATAACCATTCAGTATTGTGTATAGCATCAAGAGTCTTGAAGTGAGCCCTAAAAAGTAAATTGGTGTTTGAAAGTGAGTTGTTTGACCAAATAAGCAATATATTGTCCTGATAGGAAAGATTTTTGCCCAGAAGCAAAACATTTGTCCAAAAAAATTGGTTTACAGTAATTTCCTGAAGCAAATTGTTAAGCCGTGGCAATACAGATGGCCTGAATTCTTAGTCCTAATAGTTAAACTATGTGAACATAGAGATCTCAATTCTCATTTTAAAGGGGCAGGGGGCAGGGGGAGGAAGAAACCCAAATAAAGGAAAACCATATACTTTGAAGCCCCAGTTCACATTCCAGTTTTTCTACTTTCTGAGTATATAATCATCAACAGATTCATTAATATTCTCAGGTCATATATTTTGTTCATATATAATGCATATATATAATGCTTATTATATATTGCATTTTTTATCAGGTTTAACGTAATAATGCATGTAAAGAATCTAAACCAGTACCTGCCTATCATATGGAAATTGTACATTAAAAGCCAGTTCCTTCCTCCTTGAGGATTAAAGCACTAAGGTCAATAGTAAAAATATTTTCATTCCCTTGAGTGTAGGGGATAACAAAATACTCTTTTATGTTCATAAGAGAAACTTGTTTACATATATGTTTGTGGCATGCATTAAATTGTGTTGATTGATTGCTGCCATGTGAGAAAAATTATTAGTTGTAAAAACAGAATATTTGAAAAACACATTTATGATAGTTTCATTGAGTTAAATCTTATTTTTATTATATATCATAACATTTACATATTATAAATGTATAGTTTGATGAGTCAGAAAATTTATAAAGTTGTTTAACCATACCATGAGTGACTTTTAGAATACTTTAATGATTAAATGCAGGTTTATACATCTTTGACAAAATATTACATAGGTGATGATACATACTCTCCATTTCATCACATCAAGAGGCAAAGGTAAATTACTATCAGTGTGCTTCATTATTACTGATGCAAAATATGATTATTTGGTTAATGTACACACACACACACACACACACACACACACACACATTACATCTCCCTTTCCAAAAGCAGCTTTCCCATTGTGATAAATAATACGTAAATCAATACATTGAAATCTTGTGGCTAATCTTTTCCACAACTACATTTACCAATAATTTAGCATCCATTGATGCTATTTGCCTAAATCAGTTATGCCTTCAAATTAGTGATTTTCTAGTTATGTCAGTCTACTTTCCTCTGTCCTCTTTTCCTCGCACCCTCCTTCTCTCCCTCCCTCCTGATTTTTTTTTTTGGAACCAAAATTTTCACTTTTCTTTATGCATTTACCCAGTAGGAGGCTCCTCAGTCTAGACCTAAATGTGCTAAATTATTGGTAAACGTAGTTGTGGAAATTTAATTTAAGATTAGTCTTTTATCTTTTATATATAACACAAATATTTTTTAACTTGTCACTTGTCCTTGTTTTTGCCTGTGTTGTCGTTAAATACATAATAATGTTTTATTTTTTTTTTTAGTACAACTGGATTTTAAGTCATAACTAAGAGTGGGATTTTTCTGCTTTCTTGTGGTTCTTGTATTTTTTCTTTCCTTCTTTCTTTCTCTTTCTTCCTTCCTTCCTTCCTTCCTTCCTTCCTTTTTCTTTTTCTCTTTTTCTTTCTTTCTTTCTCTCTCTCTTTCTTTCTTTCTTTCTTTCTTTCTTTTTTTCTTTCTTTCTTTCTTTCTTTCTTTCTTTCTTTCTTTCTTTCTTTCTTTCTTTCTTTCTTTCTTTCTTTCTTTCTTTCTTTCTTTCTTTCGGAACTTTTGTAGCTGAGTGATTTGAAGTATAGGTCCCTCTTTATGTTTTTTTTCAAACTATTGTCCAGTTGTCTTATCACTTTTTTTAGTTTTTTTCTCCTCCTTAATGTGAGATGGGGCCTTCTTTGCATTACTAAATTTTTATTACATTCTGGAATCTATGCTCAGTCTTTCTGGTATTTTCCATTGGTCTGACTATTCATGTGTCAGTTTCATACTGCTTTGATATCGGAGGATTTAAAGTATATTTGATTATTTGATAGGTCTAGTTTCTTCTCATTAATATATTTTTTAAGGCTTTCCTAACTTCTCATGAAAGTTTGTCTCATATGTAATTTAATATCATTTATGAGATCAAATATCAATATTTTATTAGATTTTGTATTAATTTGGAGGATAATTGATTTTTTTTAGTGTTCTGTCATCATATCTTGGAACATGAGATACTTTTTAAATGTACTTTGTATTTTTTGAGTGTTTTAAAATATTTTCTCTTTTAGGTTTCTCTAATGTCTTTCTAAGTTTATTCACAAGTATTAAATCTTTATTTTTTATTATAATGAAGTTCTTTTTTATCACATCTTCTAACTGGCCACTATTTGTACATATGAAAGCTACTGATTTTTATGCTAATTTTAGATACTTTAATTAATTACTTAAATTATTTTATCTTTGTATTAGTTTTGGCATTTGTTTTCCGAGGTTATCTAGCTAAGCTGTTAAATTGCCTGCAAATAAAAGTAATTTTCATGGCAGATTATTATGCCTCTAATTGTTTTCTCTTTCTGATTGTATTGAATAATGTGTTCAATAAAATGTTAAATTATAATGAGTTAGTAGGCATTCTTGTATTGACTAGAGGACTGACTTTTATTTAGTTAAGTAATCCTTCATTTAGTAAAATGTGGATTTTAGTATTGAGGTGTGTGTGTGTGTGTGTGTAATGTTTATATTATTGTTTTATTAAAAATTAAGAATTGGTGTTGATTTTTTTATCAAAAGCCTTTACAGCACAAGCACCTATAAAACATTTCCCCCCTATCACTTTTTATATTATAATTATTTATTTTGAAATGTTTTAATGCTCCAAAAATGTTGTAGAAAAATACAGAGAGTTTCTTTATCTATTTCACCCAGATAATATTTCACATAACCATAGTACGATATCAAAACCTTGAAATTGACATTGATATAATCCTAGTAATGCAAACAGATGGTATTTATACTTTACCAGTTTATACATGTACTCTTTTTGAGGAAGGAATTGTAATTCTATAAAATTTTATTGCATATATAGCTTTGAGTAACCATCACTACGGAAGTATTCCATCATCACACAGGCACTTCATTGTGCTACCCCTTGTTAATTACATCTTCCCTCCATTCTTAACCTCGAAAAAATAAATCTATTCTCATTACTATAATCTTATTTTATAAATGGAAACATATAACATGCAACCCTTTGAGACTGGCTTTTTTTTCCTGCACGTATCATGGTCCAAGTGTTTTCATGCACCGATAGTCTGTTGGTTTTCATTAGTAAATAGTATTCATGATATGAATATATCACAATCTGTTTAATCATTAACTTATTAAAGATGACATCTGGGTTGTTTGCAGTTTTAAGATATTACAAATAAAGCTGTTATGCACATATATCTATAGATTTTAGTAAAAAAAATAAATTTTTATTTTTCTAAGATAATCATCCAGGAACATGTTTGCGGGATCATACAGTAAGTGTATATTTAATATTATGTGAAACTTCCAGTTTTCCAGAATGGCTGTAACATTTTACATCTCCCACCAATATGAGATACATAATTGTTCCACTTACTCACTAGTAGTCTGTATTATCAGCCTTTTAAAATTTTACCCATTTGATTATTTATATAAAATCTTAAATATTACTTGTATTTCTTGTATTCTCTAATTCCTAATTGTGTTGAAGAGTTTTCATGTCTGTATTTGCTATTTACATATCTTCTTTGGTGTAGTGTTTCTCTTACTGTTGAATTTAAAGAGTTATTTGTATATTCTAAATACAAATCTTTTTAACAAAAATAACAAAATTAACAAATTTTTATTGCCTTTGAAAATGGGAGATACACATGTTAAAAATTCAAGTTTTTATTAAATTGACAATTAATTGCAAAGGATGGAACCCCTACATGTATGCTGCTGATACTTGGTGCTTACTAGATTATGAAGTTGGGGAGAAATTATATCTGGAAAAGAAAAAAAAACTATTTTAAAAAAAGACTTTGATATAGAATATAAAAGTGCTCAGGAACCAGATATTATTATCATACATTAGTGAAAAAGAGAGTGGTTTTTAAGTCAATTTTCAGTGTACTTATTTTCATATAAAGTATAATAATACTAAAGGATGGAGGTTAACATTTTACCTCTTGAATGGAATTTAAACTCAGCTGAAACAAAGAATATAGAAGATGAGAAATGTGAGGATGGTTTGACTCATCCCCTGGGTCCTATCATAGCCTCTATTCAGTATTCTAACTTAGACTTTCCTCCAAGGGACAGTAGACTACAAGAGTTAGAAGTGGAAACTGCCAATCCTCTTAAAGTTTGGGCTCCATAGTCCCAGAATATCATTTCTGCTGTTTTTTCTTGATTAAAACCAGCAGGACTCAAGGAAAGAGAGATAAAGTCCACCTATTAATGTGAGGAAAATCATTGGATTACAGGGATGAAGTGGCAGCCATTTTGGAGCCTATTACACATATTTCTGTTTTTCCTGGAAAATTTACTACATATGTTTCCTGAGGAATGAGGCCTTGCTTTATGATTCTTTATATTCCCACAGCACCTTACACAGTATTAAAAAAATAATATTTGATTGTTTGGTTTCTAAAATTGTTTAATTAATTTTTTTTGTTGATATTATGATGAATTCTGTCAATAACTATAGTATTTTGATAGATGACACATGTTTTACTGACATATCTAACCGCTGAAACTTAACATAAATTCTGTAGCTTCTACATGGAAAAATGTATGTCATTAAAAAGACAATGACTTAACCATTAGATTTATTTAACTGCTATTACAATAGGAGGTTTTAGTTAAATTGAAAGTACTGGAATTTCTTTTTTGCACTATGTCCAGATTTCATTTTATGTGAAATATTTATAAGAAAAAAAAAAAGAGGTCAAAAGAGAGAATTGACATAGATATATTGTTTGCTCTAATATCCATTTAAATTCAATGATCAGAAATGTACGATCAGAGAAAATTATGTTTTCTGTTAAAGATAAAGTTACTTACTTCTATTTTAAAAAATGGTGTTTAATAAAATAATGTTTTACAATACTTTTTGCATACAAAAGTGTCCTCCTAAGAAATTTTAATTTTACTACTAATGAGTTTATATCATGTCATAATAATAAAACTAATAATAGTTAAGCTTTGTTGAATGGCGTAAATAATATTCAATTTATCACTATTGAATACTTATTTAAGTTAAAGTTCTTATTATTTTTATTTTTTAATTTTTATTTTTAAATTACTTTTCTTTATTACCTTGCTTTCTGCCCCAACATACTACAGCTCTTAGATATAATGAATAATTAATTAAATTCAATAACATTTATTGAGTATTAATTATATTTATTAAATTTGATTCTTTAAATACAATTGCAACTAGCCAAATTAAATTAAATAACTATTTTAAAATCTTATTTTGATGAAAAAGTTCTTTTTAATCTTTGGAAAATGAATACTTAACTTTGGGTTCTCCCTTTTTTGGGACGTGTGATAAAAATGGCACTTTATTTGTTGCATTTTTTAAAAGAAAGTTTATATATAAAGCCAACATATTCTGAAGTATCTTTAACATCAACCATCCAGGAAACTAAATATTATAGTAGAAAGCATATTTAATTATAAGAAAGATAGTGTTTCAAATTATGATTCTTGATTTTGCATTTAACAAAAGACAGTAGATATTTTATTTACTTTTCTCTACATTTTAGTTTTCTCATTTTTTTTTTCAGTGAGCACAATATGTTGTTGGGAAGATAAAGTCAAATAACATATACAAAAATAATGTTAATTTAAATTTTTATTTTAGCTTTTTGGAAGATTGGTAATGTTTTGTTTGCTTTTATAACCACAGAATTTATAATATTACCTTAAAACAGCAGGTGATTCTTAAGAGTTTAGGATAATTGAGTCAGAAAAATTGTAAACTAAAGAAAACATTGTTTTTCAGTTGTAGAGTGATTTAGCTCAACTGAACATAAATTCCATCATGACATCTGTAGAATTTTTAAAAGACCTTATAAATGAGGATTTGTACTGTATTCACATTCTTCCTCTTCCAAAATAAAGCAACTTGGGGCTATCACTAACAAATTTTGGCAAGTCTCATATACCTTCTCAGATTCAATTTCTTTATTTGTTTAACTGGTTTTTACTAATACTTCATCTATGTAACTGTTGTGAGGGTCAAAATAAATACAAGTAAAAGCCCATTGTAAACCATGAATTAAAACTAGCTAAGAAATTAATCAAGAGAATAAAAGCTTTAGTCTGGCTTCTTTCAATAGAAAAAAATTTTATCATGCAATAATTGAGACAATATTGGATAGCTAAGATTTGATTTTCCCCCTTTTACAGCAATTAACCTTTTAAAAAAAAACTATCATCTATTCAGATCAAGTAGATTTCAAGTACCATGCCTTTCTTATGGGATATAAAAATTTATAACCATAGTAATATGACAGAATATGTTTTAGATCTGCTTAGAAAGGCCTATTTCTTGCTTTGCTGAGGTAACATATACCTTTTAAAAGACTATTGAGATCTTTTTTGCCTTTGTCATATTCAGTTTGTCAACTTCATCTTATCTTTTGTTAGTTAAATGTAATATAGTGTACTTCCTGTAAAGGCCAGAAGACAAAACATCTAGGTCATCCTTTCTTATGGTAAGTTTTTAAAAATATCTTACCCAGTTAAAAGTCCCTCTGATAATATAACAATGGCCATGTATTAAAACATTATTTTGCCCAGTTTCCTCAGCAGATAGGAGGAATGTGCAGCTTGTGTCTTTCTAAGTATATGTGAGAGATGACCTCATTTATTTTTAATAGCATGATTAGGCAATTATTTGATGCATTTTATATTTTTTATTACCTTCAGAAAATTATTGACAACAGTAGACACTTTTGGTTGAAATAAGCAGGTGTGAGTAGTGTGTATATCAATTTGGTCAAAAAAAAATAGTATAACCGAAGTTCTGGTCAAGATGGTAGAATAGGTAAACACTATGTTTGTCTTCTTTCATGACCACATCAAAATTACAACCAACCTCAGAACAACCATCATCAGAGTCACCTAAAATCTGGCTGAACAGAAGTCCTACAACTGGGGACACACAAAAGAGAACACAGTGAGATTGATAGGAGGGGTAGATATGTGGAATGGTCTGGTACTATACCTGTATGTGGCAGTTGAGAATCAGGAAGGATATCTCAGCTGTAGAAGTCCCCCTGGAGGAGGAAGGGGTCCTGGCTTCATACCAGGTTCCCCAACCCAGGCTTCCAGTGATGGAAAGAAAAGTCTCCACAAACTGTGGCTCAGAAAACCAGCAGAGATTGTTGCTGAGTGAGATGTAGGGCAGCTGGAGTCACAGACTTTTTTCTTAACGGCCCTGCACATAGAATTACTCACTATATATCTATCAACAATTAATTTAAATATAAATGGATTAAATGCTCCAATCAAGATAGGGTGATTGAATGGATAAGAAAACAAGACCCTCATATATACTGCCTACTAGAGTCTCACTTCAGATCAAAAGACATACACAGATTGAAAGTAAAGGAATAGAAAAAGATATTTCATAAAAATGGAATAAAAAAAAAGCTGGGGTAGCAATGCTTATACCAGACAAAATAGACTTGAAAATGAAGGCTGTAACAAGAGATAAAGAAGGACCAAGAATCCCACTTTTGGCTATTTATCTAAAAAAAAATACCAAAGTACTACTTCAGAGGGACAGGTGAACCCAAATGTGCCCTGTAGCATTATTTACAATAGGCAAGATATAAAGGCGACCTGGTTGTTCTTCAATGAATGAATGAATAAAGAAGTGGTGCATATATACAATGGAATATTACTCAGCCAGAAAAGAGAATAAAATATTTCCATCTGCAACAACATGGATGGACCTAGAGGGTATTTGTGATGAGTAAAGTAAGTCAGACAAAAACAAATACCATGTGATTTCACTCATATATGAAATCTAAAGAATATAAACAAACAAAATCATAGACACAGAGAATATTTTGATATCTTTCCCAGATGGGAGGTGGTTAAAAAAGAAGAAAGAATTAAAAAGTACATATTGGTAGTTACAAAATTGTCATGAAGATGTAAATCATAGCATAAGAAATATAGTCAATAATACTATAATAACTATGTATGGTGTCAAATGGGTACTAAATTTATCAGGGTGATTATTTTGTAAGTTATGTAAATGTCTAATTACCATTGTACACTTGAAATTAATACAATATTATATGTCAATTGTAATTTTAAAAATTATTTTAAAAAATAAAAATAATCCCTCATATAATATAATACAACTTCACACAGTGTGTAATACAAAAACATTACAGATGTATTATTTTTCGAACATAATGGAACTTGGCTACTACCTGTTACCTGTATTGTTTGCAAAATAGCTTTTCCAAAAGTTGTATAATAAAGTAGATGGCCATAAAATCAATTGTAGTTTCTCAGAAACAATGTTATATGTAGATGGTGTCCTCTTTATCAAAAATTTATCCTCATAGTACCTATAAACTAAAAATATATTATAAAATTAAAATATTACAACATTGGAAATATAGAATTACTTGAATATAAAGCACATACTCTCATAATCATAATATTTCAAAGCTTCAGATATTCAGAGTCCAATCTCCTAATTTTAACATGAGGGAATTTGAACCTAGTTTAATTAATTATTAAATATAAACTACCTAGTTGGTGATAAATGTAAGACAAGATTCAAATCTCTATATTCCCAGACTAATTATATTTCAATTACTTTAGACCAACTTACATTACAAAGAAAATTGAAGTGATTTACAAGTGAGTTAGTTTTTTTAAAGTAAGATCATGTCTTGCAGCTGTTCTATTAGATCTTGCTCCTGCACAGTCCCAATACTTTCGAGGAATTTTATCTAAAACTAGGTTATGACACTCCTTTTGTAGGAGATGTGTACCAATTGTCAGATATAAACAAGATGCCTCAAAGAGTGAAAATTTATAACTTTTATTCCAGATTCTGCTAGGAAAAATGGAGAGAAATAAGGATTTCATATCTATTGGTCACTATAGTGGATATGATTAAGAATTTGCAAAACTGCCTTTTTATTGTTTTTAATTAGCTCACTTATTTAATAAATATTTATAAAAAACTCATAGGACAGGACTTGTATTAATCTTAAGAATAAATAATTTTTAAAAATTATGCTCCTCATTGAATGTTACCATGCTTCCAGAAAAAAGAAAAAAAGTCATTTGAAAAAAGTATAGTGAGTCCACAAGGTAGCTACTTTTTGTTCTTCAATTGGAAATTTTATAGTTATTGTGGCCTTGTTTCTGCATCTTGCCATATAGCCCTATAATATTCAAAGAGAAATATACAAAGGAATGTTGTGGTCCCTATGATAGTAAAAAATAGTTCTTCAAATTCATTAGCATTTATAAATTTGATTACTCTATCAAACATCCTGAAGAGATATGGAATTATACATATTATTTTGTCTTTAGTCTATATGGAGGTACTTCAGTTACTTCTTTCCATTCAGTCCCAGGAGTGGAAACTTCTCAGAGTTGGTTGGTTGGTTGACTGATTGGTTGGTTAAAGTAGGATTTAGATATCACTTTTTAGGTTAAAATGTTAAGATTAATACTCTGAATAATGTGACAGTTGGCTTTTTATGATTAGGGATGTCGTGGACCCAAAGTTTGAACTTTAAGAGTACTAAAGGAGACAGGATAGTGTACTAAAATTCAGAAGTCTCAACTCTAGATTTACCATTTATAAAATGTTAATTCCAGTCATAAAATGGACTGTTTTAACAATATAAAAATGTCCATAGTATTATTAATTTTATTTTTGTTAAGAGATATTAGAAGTAACCAACTAGTTATTGTCAGATTTATGCTGTTGGGTTAAATTCACAGGCTCTCCTAAATTGGTAATAATTTTAATTTGTAGTGGTAGTAGGTTATGGCATTAAAGTCAAATTATTCAGTGAAAGATACACTAAGTAAGATTGTCTTAAGGTAAAAGAGAATGTGAGTTTATTTCTAGATACAGAATGTTGAGAGTGACCTATGGCAAGTATAACTACTGGTAAAATGTTCTCAGTCATATCTGCAAGTTAAATTTTCACATATGAAAAATAGGGACAATGTCAATTTTTTATGGATTTGGGAGAATACAAACAAGACTATGTTTCTAAAAGTGCTTAGCACAATTCTTACAGTAGATTAGTACTTAATACGTGATGTTTACATTTTTTTCCCCCTTCCATCTAAAAAGCTCATATGTAACAATCTGATTGTATGTATAAATTCAGATCCTTTTTTTTTTTTTCAGAAAACATCTGTGGAATATATAAATGTTATTAATCACTAGGCTTACATAAAGAATCTCATTCCAAAGACTTGAAGTGGTTATGCCTTTACATAAGAAAGTATCAGTTGTCAAAATAGTTCGATAAGGAAAATTTTATATGGATCAATTTGTGAGGAATTTTCTAAGTGGCCAGAAGTTATCTGATTGCTCTGAGACTTGACAGAGCTGGAATTAAAAAGGTTTATATTTCTAACCTGGATTCTTGGACAGTTGGTTCAATGTGGAAGTCATAAAACTAATCCAAGTAGGCAGGATAATTATCTAACGGTAATTAGCCTGGCTTTTAAAAAAGAAAGCTTTTTTGAGTTTTGTTCAAAGTAAAATATGTGGGTCAATTTAATATCTAGAAATCTATAACTTTCTTCTGGGTTGTCTAACTTGTTTGTATATAATTGTTCATACTAGTTTCTTCTGATCCTTTGTATTTCTTTTGTGCATTGGTAACTTTTCCTATTTCATTTCAGATTATATTTATTTGAGCCCTCTCTATGTTTTTTTTCTTGAGTCTTGTCAAAGTTTTGTCAAATTTTTTTTTGTCTTTTCAAAGAACCATCTCTTCATGGACAATAGCCTAGTAGGTACCAGAGGGTTGAGGGGAGAAGGAAGGGGAAGGTAGATAGAGTAAAAGGGGTCAAATATGTGGTGACAGAAAGAATTCTAACTATGGGAGGTGAACACACAATGTAAATATATATATGCCTTATTGTTAAAATGTACAGCTGAAACTTACTGGATTTTGTTAACCAATGTAACCATAAAAAATAAATTAATTACATTTTTTTTTAAAAAGGTAAGAAAACAAAAACACAAAGATACTTCTTAATTTCTGATCTATTTTATCTTTTCTATTGTCTTTTCAGTCTATTTTATGTATTTCTTTTCCAATCTTCATTATTTTTTTTTCTTCCACTAACTTTGGGTTTTGATTGTTCTTCTTTATATAGTTCCTTTAGATATACAGTTAGATTGTTTAAGTTTTCTTATTTGTTGAAGTAGGCTTATATTACTATGAACTTCTGTCTTAGAATATTTTTGCTGCATCTTTTATATTTTGTTGTATTCTATGTCTGTTTTTTTTTTTTGTCTCTAGGTAATTTTAATTTTTTTTATTTCTTTGATGAGCCAGTGATTTGTCTAGGAACAAATGACTTCACTGATAAAATTTACCAAATATTTAAAGAAGATTTAATACCATTTTTTTAAAACTTTCAAAATTGTGAAGAAGAGAGAATACTTCAAAAATAATTTTATAAAGCTAGCATTACACTGGTAGCCAAACCAGTCAAAAGCAGCAAAAACAAAAGTCAAACAAACAAAACAAAACAGAATTACAAGCCAATACCTTTGATGAGCATAAATTAAAAAAAAAAATCCTCATCTAAATATTAGCAAACGAAGTTCAATAATACTGTTAAACGATCATACACCATGATTATATGGGGTTTCCTCTAGGGATGCAAAGATAGTTCAACATCTATAAATCCATCAACATAATTCACAACATTAATAAAATAAAAAAGAAAAATTACATGATATAGAAAAAACATTTGCCAAGATTAAACATTTGCTTATAAGAAAAAATCTCAACAAAATAGGTACAGAGGGAAAATACTTCAACATAAAAGCTCATGTATGACAAATCTACAGCTAATACAACACTCAATGTAAATCGTTAAAACTTTTTCTCTAAGATTGGGAGTAAGACAAGGATGCCCACTCTCACCACTTTTACTCAACATAGTATTTAAAGTCCTAAAAATAGCAATCAGACAAGAAAATAAAAGGTATACAAATTAGAAAGAAATAAGTGAATTTGTCATGATTTGCAGATATCATAGTTATTTATATATATAAAACCCTAAACTCCACCAAAAATATTTAAACTAATAAATGAATTCAGTAAAGTTGTAAGACAAAATTAATATATAAAAATCTGTTGTGTTTCTATACTGAAAAACAAACTATCAGAAAGAGAAATTAAAAAAATAATTTCATTTACAATTGCATCAAAAAAAATAATAAAACCCTAGAAATAAAGTTAACCAAAGAGGTGAAAAACATGTATACTAAAAACTATAAGACAATGATAAAAATATTTTATAAATAATTTATAAATTTAATATAATCTTTATTTAAAATATTTAATAGTATTGTTATGGGACTTGAAAATTTAGACACATGTCGACCTAAAAGTGTAATTTTATAATAATATCCAAGCAAAGTATAAAAATTTGATGACAAAAATTTGTTATTTTACATAACATGAGTACATTCTATAAAGATATAGCAATTAAATTTATAACATGGGCACAGAACTAGACAAATAGATCACCAAAACACAATAAATGACCAAGAATCAGATTTATTACAAATGTTTTTTTTTTTTTAATATGTGTAGAATTAGAAATTACATTGATGCACATTAATCCTTTAGGAGAAACCATTAGCTACAATTTACATTATAGACACCATACACATACACACACAAATTAAATCCCACAAGTAATGAAAAACTCAAGTTTAAAAAAATTATTTTTAAATGATTGAATATAGAATAGTTTTACAGAATTTGGGAGAAGACATTTCCTAAACAACATGACAAATCAATTAGAAAGTTAAAGTCTGACAAATTGACCACATAAAAATTAAAATTTCTGAAAAAAAAGTCATGAAGAGAAATAAAAATAAACTGAAAAAAAATAAAATAAATAGACTAGAAATAAATAAATATAACATATATATTAGGTAACATATGTGACATAGAAAAACAAATCATATAAAAACTGGGTAAAAGACACAGCAGACAATATACTGAACAAAAACCCCAAAAGTGGCCTAATGAAAAGATTTTTAAATCTTCATATAAAAGTAGAAAAAAGTAACATCAATATTGATGCAAATTAAAAGCAAAACATTTAACATAGCGTTTTACCCATCATTTTGGGAATAATGTTTAATCTCGTTTGGGCAAGATTTTAAAAAAGAAAAAGTATAAATTGGTTTAGCATTTTTAAATGGCAATTTAGCAATATCTAACAATATTTGAAATTTGTACATTTTTTGTTTCAGCAATTCTTCTGAAGTTAACACACATGTAAAAAGGAAAACTGCTACATTTTAATAATAGTTAAAAATCAAATACAATGTTGAGTAAATTGTGCATAAATACTATAGTAGACACTGTATATGGCATAGTTATATGTGAGCATTTACTATAATTATAATAATTATTACCATTATAGATATTGTGGGCACCAGGCCTGGGAAATCCACAGTCTGTCTGGTCCAAGGTCTGGCTGGTCCATGGTCTGGCTGTGATCCAGGCTACCAGCTAGGAATAGGACCTGTATTTAGAATGTTACATTAGTGTAGTAGGGCGCCTTCACCAAAAATATGGAAACATAATTCAGCTTATTGTATCATGCATGTGTAACTGAATGCCACTATTTTACTCTGCTATTTGTGGAGCCATGTGGTCCCCTGGGGAGCTGAAGGGGAGCACAAGAGGGGAGCAGAGGATATGTGCTCAATACCACACTTCCCCATAGAACTGTACTAGAAACAACAGAAGTACATTCCACACAATAAAGTTAGTGCCTGCCATTTCATTCTCATGTATGCCTCTTGTGTATTCTTCCAACTGGGCACCTTACCATCGAACCTTCCCTTCTCGATCAGCTTAGCACTGATAGATATGTACTGATATTTTCCATTTCTCCTTCAGATCTATTCTCCACCCATCTCCACACTGCTCTGGACCTGGGAGGGTAATTGCTATGCACTATCACAGAACTCCTCCTTAACATTTGCTTCTGTCTGGAGCCTGCCAATAAATAAGACTAATTTAAATAAGGTTTAGATATTTATGATAATGACTCCCTCCATGCGAAGTTGTGAAAGGTTACAGGCTTCTGACTAATAAAAGCCACAGTTTCAGTCAGGGACTATGTCTGGTAACCATTCCCATTATTCACTTCTTCAGGCCTAGAGATGGTAGGTAAAGTAAGTTTTCTGCTACTGTGAACCTAGTAGGTTCTTCACTACAGCTTGTGTTCTTAAGCCTCATTCACAACTGTGTAAGTCATCCTTAAAAGTTAACTTCCTTTAAGAAATCCATTTTTTGTGAACCTTTGATTATTGCCAGTACCCTTTCTCACAGTACCCACAGTCTTTTAGTTTTCTTCATCACTGGGATAGCTCTAATTTTATTTCCAGGTTATCACCTTATTCCCTAGAGCTTTTTGCTCTGAGAAGGTAAATACCTTTTCTCAATATAATGATTAATCCTGATTATTCTCAGTTAATCACGGTAATTCTATTCATTGTGGCAGAAATTGGTTTAAGAGTGGTTATTGGTAAATGAAGAGAGGTCTAATGAAGAGCTTCTAGAAAAGCTCTCATGAACTTAAAAAAGAAAACACACGGGAAGAGGCAGTTTCTTGGTGGGCACTGGCAACTCTGGGTGTGATACCTGCAGCTGACTTGGGTGCTATACCATTGTGCTAACACAGAACAACAGATAGTTAAAAAGAACCTGAGCTTTTAAAGATGAGAGCGAGTTGACAAATCTATCAATCTTAGGGTTTCTTTCTTTGTGTAGCCTCTTCTGTGACATAATACATTTTCTTCTCATTTCAACCCATTTTGTGTTATTTTTCTATTACTTGCTGCTGAAGGCATACCTATTGAAGTGAATACCAGTGAATGCTGGAAAGCACTAAAAAGGGAGTAAATTGGCTCTTATTGAGTTGCCAATATTTCCAAGAATAATTATAATTATTTACAAAATAAAATAAAGATTATATATAACATATATTAGCTAATATATATTTTCTAATATATATTTTCTTAAGTATCACATATAAAATCTAATAATATTTTGCCCAATACCCAAACTAAATATGCATGCATATTATATATGTAACTGGTTTATTAAATGTGTGGGCATAGATAGAAAATAAAAAGAAAATAACTACCCTACCTCTCTAAATCCACTCATATCTTATTCTTCCCTCCTCTGGATATAATATTTAGTGGACACCATAGCTCTTTTAAGCAACTCCGGAGAGTCATTCATAATAAATTATCCATACCTTCTTTATTAAAATATTTAGTCTAACCTAGTAGCAAAGTGTCTACCTTTCATTAAATTTAAATATTTTCTCAATCCAATTGAGCTTGCCTTAAGTTTATAAATTTAAAATAGAAAAGGTAAACCTTTAAGTCATCTTTAGTTTTTCATCACCTTTTTATTTTGTGGTCTCTATGTATGCTGCCCTGGCTTGTTTAGACATTGAAGAGGAAGAGGAGGTAAGGGGAAGGACAGGTCTGGATTTATTGAAAAAATATAGCTGACTGGGCCTTTCTGTATCAACAAATACTGGTTCATTTTCCCCAAGAGTTTCTTTATACTTTTTGGAGGATTTTCTCTAGTAAGGGATTTATGAATGAAGTTCTTTGAATAAGGGTAATATCTTCACTTGTAACAATTTATCTATTTCCTCAGCCATTGAATTCCTAAGTTCCATCCCTCTGTAGTAGTCGTCTCATCTTATATAAAGTACAATTAGAAGGGATCTGTTCATAATTATTTCCTCCTTCTTTTGTCAAGATATACATCTGGCAAATTCATCTTTGTCTCACTCTGGTTGTGTGTAGTAAACCTACATATATCTGTAGTTTCTCTCAAGGAATTCTAACCAGGATTGAAATTTTGAAATGCTGAACTTCTAATCAATTTATATTCTCAAATCCCAGAAAAAAATGGTGAAGTTCTCTAATGTTTATCTCAAATTCTGCCAATATTAGCCTATCAGTTACCTTCAAACAAAAGAATGCTAAAAATTAATTAGGTTGCTAAAGAGATTGGAAAACAGAAATTTCTTTAGAGGGAGATTTGGTGTGCTGTTATGTCTTCTGTTATTCTCAGTTAAAATTTTAGAACCTAGAAATTTAATTTTTACATTTCACCACTACTAATAGTATATAAATACATAGAAGAAGACCGGGAAGCTATATGAAATTGTTAATACAGGTTGATTTTGAAGAAGAGAACTATATGGGATTGAAGTAGGTGAAAGAAGGAGAGAACCTTTAATATTTACAACATACAATTAATTTTCTTTTGTTCAGATTTTAAAGCTGAGTACTCATGTATCATTTATTTACCTATAAGCAATAACAAAATTTTAAAAAATTAAAAGGTGAGAGCAACTAGACCTTAGAAATCAAAACTACTGGAAAATTAGATCAGTTGGAATTAAGTACATTTTTATCACTGAATCCTTGGACTTAAGACATGAATCTTTATACATGGGAAGTTTAATAAATATGTGCTGAAGTTAGAAACGTAAGTAAAAATGACATACTTGGAGCTCCTAATCAGGGAGTTAGGGAGTGTCCTCTTTTGGACACTTTGAGAGTAACTGTAAAGCCAGCTAGATGGAAAACCAGGTCGTATCTCATCCCTTCCCATGAGGTACTAGCACGAGAGAGGGAAACCTATGAAGCTTAGGAAATTTGTGTGAAATTAAGATTAGCTCTCTTGGGAAATGAAGATGAACCCCTGACCTGTGACCTTTGGTCACAGTTAATACTTTGTGCAAGCCAATGAAACAGTTTATCTGACTAGAAGTTACTGTAATAAAAGAAAAATTATAAACCCCAGGGGCTGTACAGGTAGATTAGTCTCTAGCAGTATTAACAAAGACTTTTTTTCTCTATCTGATACAAACACAAAATATACTAAAAACATTAATTGTTGAAAGAACTCCCTTTTATGAAAAATGTTCATATACATAAAAATATAACCCTGCAATAAATTTAAACCATATAAACTAACCTACTAATCACCAAAAATGTTAAACACAATATTGACAGCATTTTTGTTTATAAGGAATTTCAGAAATATTTTCATAATCTATTATTTTACAAAAGACCAGAAAAGACTGCATTATTTCACAGCAAGCTTATTTGAATAATAATCACTGAATAATAATCATTGTAGCAATTCAAATGTTTAAAAGCAAAGCTAAAGATTATAATTGTGATGAATTCAAGAAAGCAGTTGTCTCTTACTATTACTGAACTTGAGGGATTCATTTTGCCTACATAAGTCAAACCCAAAAGAGACACAGACAGGATTTTGCAGCAAAGAAAGTAGAGGTTTAGTTAAGGAAAAGGTGCCAAGCCTGAGACACAAATGAGTTAGTGCTCAAAGATCTGGCTATCTGAGGACCACTAGGGCAGGGGTCCCCAATCCCTAGCCTCGGACTGGCACCAGTCCATTGCCTGTTAGTAGCCAGGCCACATATTTGGAGGTGAGTGGCAGGCTAGCGAGTGAAGTTTCATCTGTATTTACAGCAGCTCCCCAGCACTAGCATCATGCCCTCAGCCCCATCTTCTATCATCAGGCCTTAGAGTTTCACAGAAACACTGGTATCTGGTGCCAAAAAGGTTGGAAACTGCTACTCTAGGGGATAGATTATATAGGGGGAATCTCATTATTAGCTAAGGGAGTTGGGGTTGTGAGTTCTACTGATTGGTTGGGGCTAGGGTAGGAGGCAATTGATCATTGTATCAGGTCCCGATGTCAGTCATGGTGTAGTTCTGTCTAGTTTCAAAGGGATGCTGGTGGGGTCCTTCTCCCTTCATGGGTGTAGAGCTGCAAGGTGTTTTCTTTAGTTTGACCAAAACTCTTTTTCTGTGGTCAACAGACCTGATGCTTTATTCTTAAGACTGTTTGATATTGACCTAAGGACTTAGTGATTAAGGACTTAATGATTCTGCAGTATGCAGAAGGATCAGAAAAGAAAAAAAGCAAGTGATCCCAAGGCCAGTTTAAATAAAGGAGAAAGAGAAGAGAAAAAGTCATTTTAAAGAAGTGAAGATTTGCATGGTACATTACTATGCGTGTCTCTTGATTATAGCCTTTTCCTCTCTTTACTCTTCCCTCCTCATGTTTAAAGGCAGAATGGAAAGGGAATATTGGTTTGTGTTTCTTAAGAGACAACAAACATAAACAAGACTGTCAAATAAAAGCAGAAGGGAACTGCCTTCATCCTTTGCTGTGGTGTAGTCATGGAAAAATGGGTGATAAGCTAATTGGCCTCAGGATTTTTACACCAGCTGTTGGAGCTCTTTATTTGATCATTGTTACAGGGTCATTGAAAATGTGGGGTTGCACTACAGAAACCAACATACAGTAAGAAAAGGCATGGAAAGTGAAGAATAGTTGTTAATTAGACACAGGTGAAAGAGCTGTGCTGTCAAAACCTGAGACTTTGATACTTTGGGAAGAAATTTGGCCAATATAATAGCCTACACATTAATGACAGACATCTCAAAGGATGTCTGCAAAGGATGGTTTTCCAAAGGTTGAGACTTTATTCTTGCCTCAAAGTTCCTTACATAGCAAAGAGGTTCATCATTCACCTATTACTGTCACAAAAATAGCAAGGGCTTTCAGGCTTTCTACTGAACTTTACAGATGTTTGCAAAGCATTTATGTGACTCTTAAAGGTAAATGTGTTCCTCCTGACTTACATAAACACAATTAGGATAAATATACCTTCTTAGCCATTTTTCTTTTTCAGTGTCTTTGTGTTTGCAAGTATTACCTCCGAAATGTAAATGGAACTTTCTTGTTCTCTTAATATGGTATAGACTCTCAATTCTAATATTGAAACAAAAATAGAAATATTATACAATGCAGTCAAAGCTCTTATCTGACACTATATAATAAAGGATCTTTTGTGTGCTAAAAATTTGACACAGAACTCTGAGAGATATGAGAAACAATGCAACCTCATTTAATGTTTACAACTTCCAGCATTTTTAATAAGATTTTTAGGCATAACAGCTTATATAACCACATAGAAACAGAGTTTCAGTTTTACTCTTTTATCATCAGCAGGAAACTATAAAATAGTGCTTCCTCTGCTGAATAAAATTTGCTGGTGATTACACTTTTTATAGTTGAGCTCCTCATAGATGATTTTCTTTACTTGTAAAGAAAGTGATAGTAACCATCTCATATTTTAACAGAAGGAAATAGATCCACTTACATCACATCACATTATTGTATTGGGTCCAGAAAGAAACCTCAATCTTCAGATATTTTTGTTTACATGATAGTTTCTATATAATTGGCAATAAGTTCAGTGACTCTGTAGTTTACAAGCCTTCAAAAAATATGAGATTGATGATGTTCCAGGCATATAATAGCCAAACTGCTCTAAAGAAAAGCTTTTCTTTCTTCCTGCTCCTAATATAAATTGATGGCCAATAAATATTTATAAATAGATGAAGCTCTAATTCTATTATAAAATTTAATGCTAAAAACAGATTTTACTAATTAAGTTTGGGTAACCACAAAGAACAATGCGTTGCATTCTTAGAAAATTCAGACATCCAAGAATTTCTAAACATCCTGCAGAAAATGGAGATGAGAATCTATAAAACATAATTTAGTTCTATGACTTCCAAATGTAGAAAAATTATATTATTTGAAATTTCTATCTTCAGTTAACATAGGATCTATCCTAAATACAAGAATTAAGGTTGATGTTAAATGTTATATTATATTTCTTTGATTAAAGAACGGCAGTTTTAACAGAAAGGTACATGTAAATTATTTTAATGAGGATGCATTCAAAGTCTTATACTAACAGCAATATTAACCACTATTATAAAATATTGAGAGTTTATTATACTCCAGATACTGTAAGTGATATTTTACATATCTTTCATTTATATCCAGGTCGACTTTATGAGGTATTTTATTCTTAATTTTATAGATAATTTAAACTGGCAATTCTAAAGTCACATACATACCTAGTAAGAAATTCAAATACTAGTTTCTTTGATTCTAAGTCTCTGCTTTTGACAATTGTTTATATTGTATAATGATGCATAATATACTGCTACAAACACAGTGGTGTAAAAGAACAAATATCATTTAACATTATTATTCATGGTCCTGGGGGTTCACTGGGCAAAAGTAAGTGGTTCTCTATGGATCTCTTACATGACTGCATTCAGTGGCTAAGGCTGTTGTTATAAAAGATTTCTTCTTGTCAGGACCAGCTGTTGTCCAGGACATTTACACATAATGTCTTTGTGTAGTTTAGGCTCTATAAGAGCATGGGAGCAGAATTCCAAGGGTAAATGTCTCAAATAAAAAATTAAACTTTTGAATGATAATGACACAAAATTAAAAGGCAAAATGGGTAAATCTGTCACAAATATGACAAAGAGTTATTAAAAAGTGAATAAAGTAGATAAACACTACTAAAAAAAAAAATCCACAGAGAAACTGCTCCCCCATGAAATTCACAAGTAATTCAGCAGACAGTTTACAAAACAAAACAAAACAAAGCAAATGACCAATGTTTAACCTAACTACAAATCAAAGAAAAACAATATTTATTTTTCTGCTGGTATGGCTAATATTATAAGGCTTGGTAATAGCTAGTATCTAAAGTTTGCTGGTTATTTGCCTATTTGCTCTTAAGTCCATTTCTTGCTCTTTCTCTGCTTCATTTTTCACTGTAGGAGGACTGACTTGACAGGGTGTATTACAAAGATACTGATGTCAGCTGCTTTCCAGCTGAATTTGCCAAGGCAATGAACTGGTAGTAGACTCTAAGATGGACAGAAAAAAGAGTCAGGTTATTTCTTCCCCTCTCTCTCTCTTTAGAGCGGAGCCTTTAGCTAGTGGCACTGCCTCCTTGGATCTACTTCCAGCTAAGTCCAGCTTCCTCCTCCTTTTATTCCACCAGTGTCATAGCCAGAGGGCAAAGCAGTAGAAACTGATTCAACTGGGTGCAAGCAGTAAGAGGGTACTTTGTGCGAAGAAAAATTTTAAACTACACTGAAACCAAATAAAAATCAATGTGTTTTATTTGTTTATCTGTTTATATGTTACCATGTGCTAACAATTCTAAACAATGTCAGTGACATGTAGCCAAGGCTAGTTGCTCCCAGAATAATCCATGGCTCCCACTCCCCAGTTGGCCACCCATCCAGATTAAGGAGTGACAAAGGCAGTTCTCTGATGGAGAGACCTTCTGTTACTAATCTCATGGTTGCTTCACTATCACCTGTTTGCTTTCTCAACTTTCTCATTATCTGTGACCTAAATTTTCTGTTTAAATTTAGGAGTTCCAGTTTGAATCCTGACTGATACAGTCAGTATACGTGGAATTTGGCATGCTTTTTTTGGTGGTGGGTGTTAGTGAAATAGATATAAATTCTTTAGGTAAAAATTTGGTCTTTTATTTAATTTTAAATGTGCATTAACTGTTGAGGTGAGGGTGAGAGGTAAAGGAGCTTATTCTTTTTAGTTTTTATGCATTATTTAAATTACTTTTATAAGTAAAATATTGCATTTCCAATTTGAAAAGAAATATTGCTCTACCTTTTAAGCATATACAGCATGCTGTTAGCACGAGGAAGTGAATGTGCATCTCTGATTGTCAGGGTGTGTCTAGAGAGCAGAAATTTAAAAAGAAACAAATTTTTAAAATCTTAGTTAAAGACAAGCATGACTGGAATAAATCACAGAGAACTAGAGGGAGAAAAATAATCGATTGTGAGGGATGGACCTGCTGCTAGGATGCAATTAATTTCCAAGCGATAGACTAAATGAATTGGGGTATTACAATATATGTTATGAAACCCGCTGTGAAAAAATAGAAAATAAGGAAGTGTGCTAACTCTGAAGAAACATATTCTGGTTTTCTCAAAAGTTTAAGAGGTAAACAGGCTTTCAGGGATCACTTTAACCAGACTGCTGGAAGCTGATGAAGTGAGAGCCCTGTGTAGAGAGCTCTGATGGATAATTTATAGCCAGATAAAACTTGCAGTGCTGAGCGATGTAAAACACTAGTTCTCAGGCTATGTGGCACAGACATGTGGGGAATGCAATTATTGCAAGGGTCTTGCACAGGTAAAGCATTTTAGTCGTAGACTTACTAATATGTTTGACACATAACTTTGATACACAACATATTAATGTATTTGGAATCAGGCAGACCAGATTTTGAATGCATTTCTCGCTAGTAATGAGGCCCAGGACACATTATTTAAGGTCTTGTAGTTTCTATTTTTTCATCTACAAAATGCAGATAGCAATTCTTGCATCATTTACTTATTCTATGAAGTGTGTAAACACTTCTTATAATTGCTCAATATTCCCCTGTTATCTAAAAACCCTTATCTTGATGAATAAAATGAAAGTTCTTTTATATGTTTTTACATTAAACATTGTTTTCTTGGCATTTTGAAACCTTCTCACTCCTGCTGTCAAAAATATGACTACTATGATGTTGGGCTCCACAAAATGTTTATTACAGCTCAGACAAATTGAAAACAACTAAATATAAATATTATGAATATATGAGGTGGTGCCACTAAAGTTTCATTCAGGAGATCTCATATAACAATATTAAAATAAGTCATTTTAAATAAAACAGGATGAGTAGAGAAAAATCCCCACAAATTAACAAAAGTTTGGAAACATTAAAATATTAGCAATCTGACTGAAAAATAATATCTAGAACTCTTATCTAAGTTCTGTGATATAAATTAGCTTTTTAAGTAATAATTATTATATATTTAAAAATAAATAGCATGTAAAGAATTTACTATATGCCAGGCACTCTTCTAAGCATCTCACACAGAATAACTTATTTTATCCTACGAAAACTTATTGAGATAATTATTGTTGTTGTTGTTATTATTATTATTATTCCCATTTTACAGAAGAGAAAAAGGAAGTAGAGTGTAGGTGTTAGAGTCAAGAGTACATAAAAGTATTTGTTGGTTAAATTGTTAGTTTAAGAATGGACTAACATAATATTGTACACAAAGCAAAGATATAAGACAGAGTGAGTGTATTTCAGATGTTGTACCTCTACAATTTGTATGTGAGTTTGAAATGATGTTATGGTATTAAGATATTCTGTAACTATGAAAGTTTTTTATTATTATTTTATTTGTCAGAATGAAGAATTCTTATTAATGACTATTTTTCCAAAAGATAGTTTAATACATTTTTTAAAAATGTTTACTGTGTTTTTTAGATTGGTTATAGGGCTTTTATTTTTTATTCCAATATTATGAGAAATTTGATTGATTTTCAAATTAAATATTTATATTCCTATGATAAATCCTACTTAATCATTATATATTATTCTTTTAAAAATACATGTATATTGCTATATTCAAGTTGCTAATTCATTATTATGGATATGTGTATCTGTGTTTAGGAGGGGTAGTAGTGGGTTATAGTTTTATATACTTAGAATTTGGTTTTGGCTGTGTAGTTCTTTTTAAATTCAATTCAATTAAATTAAAAGCTAAAATATTCCTTGTAAGCACTATTGTATTTGCATCCCACAAATTGATATACTATGTTTTTATTATTACTCATTTTGAAATATTTTCTACTTTCCTGTGTGATATTTTCTTTAACTAATAGATTATTTAGAATTATATGGCTTATCTTCAAATACTTGGTGCTTTCCTAAACATCTTATTGCTTATTTATTCCTAATGTAATACCACTGTGATCTGAGGAAATAGTTTGGATGATTTCAATCACTTAAAATTAATTTAGACTTATTTTATGGTATAGCATATGGTCTATCTTGGCGAACATACATGTGCATTTGCAAGAAAAATGTGTATTTAATCTACAGTGTATGCATATGTGTCTTCCTGATGAATTGACCCTCTTTTGTGATTCTGAAATGTCCCTCTTTACTTTTGGTAATATTTTTTTACATTGAAAATTTTTTTATTTTATATTAATAGCATCATTACAGCCAACTCCAAAAGTGGTAAACTTTTATTTTATTCAAACCTATGAATTTAAAAAAACTAGGACCAAATATAATTTTATATACCCACCTATCGGCTATTTCTAATGCTTTTCACTCATTGCTGAATATCCAAGTGTCCTCTGCTGTCATTTTCTTTAACCAAAAAATTTATTTTTAGGATTTTTTTTTATGGTCCTGGTAGCAGCAAATTCCCTTAATTTTTTATAAAATTTTATATAAAAATGTATTTTTATATAAATTAAATGTTTATATAAAAATGTATTTATTTTGTCTTTATTGGGAGATACTTTTACTAGATATAGAAATCTTTGTTGACCTCTGTTGTTTTGTTTTTCTTTCAGTCCTTTAAAGAGATTTTCCACTGTCTTCTAATCTTCATATTTTCTGTTTAGAATTTTGTGATGTTTTAGTTTGTATTTTCCCTATATTAATACTTATTTTTCTTTGGGCATTAAATTTCTTTTTTTTTTTGCCAAATTTTTCTTTTTATCTTAGTTTTCAGCATCTGACTTATGTGCCTAGATTTGAATTTCTTTAAATTTATCCTGTTTAGACTTCTAAGTCTAAGTCTCTATATTTATGTGTTTCATCAAATATAGGTGGTTTCTTGCCACTGTTTCTTCAAATATATTGTCTCTGCTATTTTCTCCTCATGTTTTGAAAGAGTAGATCTTCGATATTCACCTTCAGGTTCTTGAAGCTCTGCACATCTTGTAATCATTTCTCTCATCTTCTGATTGGATAATTTCTATAAGTCTACATTCAATTTAAGTTTTTCTTCTTTTATATCCCTTCCACTCTTAAGTACAGCTAGTGAATCTCTTATTTTAGATGTTGTATTTTTCAATTCCTTAATTTACTTCAGATATTGCATTTGATTCTTTTTTAATATATATATTTTTTCTTTATGAGAATATTTAACTTTACCTGACCACTAAGCATAGTTATATCAGCTTCTCTGATAATTCCACATCCAGGTAATCTCAAGATTGGCATATGTTTATTGCTTATTCTTGAAACTGAGTCATATGTTCTTGCATCTGACATGTTAAGAATGTCAATTTCATCCTGGAAATTTTAGATATTATGTTATATAGACTATGAATCTCCAAATATTGTCCCAAAATGCATGCACATTTTTGTTTTATTGAGCAATTAACTTGGTTAGACTCAAACTTTAAAATATCATACAGTGACATGGCAGTTCAGATCTCATTCAGTGCTTTTAATATCAGCTGAAAGTTGCTTTCAATTTTCTATATGCAGGTTCAAGGATCTGCTATAAACTTGGATTGAGTCTATGCATAAACTTTTTCCTCTTCTTTGGCTCTCTCCTTTCTAGGGTTTTACTCTCAGTTTCCAGTGGCTTTTATTGCCCTAGCTCCCATCCCTGGATTTCTCAAGTAAGAAAGATAATAGGCCCCTTTTTACAGATTTCTGCAGCTCCTATACTCAATAACAACCATATCTATGGCCACCATCAGGGAAACAAAATAAAACTGGAGAATCACTCCATACTATTTTGCTTCATTCAAGTTTTGACTTATTTTCAATATTTGACAGAATTTTTTTGTTTGTTTTTCCATTTTCCAGAGCACTTGGGTAGTTGTTTCATGTATTTTGTTCAGAGTTTATAACTCTTGTTCACAGGAGGACTGATCCAGAGTTATAACTGATATATGTAGGATGATCCAGCATTCATGGAAGTAGCACTCTCTCATACTTATTTTAACTAAGATTTGAAGTGAGGCAAAGTAGAGATTGTGAGAGACCATGTAGCATTTATTTCCTCAGGCTTGCTCTTATCATTCTATGTTGCGGAGATATGGTCATCAACAATGTATGTATAGACAATTCATTTACCTAGTCTACCAAGAATAGGATTAATTGATTCACAAATTAAAGTATAATTTTATTGCTTGAACTTTCTTAATTTTTATTATTATTTTTTAAGCATTGCTAATCTCTATGGCCTAAGAATCTATTGGCAATATTCTTTGTATTAACACAGTTTGGGAGTGGGGAAGCTCTCTACTGTACCTGAGTGCATCTAAGACACCATCAATTGTATGAGGCACCATTATTTTAAGTTATACCAAAAAAGAAGAAATATTGCTAATTCCTGTATAACAAAATGCTTCTAAAAATCACTTGAAACTTGATTTCTACATCTACTGCAAATAAACTTTTCTTCTATCTTGCCATGAGTTTCTTTTTGAATTGTATATTAATGTGCTGTATTGCCATACTTTTCTGCTCACACACACACATTTTTTTCATGCTGAATCATAGTGTTGTCTTTTTAAAGATATTTTAAGCAGCAATTAAGTATAACACATTCAGTACCAATAATGCACATAACTCAATTGATGAATACTAACAGCTATGATTAATTTCAGGCTTGCTGAGGCATTAACAACTCTTTTGTGACTATGGCTTGGCCAGTCATCATCATTTTTAAGAATTCCCTTGAACTCAAAGATCTCAAAACGTAAAAATATGTGTTTATTAGTATAAATAAAATATTGCTAAATATTATATTTTGTTTTCTTTTTCTAGACAGGAAAGTAAGCATACAAATTGCTTGAAGAAGGAGCCATTCCTCTAGATAAATATCTTTGTACATGGGACTTTATTTATTCACTATTTACAACATTTTGGTATATTTGTTTTCACATATTAAAATAATTTAATTATCATAATTATCTCAAGAGCCATCCATGTTGTCACAAATGACAGTATTTCATTTTTTTCTTATGGCTGAGTAATATTCCATTGTGTGTGTGTATACACACACACACACACACACACACACACATACACACACACACACACACACACACCAAATCTTCTTTATCTAATTATTTATTGTAGGATACTTTGGTTGCTTCTATTGTTTTGGCCACTGTGAATAACGGTACTATGAACATCAGGGTGTATATATCTTTACAGATAAATGTTTTCGAATTTTTTGGGTCAATACCCAGAAGATGGATTGCTGGATCACATGGTAGATCAATTCTTAGTGTTTTGAAGAATCTCTGTACTGTTTTTCATCATGGTTATACCGATTTGCATTCCCTCCAGCAGTGTATGAAGGTTCCTTTTTCCCTACAACCTCTCCAACACTTGTTATTACTTGTTCTGTTAATGATAGCCATTCTTCATGTGTGAGGTGGCATCTCATTGTGGTTTTAATTTGCGTTTCTATAATAGCTAGTGAAATTGCGCATCTTTTTATGTTTGTTAGCCATTTGTATGTCTCCTTGGGAGAAGGTCTGTTCAGGTCCTCTGCCTATTTTTTAATTGGATAATTTGTTTGATTTTTATTGTTATTGTAGAGTTATATGAGATCTTTGTATATTTTGGATATTAGGCCCTTATCAAAGGTATTGTTCGAACATTTATTCTCCAATTCAAAAGGCTATCTCTTCACTTTGTTGATGGTTTCTTTTGCTGTGCAGAAGCTTTTCATTTTGATATAGTCCCATTCATTTATTTTTTATTTTAAAGACTAAATTAATTTGAGCTTTATTCTGCAATATACCCCCTGTATTCTTACCTATTATGTTTTAATTTGTAGAGAGTTTTCGTTGTCTACTGAAACTACATAGAAAAAGTCCATGTCTTCTTGTGTGCCATGGTTTGTCTGTCTCATAAAATAACTAGAAAAATTGGAACAAAGGTCAATGGTGGATATCCTTTTAATAATTGAAACAATATCATAGTATTTCCTAATGTGCTCTCTTAGTTTCAAATAAGCAAGTCTGAGAGCACACATAGGAAGCAAACACCTACAGGCCTAAATATTTCAAGAAAGATTTTTCATTAGGTATATTGTAATTTTTCAAACAATTTTTTAGCCATCTGATCTGTTCACTCTTTGTTTCAAATATTTTCTTTCACCAAGTCTTTGTATTTCTGCACTATATTGTTTTCTATCTCTGTCTTCTTTCTATGATCCTAGAATGTTTATAAAATGACTTCTTTTATCTTTGCTTAACTAAACTCTTTTTTATTTTTTGAAACTCAGTTAAAGCCTCAACTACTCTAAAAAATTCCCCCAGATCTGATTCTGTTTGATTTTTACCCAAATTCTAGTTGACGTTTTTTTCCTTTTTCCTTAGCTTTATCTGTTTAGTAAGCAAATTGAGAATATGAGATAATGTTTTCTAGTTCTGTATTAATCATCTGAGACTGACATAACAAAATTGCTGGAGCCCACCAGCTAAGATCAAACAGTTCCTGAGAGGGGGAATGGGGATTGAGAAAAAAGAGAGAGACAAAACATAGAGTCGGGAGGGCTAACAGTAAATACTGTCGCCCTCCCCTCCTCACCACCCCCCCCCCCAGTTTATTAAGCACAGCATATTTATACCCTTGGAAATGCATGAAAAGCAAAACCCACAGATATTCTAACAATTGCTGACATTCACATAAGTTCTCTCAAAACATCCTTGCTCCTGTTTTCTGTCTCTTATTTCTTGGGGCAAGGAACGTTCAACTCTTTACAATAAGCCAAACTTCCTCCTGCAGTACAGAGCCCACCTGCTCTGCAAACTTCTAGCCTGCAGGCAACTTTAACCCTGTTTGTAGGGCATTCAGCGAGAATGGCTCCCAACACAAAATACCACAAATTAGGTGACCTTAACTACAGAAATTTATTTTCTCACAGTTTGGGAGGCTGGAAAATCCAAGATCATAGTACAATTACGTTCCCAGTTAGAGCTCTCTTGTTGGCTTGTATGTGGTCATTGTCTCACTGTGTGCTCACGTGATTGAGAGAGAACGAAAAGAAAAAGAATGGGAAAGAGAGGGAGAAAAATGGAAAGAAAAGGGGGAAGAAGGAAGAGAGAGAGAGAGAAATGTTTTTTAGTGTCTCTTTTTTAAAGGACACTAATGCTGTCAGCAATGGACCAGCCCTATGAACTCACTGAAGCCTGTATCTCCAAATATAGTCTCATTGAGAATTAAGAGTTCAACATATGAATGAGAGGGGCACAGACATTAAGTCTATAACAGATTATTTAAGTAATTCTTTTAGAATTATAGAAGCACAGAGGTGAACTACTAATTATTTAAGTAAAATTACTTTCCATGCTGTCACTTACTGTCCAACAAAGTATTCCCCTCTAGGTGACAAAAGAAGCAAACAACAAGGGCTTTATAAGATGACATCTTTGTGAGAAGTTATTCCATTTACTCCTTGAGGTATATTGATTAGAGAGGAAAAAGTAGATAACTAACCTATAAATTCTAAAAGATACAAATACCTCATTGTTTTATTATCTTCATATAAAGCAAAGTCACGGTCTTAAGCAATAAGACTTCTTTACTCCTGAACTAGAAGTGGGGTTATTACAACTGTATTTGCAGCCACTCCCCCAGCGCTAGTATGATGAACAATAGGAGGTACTCTCACACAAGGAAGAAATGAGATTGTTCCCATCTGTTTTCATTTCTGCCTTCTGTCCCCATCGACCAATCCTCCATGATTCCAAAATTTCTTGGACATTCTATTTTACTTACTATGTAATTTTCTGATGTGCTGGGCATTTTTCTTTTGCTCCTCCATATCCACTTTCTGCTGTGCTCATCCATGCATACACTATTAGATAGTCCCTCATATTGGTAGCACCTACCACTTCTCTCTCCTACTCATTTACTTTTAAATAGTCCCTTTATTAAACTTTCAAAATTTACCTCTTTAGTTGTGGCATTTATTTCCAGCAGACAATAACCAATTTACATATGTGTCTTTCAGCTAAAAAACAGTTCCTTGAAGGTGACTTAATTAAATTTGTATTTCACAGCCTAGCACAGCGCCTGACAGTGTGAAAGTGAGGGTGAAGGTGGGAGGATGAGTGGTAAATCAGGGTCAGATCCTCAAGTGCCATTGCCTTGAAAATAGTCTGTGGTATAGGAAGTCCGTTTTCTCTCAATAATTGCATAGATCATTCATAACAGAGTTTGGAAAATTTTGCATACAAATTGAAGAAAGAGTTAGTTCATTTGTACTCTTAGAGACTTGTTCTCATGGAAACTTATAAATAACATTAGAAAACAGCTTGCAGTTAACTATGTGGCTTTTTTTTTTTTATTTTTGCTTTTTGCTTTTTTGCTTTTTTGTTTTCTTTTTTTCTCTCTATTGCTTAAGAAGTGCTGTACTATTCCATATGTTCCTAGGCTTTCAGGAAAGGAGAACATTTCCTCTAGCTTATCTAACACCTGTACATTCTTCCAGATTATAGCCAGGTCTGGTAGTTTCATAAATCATGTTTGCCTTTCCTGAAAGAGGCAGAAGAAGCCGTTCTTATTGAGAGATCTGTTCATCAAAATATCTCACCACAATGCTGTCTTGTTTCTAAATTAAAAAAAAAATGTTTATTTCAGATATTCAGTATTTCTTTTGTTCCTTATGAAATAAAAGAATTTCTGATTCCAATATTCTGAAAAGCTAAATCAGCAATGTAACTGCTCAGCTGCATAAAATATAATATGTAATAAAATTTCTGTGTTAAAATAGAGATCTAATGATACCTTCATTAACTTGATCACTGAAATGGCAAACCCTTTTTCAATATAACAGTCTCTATAGATACCACATGCCTATGATCAAAACCACTCTTCTAAATGTGTTTTTCTCCCCTACTTGAGTGTATTTTACATCTTCCTGGCTGTAAGTTACAATTAAACATAAGGAAAAATAGTGTAAGGCAAAATATACTCTACATCTGCTATACTGCTCAAATAAATACACTATATGCACAAAACAGATTTTCCCAGTGGGCAAATTACAGATGACAGTCTAGATATGTTCTAGATTTTTTGTTTGTTTTTTTAATGCCACGAAGGACCTATCAAGTGTTGCCAGAGGAATTTTTCACGTCCTCTGCCTATTTACCCAAAAGAGTAAATGTTCTGTCAAAAACATTTAACTTAAACTGTTGTAAAACATAGATTCTGGTATCAGAAAAGATAGATTCTGGTTAATAAGTAGATTTCTATCCAAGTATAAATATATTTCCCTATTACATATTGGTTTGAAAATATGCAAATAACTTTGGGAAAAGAGTCTTTAAAACTGAAGAAAATTTTTCTTAAAAATATCCATGGAAAATGTTGCTTTGTCGTTTTTCTTTATAACATTCAGAAAGTTTTGTTTTGCATTTTCCCTAATATTATAAAAATAAATTAATTAATCTAATCACTAATCTGAAAAACCCCACAAAATTTTATACTATTTACCATAGAACCGATTTTATGTTTAAAACTTTATAATAATTTGTTCTATTTTAGGTAGAACCTGAGCTATGGAGAAAATTATTGCAAAGAATGTTCCATGATTAGTTACATTAAAGCCTAAGGCAAAAGGAAAATCAGTAATACTAATTCTATCTTTATTTAAAATTTTGATAACTTGTTCATCACAGTTTTGAATTAACTTTCACTTGTTTAAATACAGCATTAAAATATGAATCCTCTAGATTACTGACTTTTTGACATTTCCTTATATTTTGCACTTGAGGCAAATGTCTCTCACTCACTTTCAACCTGCAAAGAATGATATATTGTAACTGTGTAAATTATTAAATTACATTGTAAATATTATATTAAATCCTATTCTAATTATTAACAACTGTGACAAGTATTATGAGATTTCATGACTCTGGTTTGGTTTGTCTTGGACATTGTGATATTGTTAGCCATCTTAACTCAGAGATCTCCAAATAATTAGGCTTATACCCTCAGAAAAGTTACGATAGTGACATTTAATGTAATTTAATAAATTTCTTTATGAGATATGAAATACAATACTAACACTTTAATTAATATATTTAAGTTCAAAATGTTTTTTACATTGACCTGTATTTTAGTTAAATTTATTTTTTTCAAAACTGTGACCCAAATCACATTTAAATACCTTATGACATCAAAAGTTCCTACAAAATATTTTCCATGCTCAAATGTTATTTTGAAAAGCTGCATAGAAAATATTCCCTTGGAAATTCACAATCCACATCTGCATGTAAAATATTCTAAACTTCTGTAATAATAAATTTATTTATAAATAAATACACTAGTTTAACTTTGTTTAATTTAGTTTTTCTTAAATTATTGACTCTGATATCTTTTAGTGCATTTTTAGTACATAAAACCTGATAAACACTATTAGTACATTTCCATGTACTTGCTAAAAGCAATGCATCATGTTTGGAATTAACTTTCATTATTGTAGACACATAACATAATCCAAATGCAAGTCTCCAAAGAGGGTTAGTAGAAAGCATTACATTTCTCATCCATTTCTCTGATGCTAGATAAAATCTCAAGTCACTTTTACATAATGATAGACTTTTGTTCATTTTTAATTTCACAAGTGATTCAGTCAGTAAAATATTCTATCTAAATTAATAATCTAAGACACTTTCCCCTCTTCTTTCTCAATACTACTTTTTAGGTCCAAAGGTAGATCGAAAGGAGAAATGAGGTTTTTCTCCCCTTCTTCTCTAACGTGCAAATCATGTTTGACTATGTGTTGGAAAAAAGAAGCAAAGTAGGAGACAAGAAATGTCTTACTTTAAATACTAATGTTATCTTGCATTGGCTTCCTCTAAATTTGTAGATTTTCTAAACTGAGTTTTTTTTCATAGGAATAGTTTTTGCTTCTCCAGGGTTTCCCTGCTGAGAATATTCATCCTGCATTGGCCCATGACAAGCAGTATTAATTTCATCCTTCAGGCCCTGGGCACTTCTCAGTCTACCTCATGCATTGGGTTACAGAAACCCTTCAGTTTGGTTTCTGAGCAAGTCTACTTTCTTCCATGAGGCCTATATTGGTCCTTGAGAAATAACCATATGTCGTTCTTTCATATATGAAGTTGAAATTTAGCCAATATTAGTTTGTTAAGGCTGCCATAACAAGGTCCCATAAACAAGGTGGCTTAAAAAACAGAAATGTACTTTCTCACAGCAGTAGAGGCTGGTTAATGTGTATGTTACCAGTGTTGGTTTGTTCTGGGATTTCTTTCCTTGGTTTATAAATGGCCTTCTTCTTTTGGTGTCCTCTCATGGTCTTACCTCTTTGTGTCAGTGTCTTAATTTTCTCTTTATTTATCTCCCCAAGTTCTCTGCTTATAAGAATACCAGACATACTGAATTAAGGTCTATCTTAGTAACTTCATTTAGCTTTAATTATCTCTTTACAGACCCATCTTTAAATATAGTCACATTCTGAGGAACTGGTAGTTAGAATTCCACATATGAATTTTGAGAAGAAAATGGTATAGGTCTCTCTCTCTCTCTCTCTCATTAAATATTATCTCCAGGTAGCCATAGTCTATTTATTTATGTTTAAGTTTCTCAAGACACTATAGAAACAAGATCCTGTGCTGTGCAAACACCAGGTAATAGGCACCAAGCTTTATGAGTCATCCCGTTTTAATTTCTCTCACTTCACTTGGAGAAAATGGTGGGGGGATCTACAGCACTCTAACAAATTTATCTCTCTAAAAGTTTTTTTTTTTTGTCTTTAATTTCCATCTTTTTTACACACTTAGGTAAATATTAGGCTAATATTTAAAAAAAACAAACTTGAGTTTTTGAGTTCTTTATAATTTGTCTTAATACATCTTACTGAAGTATCCCACTAATTATTTTGTTCTCATCCATTTAGAAACTCAGCTACATTGAGAAAAAAAGTTATATTTTAGCAAACAAACTTTTGCACTGTTTAAGTATTGACAAAATATTTTACAGACTTTCCATAACTCCTTTTTGGCTGAAGCAGATACCCAACCCTGGGCCACCCCTTGGCAGGTAATATAGATAGATACAGCAGGACACCCAAGACCAAGGGCAATAATTGCACTAGGCTAAGGGCACGTTTCCTTTTAATCACTCTTTTCCCTATACTTTTAATACAGTTGATTTGGAGTCACAATTTGGCTGTTGCTCCTACATGATCGTATCTCTTGTTAGAGTCAGTCATCAAGTATTGCCTTTTTCTTTATTCCATGTTTTGTCTTCCTCTTGTCTAAGCTACTAGTGAAGCCCCACTGCTAACTGTGAACCATGAAAAGTCCAGAATTTATGTTAGCTATGTCCCTTCTGGGATCCAAGAAAAGATGTTGAGAAGGCCATGATCTCCAACTGTTAGCCATGCTTTGTCACCTGTGCCTTGAAGGTACTCTTCTTGTGTCTAGAATTTTACAGCATCTTTGTAAAAAAGGTCCCATAGTTTCTAGCTCTTTCACTTCTAACCATAGAGATCAAATCTGCTTTCAGAACTCTTGAAATAAATGAAATACCAGTTACTTTTACTCTCTCCCCTAAAGCTCTCATAATCCTTCTTTTCCAGTTAAAATGCTTGATTTTTATTCATATCTTTAGCTGTAACCTATACTGAGGAAAGAGAGTGAGAATTAAATGAAGAGGATGTCATTGCTAAAAATATCCATGTGCCAAATAACTTCTATTTTTCAGATCTATTTTCCATTCCTTCTCTATCTTGTTTTGTGCTAACCTTTGTGGATTGCATCAACAGGTTCTCCTTTGAACTTATATTTATCAATTAGAGGCAAGGAAGAAAGTGAAATCAGATTATACATCCTGGACAGATCAGAGCAGTTGACAGTGTCCTTCTACCAAAGGCCATGGCTTCTATTTCTTTTCAGGTAGCCCTCTCTTATAGCTGTTTTTTTCTGATTTTCAAGTAAGTACTCTTTCTTACTGGCTTTGAGTTCAGAGACTATAATAGTTCTCACTGTTAGTAACCCTAAGATTCTTTACCAACTCTTACTGTTTTTCCTTGTAAATCTTCCTCAATTTCCTGTATGGATGTGGAATCTATTTTCAGCAAGAGCACTAATCCAATCTGCTCTCCATCATGGTGAGCTAAGCATGACCTATCATAGCATTTTAGAAGGAAAAGATGTAAGACAATCTAAATCAAAAGCTGTGGTGTTCTTCCACCACCATACCTAAGGAGCTCAGCTTGAGTTCTCTGTAAATACTGTCTTTTCACCTTCTTCTAGTCACTTAATTCTTTTCTTACCCTGAAAATTTCTGACTTAGCTGATAAGAAAAATGTTAACTAGCTTGATTTAGTGAGTCTTTTGTATTGTTGTGAGTCATTTAATAATGTGAAATAATTTATTTGAAATATCAGATAAGAGAAATTTTTTTATTATGGTGAGACTTTCATGCTCTAAATCATAAATGACAGTTTTGAGAATGTACTGCACATAAAAAACAGTCAGCTCAATTCTTTCCTGCATTGTGGAAAGCATTTAGCTCCTGAATATTCACAAGAATATTTTTCAGAGATAGTCACTCTTTGGTAAGGGAGGGCCCAAGAACAATCACAAATTTTGCTATGCTTGCCAATTTAAAAAATACATGAGATATAAAATAGAAGATCACCATGAACCACTTGCTTTTTTCTAGAAGAGAATCTCCTTGGTGAGTATAATTCCGAAAGATTTAAATCAATATTTCAAAAGTCTACTTAATATATGTTAAAATGAGTCATCTTTTCTCTTGTTCCACTACTCTTAAGCTTTACTCTCCAAGGATTTCTTTACATGAAAGCACATTTTTTTCCAGGTTATTTTACAGTATTTAATAAATTAAGTTATTGGAAAATGTTAATAATAAAATAAAACAAAGTATAGTTTTAAGTGTTTCATAATTCCATCACTAAAAATATAAATTCTTAAAATATTATATTTGAGCTTATAATATTGTTTATGTGATTTTAATTTCTATTATTTTTGTAAATATTGCTATAAGCATTTGATAATGTTATTGTAATTTTTTAAAACATTTTTTCATACTCTATAATATTTCATTATGTGTAATTATATCATAAATTTATATGATATATACTGCAAAGTGATAAATCATTTTCTTTTGTTGGATATGTAGATACTTTCAGTTCCTAATTATATTTTGGATTATATCAGGGTTAGCTTCTTGAAAGCATAATTCTTGGGTGTCAGGGTATGGACATTTTTTTAATTTCATATTTATTGTTAATTTCTATTCCAAATCATTATTTTCACTCTCATCAAAAGTTGGAAGAGAAATCTATTTTCCCATACTTTGCCATATTTTTAAATTTTAAATGGAATTACATCTTGGAGAGTTTACATGGTAAGTATCCAACATAGAGAGAGCATGTAGATTTGATATTAGATCGATTTTGTTGCATTCAGGTATGGTATGGTATGGTATAGTATGGTATGACTCTGAAAAATATTGTTGTATACATTCTACTTTTAAAGTTATTTTTATGCCATTTATGTATTGAAACTATTAAATCTTTTTTCTATTTTGTATCTTGATATTGAACATATATTATCTACTTTGAATCTTATAAATTTCTACCAACAAATCATATTAATAATACTTCAACTTTTTGACGGAATAATTAACTTTGTAAAAAATGCTATTTTATTTTTATGTATATCACTAATTTTGAGAACAGAGAAAACTTTGAAAAAGTTTTATTTTATTTGAGACATTATTAAATGTCTGTCAGTTTTAAGATTTTCAAAGAACTCTCAAAAATATACCAAAGCAAAGAGTAAATCATACTTTAACTGCTGTCTCTACTTTCATATCCATTATAGTTTCACTTCTAAAGGTTGAAATATATATATATATATATATATATATATATATATATATATATATATATATATATATAAAATGAATAGCATTTTACCTTTATAACCTTAAGACACTCACTCAAATTATTCTGCAAAACAATTTTCAGTTTTTGACCTTCTGGTTGGTCTTCTGATATCCAGGACATCCAAGCATGTTGCAAGATGTAACAGCAACCTGTTTTCTGAAAAATGTGATACATGAGGCCTGCCTTTATTCACCCTAATAGCAAGTGAAGGTCCAGGATACCACTTTTCTTAGAAAGGAGAGAGAAATAGGAAAATTGATAAGCTGTGTTCCTCACTGCAGAATCATTTCCAAGGTCGTATTATACATTTACTGTGTTTTTTAATCAGACAGATTCTCTGACAAACTAAGTACAAGTCAGGACTTTCTTGATGACACACGATGTTTCTTTGATCATATGTAAGAAGAATAAATTGCAGGAGTATGTCAGTTGCTATTGGCTGGGACAAAAATGTGGTCTCAGGAAGTTCCTGTTTAATTTTCCTGTTTAATATTTAGTGGCACACTGGGAAGCCAAAGCCAGAAATTCACGGAGCCAGTTGGCAATATAGAAAACAATTTGGCCTTGAAATTTAACCCTTTGTAAGGATGAAATGAAGCAAGTGTGAAAACTCCTTAAAGAAGATTAAATTATTATAAACAAATGGAAGGTATTATTAGTTGGGTTAAGTAAATATGGGGGACAAAGAAGACTCTTATTCTTACATTTCCAGGACAGTGCTTGAGACTACAATTAAATCGCAACAGGATCCTTTCACGGACTTTCAGATAATTTCTGGAGGAAAAAAAGGCTATTGGCTTTCTTATACCTTCTGAAAGCATATAGGAGATATGAAATGAATAGTAAATTTCAAAAGAGCAGCTATCTGGGACCAAACAAAGTGTAAACTCATAGGTCACAAATAGATTTAATTTATGTATTTTATACAGAAGTTTACTTTTTAGAAGTCAAGATATAGAGACAGCTTTATGAGGGAACTTACTGTATGTTTGTTATGCCTTAATGTGTCTCTAGGACCTAAAAAAGGAGCTCACAAAAAAATATTTTTTTGAGTTAGTCAATATAAATTTAGCATGTATTTTGTCCAAAAGTTCTCAAATAACCAGAACTCCTTAACAGATTACCCTTGATTATTCCTCTCCACTATTGTCTTAAAGCAGAACCACAGGATGCAAAAACAAGTGAGCTAACAGTCTAGATAGATAATCAGAATATACTCCTGCCACTGACCTCAAAATGATGTTTCAATTAATCTGAAGATATTTCTACTAGCTGCCACTCCTGAGCTCATATAGCCAAGTTCAAGTTCATTTGTCTTATTACAAAACCTAAAAGGATCAATTCTTTTCACGATTGTACGATACTTCCCCTGCTAAGTTGAGTTTCTTGGTAGCTCTTTATATTACATATTGCTCTCCTATATGTATTCTTTTAACTTTTATCTCTTAGACTCTCCTTGGGTTTTTTGTTATTGTTGTTGTCTGTTTGTTTTTTCTTTCTCTAGTAAGTACTGAAGGAGCTCTAGGAAGCTGGTTTATTATGTTGTCATTTCAGAGAGGACATTTTGAGCCCACATTTCTACTAAAACATACATACACTGGTGATTAAGAGCAACAAAGCAAAGCTTAAAATATGAAACATATGCATACCTCCTTTTAGAATTTCTCATGGAGGCCACTTGGTGGAATCCAGAGTTCCCACATGTATAACATCTGTGTAGTTAATCTACCAAGAGGACTCTGATCTAATCTGTCTCCTGGTGCAGAAATGACACAGTTCTCCTTTTGACTCTTTCACGCACAGCTTCTATCCAGGATTTTTATTACCAAATCAAATACTTGGATTACTATTTATTTCTTAAAGCTGCTGCAATAAATTGCCATACACCTGGTGGCTTAAAACAACAGAAATTTATTGTCCCATAGTTTTGAAGGCCACAAATTCAAAATCTAAGTTTTAGCTGGGCAACACTCTTTCTGAAGGTTCTAAGGGGAAATTATGCCTTGCCTCTTTCTGGTTCTAGTGGTTCCATGCATTCTCTGACTTGTGGTTCCACAAATACAATTTCTGACTACATCTTCACATGACCTTCTCTGTGTTTCCTCATATTCTTATAAAGTCACTTGCCATTGGATATGAAGTCAACTCTAATCAAGGATGACCCCGTCTCAAGACTCTTAACTTAATTACATTCTTCAAAGACTTTTACCAAAAGGTCATATTCATAAGTTCTGGGGCATGAACATATTTTTTGGTAAGTTACAATTCTACCAACTACACTGACAGACTAGGGAAGACTAATATTTAGAATCCTTACTTCCCCTTCTTCTATAGCTACTCCATCTTCCAAACTTTTCTCACCTTACCAAAAAGCTCTATTTGTGTCCTTCCCTCATAACAGCCTTTGCAAAAAAAGTCTCAGTGGAACATTTATTTGGAGTCTTAATGATAGGCAATTGAAAACTCGACCCTGCAAAAATAGAGATCTAGAGCTTTAACAAAAAAAAAAAAACTTTCCTAATTCTCCTTTGAAAGGAGTATAATTAAGTTTTCATTCAAACAAGGGCTAAATAACTATGCTTGTATTTAGAAAAACTGTCAAAATAGGTGATATTTGACACATACATATATGTTTTAAATGTTGAAAGACTACAGTCTGCTATTTGTACAGATAGAAAACTATGTATGAACTTCCTCTATTTAAGTATTTTTTCAATTATGTAATCAGGATATATTTACAAATTAAATAATAACGAAATAGCTAAATAAAAATGATTCTGATTTTGGTATTAAATAAAAGTGACAGATTATTATTTTCTGAAAGAGGTCATCAATGTGAGTGGTTTCCTAGGGTTATATGCTACTGGGAGCTATATATTGGAGAATATCCCACTATTTTCTCCATCCAAATAATTATCTAATCTTTTTCATACTCTGGGAAGAATTGGTATTTGGTCTTTTCTTAATGCTAACTCTGTTCCCTTCTCCTTATCAAGATAATTAAAGGGATATTATTAGGTACTAATATAATAATGCATGCGCATGTATGTATGTACAATTTTAGACAGAAAAAAATACAAGGGAGTTTATGAAGGTCCTCAAGGTTAAACGAAAACACCAGAGCAGGTCTCTAGTCAAATAGAATTACTGTTCTTATAAGAAAAGACAGAGACACCAGAGCTTTGTCTCTCCCTCTACATGAGCGCAGAGGAAAGGTTGTGTGAAGACACAGCAAGAAGGCAACTCTCTACAAATCAGAAAGAGAGCTCTCATCAGAAACTGAATGTGCTGGCACTTTGATTATGGACTTCTAGCCTCCAGAACTATGAGAAAATAATATCTGTTGTTTAAAACACCAAGTCTATGGTATTTTGTTAACGGTAGCCTGAGCAAATTAATACGCATAGCAAAGTTTGATTGGTTTGCTTTATCTGAGATAATTACCCTATTTTGCATTTCATTGTTCACCTCTAGTTATAACTATAAAGTCAAACAAAGTCAGATGAAAATGATTTCATCTGTGACTTTACTGAGACATAGTCAAAGCATTTCATTTTGCAGAGTGTGGAAAATGATTTTGACTTTAATCCAGTTCTTAAAAGACAAAGTTGGCATAACAAAAACTCTCATCATCACTGGCACTAATTAGTCTCCTTCCTGACAACTGAAGGAAGTATGACTAGAGCTGAACATTAAACCAAGAAAAATAACTGCTCCTTCCTTTAGAGTTCATCTTTCTTTTAGAAGGTTGAGATCTATTTCTTCAGAAGTCAAAGGAAACTTGTTTTTTGCCATCCTGGTTTTCTGACCCATTAGAATACAGTTATCTCTTGAATAACATAGATTTGAACTACACAGGTCTACTTATACATAATTTTTTTCAATAAATACATTGGAACACTTTTTAGATATTTGCAACAAGCTGAAAAAATTTGCAGAATTTCATAGCCTAAAAATAGAGAAAACAGTCTATTTTATCATTTTTTACCATAAATATACATAAATTTATTATAAAAGTTAACATTTATGAAAACATACACACACTTATAAAGCATACATGTTCATGGTGCCATTTACAGTTGAAAGAAAGGTAAGCAAACAAAAAATGTAGTCTTAAATCGTAATTGCATAAAATTGACTGTAGAACATACTGTACTATTGTAATAATTTTGTAGCCACCTCCTGTTACTATTGCAGTGAGCACAAGTGTTTCAAAAGTATCAGCTTAAACACCATGTGACACTAATCATTTACTCATGAGTAGTTCCTCCTTTCAGTAAATTGAATATCGCAGTTAAAAGTGCTCTAAACAGTTCTTGTATATTTTTATCATGTTTAGTACAAAAGCATTAACCTTGGATAACTCCATGGGATTCATATGAAGTGCCACTAGTGATGCTGAAAGTACTTCCAAGAAGCAAAGTCATAACATTAGAAGAAAAAATTGAATTGTTTGGTATGTATCAGAATAGCATACCTAAAGACTAAGGCAATTCAGGAAAAAGCAAAGCCATTACATAACAACTAAGAGCAAAAAGAAGATGAAGACTCTAAAGCTGAATAATTTAATGCCAGAAAAGGTTGGTTTGATAATTTTAGAAATAAATTCAGTTTTAAAAAAATGTTAATTGAAGAAACAGCTTCTGCTGACCAAGAGACAGCAGGCGGGTTCCCAGATGCCATTAAGAAAATCACTGAGCAGAAAGGATAACTGCCTGGACAGATTTTTAATGCAGACAAAAGTGCCTATTATAGAAAAAAATATACCACAAAGGCAAGAAGGAATAGACTGACTCTACTGTTTTGTGCAAATGCAGTCAGGTTTACCATCAAGACTGCCCTTATCTATCAAGCTGCTAACTCTCG
Organism: Macroglossus sobrinus; assembly: GCA_004027375.1. NCBI lineage: Eukaryota > Metazoa > Chordata > Mammalia > Chiroptera > Pteropodidae > Macroglossus > Macroglossus sobrinus. The sequence continues at coordinate 175,685 of PVKZ01000507.1, forward strand.
AGCCTTAAAGTGAAAGATATATACCATCTTCTAGTGTTTGGTTGTACAAGAAGGCCTGGCCAATGAGAACCATTTTCTGCATTGCTTTTCCATCAATGCTTTGTTCCTAAAGTCAGGAAGTACCTTACTGATAAGGAACAGCCTTTTAAAGTTCTCTTGATATTATTTAATGCCCCTGGCCATCTAGAACCCCATGAGTTCAATGTCAAAGATATCAAAGTGGTCTACTTGCTCCCAAACACACCAACTCTAATTCAACAACTAGATCAGATGGTTATAAGGTCTTTTAAGATTCATTAAACATGGTACTCTGTAGAAAAGGTTGTCAATGCTGTGGAAGAGAATTCTGATGGAGAGAAAATTATAAAAGTCTGAGAGGATTACACATTTATAGATGTTATAGACAAAGCCATGAAAGTCATCAAGCCTGAAACAAAAAATTCCTGCTGAAGAAAACTGTGTCCAGATGTTGTACATAACTTAACAGAATTTATGACAGAGGCAATTAAGAAAATCATGAAAGAGATTGTGAATATGGCATAAAAGGTGGCAGTGAAGAGATTCAGGATATGGATCTTGGGGAAATTTCAGAGCTAACAGATACCACGCTAGAAGAATTAACAGAAGACTTGATGGAAATGAATACTTCTCAACCAGTGCCTGATGATGAGAAAGAAGACATAGAAAAGTAGAGATAGAAAAAACAAATTTTATATTAGACAATCTGGCAGAAGAATTCCAATTATTAGAGAATGATTTTGACTTCCTTTACAACATAAATTTTTCTATAATATGACATTGAAACTAAAGCAAATGATGAAAAAATATATACTATGTAGAAACATTTTAGAGAAATAGAAAAAGCAAGTCAGACAGATGTATTCACAATGTATTTTCATTACATTACACAGATAGCCTTCCACTCTCTCCCCCTCTTTTACCTCCTCTATATCTCTGCCACTGCTGAGATAGCAAGACCAAGCCCTCTTTTCTTCCTCCTCCTCCTCCTCCTCAGCTTACTCAATGTGAAGATGATGATGAAGGCCTTTATGATGATCTGTTTGCACTCGATGAGTAGTAAATCATCATCATGCTATACAGTTAATAAACTTATATGTTGTATATGTGTGTGAGTGTCTTCATGTGAAAATCTAATAACTGTATGGCAAGAATTGTATGTGACCTTCTTGTGTCATCGTCATCTAAGTATTCATTGTGTAGAACATTGTGTGCAAGACTTGTATTAAAGTAGATAGTCTAGACTTACATAGGCATAAGGTGAGTGATATTTAATGAAAAATTAATAATGTGTTGCCTATCTTACTGTTTTATATCTTTGCTTTTAAAGAATTATATCACCATTCAGTATGCCCCTCTCTCTCTCTTGCGTGCAAGTTTGTAATTGGAGAAATTACATATTAGCCTATCATTACAGGTGTTTATTTTAATGTAACAGTTCACAATACTGTATTATGAATATGACTGTGATACTCTTTGTCATAAAAGTTTATAACAATTCATTCATTAGCATATAGGCCAGGCTATCATGAAGCAATTATATCAATTATACTAAGCTACCATATAGCAATCATATTGGTGCTGCTTTGTCATTAACACATAAATTGTTATACCCGTAAATAAATATAAATTTCTTTTTCACAATATTTTTTCATTTTTGTTGTCAAATGTTAGCAATTTATATAACATCTAGAATGTTTTATATTATATAAGACAATATTGATACAGGTCCTGACTGAAGATTTATCTTATAAACAGAGGAGATAAACTAACGGTATCAATAAATACAATACAGTACTGTAAATATATTTTTCTTCCTTATGATTAGTATTATTTTATTTTCTTTAGTTTACTCCATTGTGAGGATACAGCATATAATACATATAAAACACATGTAAATATGTGTCAATGATTGTTTATATTATCAACAATTCAACAGTAGGTGATTAGCAGTTTGATTTGGGAGGAGTCTAAAGTTTAGACAGAGTTTTGACTGTACAGGGCTTGGCATTGTTCCAACCCTCATGCTGGTCAACTGTATTTTATTCTTCTGTTATTGTCACCTATTCTATCATAAGATCTTATCAGAGTGAAGAAATATAAAAGAATTTTATAATTCCTATGTAAAAAGTGGGACACAAATGCACAATAGTACTGTATCTTGAAAACTAAAACATCTGAGTAATATAAAACATTTTCACATTAAAAATGATGCACACAATATTCATTTCTTATATCTTCAAAATTAGTTTATAAAATATACCAAAATGGCTTTATTTTATTGCAAAAGGTAGAAGAAAGTACTCACAAAATCCATAATTATTGAAAATTCAAATCAGTTGACCATCAGCTGGGTCTTTTCTTTTTATTTAGCTTACTTAGCACTTCTACTTTGTACTTTGAATTTGCAAAGTGCTTATCAGTCTTATTAGTTAACCCTTGTAATGTGTCCATGAAGTAGATTGATGGCGAGCATTAGTGTGACATACATTAGTGTACTCCTTTGAGGGATGCCAGCAATGAAGCACATAGAGGTTAAATGATTGCTGCACGATTGCCCATCAAGCTCTGAATAAAAAATGTCTTGGTCTTAATTTCCTAACTTCTAACCCTTAGTGATAACAAGGGTAAAACTAAACGTAAGATCATCTACAAGAATCTAATGTGCAGTCTCCTTTAACAATGAAAGCTTTCAAATGCATTTTTTTAGGGTACTCAAAATCTATCCATTGAACAAGTATATTAGATATATATTTCTTTGTCACTTCCCCATTTAAGATGGGATCATCTTAAAAGGCTATGACATAAATTGTTGTGGAAAAGATTGATTAGTTTAAAAGCTTTTTCCTTTTAATAGATCAAATAGTCATTATATTTTATCCTTTTGCATGTGATTTTCATTGAGCCATTTTAATCATTTACTCATTTGAAAAAATTTCACCAGAACCAAGAGGTCTACAAATCTCTTCATCACCTCTGGCATGGCTTGCTAATCACTGGGTTTGAACTTCTGGGAATTGGGACAACTGCCTGACTCTGGGATCCATTTCTTTAGAAGCAGATTTTGTTAAAGAGCTCTTCGATTCTCTTCCGAGGTCAGACTCACTATCTCATTTGTAATCTTTGCTCTCATTTGAGAACATCATTAGGGAATATTTATGAGAAATGACAGAAGAATATGTTTTAAACCTGATGGTAAAAAGAAAGACATTGTAGTCAGTTCAATAAGAAATGTAAATGATCAATTTTTTTTTTCTGGATAAAACAATCTTTCAATTTCACATCTTTTCTCAGTATTTTGTCCTTTTTGTTATTTTACACCTACATGAAACCTTTATTTAAAAATGGATATAGAGAAAAAAAGTATTCAGGGTGAAATTCATAGTATTTCATTGACTCTTTTTATAACATAAATGACAAATTGGTGAGAAATAAAGTTAAAGGAGTTTGATATAATAAAATATAAATTTGAATTATTCAAGTTTCTTGATCCTAAACAGAAAAAATCTAGTTTATTGAAATATTTAAAGAATATCTTAAAATAATGACTGATCTTTGTATAACTCTTACATTTTACAAAGTACTTCTACATTTTAACATTACTTTTACCCTTATATTAGCTTTTACAAGCTGCTATTCTACGTTATTGTTCTAGTAGAATATGAGGCTGGTCCAAGTCACATGGATGATAACTTGGAACTTGTACACCAGGGACAATTGCCTTTTGACACCAAGTCCAGAGAAAATCTCTTATAATTTCTTCCATCATTTTATAGTGCAGATCTCTGGAGTATATTCACAAATAAATCTTGGAGTAGGTACAATAATACCTGTTATACCGAAACAATAAATATGAAAAATATGACTGACACAATACCAGTAAAAATCTTAATAAACATTTTTCATTATAACCTACAAGAATACAGACCAAGATTAACTAATATTTTCTTTAAGTAGTTGAGCACTTTCACTCTTATCTGCAAAGTCAAGTTCAAGTAAGTGTTTTACAAATGAAAATTGATTCAGAAATGTTTCATATAATTATTGCACAAGAGCTAAAATTACTTTAAGAATCTCCAAAAATAGCTCATTCTAAAAGTATTTGATATAATTTCAGTACCTGTGTACATGTCTAGGAATCTTGTTATAAAACTAACAATTTTTTTGGTATTTCACATATCTTCTTAATGAGCCATGAAAGAGAGTTAATATGTTTCCAAAAGGACCCATCCCATAACAAATTCTGTTCACCTTTTGCAATCATGTTTTGTGGAACCAAGTCTTCAAAGACAACCCGTTGCTTATAGAATCAAGTCTAAACCTTTTACCCTGACATTCAAGGCCCATCAAGAGTGTCCCAGTTTCATTCTCTAGCCTTTCCTTTAACTACTCATTCATAAATCTACTGTTATTGCTAAACCTATGTGTTTTTCTTACTTCAGATTTGTTTTGTGCTCTTTTAAATGGGTGCCTAAAATATCTTACACTTTTTTCTGTCTATCTAAATCATATTCATTTGTTACCATCCAACTTAAAACAGGGTCCTTCTAAAACTCTCTGTCTATTCTGAACTCTAGTTTTTAGTACACATAATGATAATGTGAGATTTAAAATGTACTGCCATTCTTATGTCATGTTAGACATTTTAAAATCTCTGACATCTTCACTTTCACACTTCTATTTTTTAAAGTAAATCAATATAATAAAACATAATATTTGCTAGTAGTCATTAAATGTTAGGGTCAGACACCAGATCAGCACTTTAAATACATTTCCTCACTTTGAACAACCCAGAAGTTGCTACTTTTATTATTCCTGTTTTACAAATGAGCACACTAAGGACTAAGAAGGTTAGGTTCCATGATCAGTGTTATAGTAGTGAGATAATTGTCAAAACAAGACCAGGAATTTCAGAGCCCAGAACCAAACCTTATCTTAACACACAACCTCTATCGAGGATTATAATTGAGGATGGAAATTATGAATCATAATTATTTATATTCCAAATACAATGATTTATTCTGGATTGAATCCTGGAACAGAAAAAAAAGATATTAGTGGAAACTTGTGACGTTCCAATAAAGTGTGTTTTTTTTTTCTTTAGCTATTAGTAATGTGCCCAGGTCAATTTCTTAGTTTTGACAAATGTACCATTGTTATAAAAGATAATGACATTAGGGGGAGCTTGGTATACATGGAATTTCTGTATTATTTTGACAACTATTCTTTAATCTAAACTTATTATAAAATCTAAAAAGTTTTAAAAAATAATATGACCAGTTTGTATCTGCTAAAAATTTATGTTCTAGTTATATTTCCTCAGCTATGTACTTTTCTGTTTTTCCACAGCCTTATGATGTTATATTTGCTTCTTTAGTGGACTTTGTCTTTATTTTTATTCTGGCTGTGCTTGTGTGTGTAGAGGTGAATATTTATTGTTTTGTAAAATTTTGTCACCTTTATGATGGCAGGCACTGTGTCTAATTAATTGTTTGATTTCTCCATAAACCTTACCAAATTCTCTTATACATAATGAGAGTGTGAATAAAATGTGTAGGATTAATTCCAGTTTGAGATTGCTAATGTAGAGGTGATTTTGAAATTGTGATAGATTTTTACATATCCAGTCATATTCTTTCCCTTATCTTTCTTTTTCATCAATAGTATTTAGAAAAATGGCCAGTAAGATTCATAGCTGCAGTCTGTGGTTAATAAACAAAATAGTTAAGTTAATCACATGATTCTAAAACTATGCTACATGATATTGTTGTAAAAATCTACTCCCCGGTAATAAAGTTAGACATAATGAAGAATGAAATTCACTGTTATTCAATATCCTTTACCCAAGAAATATAGATTTTTGGGATGCTTCTTTTCAAATGCCAAACCATACTCTGATGTTTGGGAGGTTTTGTTGTGTATTTCAAAATGCCCTAAATTGTAATCTATAGGCTTCTTAAAAGCAATTTCAATTTTCTCAGCCTAAATAAGAGGGGGACTTGTAAAAAATAATTTTAAAAAACACTCCACTCCCTTCTTTAGGTTGTCAGAGTTTTCCTGATAACCAAAAAATCATCTCACATAAAACATCAGGACATAAGATATGTGCCTTCATAAAAGGAAAATCTTACCTAGTCCCAGAGTTCTCACAGCTCCGTGCTTGTTAGCACATGCCTTGGCTATAATGGGTAAAAAAAATGTGTCAAAGAAAGCTGACAAATCCATTCTTCTTATTATAAGAACATATCTCTTCCTGAATTTGAAAGTAGTTTTTAAAATTAAGCCCCCCGTGTCACTGTGCATTGCTTCAGTGGTGGATGTAACAATTAGTGGCAGTTGAATTAGAATTATTTTCTTTTAACTCATCAAAGTACTGCTCAACCCAATGAGTTAATGGGTTATTTTAATGGCATATTACAGCATCCTGATTTCTGAATACTTATATACTTAAGAACAGGACATTTTAAGTCATAAACCAGAAAAAATTTCTTCATTCATGACTTGAAAGTGGGAATAAATGTGCAAATCTATACAACTGTGTTTCTCTTACCATCTATCTTGTCAAATGATAATCGACATGGGAGTCAAGTCAAATGTGCTTCAGCAGATTAGAAAAAAATAATGTATATTTTTTCTCTTAAGTCACACAGAGTAACCATCACTTTCTGCTGTGTCAATTTGTCTTGGGCTAGTATTTCTGAAGGTCATACTTTGAAGGTCTTATGAATGAAAAGCCAATAATATACAGAGTAAAATAAACACATAATGAACAACTTGTATATAAAATAAGGTACTGTAGAAAAAATTGTAGATCACATCCTTTTTTTAACTTTCAAAAGAGTATAATGTTCTCTTGAATACTGTTAGAAATAATTAAAAGAACAGTTGTAAAAATTATGTGCAAAATATTTTTTCTATAAAAAATAGGCAGCTCTTACGTTATTTTTAAGACGTTCAATCTATTTGTTGTTGATTGATCTCAAGTTATCTTATAGCTCCATTGTGTTCAGGTATGTGTGTCCACAAAGGGAGCGGGGGGCGGGTTGTACAGGAGGGATAAGGGAGACCTATCGAAATAAGAGGAAGAGGTGAATAAAACTTAAACTATTTGGAGAATGAATTTTGATTAGTGTCAAAAGACAAATGTGATTCACTGCATAAGCTATTCATTCATCACCCTGCCTACATGTTTGCTTTCTCTCCTAACACTATTATATTCTCTTTAGTACACCCCTATCACCATGATAATTTACTCACCCTGTACAGATCCTTATTCTTTTTCAAGGAAATGACCTGCTGTTCTCATTTCTAAGTTTAGATTTAATTTTTTAAAGAAGATATTGGCATATTTAAAGTGAAGGGCAAATAATTCTAAATTATGTTTTTACTTTTCTGAGATCACTTTTTGAAATTCATCAAGGTGACCTACATTGAAGGCTCAAAATATTGCAATTCCCCCTGTCCCCGCCCTTGGGACTCGCCAGCAAGTCAGATTGTCTAGGAAAATCTCATTACTGTAGGACTCACTGTCCAAGCAACTATTAGCAGAGAGAAGGAAGAGAAAAGTAACACAGGTGACTGTCTGCAAATTGACACAGATTAACTGTTCTTTGTCCAGAATCCTGGTGGAATACAGAACTGTGGAAAATCATTTTCAGACACGACATTGAGAATAGAGCTGAAAGATGATATGCAGTCATTCATGAATTGCAACAAGGGCCACACAAACTGGAAGAACCATAAGTGAAATAAATTTGGCTCAAAACAATATTTCTAGGAACAGTTTTAAAGTTTCAAAACGTTGCTGCAGCTGACAATTTATTTAATTGGAAAAGCTATTAAACCATTTTATTGCAATGGGCAAAATTCTATGAGATTGTGAAGCCACATACAAAACAACAGGTTTATCTTTTCTCTTTGTATTCAGTTGGGAACACTAATTGAATTCATTTGCAAAGCACTGGATTTTATGGTAGATGCAGTTGGTTGCTTTCCAGCAATCAATTCCCATTTTAAATGTAGGACTAAAGTGTCTGGGCTTCAGCCAGATGTTTCTGATAGGAGGGTGATTAAAATGGTTGCTAATCTTATGGTGAGTATTTTTCTCACCATTCTCACATTCTACTTTGAGAGTCAAAACAAACTTCATGTTTGGATTATAGATTTCTGAGAAGGTCATTTAAATTCATCTTAGTCTAAAATAAATAGTTGCATGAAAAGAATTTAGAGAGAACTTAAATTTGTTGTGGAATATATATAATATTGAGGCTAATAAAGTAATATTTATATATGAAAAGATAAACATATATACTCTGGAATTATGAACATTTCAATTAAATTTTTAAACATTTTAAACAAGAATCATTTTGGAATTTTTCTTGCAGTTAAACTTATATTTTCGTCTTTACTTCCAATGACATTTCAAAGTATAAGTTTGTAATATCAACTCTAAATATCTGCATTTTTTAAATAGTGGAAGTGAAATGACCATTTTTCCTATGGGAGCCCAACTCTGATGAGTAACAAACACACATATCAACATCAAAACTACAAATGCTCAAACTTAGAGGTGAAGCTTATCTAGTAACTTTTGGTTTCCATTGCTATATAAACCCTTACACAGAGCTTTGATCTTTCTATTGGTGATGACTCAGTATCCACACATTAAAATACAGGCATCTAATAAAACTTTTTGAAAATTTTATTTCTATTATGTTTGTTACTTAAATTTCAGTCTCTAAACACTACTGTCTAAATCTATCTATGCAAGGCAGATGACTTAGCAAGTTTGTCCTTTACAATTCATTTCCATAGAAAAGCATTAAAGCAATTTTACTGTCTTGTAAAAGAAGTCTGGGCATCAAATTGGCCTCAAACAGGATAAATTTAAATATCATAAACAGCTTAGCAGAAAAATATTTTTTTCCATAGTCCAACGAGGAAATTGAAGATTGGATAAATTATCATACTTAATGAAACCTAACCAAAATGGAGGCAAGGCAGGGATGCTATCTGTGTTCTAAATATAGGGCCTCATAAAGTCCTTGGATAAGAGCTAGAGATGATGGATTTGGGATGACTGGGGAAAGCTTTAGCATCCCTCATTTAAAGCAAAGCAAATTTACATGTAACTCATTTATGTAGAAATTCCAAGTAAAAATTTGAATAAAAGATAAATAGCTAATAAATTTAATTGCAGAGAACATAGGGTGACCAAACGTCCCTGTTTGCCTAGAACGAAGGGAGTTGTCAGGACAAGTTTCAGTGCTAACATAGGGAAACTCCCAGAAAAAAAAAGGATGAGTCAGTCACCCTACTACTCTACCTTTCATTAATATATTTAGTTGTCGAAGCCTGAAGATTTCGCAAATGGTTAAGTAATGCACAACAAGAACTCTAATTTAATGGAACATGATGCCGTGTCCTCTTTCTACCCTACTGCGTGACAAGGTCCGGAGATGGGGACAGGAGCTTCAAGTAATGCATTGTCAAGAACGAGGAGTTGGCATGTATTTAGGGATAATTGATTTCTTAGGAACGATCCTATTAATTGGGGGAATTTGGGTAGCACAAATTCTAGTAAGTGTAGACGCTGTACAAGTGGATTACATGGTAAATTCCCCACGTATGGGATCAGCTCCAGTCACCCTGACTATTCAAAATGTGTAAACCCTTTATTTGAACAATTATTAAGGAAAATTCTTTTTGACGCGCCTCTTTAAAATGTTATGAATAAATTACAACAAGCTGAATTACTAGAACCAGCTTATACTCCTATTCCCACGCAGTTAGTAGAAAAATTAGTAAAAGATAAGCAATTTACTCATAAACCTGTGCCTACTATGGAAGGGCCTCCTTTTGTGACCTACTGGATATATACAAAAATAGTAGTTTAAGTTTTATAGAAAGGCTGGTTTGGTCAGGATCTCCTTGGTGCTTAAAAACAAAGGAACAAAAACTTAGGTTACAAAAGCAGCTTTGTAAAACTGATTTTTTAAATGTTTTCCTCAATACTGCACCAAGGAAACTGTCAAAGAGCTATGAGAAAGTTTCAGTTTAAACTTTAGATAATAGCATAAATAAAGTAGCAATTGAAAGATTTATTCGGGCAAAAAGAACAGTGTCTGCCCACAAGCCAATATTTGCTGTTATGGAGGCCTCTATCACCTTTACTTAACTCAAACTGTATCTTACGTAATAGATATAAGAATTAAAAGTTTAGATTGTTCCATCAGGTAGTTCTGTTCCAATAATTGAGAAAAAAGAATGTACTAATTAATCATGAATAATAATATACTCTATGATTCTCTGCTTCGCTTAACCACGAAAATTTAACTCTCTGCTCTCTTAACCACAAAGTATAATCAAATGCCAAAATAGAAAGTTTAAAAGTTGTACTCAAATCACAATAAAACGTAACAGTGTCACACCACCTCTGAGCTGTGTAGTCGACTGTCTCCTGTGCCGACGCCTTGCACACCTTCAAGGCCCCCTGGATCCTGTCATGGCTGGACCGTGGCAACATGACCCTGGTCAGAAGCTTCATATGAATCAGAATGCACACCTCCCTTGGCTATTGAGTTAATGCAAAGAAATGCAACTGTGTACTGACTCATTTGAATTTTCTTGTGCTCATATTTTTTAACAGTAGGCATAAATACCTATATATGTTAAAATTATATCATTTTACTTTTTTAAAAAAATTCAGTAAAGCAAGGGCTTTCAAACTTTTTTATTTTTTTCTTTTTCTTTCTTTTTTTCTTTTTCTTTTTCTTTTTTTTTACCACAACCCATAGTAAAAAATAAATTTTACAAGACCATTCAGTACTTAGGTCATATGTAACTACTACAAAATTTTCATAGAGCATTTTTATGTGTATTACTAGCCTTAAGAATAGTACATGCAGAGCCTTCAGGTCCTACTGAAGTTCATTGTTATTATAGACTTCCACTACTGCAATCTTCCCCTCACTCTTGAATACTCATCCCACAGCCTAAGGCTGTGGTTCTCAAACTAGAGTAAACATAGACATCACCAGAGAGTATGATATTTATTATGGTTATATCTTGACAATATCATGGTACATCACAGATACCTTGATTCTGGGCCTGATTATGGGCTAAGACCTAGAAACTTAATTTTAACAAGTAATGTAAACATGGGTGAGTTTCTGACCATGCTGAAGAACACTTCCTTGAGGGCTATCGTTCTGAAATATTCTACAGTTTCTACATTGTCATTGATTTACTTTTCTGCTTTTTGTTATTCATTCAACTAGTATATGCCCAATGCTGTGAGAGATACTAGGTATGCAGGCCCCACATTGTTAGAACATAGTTGAAAGAAATGCAGAAAATAGAATATAATGTGATTTTATTAATAAAGTTTATATAAAAGTTCAGTTTAAGATTTGATTCTTTTTTTTTTCCCTGCACAGTAGGTAACCATTAGAAAAAGGTGGGCAAAAAAAAAAAAAAAATGACATCATGTTTTTGCTAATTATAAAGATTACTTTGGTGTGAAGAAGGGCAAGGTAACCTTTAGGACGTTGCAACAACCCAGGTAAGAGATGGTTAGTTAATGTACTGAAGAGCAGGACTGAAGATAGTCTTTGCTGCTCAGGATACAAGAAGCGATAGAAGCATAATTTTTCACTGTTTAATAGGCAAAGTAGACAAGCAGATGGTCATCCTGATGCAGCGCAACATGTTCTGTGCTAATGGGATTTATAAGTTACTTGATTGTAAAAGGCAGCAACCCACTCAGAAACATTCTCTTATGCACTGCAACTCTATCTCAGAGCAAGAAATAGAGAAATTGTGAAAGAGCATTTGACCCTCAAATCAAGGTGGCTAGAAATTAAGGTGAGCTCAGAATCCTGAATTACCTTTTAATAAATGTGAGATTATAATATAATTTAACATTGCAAAAGATTAGAGACAAAAAAAAGCAAAACTTCTTTGTCATGCCTTCAACAGTAAAATTCATAGGTTCTGAATCCAAATTCGCAAAAGGCAGAGATGCTACTATGTTTTTTCCCAATTTTATATAATCTTTTCACATAATCTCTATATAACAGAATCATTTGTTGAAAATCCTCAGGACCTTCTTCTAGGCAATCAAGAGATTGATGACTCTCCTCCCCGTGACATTCCTGTTCAATTAGATAGAGGTCAGGGGACATCTGCTCCATATATCACCAATGAGTATTAAGGACGTCAATGAAAATAAAGTTCTCTAATTTTAGGTCTTGTTACAACACAAAGAAAATTCACCTTTCACTTATAAAAAAAGGTGACAATTAGATGATTTTCTCCATCAAATTCATTTTAGCTTTTAAATTTTTTTCCTTATTCGTTATTACCTTGTTTTATTATTTTTAACTTTCCTCGCTAACCTTCCTGTTTACTCTGTTGATATACAGCTTGATTTTGGATCAAATACAGTGGAGGTTCTCATTAAATGCTGAGCAGCAAGTTTTGACAAACTCTACTTTCACACAAGTTCCACAAGAGAAATACATAATATAATTTTTATGGTTGACTGCCTTGAGAAAATTTAGCACACCAGAAGCATAATTCATTCAAGGAAAAAAAATCTTTTTAGCTGAGTTATTACCTGAGTGCAGCTCTGCAGATGGAAATAAGGTTTGAAAGCTTCCGCATACATAAGGACTACAAATGGATTTGGGTCATCAATAACGTGACTAAGTTCAGAATTAGTGTGTTAAAGGATTTCCCTCTAACAAATAGTAATAATATCCATTGTGCTTATGTCTCTAATGTGACAGAGTCCCTGTCCTACACTTTATATATGTTGCCTCATTATAATCCTAACAGTCCTATCATATTAAACACTATTATTCCCATTTACAGATGTAAAAGCCGAGGGTCAGAAAGACTGAATAACTCCTACAAGGTCACATCACTGGTAAGTGTTGAATCTAAGTCTCTTAAATTTCATTAGCCAAGGCTTTTTTACTATGACTTTCATGAAATTTTTACTGCTCATCTTAACTAGTGGTATTGTTCATCACTGAGTGCCTATAAACCATATATTTGATATTCTGCACATTGTCAGGGCAAGCAAGACAGAGTCCTAAAAATACAGCAAGAGGTAATCTGACTCAAAGAAAAGCAATCATAAGGTTTTCATCTCAGAAACACCATGCAATGAACAAACTAATGGAGGAATAAATGAAGAGGACAGAAGCCAGAGTTGATTTTGATGTGAATACTGAAGCACATGTGAATGTGTACTCCTTGCCAAATTATGTTTGCTGTTGTTTGCAAAATCTAATTGTATCACACTATAGAGTTTGAAATGTTAAATAAAATGTTTCTTTGCCATATCTATCTATACACAAAGAGAATTTTGATTTCCTCAATATTTGCATATATCCAATATAGTTATAAAGACAGAAACACACTGCAGTGATATTTTAAAAAAGAATCATTTAGAAAATAAATGAGAAATAAATATGGGACCTGTAGTTTGGAATATATTATGTTCTTTTCTCTATGGATTTCTGGCCTACTCTCTTTAGCCATCTAATTCAATTGCTACATCCATTTTAGTACTCTTCTTTATGAGAAATACGTTTAGAAATGTGGTCAGATATCAGAATAATAATGAAACCTGGAAATGCAAAGAAATTAGGCAATTGCACTAGTGCTAATCTTTCATCTCCACTGTTCTCTGTGATTCTGGCTCACTCTATCTGATACTCAATTCACCTGGCAGGCAAGAGATGGTCATTCAATGGTCCCAAGTTTATATGTCACTAATGTGACAACAGGGAGAGAATTTCTTAGTGCTAACTTTAATTTTCTGAAAAAGGAACACCAGTTTTATCATTTTATTCAAATGTGCCCTCTTGGTCCAATGGCTTTGGGTCCCCCCATTCGAGGATCTGAGGTCAATTGAGAATCATTCTGAGCAGAACAAATACTCTCAAAATGATTGAATACACTTTCTTTTGTGGATTTATGCAAGTTACAGCCTCTATGCCCAAAATATCTTCTTATTTTCAAAGTTCTCTCTATTAGTAATAAACCTTATCTGATTATGTTTCTCAATCCACAGAAGGAGTCTTGTTATAGTTCATAGGATCACTTTGGTTTTCTCACTTATTTAAACAGTGTGGATCACAGCATGAGCATTTAGAAAAAATTAATTAGTCACAATGACATCTTTTCAATTAGAAAATATTAAATTAATCACAATGACATCTTGCTGAGATTAGAGAATTTCTACTTTTGTCCTTACCACTTAGCTTATATGCTATTTTTGGTCTATACAACCTCTGCATAGGAGCCCCACTATTTACCATTTAATTCTTATTATGTTTCTTATTTTTTTTTGTATAATTGTCTTGTTTACTGTTGATTATAAAATTAATGCCATCTATTTTTATACTGTAAATCTCTTGAAAATAGAGGGAACATTCAAATGGTTTGGCCTAAATCCTTGCAAATTTCCAAATGGAAACACTTAATAATTAGTATTTAAGAGCAATGATCATTATAAATATAATATAAATAAAATCAAACAATATACTAATTGGTAAAATTATAGAATCGATAACTAAGAATAAACATCCATATTCCAAGAAAATCCTGCCTAGAGACAAAGCAACTATTTTCTGTGGCGTAAAGTCCTCAAATCACTTCAAATAAAGTGGAAATATCTGGTGAATTATTATGACAGAGTGATAGTTCCATAATTTAGTAGAGACAGTAAAATGATATAAGGCCAAACATTGTTTAACTCTTTTTATAATAAGAAAAAAAATAGTTTTATGTTAGGTTTCAGGCTAATGAAACACTCAAATCTTCCACTAGAAAACTATTTTACAAAAAGTTAATCTAAGTTAAATGACCTTTGTACAAATGTGACAAGATGTGTATGCTAACAAATCACACATGAATAGTCTGAATATATGTTTACTAAAAAGAATTATAAGGCCAAGTATGCTAGAAAAAAATCATTGTGGAGAACTTTTCTTATATAATATATAATATTGTGAGTAATACAGAAACATATTCATCTATTGAAAGATACATATAGATATAGAAATAGAGATAAGCATATGTGTATAAATCTCCAGGCCTACTGATTAATGTAATTTTATTTGCAAGTGGTTTAAATGTTAACTAGAGTGGTGAGAAGCTGAGCCCAGTGGATTTGAACAATACCTCAGTCAAATTTGAGACACTGCAGGGGTGCTATTCATGGTTACAATTAAGAGAGAAAGACTAAATCAAGCCTAAAAAGCATAAACGGAAGAATAATTGAAGTAATTCCATAAATAATTCCAGGGGGGTAGTTTTTACATAGGAAGGTAAAGCTAAAGGTAAAACTAATCCTTTCATCTTTGTTCCCTTTGCATTGCAGCCCTCTTTTAAGATTGGCCTATACTTCCAGTAAAGAATTCTATATAAGTATCACAATTTATGGGGCTTCTCTGATAATCACCAAATCTGATAACGGGATGATTTTTCAGGCTTCATTTCATATTGTATCAGCTTTGGGTGGAGGCAACACAGCTTTTCCAGAGCCTGACAGCAATTGTGGAGATATCATCAAACTTAGGGGAGCTATGGAAGACATTGCTACAAATGCATTAAGACCTAACTTTATGAATGCTCTATAAATTAAGACTAACTTTGGAAAGAGGAAAAAAAAGGGGTTCGGAAACAGCATCTTTCATTTTGTGAATTGTTGTACACATGAAGGGGAGTTGCATTCATAAGAAAAAGGAATTTTCTATATTTAAGAATAAAGACTCAAGAAACTTACATAGAAACCAAAAAAAAAAAAAAAAAAAAAAAACAAGGTAGTGTACCACCATATTAAAAAAAATCAGGCCAGTGAGACTAAGTGGCCACTGTGAAAAATGCATTACTACTAGGGAACACAAGAAGGCAGAGGCCACTCTTTCTATCATTTAGCTCCAAATTGTGGCTGTTAATCAAGCAAACTTGTTAGGAAGTAAAGAGGTGCCCCGACCCGCAGGGCAAAACAACGCGGGGCGAGGAGGAACCTGTGGAGGATGAAAGTAGGACAGGAGACACAAAGAAATGGAGGCAAGACAAAGTTCTGATCAAGCCTCGTTTATTGTAGGTAGGGGTAGAGTATATAAGGGGGAGGATTTGCATAACCACGGTTGCCTTGGATATCGAACCGCAGAACATTCCATTTCCTTATATGACCCAAAAATGTGGAAGGGTCCTGGGAGAGGAGGAGGCTGCAAGGTCAGATTAGTTTAAGCAAATGGCTCAAGGGGCCCAGGGCATGTCAGGGCATGTCAAGGCAACTGACTTTATGCTGTCTATCCTATCAAATAGCACAGGGCGAGGCAGATTCTGTCCCAAGGCGAAGTTGCCTAGATCTCAGGTATGAGAGCCTTGATAAGAATGGCTCCCAACAAAGAGGGATTCATTTTCTATAAGGGAATGAGATTGAACAGGATGGATTTAACCAGTAATATGAGCTCATGCTGTGGGCTGGGATCATTGCAGTAAATCCATGGAGAGATGACACAGAAATGGCTGTGTGCTCATCTGATGATACACTTTTTTTTGTTTGAGAAGTTAGAACATCTCTGATTATAGAAGTATAGTAGAGGAGTGGACTGAACAATCTGTCTTCTTGATTACCTTTAAATTTTAATACCACCATTTATAATCTGTGACGGCTCCTGAAACATTTGGAAATATCTTCTTACCTTAGGAACCAAAATGAGCCAGAACGTCAGACCATAAAAGGGCTTTCAGAAAATAATTCTGCTGACCATAAGCAAATACGGAAAAGAGGAAGTGTTCATCTACGAGGCTAAAGATGCCCATATACAGCCAAAAATAAGCTTTGTCTCATCTACCAACAATTTCCAGTGAGAGAAAAATAATTTTTGCTGAGGAAGGCATAAGAGGAAAAAAAAGATATTTGCTAGAATTTTAGTGGTACTAACAAAGTAATGTAGTCTGTATAAAGTTTGGATGTACACCCCTATCTTTGAGGGGCAAGAGGGGAATCACTTTTGGTTGAAGGTGTCAATTGTCAGGTGTAAAAGACAAAGAAAAGTTTATGATGAAATGTTGACAGTTCATAATTTCACAGTTTCTGTGCATTTACAATCATCAGATAAGCTGAAATCATAAATTTCACAGCTTGGCTAAATTTTTTTTTTTTTAATGTAGCTGGTAAAAGAAAACATACTAGATCTTGTGGACGTGAATTTAAACAAGTATAGACCAAAGGGTAGGAAAAAGAGGCATCAGAGGAAGTACAGAAATGATAGTCAAGAGCTGGATTTAGTAAGCCATGAATTAGGAAGTTTGAGCCATATATTACAGAATAGAGATTCCAAATAAAATATAGTTAATGTATAAATCACCTTTATATTTTAAATGTTCCCTTGATTAGGACTAAGATCTTTCAAGATCTCAAATGCTATTTTAACATAATTAATATTCATGATTCTGGGGAATACTTAGTTTTCCAAGCTTCTTGATGGGATTCTAAATCTTAATCATATGTCAGAATTAACTAGGAAGTTTTAAAAAATCTTGATTCATTGGATTTTTCCCCAAGATTCATATATGGATATCAAATCCAACAAGAGTTAAAAATCCTGACCTAGAATCACTGATATTTTTAATCAGTAGTTACAGACTTGACCTTCAACTTAGATTAAATAAGGCATCATTTTTGTAGTTTCTGAATTTTTTTCCTTGTATGTTATTATTCAATCATTCATTCACTCATTCATTAATTATTATACCAGTTCAACCAACTGACTGCATTTCTTTGAGCTAGTATTACGTTGGATACTGAAAATACAGTGTTGAACAAAATATCTCAGCACCAGACTTGAAGTTTTTGTCTTACAAATATGAGTGAAATAATCACTAAAATAATATATAATTACAAATTATAAAATACATATTATAAAGAAAAGTTGAAGGTTTGGGTGAAACTATAACAAGGGTTCCTAATTTAGATTGGTAATGAAATAAGAATAATTTCTGTGGAATTCTTTAAGTGGAGACCTAAAGAGATGAGATATAAGTTACTTTAAAAGGGGTGGAAGGTAAGAGGATCCTGAGAAGAAGAACCATCATAAAAAACTGTTGGATAAGAAAAAGCAGCCATATATTTGAGGACATGAAAGAAAGTCACTATGTTAGAAGCACAGAAGACAAAAAAAAAAAAATTAAGATGTAAGCCTGGAAAGTAACAAATGTCAGCTAATGCAGGGCTTGGAAACCTGGCTAAGAATTTAGATTTTAAATTGCCAAGGGTTTTCTTGTTAATTGGATATTCAGTAGGGCATCACTGAAAGGATTTCTAATAGTAAAGGCCATGATTTTATTTGTGAATTCAAACATTATGCTGACATGCGGGCTACTATTTAAAGAATGGGGAAAATTTGGAGTAAGATAAGTTCACAGACAATTATACTAGTTCAAGTATAAGATGATGATAATTTAAATCAAAGAGATAAATTTGTAGAACAATAGATAAAACTGACTTCTAGTTTGAGAAAAATATATGGCAGGGAAAAAGCAATGTTTCAGAATCCTGGCCCTTTATCTGTGGGACCCAAGAAAGCAACTTAGCCATTCTATGCTTCAATAATTCATCTATAAAATTAGAAAAATGCTATTGCTTTCTTTTTTAAAAATATAATTGGCTTTATTAAGTGATTCATGAATCAGGCAGCATTCCATCTAGTAACTAGAAGGGAGCTCCATGCTATTTCTTCCTTAATGTTTATAAAAATATATAGTAGTCAACTGTTGGTCTTCACAAGACCACCAGAAAAACATTTCTTTTTATCTAGCAAAACTTAGTACTTTAGTAGACTTATAAGGAAGAACATCATCTTGATACATCTTAGTATTTTCTCAAAAGGGTCTTGACTGAGGAAGACATTTATATCATTTTAGGGCACAAATTGAGTGATTTATAAGGGAGATCTTGCAAGCTAAAAATCTGCTTGGGATTGGACAGAGTTTATGACTTAATAACTTTGATTTGATGGGTGAAACATGGTGAAGGACTTCCTTTGATGAGCAAGCAGTAACTCTTGGCGAGTGTACTATTAGAGTAGATTCACAATCTTGTATTCCAGGATCAAGCAGCTTGTTTTGTTGTTTTGTCAGTGTTGTTGAGCATATATATGAGAAATCTCATTCCACAATTGTTTAGCATGTGAACAGGTAGTGTTTCCAAATCTTTATAATATATTAATAGTCAGGATTTGGAAAGGAGACATTAGAATGAATTCACTGGAATTCTTGAGACTCCTTGAAAACATATTTTTTTTTACTCATAATAATTTATTTGTGTTTTCAAATAATTATGAGTCATCATAATAATAAATAGTGGATTATTTTTCTGATATATGCCTATATTAAAATTTTCAGTTTTTTAAAACATAATAATAAGTGAACTATATATTACTAAAAGGAACCAACGTATTGGGACAAAGCTATATGTTTTAATAACATTCAAATTTATCTCTGTCTGATATAGCTATTTTATAAAAGGGAATATTAAAATAAAATAAATGCCAAATAATTTTAAAAGTTAAAAAATAATAAACACATATTTAATATTTAAATATAGTTACTCTTAAAATAAATGTTAAGTGCACAGGCATTATTACTATCTTCAAGTGAGGTGTTAAGGTACATGTTGCTTCATATAAACTCATTTTTATTTTTTTAACAATAAAAATATTTTGTCAGCTTCACCTGATGATTTTGGTTTGCTCTTAAAATCGGTGTTGCTTTTGTTAATTCAGATTTTAGGTCTGTTTTGATTTCATTTCAGAGTACTGTCAAACAATATTCACATCTGTTTTTCTCTGAATTTTTTCTGTTATGGTATTTACAAACAACTGTAGACTAAAACAAATATGCAAACACAGAAAGTCACCAATAAATATAACTGGCTAGAATTAAAATAACTTTACATTCAGTTCTCCTAATAAGGATAAAAACACTACACAGAATAACATTTAAAAATTACCAAATTAAGGATTGTTTTTGCTTCTAACGCTTATGTACAATGCCCACATATGTACTAATATATATTTTATTATAAAAATGATTCACCATCAGCAGCAAACTGAGCCATGAGAACACACATATAACACAGCCATCATGGCTACAAGGAAGACCAAGTGAATGGATTATGACCAGACCCTCTTCCTTAAAATATCCAGCCTTACTCTTCAGCTCTGAAAGACAATGCATCCAGTTCATTGTTGCTATTTGACATCAGTGGATTACTTAAAACTACTCTATGTTTTCTGTTAGGTTTAAATTTTTACAGGAGAATTATAATATTGTAACACTTTCCTAATTTTTTGACTTTTTTTTTTTTTGGAGATTATGATTTGGAAAAATATTTAAATTTCCAGAGAAATGCCAGAAGAATTGATGCGTAAAAACACCAGGTACAGGAAAGTGTCTTGGTTCCTATCGTTGTTTCAAACAGGTCATAAGATTGTGATTTTTCAGTTTTAAAATTGATGAACATTAAACATTTAAAAAAGCACTTTAAAAATAATTAATGCTCAATAATTTTATTTGTAAGTATTAATTGAAACAATTATTTGGATGAAGAGTTTTCTTAATGAGAGAAGGATCTGGTTGAGAAAAGAGGGTAAATGAAAAGTTCAATTTAAATATTAAGTTTAAAGTGCCTATGGGATACTCAAGGAGAGATATCAAGGAGGTAGATGAGTATAGGGTCAGTCTGAAGCTAATAAAAGTCTAATATGGAAATATAAATACTACTGATATCTAGACAGTATTGAAATCAATGAATTAGGATAAGGTCACATATACCAATAGTACAGGGTAAACTGAAAAGAGGTACAAGCTCAAGGTACTGACTGGGAAATCTGGTCACTTGTACAACCCGTGAACTACATTTTCACATCCACGTTGTTTTAGTTTCCTGATACAAATGGTCTACCTCTTAGTTTTCCTAATGGGAAGCTACATGGGTTTGAAAAATGACTTGGCTTAGGTCCTCATACCATGCCTAACACTTGTTATTCTCTCTCCTTGAGCCTGAAACATCTGTCCCCAATCTTCTGCCATGGTCCTGTTTCAAACTGATTAGATCCAGAAATATGAGGTTGACCTTAAGCATTGTCTATTTTTCAGATATGGTGCTTCACTTACTGCACTGGGCAGTCTTGACCATCAGTAACAAACTGAATCCAGCCCTGACACCCATATGCTTTTAAAGTCCTACCTGGTCCTGACTTTTTCTACTTTTCGTTTGTGTATTTACCAGAGTGCATTATGGTCATCTACCTTATGATGTCACCAATGTAATGACAGTATTTGCAGAAAGCAATTTTTTGAAAGAAGGCATTGAAACATCAAGGAAAATGTAAATGTATTTTGTGTTATTTTCTGCTTTAAATAGTTTCTATAACTTAGTTTTATTGTTCATGCAGAAATTTTGCAGGATGGAGCCAGAAAATTTGTTCAATAATCTTTTACAATCAATGCACAATGTAAGTTTGGACAGGTTACACTATCTCTATGCTTTTCATCTGAAAATTAAATGTAATAATATTATCTCAGGTATGTTCAATATATTGATAAAATAAAACAAAACAAAAAGTTTAGCTTTACAAGTTAAATTTGTTAAATGAATTAAATACTATATTGGTATGAGAAATTCATAAATATTTCCAGAAAAAAATATTTTTTCTTCTCTGTTTATGTGAATGACATAGTTTAAAACACACATAATTATTGTAATTTATTTTCTTAAATGAAATAAAATTTTTAAGAGCTCTGATCATTATAAATTGAATGTGTTTTCTATAAATTCACAAGTTGACGCCTGAACACCTGAAGTGACTTTATTTGAAGATAAGACATATGAAGAACTAATTAAAGTTAAATGAAATCATAAAAGTAAGTGCCTGATCCAATAGGAATTGTATTTTTATAAGAAGAGACAGGAGAAAGTTCTCTCTGTCTCTACATGTACATAAAGAAGCGGTCCTATGAGCCCACAGAAGAAGCAGTTTTCTGAAAGTTAAAAAGGAAACTCTCACCAGAAATCAAACCCTGCTGGACCTTGACTGGAATTAACAGCCTCTAATATTAAGAGACATAGATTTCTACAGTCTCAGTGTTGTTTAAGCCACCCAGACTATAGTATTTTGTTATAGTCAAGCTGATGAGAATCAGAAGGCTTAAGTCGATCAATACATTGTATTAGACGATCCTTCTCTATGTCCTCCAAATATTATTATATTTATACTATATTAAATTTGGTTTACATTATATTTTTCATAATATATATTTTTTGAGGACTGGAGCTAGCATAGAAATGCTCAGCAAGTGCTAGTTACAAAAATAATGTGGTATATGAGCTCTAGATCTCTTACTATGAAAGATTTAGTTTTTTGATTTATTTTCATCATGATAGCTCTGGGCCCATTTTTAAGAGAGAATTTTTTGTTTGCTTGTTTTTTGTTTTTGTTTTGTTGCTTTGATTACATAATTTTGCTGACGGTGCTTTAATATGACTCACACTTCATGGTGAGTCATATTTGTTATTATAAAAAATTATATCTTAAACTATTATTCTTCAGTAACCTCTTGTTAACAAATTAACTAGGTAATATGAAAACCACTGATTTCTGAAAGGTAACATCACTTTAGATATAAAGTTAAGAATCTAACTGACAGAAGAGAAAAATAAAAGGCCAGTATTCAGGCACACATGAATAAACCACAAAGTACCAGAACTGCACAAAACTGTTCTACATGCAAGAATAACAAGAATAAGGGACCAATGCTCCATGAATAAGACAGCCAGCATGAGAACACAATAGAATATAAAAGAGGTAATTTTTACCTTTTCTAATAGGTTAGCTTCAGAAATAGTTTTTTGCTGATATTGTAAAATTAGTTTTCAAGTCAGTTATATTATGAACATCAGAAAAAATGCCAATGTGTTTCATCCAATCCAGAAAAAGGAAGAGGGAAAAAAAGTAAAGGGTGGAAGAAAGAAAGGAGGAAGGAAGGAAAGAAGGAAAGGAGGGAGGAAGGGAGAGAGGGAGGGAGGGATAGACCAGTCGGGTAGTCAAACTTACTGAGGGAAAATAACAGCTGTTCTTTATTCAGGACTTCCTATTAATACATTTAGAAGAAATAAGGAAAATAGAAAATCGTTAGAACTCCATAATGGTCTTTGCAACTCCTTGGTTCCACCAATAAATACTAAAATTAATGGGTGAAAGCTTACGTGGAAACAGGAAATTCTCATAGTTTCAAAATATCTTTTACCAAAGTAATCACGATAGAAAAAAAAATAGTAATTTTACAGGATGATTCTGGCAGACATCCCCTTAGTTAAATGATCAAGACTAACATTGTCAGTGTTACATGTAAACATATGGAGCCCTTGCCATGAGGTTCTGAGTTCGGGCACACCACACTTTTAGTACCCTGCTACATAAAGTAAACATAAGACAGAACCTAAATTTAGGATGACAAAACATCAAAAAAAGCTCAAATTGAGAAATGCTATACAAAATAATTGACCAATACACTTCAAAATTATCACGATGTGAAAAGAAGAAAGTAGGAACTATCACAAATCCAAGGAAACCAGAGTCATAAGAATTAAATGGAGTGTGAAATTTTGAATTGAATCCTAGATCAGAAAAGTCATTATAAGAAAACAAAAAATAGTGAAGTCTAAATATATCTGGTCTTTATAATATAAAGCCAAAATTAATTTCTCAGTTTCATGCCAGAGCCCGCCGGCTAAGATCGAACAGTTCCTGAGAGGGGGAGTGAAGATTGAGAAAAGAAAGAGGAAAGAGAGACACACAGAGAGAGAGAGAGAGAGAGAGAGAGAGAGAGAGAGAGAGAGAGAGAGAGAGAGAGAGAGAGACAAAGAGAGAGAGTCGGGAGGGCTAACAGTAAATACTGCACCCGGAGTTTATTAAGCACAGCATATTTATACTCTTGGAAATGCATGGGAAGCAAAATCCACAGATATTCTAACAATTGCTGACATTTACATAAGTTCTCTCACAACCTCTTTTATCCTATTCTGTCTCCCATTCCCTGGGGCAAGGGACGTTCAACTCTTTACATTAAGCCAAACTTCCTCCTTCTGCATAGAGCCCACCTGCCCTGCAAACTTCTAGCTTGCAGGCAACTTTAACCTTGTCTCAAGACAGGCAGCAGAAATGGCTCCCAACAGTTTCATCACATGTGCTTTTTTTTTTTTTTTTTTAAGATGTTAAAAGAAAGAAGCTGGAAAAGAATATGAAAATATTTGGTGCATGATTTCTGGAACTCCTTTTCAAGCCTAAAATTTTCTTAAAAAATTATTTCAAAATACAATACAAATTTACAATAAAAAGGAATATAATAAATAAATAGTCTGATATGACAATAGATAGACATGTTTATTACCAGCTAGAATCTAACATGATCACTTCTAAAACTAAGTTTGTAACCTGCATTGAACTTTATAGCCTTGCTATTGTAATTACATTACAGGAGGGTTTCTACTTAGCTTCAGACTTATATAAAATAATTGTTTTTTCTTTTTACATTCTGACTGACATTTCCTTGCCTTTCAAAAGTATATTGTTTATCTCAGAGCAATTGTTAACATAAATCTCCCTAAATTCCTCATTCTACTGATTCTAACACAGGAATGTATTACTCTGCTTAGTTGTGATTTGTGAAGTTAAGAGTTAATATATCAAGATAATAAAATGTTATAGCTTCTAATTCAAGCAAAAACTATAAAAATAGAAGATATCATAGTACACGTTATCATACTATGCATAAAATTATCTATTTTGAAAGAGAAATAGTAAAGTGATCATTGTTTTGATGTTAAAATCTCTGAATAGAAATTGCCACAATTTCCGGTTGGTTTATCAATAAGATTGCAATTTCCATTGGGCTTCCAGTCTGCTTCAAACGCCTTTGAGGGTTTCATTTCTTCCACCACAGTGGAAGTTGAATTTCTCTAGGAGGTCAATGGCTGGACAGCTGGTATAATTCTCATGCCCACATTTAGTTTGGGTGATCCGTTAAAAACAATCATCGAAGGCAGTGAAGGAGAAGAGAGGAAACAGAAGAGGAGCTGACAGTTATGTCTAATTATTCATAGAGACACAGAGAGTATCCCTGCTCAGGAAATGAGCCTATCTTGTAGGGCTCTTGGAATCCAAGGAGTTTACAGACATATCACACACACACACACACACACACACACACACACACACACACACACACTGCATACACTTGCATCTTGTGTATCTTTGGTTCCTGCTAGCTGTTCCTGCAAGTTCTTGCTGAAATCTAGAAAGAGAGATTCAACTACATCTCCAAATTCAGAGTATCATCCACGAGCTATGATAACCTAGGAGTAGGCTAGGGAAGAATGTTTAGATATTGATTGACAAGTGGAACACTTGAAGACAAATGAAGCTTTTTAGATTTTTCTGGCCTTTCTCTGAAGGCCCATTGCTAATTCAGTTTACCTTCACCCTTCTAGAAATTCTGTCCTGGAGCATATATCATTTGACTGAAAATGATTAAAGAATTTTAGTTTCTCTTTTCTATTTCTAGATACAAGTAATCTCTTAGTTTTATATAGAATTGAACATGTTTTCTTCTTCTCTAGAGTTACCTGAAACGAGAAGTATGCATAATCTTTATTTTTTTCTAATCCAGAATGGTAATCCTAAGGCTTCCATGGTTGAGATACAATGATAGTGCACTTAACAAAGACATTAAGCCAGTTGATTAGCGTTTCTATCTAAACCTAATAATGTTACTTTTATTCATTTTCCTCAATACATAAAATAAGGAGGACTTGGGAAGAGGTAAATAAACTTTACAGAGATAACTACAAATTTTAAGTGATTTTTAAAAAGTTCTACAATCCAAATGAATTTATTGAAATTGTTGTACTTCATTGGGAAGATTTCACTTACCAAAAGGATGAATTCTTTCTTTACAATTCTTAAATGAGTCCTCAGTGTTCAAACTATTATTTCTCCATGTTCTCCCAGAAAACACACAAAGGAAATATGTATAATTACCTAATAGAAACTAAAAAAAAAAAAAAATTAGCTTCTCCTTCCTAGTCCCAAATGCCTTTCTCAATTTTGCATGACGATAATTATCATGGGAACTTCAGTGCCAGATGTATAATCGCTTACTTAAGGTAAAAAGGAGCTCAGCTGGAGCCCCATGTCACATTTTCCCTGCTTTTTTATTGCAGTCAGGCTTGTCCTAGAGCATGTTTTGTGTTTTAACAGTGTTTGGCCCAGTTCCTGCTTTGTAGTTCAGCTGTTTCAATCCTTAATCTTCCCTTGGGTATTCGTGCATAGGGGCCTCAGCAGGACTCCAGTCCTGTTTTATTCATTGCTGCTTGCTCCAGTGTCTGCCCATCAGATTTTTTCTCAGTGTTGCCATATTGCATGAATTCTTTGAACGTGAGCCTTAGTTTTTATTTTTTTTTACATTGATTAATCTATATCTGTTTCGTTGATTGGCCTATAAATTTAAATTCTTATGTTCTTTGCCTTCAGTTAATAAAGGGAAATCAATATTACTGCTACACAGCACAAAATGTTCTAGTCTTCATGCTATAAAAGTTGTCTTCTTCTAAAAACCAAGAAAATATTTATTTTTACTTAGAGCCACCCTGGTAATATCTGGGGTGTATTCCTGTGGGAGGAGATTTGGTATTTAAACACCAAATCCTAGCCATAACTAAAAGTCAATAAAAAAAAAAATTATATATGTTTTTAAAGAATCTTGATACTCATAGATAAGTAGGAATTTAAGAATTTTGTTCCAAGTAACAGAAAAACATTTTTAGACTCACTCACCTAAAGAAAACAAAAAGGTGACAATCAATTGGATGGATGTTGAGCTATCACAGGAAACCTAAGGATCAGAAATGTAACAGAAATTAAAAGCCACTAGGGACAAAAGAAATCTGTGTCATTCATTTTCTCTAAGAACCCACTCTCAAGTTACCCTATGTGCCCTGTTAATCACAGTAAAACAAAATAGACATCATGCACTAAGTGGCCTAAATAAAATATTTTTCAAATCTCGTCAACTTATGAGGTTCATATTATAAAATTACAAAATTAATATTTTCTAATTAATGAGGTAAAAAAAGATTCAGAGTAGTTGAAGTAATTTGCACAAGTACAAATGACTGTGCCAAGACTTCAGTCCACTCAAGAACATTCTTTCAACACTGATTTGGCTCTATCAGGTAACTGAATCACAGAGGAAGTTAAATGATTCTGTTTCCCCATGAAGGTTCTGCTCTCTCTACCTGCTTTGACCATACGTCCAGCTTTCATCAGACATTGCCTAAAAGTCTCATTTACTGGAATTTCTAACCTTGCTGGTCTAGAACTAGATCAAGATGGTTCCCTGCCTGCACTGATGTCTATCATTGGGAATAAGTGTGAGTGAGTTTGCCTGGGTGGTACTATCAACAATTCATACCTGAAAATACAAACAAGGCTGGTATTCTTGCCTTACCTCATTTTCTTCCTCTTCTATCTCTGTTCCTTCTGAAAACACAGGTTTAAATCTCTTTTGTTATTTTATAAATGAGGAAAGTATTTTTCCTCTCACTGGAGCAATATATGTTTATATATGTATGTATATATGTGTGTGTGTGTGTGTGTGTGTGTGTGTGTGTGTATGTTAAATATCATTAAAATGTTGACTACCATTAAATTGGAAATATTAAAACATCCCCAAAATATACTAATTTGTGTAAAAATTCATATGAAAGGGTTTTTTTTTTTCATTGAAACATGATTTGAAAGAAGTTTTTAGGCCCTATATGTCCCAAAACTTTTACCTCAAGCTTCCCATAATGCCTGAATTGTGGCAATAAGGATCATCGTAATCGTGTTACCATGAGCTATGCAGTATAGAACCATCTTCTTGCAACATCACTTATTAGCTGCCTTGCTCTACTGTAAAATGATCATAATTCGAGCACTTGCTTCTGTTATGCTGATGCACAATGGCCCATCCTACAGCGTGAGGAAATTTCTTCTGAGCATCTTAGAAGCAAAGGAGTAAGACAGAAATTCCTCCATCCTCCCAGTATTGTTTTTCCAGAGAGCTTTCAGGGTCATAGAGTTGGGCCAGCTCTGAAGAGCCCTCTAGTGGAAAGAATCCCATACTGCATTAATCACATATTTGCAGATTGGTTGGACTACAAGTGGATAAAGTACACACAGTGTTTTATGCAACAAGGGGCCTTCTTGGCTTAAATTTTTTTGTGACAGCTCAGACCTCAACTAGGGCATTAGAAAAAGCCTTTTATCATTCTATGGAGCAGCCTCATCCTGCAATTTATTCAGTAGAACTAGGGAAGGTCTGCAAATCAATAATAAAATAAAAATTCTGCAGATGACACTAACATGGTGATGATTTGGAAGTTACTGGGAAATATTGCCTATAGGTGACAGAGGAGTGATTGTAAGAGTTATCCAAAACAAATGCTTTGGGTAAAGTAGACTTAGAAGAATAGACCAGAAACTTGAGACATCTATAACAATTTATCTACAGGTAACATAAAATAGGAGGGTAACAGATGATCAGATTTTGTACAGATCGATGATGATCTTACTGGGTCAGAGTTTAGGACAGTTCTCAGAGTCTCATAGGGTTGTTATTAGGATAGTGCCAAGTTTACAAATTGAGCTTTCAGGGAGTGTAGACTCAGGTAAGCACCATAGTATAGGTAATGAATGTTACGAGCAAGAACAAGAGAAAGAAAGAGACTGAAGTGCTCAGTACATTACTCATCACATATCTTCAACATGGCAGGCATATATTCAAGTATAATTTCACTGGATCATCATACAAACTAACACAGCTAATAAATTTCACAATCATTTGTCAAAACCTACTCTCCTGACTTCAAATCTATAACTCTTGCTATTTGGCAACAGCTTCAGTAGTGTATCAAAACAAAAAAAGTAAAGAAAAGGAAAGTAAGAGAGGTGATAAAGACTAAGTTTATCTTCTTTGAAATGTTGCCTAAGATAAGACCACCCTTTCTGCACTGCTCATGATTAAAAATCAGGAGACGACAAATAAGTAGGTGGACACAGTTTGCCTCAAATTTCTTTTGCCATATATTCATCTGTTTTTTTCTTATTCCAACACACAGTAACTGTTCGCTAATAAAAAAGTAATTTTCTTAAAGGAGAACATTGTGACAACCTATGAAAAGAATGGTGATATTTTTGCCCTTTTGGGAAATTGGTAACATTTTTCTTTTGAAATTGTTTTTACAATTTGATATTGTATTTACTCGAGGTGAGATTTTACAAATAATCATCTCTGATGGCTGAGTACCTTCCCCATTACATAAATCACCTTTTGTGAAATTAGTAACATTTTTCTTGTGAAATTGTTTTTACAATTTCATAATTATGTTCAGTGCAATGTTAAGAATGATGACCCTGAAGTACAATTTGAAGTTTATTTCAAAATCTTCCAAGAAATATTTTATCATTTCTACTAAAATGTTAGTTAGAAATATACTTTAGTTTGAAATTATTTTCTAAATCTTGATAGTACTTTAGACATTTAGGAGCATGGTTCTAAAGCAAGGCTACTTGCCTTCAAGTCTCAACTATGCCAGTTATTACTGTAAAATATTAATGAACAGAAACCTCATTTAAAGTAAAGTACAGAAGCCAGAAGAGAGAGCTCTCAAATTAACCCATTTGCTAAAGAACTCTCTGGCTGACTTCTTTTAAAGCTCAGTACTCCTATGATGCCAGTTTTCTCATCATAAAATAGCATAATAGTCATATCAAAGTCATAGAGTTTTAGTATGTTTGGCTTACATGAACTATCAAATAATTACTACTAATAATAGAATTACCATCTTTTAAGGTAATATTTTGTGGTTATTTACCAGACAGTCCATTAAGAATATTATTATTGAGTGTTTGTTATACAATATATAGGTAGATAAACTAAATTTAAATGTGACCCTACTCATACTTGCTCTGAAAACTCAGGTAGATTAAATTACTTGAGACTTGGTTGTTAATAATTAATAAAACTAACCTGTCTCATAGGCTAGTTTAAAAATAAATATAGCTGAAAAGCCTAGTATAGCTCCTGGCACACTGTAAACTTTTTTCTCCAACCATTTAGAATAACCAGTTTTTACCAAAATGATGTCATGTCAATAATCTTTTAAGGTCCTTGCTATGGAGAAAAAGGAATCCTTATACACTGATGGTGGGACTGCAAATTGGTACAGCCACTATAAAAAACAGTATGGAAGTTTCTCAAAAAAGCTAAGAATTGATTTACCATATGATCCAGTAATCCTTCTACTGGGTATTTCCAAAAAGATATTTGCACACCAATGTTCATAGCAGCATTATTTACAGTGGCCAGGACATGGAAGCAACCTAAGTGCCCTATGATAGATGATTGGCTAAAAAAGCTGTAGTGCATATATACAATAGAATATTACTCAGCCATAAGAAGAAATAAAATATTGCCATTTGTGAAAACCAGGATGGACCTCAAGATAATCATGCTAAACAAAATAAGCCAGACAGAAAAAATTGAAAATCACATGATATCACTTACATGTGGGATATAAACCTAAAAGCAACAAATTAACAGGAGAAACAAACAGATTCATTGACATGGATATAGAATAGTAGTTACCAGAAGGTAGTGGGGAGGTAGACAGGGAAAAGAGGATCAAATAT
This sequence comes from Macroglossus sobrinus, assembly GCA_004027375.1. Classification (NCBI taxonomy): domain Eukaryota; kingdom Metazoa; phylum Chordata; class Mammalia; order Chiroptera; family Pteropodidae; genus Macroglossus; species Macroglossus sobrinus. The sequence goes on from PVKZ01000507.1 coordinate 206,530, forward strand.
ATGATGACGAAAGAAATCTAACTATGAGAAGTGAACACACAGTGTAAACATATATATGCCTTATCGTTAAAGTGTACAGCTGAAACTTATTGGATTTCATTAACCAATGTCACTATTTTAAAACGAAAGTATAAAAAAGAAAAAAAGAAAATAAGTTTCTTGCACCAAGTTACATTTTCCAGCCAAATTTGGTAAAGATTATTTTTGAAATTAAAAAATACGTATATGCTTCAATTTTAAATGATAAAACATATCCATATCATTTAGTCACATTTATGTCACTGTTATGTTAAGAAACAAGTTTACAGTGTTTCTCCTTTAGGTTTACAGTAAAGCACTCATCAATGCTGCATCCTCTTCTTTGCTTTCCTTGTGGTGGAGACCTGAGACAATTTCACGGAGATGGGCACAGATATATTAAGTGAATAAGAACTAAAGGCAAAACAATCTAATGAAAATATTTATTGGAACAATTATTGATAGGTCATATAGCTATGATATTAGAAAATTATACCTCAAAAAGATGAAAGGGGGGGTAGAGTTTTTCTTGCATTTTTAATTTATCTTTTGGAAATAGAATATTTTATTCTTTTGTTATTAGTTTTGTTAACTCTTTTAAGTAAGTAATAACTTTCTAATTAAAATTTGAAGTCTAGGTTCTATGTTTAAGGCATTTTTAAAGTGCTTTTTAAAAATTATTCTCTTACCCGGAAAATAATGGCATTTGAAATTTCAGTGATCTCTGTCAGGAATTACAGAAGCAAACAGAAATATCTCTCTGCTAAAACCAAGGAAGAGACTAATAATGCTGTAAGAAAAGTATGATATGCTGTAGAGACTTTCAGAACATTTGAATTGGAATGTGATTTTGCTCCAGTGGTTTTAAAAGAGAAATAAAACAATTCAGGTGATCTTGCCTGGGAGTTGTTTTATTGTCAGTTCTAATTGACTTGTATAACGCTCTTATGAAATGTGCAATATGTATAACTAGTTCTTTGACTTAACTCTAGAAATATATTTCTTAAGGTGGGAAGAAACTCAGGTAAGAAAATTATATCCTTCTCTGAATCGCACAACTTTTTTTTTTCTTTTTTGGTAGCTGAAAAGTATTCTAAAGATTACCACCATCCATAGAGTCTGTAGTAATATCACCTCTCAATCTTAGTTTTTCATCTGTTAAATGAGAAAAATAAACTAGATGACCTCACAGAATTCATAGAGTTAGAGAATTCATAGTCTACAAATAGAAGATTTTGTTTTACAGATGAAAGGACAGTGTTTAAGAAAGATATAGTGTTTTATACAATGTTCAGCTGAATTACTGGAAAAGTAAAAAATAAAACTCAGGTATATTCTCATTTCAATCCAGTCCTCACTTCTATACACTGAAACTTTACATACTTGTCTACTAGCCAAAAAACTACAAATAAAAACACTTGTATGATTTCTAGATTAAATAAATATATAATAAATATACAAGTAAATAATCATTATAAATTTATTTTATATTTATATATACTTATAAATATATATAAAATATTAATTATATACTATGTTAATATAAAATGTCTGTACTCCTTATGTATTAATATTTGTGTGTGCATATTTTATTCTTCTTTCTGCTGTCCAGATCATCCATAGCATATAAGGATAATTTTTGTATATTTTGGGATTTTTTGAATTTATAGGATATATGACATTTAAAAAATCTATCAATGTTGTGAAAATAAGTCAATATTTATTCATGATTACTTGACAACAAATTTATAATCACTGAATTTAGTTTAGATACTGCTTAAAGATAGACTACTTTAGGAAGTTCTCTCCACTTACACAAAGTCATCTTGTAAAAGTTTTCAGTAGGAACAAAGAATTAAACCTGTATAATATCACAGCAGGATGTTTTTTGAGATGACATGATAACTAACCTCCAAGGTCCCCATGAGATTTTAGAAACTTGCTGAATTTACCCTAACTTTAGAAAACTGATTTGTCAAATTTTTGTAATTCTTATGTTACTAAAAAACACTCAGGACTGGTTCAAATTAACTAACAGCATAAGAAAAGGTACATAAAACCAGAGTTACTTTATTAAGTTACAAATAAAATATAATTTCCTAGGGCACTGTGGGGTTTTGACTCTTGGCTAGTTCATTCTCTTTGTAGGAAAAACACTAGGGTAGTCTATTCATAATCCGAAGTTTGAGTCCATGAGTTTGAAATTAGATCAAGGGTAGCTAATCACTTATTGTGAATACTTAGTGGTGTCAAGTGCGGTAGTCATTTTCTCGGTGACCATGTCCTCTGCTCAGATAATATACTATTTGTTCATAGATTAATTTAATTTCTGACAGCATTCTTCTCAAAATTCATACATATATAAATACTATATATAGTATTTTCTTTGATAAGTATTTTTCTTTGGTAAATATTTGCACCATCAAGAGTAAATATATAACATATTTAGCAGTAGTATGGGAACGAGAACAAATAGTTTATAAAGTTCTGAAAGAGTGAGTACTTCAGCCCTCAACTGTGGCCATCATTCCTGTGGTTGCTGAATAGTGGAGCAGTCTGGCTTCACTTGTGGATGAGGTTAAGAGAAGCAGCTACATAATAACACATGTGGAAGTATTTTGATATTTCCAGCAACTAGTTCAGCTGTCCCGGTGCATGCTAACTGAATATTTCCACTAAATGTTGAAAATCTTTTGAAATATATTGCAATTTTTGTCCTGCTCACTTCAATTAATTATAAATTTCTTTTAATGTTTAAGACGGCTGTTTAAAACATGAATTGTTGCTGAAAACTATAGTAGTGATACCTTCCAGGTTTCCAGACTGTACCAAATGATGCCCAACTGCTAGGATTTTTGGAATTATATCTGCTTTTGAAACTGTTTTTTTGTTTGTTTGTTTGTTTTTGTTTTTGTTTTTTGCTGTCTTTTCTTATTAGATCTGTCACTTCTCATTTTTATCCCTGAGTTTTCTTCTAACAAAAGTCTTCAAATTTTCAGAGACTGAATCTAATTTAAACCTACTCTAAGTTGGAAAACTTGGCCAATTTCTTAGGTATGTGTGTATAATAATAATGAATAAATTCCAAGTCATGGCTCAAGGAACTATAAGTAAAGAAATATAGATTTTAGTTTGGGACTCTGTGAGATGTATGCTGACTATTCCTAACACCTTTTGGGGTACTTCAGTGTCCTCAATGTTAAAATATTCTAGTTTGACTCATAATTACCATAGGATAAGTAATCAATTGTGTTTCACACTATTTCAGAGGTTAAAAATCAATAGTTACTAACCAGGTTCAGCCAGCAGTTGTGTTTCAATTGGTTTCAAGAAAGTCTTAATTTAATGCAATGTTTTTTTTTTTGTTTTTGATTTTGTTTTTTTGTTGTTGTTGTTTTTATAGTCAACATTTAAAATTAGACTATTTTAAATGTAAACCTTAATCTTTGGGTTCTCTTGAAAAACAGAAAGTCCACTAATACTGGATCTATATATTAATGTGAAAATGATAGGGGAGGGCTAAATAGCAGCTGCTTTCTTTTGATAATATAATAGGTAGAAATGTGTGCCTCTCCAAAAATTTGCCAAAATCCTAACCTGAGTGCCTCAGAATGTGATCTTATTTAGAAATAGTCATTGCAAATGTAATTAGTTACGATGATATCTCACTAGAATAAGGAGGACCCCTATCCCAATACAACTGAAGCCCTTATGAAAAGAATGACATATGAAAGGATAGATAAATACAGGGAGGAGAATGCTACACATAGGTGGAGACAGAGATTGGAGATAAGCAGCCACAAAACAGAGAACTCATTGGGCACCAGAGGTTGGAAGAGACAAGGAAGCATCTTTCCTAGACTTTGGAGGGAGCATGGCCCTGCCAACACATTGATTTTGAATTTCTATCCCCCAGAGACATGAGAAAATATAATTCTAATGTTTGAAACCACCCAGATTGTACGTTATTATGGCAGCTCTAGGAATCTAGTACAAACGGAATTTTCAGACCACGTGGTTGCGTAATCAATATTTCTCCATAAAAAGCATTAAATGTTGAATAAAGTATCTAAAAAATCTTATCCAAGCACAGATAAAAAACAAGACCTGACATGAAAGATGCAAAAAATGAAAAATAACCCTTACCAAAAGGAGACCTTTGACTACTAGTCAAAGAGTGGAATAGAGACAGTCTTTCCACTGGTAAAGGTGATTCCAGAAACTGAGATGTATATCTATTTCTGACTAAAGGTGGCGGGGGGGTGGGCGGGAAACTAATCTAAGAATTTCAGCCTATAAACTTATAAATTCTCTAGGTATGTGCTTATCATTTAAACTCGAGTAATTATCTAACAAGAAACTAACATGACAAGTGATCACAGGCTGATAACACATTTGAATCAACAGCAAAAGCCCTCTGAAAAGATCTTCAACTAAGACCCTGAAAGACTCCTATAGAGAAAACACCTCATCCCAGTAAATATAGAGCTTTTCAAATTTAATAACTTTTAAAAATCAACAAGACCACCCAAAACTTCACAATATATACTTGTAATCCACCAAATATAATTTAGCTTAAAACATAAATAGCAACATTAGACCTTCAAGAATTTTGTATAATAAAATTATCAGACTAGATTATAAATTATGTTTTAAAAGATTAAAGAAAAATAAAAAGAGAGCTATTTATTCAATAGCACATATTTATTTCACTCAGCTAACATTTAGTGAAGACTAGTTATGTCAGGCATTTTTCTAGTTATTGGGAACACAAAAGTTAACCACCATCACCATTATGGCCACCACCTTCATCGCTGGCTTAATGGAATTTATATTGTACCTGCAAGAGACAAACACAAAATAAAAGATGTTTCATGGTGAAATACGCTATAAATAAAAACAAAGCAGGGCAGTTGGATTGAGAGAACCAGATAAGGATGTGATTTCAATTTTACATTGGCAATTAGTGAAAGCTCCACTGAGCAAAGGATACTTGAGCCTCAAGAATGTAAGAGAGCAAGCCTGAAGGAATATCTGAAGCTTACGGGAGAATTGGGGAAATGAAAGAAAACACTAAGGAATAAGCCCGAAAACATCACTCATAAAGAAAGATACAAAAATTATAAAAGCTAGGTTAAACAAAATCTTAAACATAGGGTAAAATAAAGAAGTCCCAGACATCTCTAATTAGGTTTTCAAAAAGTAGAGAATGAGATTGACACAAGCCACATTTAGAATACTACTAAATTAATTTCCAGAATTTTTTTAACAAAAAGATTTTTCAGATTCAATAAGTACAGTGAATCCTAAGCAGAATAAATGAATTAAATATATTTTTATGTAAAAATAACAAGTTCCACATTTCATTAGTTCTCTATCTTACCTACTTCATTCAGTTTACCTGCAAGTTTCCTTAAAAGTATTTGAATTTGTGACAGTTTTAGAATTGTTAGAATTTTATAGTCATAATCAAGGTGTATTAATTCTTCTCATTAAAAAGTATTTTTATCACGGGGCACTTGTTGAAAGAACTGAAAGCAAGCGTTGGTATTTCTTATTCACTATCTACATCTCTTTCCTCTAACTCTTTTGACTTTGAGAAGAGAAAGCAGATGGAAATGCATAGAGAAAAAATAATCAGGGCTGACTGCTCAAGGTGGGAGAGACTCTGGACTTCATCATTTTGTTTAGAAGAATATAGCTGACTAAGTAAATTTATGATTGTCTTTTACTGTGTGATCTCGGAAAGGCTTATCTGAACAATTTATTTACCCAAGTCTGTGTAACTATGCTAAAAAAAAAAGCAGAAATTATGATTGTAAGTTCCAAATTTCAACATCTGTCTAAGATAGAATTTCTATCTCTCATGACATATCAAGCCACCCCTCTTTTCTTCTCTATTTATTTGGTTAGTATTCACATATTACAGAGATAATTTCTTTGGATGTAGATTTTTCTCTAACATATGCTTATTATTTTTACTAACCCACTATTTTTATTAATCTGAGGCAATTTAGATGGATAAAATTTTACACTTAGATTTCTAATACACAAGACTTCTGATTTACAAAATTACAAATTACATACAGTAATCTATTCTAATAAATAATATCTTCAAACCATACTTTTTCTGGAGGTAGAGACACTACAAAATATTGTGACTGGAAAGTAGGAGGCCTCTAGTAAGTAAAAATTTTCACAATTTTCTCATCCTGATGCATGTAATTTAATTTCAGAAATTAAAGCACAGATTCACTTGGCAGAGAAAATAGAGCTAAGAAATAACCAAGATTTTTTTAAGTTAAAAAGCTCTAAAATGAACTCTTTAAAATAAATTTTTCTTTTCACTAACCTGATTTTGGCCATACTGCTTTTATTATAGAACTTAATGTTCTGTGTCAGAGTTCAACAAGAGAAACAGAACCAATAGGTCCTATATTAAGAGATCTATAGGGCAGGCTACCAGGGAGGATAGGCTGAAAATCCTGGAGCCAAGAGTGAGACTTCTGTCCGAAGGCAGAATTTCTTCTTGGAAGTCTTGACTCTCCTCCTTAAGGACTTTTGACTAGCATAAATCACTGTGCAGGGACAAAGAAGCAGGTAGCCAGGAACTTGTCCCAAAGAGGTCTAGGAACAGTGGGGTGCAGGACCATGTGTGAACTGAGTCTCCAAGTACCCTGGCCAATGTTCCATGTCAACTGGACTTTATTTACAAATCCAAATTCAAAGATGATTTTTTTTTTGAAATTTCAAGATAATAACTGCAAAATATTAGACCCCGAGTACAAAGTCTCCTTCTGACCATGGGCTCTATATAGACTGCATTGGTCACATGCCCATGAAGCTAGTCTTGGGCTTAGCCTATGATAACACAGGCATCCCAGAGGGAAGGACCTCCTAAGGAAAAAGGAGAACATTTACTTAAAAGGGGAAAACACCCTCTTACCAAACTCTATACCATCATAGTGGATTAGCTCTGCACGAATAAAGGGGTGCTAATGCCTGGCGACAGTGACAGGTAGGAGATTAATATAAGACTTGATCCATCTTTTCATCATTCACTTATGTTTATTCAACCAACAAATATGTACTTGTTAGAATTCTGCAATGTACTGTAATGTCTCTGCTAGTTTATAAGGACACAACTAGAAACAGTATGTGGTTTCTTGCTTGGAGAGCCTCACTCTTGAACATACTATTATTATATTCCCTGTAGTTCTTGGAATATTTAGTCAAATGTCCAATGTTTATTTAACATAAAATAAAAGTTAACCTTGAGACTGTAAAAGTAGAACTATAAGTAGCATGTAAATAATGAACCTTAACCTTAAGACAAACTATCTTTTTCTGAATTTATTTCAGCACTCCTGAAAGTTATCGATTCAAGGTATCTATTTTTTTTTTCCTACACAGAAATATTAAACCCACATTGGTGTGATTATCTTGTAAAGAGTCTTACTAATGAAGAAGAAATACCACATATTTAATATTTTAAGTCTTCCTAAATAATTGTCAAAAAATATTCAAAGCGTGGTCGAAAAGTCAGCTGTTTTTAAAAGATAACTTAAAATAACAATAAACGACATTCTTGATATTTTTAAAAGTCAGTATTAGGAATATATTTGATTACAGGTAACAGAGAATACTAATTTGCAGCTTCAATAAATTGGAATTTCTCCTCACATAACAAAATTGCTGAGATAGAGAGATGCTGTCATTGGTTCAGTGGCAGGACATTTTTAGGGTGCCTGTCTCTGAGATTCTAGTAGCCTTCCTTAATGTGTTGCTTCATTCTGTTACAGCTGCAGACATTATATCATTATGGTGGTGAAAACTCAGTCAACATTCATTCTCATTTTTATGGTAAACAAGTTAAAAAATAAATATGTCTTCCTTTTTTTGGTGTTAATCAATTCTAAGATGAAGCATATATTCCAGTTGTTGTGCTAAATAATACTGGGGCTAGACAAAAATAAGTTAACTATTTGTTCCTGGAAGTAATTGCTTCTTGATAAGCTAACTTATGGCAATTGAATCTTGCTTATCGAGGCATACTTTGAGACTCCATTATCATGGTGTTTATCAATTCAAAACTATCATGTCATATGATATACTTTGCATTTTCAGGTCCTAAACCCCTAAAAATATTCTCCTGTAACTTCCTCCTGTTTGGGACACTACTAAGAATCTCTCAGAATCATAGTCTCTCACCCTGTAATCATTTTGTTGATTGGATACATCAGAGCAGAAAGAAGAGTGTTAGCCATGTATGTTCCATTTATCAAGAAATCAAGTATTCCCAGAAATCATTACAGTAAACTATCGTTGGATCTCACTGACCAAAGCTGCCTCTAACTAAAAGGAAAAATGGGGAAATGAGATATCAATCAACTTGTATCACCTGCAGGAAGTGAGGATTCTTTTAGTAAAAGAGAAGGTGAGAAACAAATGGATACTGGATAAGCAACTAAATCATGGATGTCTTTTCCAGAATAATCATGAGTTTCATTCAAAAGAATATAGAATAAAATTTATACTAAAAAATTCAAAATGTAGGACCTTACTGAAGAAAAGTAATGAAATATGAAGTTGGATATTTTTGTAAATGGAAGAAAAGATCTCAGCCATGTCTAGCTCAAATATAATAGCTTAAGTAAAAAAGGAGATCAAAGAGGACTGAGGTATATATGTTCTAATAAAAGTAGCAAACTCTCAGTGAAAGATAAATACCTAGCAAAATAAGAGGCAGAAAACATTTGCTCCTCCTTCATAGTTTAAATTGCAATATTTTTTAGAATTAGTGTCTTTGTGTTAGGAGAGTATGTGTATGTATGCACACAAATATTTGATTCATGAGTTCTACACTGAATAATCAGAATAAAAGCAAATGTCATTGACATTCCTACAATTCAGAATGATGGAGAGATTGAAACAGATTCTAGCTGGGTGACTAAAGATATCAACACAAATAACTAAACATCATACTAAAACTCTCCCCTTTTTCTTCCCACAGTTCTTTCCCCAACCATTTATTCTACCTTCCCCATCTTATACATAAATACATATTGTTTATTAGGTGGCTGAGTGCTCTGAATTGTTTAAAGGTGGGTAGAAATTCTTATGGGGGAGATTGGGAGTGAGACTAAGGAATCTAATATCAAGGAAGCCAGGGAAACCCACAAGGGTCCACCTAACAGATAGTTAAATATCTAAATTAAGTCTCAATGTACATAGAAAAAGTCATAATAATGGCACGCATTTATTGATAAATTGGAGAAATTAGAAGGAATTATATCATAGATGATGGAATATGTAAAGTCAAATATACATTTAAAACTTTTGAAAGAGGTATTGTGGAACAAAAGTGCAGATCATTAAAGAAAAAAGGTGGTCTGCTCCATTAACTGTTTAAATATGTAACCAATAGGTTTAAGAGAAATATTTTTTGTGTTAGTATAAAACCCTGGTTTGAGTTGGAATATCTAGTTCCTTGTTCATTTCCTAGAGCCTCTAATTTGCCATCTCTGAAGAGTTTCCGTGCACAGACACATCACAAACAATGTGAGATCAAGTGCATTTTATATCCTTTGACCCAAGGACAGCAAACTTTTGTGAGCTTAGTTTTTGATTGGTAGATTTTCAACATTTTATTTTTGCCAAGGAGTCTATAAAGTAGCACCATTGAGACTGTCAGCTTCTCTGACAAGATAACTTGAAAGCTGAATTGTGTGAACTAGAGGAGGTTTGAGCTCACCCCAGGCTTGGTGAATTACACAAATAGCAGTTTAATCTGCAGAGAGTCCTAGCCAGTCATAAGAGGAAGCTGAGTCAGTGTTTGGGTGAGGGATATCTTTGTGTTTTTTTCTTTACATGTTGTTGATTAGTTTTGAACTTTTCGAGCTGTCACTAAAGATTCTAAATTTGATATTCTTAAACATCCTAGATTTTCTTAGGTATAATTAAGATTGTATTGTCAGATCAAAGTTTTTAGGGGATATTTGGTACTAATGTTTTACATAAAATTAAAGCAGATTTCATTTTTTAAAAAGAGAATTAACATTAAAAAATAACATCAACTTATGCACATTTCTCATCAAAGCCAATTATTCTTCTTGAAAAAAAAAACATGATGTATTAATGTTAAAAATGAAGTTACTAAAACTATGCAAACATAGTTCAGTTTTATGAAATAAATACAGCCAAATGCCATGTAGTCAGGGCCAAAGGCTCTGTAATCAAACCAACATGGTATAAATGTTATGTTCTGCAATTTATTAATTATATGACCTTGGATAATTTTCTTATACACTCTGATGTGTAGTATCCTCATTTTAAAAATGAAATAACGATACATCTTTAATAATATAGCTATGAGGATTTTTAAAAATTAGGGCATTTGTAAGAAGTAAATAAAATTTGTTGTTTTATAGAAAAATAATGCTGCTGATTGTATGTTCCAAGGAAGCATGAGGACATCATTGGAAATGTAGTTTTTAAGACATTTTATTATACCATAATGGATATTTAGGGTTTAGATTATGAACACAGGTAATATTTTAGCTTAGTGTGATGTAGTATTTGGAATTCGAAAGACAAGATAACTGGAGTGAAGGATTCTGTAAGTAACAAAAGGGGAACAATGAGAGAAGGGTCTGGATAAAAAAGGGACAGACATTAAGTTCAAAATTAAGTTCTGACAATGATGCAGGCCAAAGTGAACTATTTCCCATAAGAAATTTCAGTATCAGAGATAACTGGAGGACACTAAGCTCAGTGGATATAAGGTTGAATATTAAGCTGTTTTCTAGCCTGTGTTGTTACAATAATGCCTGGTTACCTTCAGTCCTTCAGTAAATTTGTCTTTCTGCTCAAATATTTTAAAAGGTTTGTTACAAGAACTAAAAGATAAGAGCAAATGAGAAGGAAGAAAAAATTAGTAGCAAAATGGTAAATTAAAACAGTAATTCAGCAGTGGCAGGAATTTTAAAAGATGCAACTAGGAATACAAGGATAATATGAGATTGATTTGCTCACCTATCCTCCCGTTCTTCCATCTTGGAATTCTTAGGTGGTGTGGAACTTGCTTATCTTCCCACACCAAAGATGACATTTTGCAGATAAGGATAATAAAGAAAACAGTGATTCTGGAAACCTGAAAGACCTGTAGATTCTTAAGTTATACATATAAAATAGATGTCTCCAATACAATGGAAGCTTAAGAAATTCCATAAGTGGAATTTTATGTGTTGTTTTTTCTCACAAAATCACAATACTTACACAGTATTGAATAATTTCTTCTTAAATGAATGCCCATGTTTGACATAGCAGGCCTTAGAATATAGAATATATCACTCTTGTGTATTAGCTCTGCGCTGTGATGCTTCTCATGCATTAATAGTGCCACATATATCAGTCAGCAACTGAATCATCTACCATGGCTCTATTGATGAGAATGAGATTTTGATAGTATTGTTGGGTTTCTTTGGCCATTTTAGAGTCTTTGTAGAGTTATGATAAAGTAATTTAGGATGGCTAATTTAATCATGAAAAGAAAATACGTGGCAAAGAGTTATGGGGTGGCATAGTTAACACAATCTAACACACCAGGTATATTATGAGCTGAATTCTGTCCCTTTCAAAATTAATATGTTGAAATCCTAACATCCAGCACCTCAGAACATGACTATGATTAGAGATAGGGTCTTTAAAGAGATAATTAATTTAAAAGTAGGTCATTAGCATAGGTTCTAATTCACTCTGATTGGTGTCAGATTAGAATGGACACACAAAAGGAAGACCATGTAAAGACACAAGGAGAAGACAGCCATCTACAAGTAAAAAAAAAAAAATGGTTCAGAAAAAAAAAGCACTTATCAGTATCTTCGTCTCAGACTGCTAGCTCCAGGGCTATAAAAAAATAAGTTTTTCATTGTTTAAGCCACCCAGTCTGTGGTACTTTGTTACGGCAGAACTGGAAAACTGATATAGTACCTAATAAATATTTGTTCACTTATTTTTTCACTCATTCAGTCAACACATATTAAGAAACTAATGTATGCCAGTCATTATTTTAGACTCTGAGATACAAGAATGAACAAAAATGGACCTTGTTGACTTGAGATCAACAGGAGACAGAATTACCAAAGACAGCCAATGAGGTACAAACTGGAAAGGTGTTGAGAACAATGACATGGCTAGGTCTGGGTGGTAGACATAAAAAGAGACTGTGTGCAGAATCGAAAGATAAAGAGCCCATAGAGACAACGGTAGGCAAATATGTAAGTGTGTGAATTAAAGTCAGTCAGGGGTATGTATAGTCTTTTATATATATGTAGTTGAGAGGGCAAAAGTCTAATTGTTCTGATAGATCATAGTGCAAATGTTTATTTTTCTTTCTAATATATTTATTTCTGATAAAGATGCATGTAATTTAATATGTTACTTAAATCATATTGTACTCTATATGTTCATAAATATTGTCTCTAAAAGAATCTTAATGGCAAAACTGTCCTCTTTTCCCTCTCATTTTGGTTCTCAGACATAGATTCCTAAATATTATTCCATGTCAAGGATTCTCAGAGAGAGATTCTTGAAATGTGATTTTGAAACTTTCAAACCTACAAAACACTTTTTAAGTCCATGTCATCATTCCCACTGAATACCAAATTCTTATAAATGAGGAGTTTGGCTATAGTGAGGTGTGGGGTTAAAAGCATATTTTCTGAAGACAAAAGATGGCTGTCTTCTTGAAGATCATTTAGAAGATTTCTAAATCTTTTCTCCTAATCATTTGGTTTTTCATGACTTTTCACACTCATTCCTTATGGATATTCTAGTAATCAAACTTCAAAAGGCTTACATTAGAATTGTTAACAAGGGGTATAATAAATGAATCCCAGGTAAAGAAGTATTTTGATTAATACAAAGATACTATTAATTTTAAAGGAAAGGAGCAAATTCAAAACTCCCTCTCTTATATGCTACCACACGGGCAAGGGGACTGTCAAGTTCTTAGGTTTCCTGCTGTTACAACTCAGCCTCATTTTGAGTCTTCTATTAAATGAGAAATAACTTCTTAATGTAAAAATACCCATTGCAATGAGGTAAATTGTGTTTGCAAGCTGGGGGAGGGGCTGCACTCTGACTCAGGCTTAACAGAGCATAGCTGTGTAGTCCTGCATAATTCGCTTAATTTTTGTGAGACCACCCTGCTAAACAGTATAAAAAAGAATTTGAGTGGATTATTCACAGGACTCCTGCCACGTCTAACATTCTATCTTTTCAACTAGGGTTTTATAACAAGAAAATTAAATACCCTGCATGAGAACATCTATTCCCAACCTTAAATAGTTCAATTAAACATAAGATTCTAGAACACTAAAATTTTTGTGGTTAAAAGGCCTATAATAGAACATACAAAAATGAGCTATAAAATGATAAAAACACTTTGTGAAAATATACGTATCCAAATTCATTTAGTTGCAAGTTATAGAAAATCTAACTCAAACTTGGTAAACCAAATAAGCAGGGGTTGGGGGATAATTTAATTGGCTTATGTACTCCTGCAGCTCAAGGGCAAATTTAGTCCCATGGCTATCTTTACCTAAAAACTCAAGACCTAATATCACTTTCTTGACTCCTTAAAGTTGTTATCATTTTTAGAAGTTCCTCTTTGAGTTCTGTGTTGTCTGCCAGAAACTTGTAAAGCTTTCTGTTATGGCCTGAATTTTTGTTCCCCTAAAATTCATATAATAATAATTCTAACCCCTGAAGGTGATAATATTAATAGGTAGGGGCATTTGGGGTGATTAGATTATGACAGTGGAGACCTCATTAATTGCTCTTAAAAGATCCCACAAAGCTTCCTAGTTCTATGTAACATAGAAAAGGGCCATCACACAACTTTAATCTCAGACTTTAGCCTCCAGAACTGTAAGAAATAAATTTTTGTAGTTTATAAGCTATCCATCCTGTGGTAAAGGAGCCCAAACGGACTAAGGCATTCTCCTATCTTATAGGGAAAAATTCACAATCCTTATATCTCAAGCACACACACACACACACAATAAAAAATGCACCTAAGTACACAATTAAGTTCCTTTGGTTCTGATTGGCAGGACTTACTTAATGTTTCCTCCTCTGAATGCATTATGGTGACCAGGAAGAATGGAAATGTGGGTGACTCTTAGAAAGAAGGAAGCAAAAAATGGTTGCTGGAGAGACAACCAATGTATGTCCCATAACAGCATCTATAAACTTTTTTTTTTGTTTTTGTTATTTGTTTCAAATTTAAGTTTGCAGATGATAGAATAGGCATAATTCTAGTAAGGAATATAAATGAAGAATCTGGAGGACCTGATAAAGTGCAAAGAAAATTTATATAGCCATTGTATATTTTTCCACCGAGGAACTCTGAAAGATCAGAGGGCCTAATGGAGCTTAATAGTTAACAGTAATATCAGTGTTTTCTACAAAACATTGAGTTATATTCATCTTTTATTAAAATAGCTGATGACAGAAACTTGCAAATAGTTCATAGTAATTTTGAGACTCTTTGGTGTGCTTTTAAAAAACTAACTATTTGACTTAAAAATGAACCAGGAAATTAGTGTTATATTATAAAACAGTTGATATGGTCTTGTGGTCCCTTTTATGAAAGAAATTTTGATGTCTTTAAAAAAATATTCAATTTCTTGTTCATAAAAATATGCTTCTATTCTGCTGGTCAACAAACTGTTTCAACAACTTTGCTTCTACATTATTTTTTAAGCCCAACATTTTGCCTTATCAGTTGATATAGAATTTATGTGATCATTATGATCTAGAATACAAAAACATCCAAGTTTGTCATTGAAAATCTTAGCTTAGATTTCTGTTCTTCCAAGCATCTTCTCTTACATCATAATATGAAGAAATAATTAATTCAGTATTTTTTTTAATGCCCTAAAAGGAGTAGTAAGGTTATGTTGCTTATGATGATGGAAGTTTTAGCAATAAAGTAAAATAAATCACATTTACTGGATTTGTAGTTATTTGATAATAGTATAATTTGATTTATGTAAATTTAAACACATATATAGGAACCAAGATTATGATATTAAAATGTCAATTAGTCTTATAACTTTCATAGTGAAATCAACTCAAAAATTACATATTTTTATATTCATAAATTTATTTTAACTATTTTAACTTTTATCTGATTTAATCTCTCCCAATTATTTTAAAGATTAAAGTGTACCTACTTTGAATAATAAAAAATTAATCTCACCTGATCTGATAATCACCATTTTAATAATCTATTGCCAACATATAGAACAATTGAGGTAATTTAGTTGTTTCTTGTGTGTGATCCACCTGCTTTGTAAGTTTTTAGCATGAGTCCAATATTTACTACCTAATTAGATCATGTTACTCAAATTTTAAGTTACATCTTATTTATGTTTAAATATTAATTAAAATGCTAGACTTGTTAAAATTTAAAACCAATGTTTTGAGTTTAATCTGAAAAGCAAAATTAATTTCTTTCAACAGTAACATTTCTTTTTAGCACTCACTTTCTATTCTTCTGATATAAAAAAACTAGATTTTCTTTAAGGAACTTTCCTATCCTTTCTTATTTTTCTTTATTTCATGTTATTGGGTGTGTTCCCATTTTTGAAGGTAGGTGTAACAGATTGGAGCCAGTGAGATGCAAATGTTTTTTCCTGGGAACTTTATAAAACAGAAGCTCTTTTTTTTTCTCTAGTTTTTCATTCAGATAGAGCAGCATAAAAATATAAGGTCTCAAGCTAATGTATTTATTTTTATACAAAGAAAAAGGAACCTGATACTACAAATAGACCACCTCAATAAACCTGAGAATGAATCTAATAGCAAAGAATGGTGTAGAAAGAAAAGCAAAGTTCTTCATAATATTGTATTCTCTAGTGCATCAAACTTTTCCTAAAATAAGTTCTACTGAAGATATTTTTAATCCAATGAGCCAATAAAATCCTTTTTTAGAAACCTCCCAACAAGAGTTCGATTTTGTTTTCAGTTCTGTTTACTACCCTGAGGTAAATCTTAATTATTTTATTCCCTAATTTTTAAACTCTACATATTCCTACCTAATACTTCCATGTCAAGATATATCATTCGTACAGTAGTAATATCATGCTACTATCTAGACAATCACCCAGAGAAGCTAACTTCTTCAGAGGTTTTTCATTGTAGAGATTAATTTTACTAGTTTTTAAATTTCATATAAATAGAACCATATAGTATGAACTATTTTCTGTCTTTTTGCTGTCAAAAGGCTATTTCTGAGATTTCTTCATGTTGTTGCATTTATTAACAATGTGTTTCTGTTTACTGATCAGTAATATTCTATTATGTGAATATACCATTTTTTTTCATTCTCCTATTAATGAACATTTAGTTGTTTCCAGTCTTTAACTGTTACGAATAAAACCGCTATGAGCATTCATGTACGAATCTTCGAGTGAGCATATGTTTTGCCTTTGTTTGTTCACTTGTTTTTCTTTTTATTTTGGTTTGTTTTCACTCTTGCTGCCCTTTTTGGTTTTAATTTAACATTTTGTACAATTCCATTTTCTCTCCTCCTTCAGAATATCAATTACAGGACCTTTTAAAAATGTTTTATTGGTTGTCTTAGAGTTTGCAATATATACTTACAACTAATGTAAATTCCCCTTTAAATAATGCTATACTACTTCATGGGTACTGTTTCTACTTTACAATAGAGTATTCTCAATTTCTCCCTTTAACCCCCTATAATATTGCTATTGTTCATCTCACTTCTAAGCTACAATCACTAGATACCTTGTTGCTATTATTATTCTAAATAGATGGTTATCTGTTATATCAATTAATAATAAGAAAAAAATTATCATACGTCATATATTCTCAAACATTCTTCCTTTTTTATGTAGATCTAGGTTCTTTACCTATTTTTTTCTTCTTTCTGAATAACTTCTTTTCACATGTTTTTGCAAGGCAGGTAGCAACAAATTCCCTCAATATTTGTTTATCTGTCAGTCTCTATTTCTCCTTCACTTTTAAAGGATAAATTCACTAGATAAAAATTTCTACGTTGGTGGAATTTTCTTTCAGTACTTTAAATATTTCACTGCAGTCTCTCTTTTCTTGCATATTTTTAAAAGAGATGTCAAATATAATTCTTTGTTTTTACATAAGTAAGGTGTTCCTACACACACACACACACACACACACACACACACACACACACACACACACACATTCTGGCTTTTTTCAGAATTTTTTTTGTTATCTTATTTTTTGTAGTTTGAAGATGATATGCCTAAGTGTAGTTTTGGGGCATTTATCTTGCTTGGTGTTCTCTAAGCTTCCTGGATCTGTGGTTAATTTGAGAAAATTAACATTACATCAATAGTAATTTGGGGAAATTCTCAGTCATTACTATTTTAAATATTTCTTCTGTTTCTTTTTCTCTCCTTCTATTGATAGTCTTATTACCTCTATGTTACACTTTTATAGTTATTCACCAGTATTTGGATATTCTGTTCTGGTTTTTTATTTGTTTGTTTTCAGTTTTTGTTCTCTTTGCTTTTTGTTTTTCAAGAATTCTATTGCTATATCCTCTAGTTCATAAATGTTCTCATCAGCCATGTCCAGTCTACAAATAAGGCTATCAAAGACATTCTTTATTTCCGTTACAGTGTTTTATTTTTAATGTCTAGCATTATTTTTTTATTCTTTCTTGGAATTTCCATCTCTTTGCTTACATTACCCACCTGTTCTTGCATACTATCTACATTATCCATTAAAATCCTTTAGCATGTTAGTTATTTTATATTTAGGGTTTAATAATTCCAACATCCTTGCTATCTCTGATTCTGAAACTTGCTCTGTATCTTCAAATTTTATTGTTTATTTTTGGTATGCCTTGTAAATTTTTTTGATAGCTGTAAATAACATACTAAGTAAAACGAATTGCTGTAAATAGGCCTTTATTATATACACATATATTATTAAACATTATATATGATGTGGTGGTAAGGTGTAGTGGAGGGAAAGCCTTCTATACTTCTATTATTAGGTCTTAGTTCTTTATAAGCCTGTGTTTCTGAACTATAAACTTCTCACTTCATAAAGTGTTACTCAGTTTGTTTGGTTTTTTTTTTTCCTCCCCATTTAGATGGGGTAAAATGGCTAGAGTAGACTGGAATTGGGTATATTTCTTCTCCCACATGGAAGGCTAGAGCAAGCTGGATATTTCTCTTCTCAAGGTCAGTTAAGCTCTGATAATACTCCCATCAGTTTAGGCTCAGATTAACTAGTTTCTCTGGAGAGCAGACCTTGTTAAGAACAGACTGCTCTGGCATATTTTAAAATGATACCTTTTCATCTCCTTTGCCAGAAGCTCAAGGTGGTTCCCACCCCCCTCCCCCCAATATTTACCATAGGAATCTTGTCCAACTTGTGGAGGTAAATATTGTGGTCTCCTCGTGACTTGATATCCCTGGAATTTTTAACTCTCAACTTGTTCACACTGAGACTCTGGCAATTTATCAGTTATAATTTGGGTTTTCCAACCCCAGCACTGGTTCCCATGACAGTTTTGTTCATGAATCTGTGTGTAGGGAAGCTGCAATTCCCTGGATTTTCTTGTCATTCTTTCCATTCTTGGGGGCCACAGTTTGCCCTTTGCCCTTCTCACTATAATGGAGTTGTTGGTTTTTCAGTTCGTTTACCCTTTTTGTTTTCTTTAGGACACAGTGGTGACTTCCAAGCTCCTTACATGCAGAACTGAAAACTAGAAATCTCAATTATCTTTTCATTAAACTTATTTTAATTAACCCGTTGAGTGTGCTATCTCAAGAGGTACCAAGATCCTAATAGAAACAAATTATATAAAAATATTAATTTTATTTCTTATTCAAAAGTGAGTTTATTTTAAAGTTAATGTAACTGGTACTAAGATTAAGATGACTTACGAGACATAATTATAAAGCATCTCTATTTTTATTTTCTATTGTCTTTGAAATGTACTCTGAAAAGTCAGTTCTTATTTTGTATAGCATGAAAACTTGGGTAGGTTCCATGACTTTTATGGCCATTTTAAGATTTAAAAATAAAATCCTATTTGATATTGCAAAACTGTCAATTCAGCAATTAAAATGGGAAGCTTTGTTCCTTCAAAGCCTCAGATTTGATTTAACTTTGAAGATGTGTCAGCTCTCTCCCACATTTAGTTCTGTTATACATAGGAAGTCTAGAGTCTAGAGGTGGTTTTTGGTTAGTTACTTCCTCTTTTTCCATAGATATTGCCTCTTCTTTATCTTGCCACATTTAACACCTTTTCCAATAATGTCATGAGCTACTTTTCCAATAATGTCATGAGCTAGTTTATCCTTTCTCTGGACAAATCAATTATTTAAAATATAATCCCATTTTTATGGTTTGTTTTATGTTTTTCTTTCTTTTTCTTTTATCACCTTTCTTTCTTTCTTTCTCTCTTTCTCTCTCTCTTTCTTTCTTTCTTTCTTTCTTTCTTTCTTTCTTTCTTTCTTTCTTTCTCTCTTTCTTTCTTTCTTTCTTTTTATTTTTGAGACTTACATTTATATTACCTATGATTGCCTTGATGGGGGTGACACTTTCTCTTTTGGCTTATAGTTCACATCTCCTCTTGCAATCCCTGCACCTCTAGCAATAGGTCCAGCATTTTTCTGCCATCTATTCATTAATCTTTTTAAATGGTCTTTTCTTTGATGGGATTAAAGATGAACCTATAATTTATGTCTCTGCTTTGTGTCTGAAATCTGGACCATAGAAATCTCTTATATATTCTTTCTACTTATTATTTTTGAAGTTTAATACTTTAAAAAAATGTAGATCTGCTCTCTTTAGGATATATATCTTTATTCAATCTCTTGACCTTTAGATTTTGATGTAAATCAAATACCAGTTCATTGAATATCCCAAATTCCACAAAATATATATTAAGTTCTCAGAAGAGTTTTTGTTTGGGTTTTTTGTTTTTGTTTTCATTTTTTTTTTTTTTTAGAATTATCTTTCCTGAGGTAACAGTGAAAGTCAGGAATTTGCCACTCTTCATTCTTGAGGAAGGTGAGATTCTAATAGATTTATTTTAAAAATCCTTCCCTGACCCTATTTTGACTCCTGATCATTTTGCATTTTTCTTGTTTGTGAAAGGTTTAGCAGTTTGGGGATAATTTTTTTTTTTTAATTTTGCTTCACAATATGACATGTCATTCTGAATTATGGTATTTATTTTTTGTTGTTGTTCTTTTGGTCCCTCAATGAAAACTTCGATTTAATATGCTTCTACAGTTTCATTTTCCTCTTATCATTGCCACATACTACATCACTTTTTACATTTCTTTTGTGCTGTTGTTGAATAAGTTCATTTCTTATTTTTGTAAAGAAAATATGGTGTATTATGGCTTTATTTTACTTTCCTTATATTGAAACTATTCTTGCATTATACAGGATCATTTGTTCACATTTTCTTCAAACCACATTTTTTAGCTGATTTGGGATATAATTCAAGTCCCCTTTTCACCCCTTGTCAAGTCTCAATCAAGACATGATTGCAAATGGCAAAGAAGGGCAGAGAGAGAATAAAAAACATTTTTATTTTCTTTTTCTTCTAATCAGACAATGATTCCAGGGTTCTCCAGCGTTTTTCATTGTGAATTTTTCATATATTAATGACTAAATTATGCATTATTATTTACTATTTTACTCTTATTCATGGTTAAATAATAGAATTGCTTCATCTGGCTTATCTCTCTACTTGTGCTACAGTGACCAATTTTCGAAGTCTATCTTGCTCCACAGAGAAGAGAAAACTTCCTTTGGTGTTCTGCTCATACTGAGAAGAGTGCTTAGAACATAAGCAAAGGGCTGACAACCAAAAGCCCTATTCCAGAATCATCATCTGATGTTTACTTGATTTAGTGTTGTTTAAGCCTATTCTCTTATACTTCATTCCGATAGAATAGTTTGGTTTTATTGTCTGGATTAATTTCTCCCATTGTTCTCTTGAGCTTAAGGTAGAATCCTGAATTATAAAGCACAGGTTTTCAGGGCTGCAATTTAATAATAAAAAAAAAATGTTTAAATTATATCTAACTAAATATTTATTTTATAATTAATGTAATGAATCTTGGAAAGATTGATGCTTTCTCAAACTCAGGCTAGAAAATAAATTAGCTGTCTTTACTTGCAGGCAAAATATATATATATATAATATATATATATTATATATATTATATATATATTAATATATATATATAATATATATATATTATATATATTATATATATATTAATATATATATAATGTTATTACACACTTTTGATTGTTTTTTATATATTTACATCTACTTCTGTTTGTGCTCATCTGCTTTACTGGTCTAAATTTTTTTATTTCTCCTTTTATTTGTATTTTCAAACCACAGTTCTCATGGACTGTTTTTTTCTGTCACAGATCTCAAGTCATGTACTTGGCTGTCATACTTTTTTTTTCTTATTCATTAATGTTTGTTGTGAAACCACTCTCACTACACTTATCCCCAGTATTCATATTAGCGACATTATACGCATAATCTTTCTCTCTTCCTCTTCATCAATCAAAGAATAACTATGATTATAATATTGTGTTTAGGTGACTTACCCTCTCCTACTGCTCTATCTAGACACTGGTTACTAGATTTAGTTCTTGATCTACTTGACTTCACCTGCCACTTCATCACTCACACTGTTGATTGTGCAGTAGACAAATCACAAGAGATTTTGTCAGAGATAGACTGTGTTAATGGATTTTCTACAGTGTTAGGATTGCCAAGTGAAATATAGAATGCTCAGTTAAATTTGCTTTTCAGATAAACATACTAAAAATGATACATTGCTTATCTGAAATTCAAATATCTTATATATATACTTATTTGGTAAATCAGGCAACCTTACAAAGAGAACATCCTTTGTTAAAAATTTTTATCTCAATATAATCACGTTACATAATTTTTCTTCTTTCTACCCTAAATTATATTGTATTCAATTCTGTGTACTTCAATTAGATTTAGTTCCTATGAATTCTCCTCATTCTGTTTATGTGTTTACTATTGCAAGAGCTATGACTCTGGAAAAAGGTAACCTGATTATTGATATGATATAATTTCTTTGCCTAAGCACTTCTATTCACTTATGGCTGAGCATAAGATTAGTTATTTAAGCTGTACATATCTTATTGTCTGTGTTTCATCTCGATCTCAGCAGAAAACAGATAGAACAATTATATCATTAGGTTAAGTTAATAAAAAGACTTTTTAAAAGAGATTCAGACTAGGTTAAGAGACCTAAGACAAATTGCGAAGTCCCAGAAACTGTCAGTGACTAATATTTGTTAACATTTCTATGCCTGAAAACATGGGGTACCCAGAATCCAGTAAAAGCTATAGCCCTAGAAGAGAAACCACCTAAAAGGTACAGTATTAATAGCTGGGAAAATAATTTTTTCTTCAAACCTGGCAGCAAGAGAGCCGAGAGAACAGTTATCCCAATCTCTCTCTCCTGTTCCTCAGATGATTGTGTACTCCATTATCCAATCCCAGGTGGTAGCCAGAGGGCAAGGAAGCCCAAGTGATGAAATTCATGAAATGAATCTAAACAATAAATGGCTCAAAACAATCAAATATATATATATATATATATATATATATATATATATATATATATATACACACATACAATTAAAATGTTTAAATATATCCATAAAAAAACATAAGAAAACCATTTTCCCCAAATCAAATATCTAATTCTAGATATAAAATAATGTTGCTTTTCATTAAATAGTGAGCTCTTTAGAAATTAGTTAAGATGTTTTTCACAAGTGGACTTTTAGTTCATAATGTAAAATGGTCAGGGAACTTATTATTTTTTAAAAGATGTGTTGAATGATAATAGCAAATGTTCTCTGAGAGAGGTACAGAAATTAAAAGCTCCAGGTATTATTGATGGAATTGTAATTTTGTACATCTTTGTGAAGAACAACTTGGTATATAACATAGTATCAAACATTTTAATGTGTCTAGACCTATATCTGAAAATTAATGTGTAGAAATTTATTCTAAGAAAATTACCAGACAAAAATATATAGTGAATATAATATAAATGTGTATATATGAGAATATGTATTCATGGTTACAAAACTTGGAAGCAACTTAAATGTATTAATAGATTATTTAAATAAATAAATTATGGTACATCTATAAAATACTATGCTGTCAAAGTGCTTTTGATTTTACCATGCATGTACAGTATACATTTTAAATTTAAAAATTATAAAGTAGAATATAATGAAAGACTTCACTTATACATTGTCTTTTCCTGAGTGTCACATAAATGGAATCATAGAGTATGCAACCTTTTGCATTTGGTGTCTTTCACTTAGCATGTTTTTGAGATTTAGTCACATTTTTACATCTATAAGTAGTTTATTCACTTTTGTTACTGAATAATGTTCCATCATATGGCTTTATCATAACTTGCTTATACTTTCAATAGTGAATGGGCATGTGGGTTGTTTCTTTAAGGTTTTAAAAAACTGTTCTAAATAGTCATATACAGATTTTTGTGTAGATAAGGTTTTCCCCCTCCCCTGCTTGGATAGATACCTAGGAGTAGAATGTCTATATCATACGGTCAGCATATATGTAATTTTATTTCAGAAAACTACAAAACTCTTTTGAAAATAACTGTACCATTTTGCCATTCCCATCAGCAATATATGAGAGTTATAGCTTATTTTTGAATGTTTTACAAAGAGTATTCATTCCTCTTATAAATAATAAAATAAATCAAATAATAAAATAAAACTATTTCTATTTAGGTAACAAAATATTTTTTTATGAGGAAAATAACTTTGGGGCTCAAGTTGAAAGCAAAAATATAAAAGCCATTAATATGTGTTGTATTGATACACTAAAATAAAACAACAGAAAGACCTGCAAATAAAAATATCGGGGCAATTTTTACATTATAAATAGATAGTAATTATTATATTAGTTATTTCTATTCACCAAAACTTAATAGTTAATATCATACTCAATTGACACTTACAGATATTTTATTGTAGAAAATAAACATTGTGAAAAGCTTTTTCTATTGGTCTAGTTCTCCACTCAGGATTTAATGCTTTTCTGATTGTAGGACTCTTCAGTTGTTGATTTCCATCTCCGTAGTTCTCTTTCAGCACCAGAGAGCACAGCTAAAACTCAGGAATATTTTCTTCATCTTTATTTTTTTTCCCTAAACTTTTATTATATAAAAAAAACCTTCACTATGTTATTGCCATCTGCTCTATTTCCATTTTTCATTTCAAATTCTATTTTTTCTTTTGTTAATCAGTCCCCACAGAAATGACTCAAAATTCTCACACACTGAAAATGGAATTTTTATACTAGCATGCTATGTGCCGAAATTTGCAGTTAAATATTATTCTACTTTCCCATGACTTACCAGGGTGCATTTCAATATCAAAGTGGGAAGAAGGATGTTAACTGTGTATGACCGTTTGTTTTATTCTTATCCAAGGGTGTTGTTTTTCTCTATGTACTATTGTCACTAAATAAGTATTGATTTGGTTATCTTATATTATAAGAGAAGATACACAACATATTTTCTAAAGAGGACTATGTCCCAATTATTTCAACTTGGTATGGTTTCATCTCTCAGATCTGTGGCTTACTCTCCTACTTACTAGAAGTTGCTTTGAAATTTATCATGGTACTCTCAAAGACTATGAAAGGTCACTCTGCCCATGCCTGCTTTCTCCAAGTAGTGTGTCAGTCCTAACTATAGTGGGTAATGTGGCAAGAATCATTTGTTAGAGACAGGTAAAACCATCACATGTAACCTACTACTTGCCCTCTGATCATCCACTGAGCTCTAGCTATATAAATTACTTTACTGAGTTCAGTATACATTTTACTAGTGCAGTTCCCCATTCTATTGCATAGAATGTATTTGCTAACCCATTAAGTAAAATTGCTTATAGATGTAGTTTTTTATGGCTTTTTAAATGTTAATGTATGGCTTGTTAAATGTTAAAGTGGCAAATAGCTTATGGAAGCTCATATGTACTAAATTTCATTTTGTAGCCCTTAGAATTTAAAGAAAAAATTCATATTTGTCAAGCTAAGATTTTTATAAACTTACTGCTTATAATAAATGATTGTACAAAAGAAATTAGGGTAATTATAAGATAATGTCAATGACACATTAAATGGTCACTATAAAAGAATAACAACCATCCTCTTGCTAATAAGTTACAGAAGAAAAATATTATGAAATATAAGAATTATGAATTTTAACTATTGCTATAAACAGAGAATATAGTTTTTTGGGTCATTTTACCAGATATATGTTCTTCTATATAGGGCTGCTTACAATTTCTATTTACTCCAATATTTATTGTAGATAAGTGCAGTGAATTTTTTTCTGAGCTTTTCTAGCTCTTACCACTACTTATATTATTCATGACACAGTAGGATAATCATAAAATGAATGAAATCAAAGCTCAGAGCAACTTTTGATATTAAATCTTATGGTCATCATTGAAGGTTTGGCATTAAATTTAACTCTAGACCCTTTTAAAAATATGGATGGCTAGCTTCCAATTATTGAAATACTCTTGAGAGCTGAGACCCAGGTATACATACTTTTAAAGTGTCCCAGGTTATTCTGACATGCTACCTACATTAAGAATCTTTTTATCCTTTTAATTAATAATTTATAAATAGTAAAACCAGTACCCAGAATTTTAAGAGATTTACTCAATGTTAAATTGCTAATGAGAACTAGAACTAAAATTAAAAGTATGTTTACTCCTGAGGGGATTCAGTCAAGATGGTGGGCTAGGTACTCAATCAATGGAGATTTTTACTCCTGCTGACATTATTATGAATGTTACTATTTTCATAAATATTTATCTAATAAAGTTATAAATGTTATAGCAATAAAAATAATATGTTTACTCCTTATTTTTGTCATGGATAATATAGATTAATCTTTAATCAACACCAACCATATTAATAGGATATCAGAAGATGAGCATCAACCTTTTCCCAATTCATGGACACTTCTAGGCAGTGATGTTAATAGATAAAACAGGCAAGATAAGATGAATGTTTAACTACAGCTATTAATTTTTCAGGGCTGTGGTAACAAAGTATCACAAACTGGGTGGCTAGAATAACAGAAATTTATTGACTCAGTTCAAAAAACCAGAATTTCAAGATTCAGGCATTGGCAGAGATGGTTTCTCCTGATGATTGTGAGGGCGAATATGTTTTATGACTTTCTTGTATTTTATGGTTGTTTTCTGACAGTCTTTGGTGTTCCTCGGCTTTAGATGCATCACTTTAATCTGCACCATCATGTTGACATGGCATTCTTTCAGGTGCATGTCTGTCTCTAGATCCAAATTTCCTTTATTATAAGGACAGCATTCATACTGAATCCGGGCCTGGACTAATGAATTTAACTTGACTAAAGACCCTATTTCCAAATAAAGTCACATTCTGAGGTGCTGGGTTAGAGCTTCAACATATCTACACAGAGACTGTGGGACAATCAGTAGCCCAGCAGACTCAGAGACTGTCTTTTTTAACACAGGTTTATCCTTTATAATAAGTTCAAATTATTTACTTCATAACATCATTCCTCTCTGAGACACACAACCTTTGAAAATTTCACCTTAGTTCTTCCTCCAAAGAGGAAATTTAGAATCCTGTAGCTCATCCTTTAATTAGTGTATATTTAACATACTTTTAAAAAATAACATCATTAGCATAATGTAAAAATCTAATAACCTGGGTAATGATTAGTCCAACTTGAAAGAGATTTTCAAACTTTATAAGAGAACTAATATGGGTTTTCCTTCTTTTATTCTTGTGGTTGTTTTCTAGTTAACTCTCTTTCTCCATGAGGTCTAGCGGACCTCTACAGTTTGATCCAAAATAAACTAATTTAAGCCATTGTATTTCTGCATGTTCTTCTGTTTTATTATATAATCATCTAACTTTATGAATTTTTGTCTACTCAACACATTACTCCTTTCACCTTGTATAGCAGAACGTTTTATTCATCTAAAAACATCATCTCTCTACTTGGAATTGCTTTTCTTTCAGCTTCACAAATTTGGTCCCCCCAAAATGCCATGTTCTCACTTGATTTTACTCAACAAGAAAACCACAATAGATTGGCCTAGTAGTTTTTAATCTCAACTAACTGAAACTTATCTCAGGACTTTTGAATTTGAGACTAAATATTCTGTCATTTAGTCTTCCTCCACTAACAAAAGTTATATTCTAAATTCTGTTACTGGCAATGTTTTTTTTTCTAAAATAATTCAGGAAGTTCCAGCTGATAATAACAGAAAATTCAATTCAGAAGATATAAGTAACAATGAAATCCACTATTGTGCAAAATAGTAGTTCAAAGCAGTGCTACTACAAGGTATATTAATTTAATAACTCGATTATATCATCATAAATGTTTCCATTATTTCATTCTATCACTCTTGAGATTAGCTTTATTTTTAGGCTTGCAGTAAAATGTCTGTGCCAGTTCAGGGCATCTTATCCAGAAACGATGCCATCCAGCAACAAATAAATCAACTCCCATAGTAAGTTTAATTTCAAAGACAAGGGGAACTTTTTAAAACCACCCAGCCAATTTTTCATTGTATTAGTCAAAATTATATACTAACCCCAGGCCTGAACTAACTACTGTCAAGGGAATGAATTCAAATATAGTTGGTTTAAGGTCAGTCAGATTAACTCTCTAGGGCTGAGGATAAAGCAGCTTCTCTCGATATTTATGGCCATGCAAAAAAGAACATACATATTATCAAAACCAGGATCGTTAACAAGAAAGAGAATAAATGTTGGGTAAATTATTAAAACTCTATGTTAATCCTTCAATATAAAAAAAGTTTCTATGTGTTGAAACAGAATGCAGCCACCACAGGTATACAAACACCTGATCATTTTAAGGACCTTAGTTCCAACTCATCTCTAAGTCCAGTGGCATTTCTTTTCATTCCACAACATTTTTAATGTTGCTTTTGTTTATGCTTTATTGGATTCTATGAGCATATAAATATTTTTTCCTCCCTATGCTTTTTAAAATAGGGTTTCTGTCACTAGTAACAAAACTAACAGACTTTACCATATTGTAAATTTATTGAACTGATATTTGAATTTGTAATTTTTTTGTGGTTGAAAATTTTCTTGCCATTTTTTATATAGAAGTAGGCTTTATATCTTCTACCAACTTAATTATATCCAAATATACCGAGATATAAGGTTAAATGTATTGACCATTTCTTCAGGATACCTTATGAGCACTTTTCTATTTCTATTGTAAAACTAACATGTAATTTTTTTTATCATTTATAAATGTGATATTTGTGCCAATTCTAGGTTTTTTTTTTTGATCACTTATGAGGTTAGAAAAGCTGTTGGTAAGTCATGTGAGAATCATTATCTTTTCTCTAAAGAAGAGCCTGACTCTAATAACCACACCCTCTATTAAATATTTGCATTTCATTCTTAACTTATATGATGCAATTTACACCTCAACATTTAATGTTATAAAATTATGATAAAAATATCAGAATTTCTACTCTTTTTTTCTTATAGATGGAATAAATTTAAATCTACAAACTGTGTTAAGCTGTTAATGGTCTCCTATGGGTTTAATTTCTTACTCGTGACTCTTCACTGATTTTTTTACAGTTTAGGTGAAACATATTTTGCAAATTATGCTTATAAGCATGACAGTTTTTCTGTGAACTTCAGTTAGTCTACTCCAGAGTTGTGTACTATAAGACAGGGAAACTTCTCATATGAACAATAATTTTGATTCTACTCTGCTTAGTGGTTTTCATTTGATTTAAAAAAAATGAATTCACCTTATGCTGTTGATTTTAATTTTAAAGGAAATAATAGCAAAGACAAAGCTTATTTTCCATGAATGAGGAATATGCCTGCACCTTCTCTTTCTACCCTTTGGCATTCAAACCATTTACCATATTTGTTAAATCTTTCTGTTCTGCTGATTTTCAGTTTTATATTCCATCAGGGATGCTAGACACATTCATATTAAAACCTACTGAAACGAATATGTAAATTGTTTAAAATAAAAGTCATATTTTTTTGACTTTTTAATTGGAGACTTCTATTCAAGTGCTATCACATTTAAGTAAGAGATTAAGTATGGGAATGGGGCTAGTGATATTTGATAGTATAAAAATTTTGGATTAGAGGAGATCTTAATAATTTAATTATGATGTTAAAATTTTTATATAAACTTAAGATTAAAGTAGTTCTCAATGGCTGAATAAACGATAATTATTTGCAGTAAGTGCGTATGTAAACAAGCCATCTTAACTTTAAAAAGTCAAGAAATAAGCTAATGATCATTGCAGGAACTTTAATGATCATATAGGGAAGACATTTCTGAATTAAAGGCATGTATCATGTCAATAGCTTCTCCTAGACCAGAGGTCTGCAATCTATAGCCCACTTGTCAAATCTGAGCAAAACTCATTGTATTTATTGAAATACAGCCAAATCCACTTATTTACATATTGTCCATGGTTACTGTCTTGTTGCAATGGCAGAGTTAAGTTGCTATGAGACCATATGGCCTACAATCTAAAAGATTTACTACCTGACCCTTTACAGAAAATGTTTAATGATCCCTTTCTTAGATAAATCCCTATTAGAATGTTGTAAGACTATTGAATTTGTACAAATGCAAAATTTAATGAGCATATGTTATTCACTGAATTAGAGGCATTCTTAAAAAGATAAAAGAGAAAGCTAGGTTTGTCAACAATAGGAGGATGTAGAATTTGTTATTTCCTTTTGACCTCAATAAAATTAAATAAACCATGCAGTCCTCCATAGCCTATTTCTTTGATCATGCTATAGCTAGTATGCAGGTTAGACCTCAGGCTGATGACAAAGAAAAACACTAAATAACAAAATGCACAAGGACAAAATTATTTAATAGGAG
This sequence comes from Macroglossus sobrinus, assembly GCA_004027375.1. Classification (NCBI taxonomy): domain Eukaryota; kingdom Metazoa; phylum Chordata; class Mammalia; order Chiroptera; family Pteropodidae; genus Macroglossus; species Macroglossus sobrinus. Next base: position 236,640 of record PVKZ01000507.1, read on the forward strand.
AGGGAAATAACATATTCCTAGTAAATTTAAAGAATTATCACATAAAGAGTACATATCTTATTTAGTCCATGCCTCTCTTCCAAAAGAGAAATAATTAGGATCACTTTTAAAAACTGAAATAATTCAATCTTGTATTTAAAATTCATCACTGGATGAGGGTTACTTCATAATTAGGTGTCTATTAAGGTTAAATGAATTCTAAATATTTCATATTTTTAAATGAAAGTATTATATTCAATCGACACATTTTTTCCCCAATAGTGAGGAAATATTTGAATAATACTAATTGTGCATTCAAATTATCAGGCTTTCTTTAGATGGCATTGCAAATTATACTTTTTTTTAGAAAGGAAGTGTTCTCAATTTGTGATTTCAATCACAAAATTCAATATATGCCCAGTCACTACTTTGTAAAACAGGATATGCCCTTACTTTACTAATTATTTTTATGTTTGCCTTGTGTTAAACAGTTGCTTTTCTTGAAATAAGTTTTAATTTGGGATTAGTAGTATAGCAGTTAGAAATTTTAGTCAGATGCTTATAAATGACATTTAATTGCAGTAGTTTAGACACACATATATTGTTATTTTTTGTTTGTTTGTTTGTTTTAGTTACATCAAGATAGAGGGTTCTTGATGTTGATTCTGCAACTCAAGAATTCCAGAAAAAAGAGGAAAAATGCCTCTGCAATTCTCTTGATATTTCCCTCTCAGAACTTATCACACATAGTGTGTGCAGAACTGCACGAATAAAGAAACTTCAGGGAAAAGATGAAATGAATATTAAATATGAGCTGCCGAAGAGAGCACAAGATGTTATTTTTTAGTTCCAAAGAGACCAATGAGTAATTTTCAGGAGGCAATTGGAAATACATGTTAAAGTGAGAAGAGACTGGAATTAATTTTTATTGAGGCGATGGTTGAAGATTACCATTTTAAGAAGTTTGAGAGAGAGGTAACCCAATTGAAACCCTTTATTGAAATAAACTCTGGAGCAGATTTTCTGTAGGGAAAATTTTTTCTTTCTAAAAAGGGGATCATTGAAATAACTAGCGAAGGAGTCAAGGTTGCCAAGGAAGATACAGTGATCATAAGAGGGACAAGGAGAGAGAGAATATATTTGAATGGCATGTTCTTGAAATATTTTTCTTAAAGTAATATAGCCTTATTTCTTTATTTCTAAGAAAAGCCTTGATGAAAAGATGGCTACTCTGTAGGAGGACTGGCACTCCCAATTATAAAATTTTATAATCACTTATCTTCCTAAAGTTATTTTAAAAGCTACAGAATCTATAGATTGAATATGTTAAGACAAACTCTTTTTTTGATACCAATCTACATAAAGGTGAAAAGTTAACTCTCTTACTTTATTTTATAACTTTTACAGAGGGATTCTCAACTTCCTGTATTAAGATCAAAACATACTTTCTTATTAGAAGAAATTTAATGTACAAGTCCCCCAAGCTTGACCTTGAGAAGACTATATGCATTTTGTAATATTCAGTGGATCACATTTTTCACATACTAGAAAAAAAAAAAGATTTAGCATTAAATTCATTGTGATTTGAGTGTCATTTCTTCAGAAATTTCCAGACAATAATAACAGCCACCTACTGTTTTGTGCAATAGTAAACAGGTTGATTTAGATACAGTCATCATATCAGCACACATAAAGAGAAAATATGTGCATGTAAACAAGATTAGATTACAGCTACACACATTTTTCCTTTAAAAATGAAACCAGTTGGCAGCCATACCAATAAACAGTGCTCAATGCTATCTTAGTCATCTGCTTGAGATTTGGAATGCTGAGTCTTATGGTAATTGAGTATTACATCTACATACTTCAAATGAGTTTGTAATGACTGTTATCATCAAAAAGAATAGGAAAACAATTAACCATGATTAGCCTTTTTATGTGAAGAGCTACCTCTTTATTTTGGCATTCAGTTTGCAATTATTATGAAATTAGCTATGAGTTTGAATAATGTTATTTATTTATTTTTTATATATTAATAGTGTAAGAACATATGAGTTACTTAACCTTATCATTTCTATAAAAAGTAGAAAATGTTAGCAGTGTTTATTAAAATATAAAATCCATTTCTCGATTTTTTTAATCAGAGAAAGAGACCAAAAAAAATCTTTCTGATGTTTTTTCTAGTTTAATTTGAAACTGAGCTAACTTGAAATACCTACTATTAAATTCATTATTATACTTTATATTCTCTCTCAAATGATTATTATTGCCACAGGTCATTTTTCTAAGGTAAATGTTTCTTGGTAAGAGAACAAGAACATAACTTGGTAAACAAACATTGTTGATATGGTTGATGTTTCAAAATATTACCCTCTTGCAATATTAAGACACTGTATACAGGTTTTTTATTCTATATGTAGTAAAAATGTGCATTTTATCATAGAAATTCACAAATATTACGGAAAAATCAAAGGAAGAGTTAAAATAGGACTTTTTTATAAACCATGGCTAGATTCCCTTTGTTTGTTTGTTTTTGTTTTTGTCATTAGGGATACTAGAGCATTGACTGCCATGCAGGTGGGATGTATTTGAGTCCTGTAAATGATGACTGTGAGTGAAATCTCAGGAGACTGCATGGGCACTGTCTGAACTTTCCAGATATTGATTGTGTAGCCAATGCACACAATTCTTAAGGAGGCTTTTCAGGTCCTTGGGGATCCAGCCTTCTGCTTTGTGCTAGCCTACATGACTTGGAAACTGCCAGTGGCTATGACTTAAGTAACCTCTTAAAAGAGTGGTTTGTGGCTTTGCAGTTCTGTGCATGATTGTAAATTTCAGAGGGCTAAGGAAATACTCTAGGGATTTGTGTTTTGTTGAAAAAAGGGTAACAACTTCTTCCTACCCCAAGGAAAAGAAAGAAACTGTAGCATAGAAGTTAACTTTGAAGAATAAAACCAGGTTATAAAAAAAAAAAATTGGGATTTGTGGTACATAGCACTAAACGTGAGTAAACTATGTGTGAATAAAAACATTTCCTCACATTATATTCATTTATTTAATCCTATCACTATATCCTTTGTTTTCCATTTGCCTACTCATTGTTATTCCATATTGAAGAATTTCAGAAGCAGATTCCTTAAAATACTTGAAAGAAATTTCAACATAAATATTCAAAGGTTGAATGTCATCATTATTATTTTCTGGAAGTGGAAATCTTTGGCACAATGTATTCTCAAGAAACATTTCTTTATTTGTTAAATGATTTACTTTTATAAGAGAGTAAATATTTTATTATAGTCAATTAAAAAAATGCTTTTAACATTATAAATGACCAAATATGTAAATTTATAAAAATAAATTGGCCTTATTTTATATTGATATGGGAACTATACCTTAAGATATATTTGACTTCTAACTACTTTGCTTCAAATCTCACACAAACCACTTCCTTATAGAAAGATCTATTCGAATAGGACTTTTTATAGGTTAAAGTTATTGTTTAATAATTTAAAACAAACTGTCTTATTCAATGGGTATCTTTATTTTTTTTAAAGTCTAGTAAGAAGACATTTACAAACCGTAAAATATATCAACTGTATTAGTAGAATTATGCAACCATCACAATAATTCCATTATGCAACCATCACAATAAGACCATTTTTTATAACTCCAAGAGAATTTCCTCTTACCTGTCTGTATTTCATCTCCATTTTACACTCTCATCCTTAGGAAACCACTGATCTGCCTTCTGCCTCTACAAATTTGTCTTCACGAGCTATTTCATATAAATAGAATAATACAATAAGTAGTCTCTGGGTATGACTCCTTTTACTTAACATGATACTTTTAAGGTTCATCTATGTTTATCATAGTGGCAAGTAAAATAATTGCCTCGTAATTAAGATATCCATATTCTAATCCCTAGAACCTAAAACTATTTTATGTGACCTGAAAAAAAAATTAAGGTAAAAGATAGAATTAAGTTTACTAATCAATTGTCCTTAAAATAGATCATTCTGGATTATTAAGTGTTTCCAATGTAATCACAAACACCTTTAAATGTGGAAGAGGGAGACAGAAGAGTCAGAATAATGAGAGATGAAAAAAAGATTTCACTAGCCATTGCTGGCTTTGAAGATGAAAGGGAATTACAAAGTGAGAGATGTGGATGGTCTCCAGAACTTGGAAAAGGCCAAACAGATTCTCCCTTAGAGTCTTCAGAAAGGAATATCAATAGCCCTGTGAATTTTAGCTTAGTTAAACCTATTTCAGATATCTGGGCTCTATAAACTATAAGATAGTAAATAGTTGTTTTAGGCCACCAAATTTGCAGTAATGTGTTACAGCATCAATAAGAAAGTAATATAAGCATGTATCAGTCTAAGTTCTTTTTTCTAAATTTTACTTTTATTTCATTGTGGTAAGAACACTTAATATGAGATCTACCTTTTTAACAGATTTTTAAGTGTAAAATACAATATTGCTAACTATAGATCAAACGTTTTCCAGCAGATTTTTAGAAGTTATACTTCTTGCATAATTTTTTATAAGCATTGATTAACAACACCTCCGTCAGCTCCTTTCTCTGGTCTCTGGCAACCACCATTCTACTCTTTCTATGAGTTTATTATAGATATCGCGTATAAGTGAAATCATGCCGTATTTGTCCTTCTTTGACTGGCTTATTTCACCTAACATAATGTCCTCACAAGGTTCATTCATGTCATGCATATTACAGAATTTCCTTCTTTTTAAGACTGGAAAATATTCCATTGTATGTAGACATCACATTTTCTTTATTCATCCATCATTGAACATTTGTTGTTTTCACATCTTGACTATTATTTATATTTATAAGTGGAGTTGCTTGATTGTAAGTTCTATTTTTAATGTTTTGTGAAACTTCCATACCATTTTCCATAGCAGTTACATTATTTTGCATTCCTACTAAGAGTGTGTTAGGGTTCCAATTTCTCCACATCCTTGCCAACACTTTCTGTCTTTTGTTTCCTTGATAATAGCCATCCTAAAAGATATAAGGTGGTATCTCATAGTTTTAAGCTGCATTCATTCTCCTGATGATTGGTGAAGTTGAGTATCTTTTCAAATACCTGTTGGCGATTAGTATGTACTTTTTGGAGAAATGTTTTTATTTAATTGCCAAATAGTAATTTGTTCTTGTATAAACCATATTTTGTAATGTTTGCTGGTTGATGGATATTTAGATTATTTTCGGTTTAGGCTGTCATTAACAATGCTTCTATGAATATTGTAATGAATATTTGTAATGTTTGCTGGTTGATGGATATTTAGATTGTTTTCGGTTTAGGCTGTCATTAACAATGCTTCTATGAATATTGTGTACCTGTCTTTATGTGGACATATGTATTTGTTTCTCTTAATTTGATACTCAGAAGTGAATCTGGGGCTACAAGGTAAAATTTTGTGTAACTATTGATATCATCATATGCTTTTTATCTTTCAATTTGTTAATGTGGTATATCACATTCATTGATTTTCAAATATTGAATTAACCTTTCATCCTAGGAATAAATCAAACATTTTAGTGTATTATTGAATTCAGTTTGCTAATATTTTATTGAGGATTTTTGTATCTATGTCATATGAGGAAGATTGAACTATAATTTTCTTTTTTTGTAATGTCGTTGTCTGGTTTTGAAATCAGAACAGATGGCCTCATAAAATGAGCTTGGGAGCCTTCCCTGCTCTTGATTTTTTTGGAATAGTTTGAGAAGAATAGATGATAATTCTCTTTTGAATGCCTGGTAAAATTAACGTGTGAATCCTTCTGGTCTAGGATGTTTGTTTGTTGAGAGATTTTTGACTACTCATTTGATTTCATTAGTAGTAATCAGTCCAGATATTTTGTTACTTCTTGACTCAGTCATGGGAGATTTGTGTTCTATTAATTTCTCCCATACTATTCAATTGTTGGCATATGATTGCTTGTCGTATTTTCTTATTTGTATATCTGTGGAGCCAGTTGTCACTTCTCTTTCATTTCTGATTTTATTTATTCTGGTCCTTTCTCTCTCTCTCTCTCTCTCTCTCTCTCTCTCTCTCTCTCTCTCTCTCTCTTTTGACGAATCTGGTTAAAAGCTTATCAATTTGTTTATCTTTATCTTTATAAAAAGCCAGCTCTTGGTTTCATTGATTTTTTTTTTGTATTTTTTTAGACTCTATTTTGTTTATTTTTGCTATTATCTTTATTATTTCCTTCCTTTACTCACTTTTGGGTTTGTTTGCTATTCTTTTTCTACTTCCTTTAAGTTAAGGTTGGATTATTTATTTGAGATTTTTTTTGTTCTTGAAGTAGAGTAGCACTGCTATAAATTCACCGCTTAGGACTGTTTTTGCTGTGTCCCATAAGTTTTGGGTCATATGTTTTCATTTTCATTTGTCTCAAGAGGTATCTTTTAATTTTCCTTAATCTCATTGTTAATTTATTTATTGTTTAGTAGCATATTATTTAGACTTTCTGTTTGTATGTTTTTCAGTTTTTTTCTTATAATCAATCTCTAGTTTCATACCATTGTGGTCTAAGAAGATACTTGATATGATTTCAGTCTTCTTAAATTTATTGAGATTTGTTTTGTGGTCTAATATGTGGTCTAACTCAAAAAATGTTCTATATGCACTTGAGAACAATGTATATTCTGCTGCGTTAGGATGGACTGCTTTGAAAATACCTATTAACTCCATCGAGTCTAATGTGTCAGTTAAGGCTGCTATTTCCTTGGTGATTTTGAATCTGGAAGATCTGTCAATTAATGTGAATGGGGCCTTAAAGTCCCCTGCTGTGAATATTACTGTCAATTTTTCCCTTTCTGTTAGTCAATATTTGCTTTATATATTTAGCTGCTCCTATATTAGGCACATAAATGTTTACTAGGGTTATATCTTCTTGTTAGATTGAGCCCTTTATCATCCTAAAATGTCCTTTTTTGTTTCTTATTATAGCCTTTGTTTTAAAGTCTATTTTGTCTGATTTAAATATTGCTACCCTAGCCTTTTATCATTTTCATTTGCAGGAAATATCTTTTTCATCCCTTTACTTTTAGTCTCTGTGTGTCTTTCATTCTAAAGTGGGTCTTTTATAGATAGTTTTCTTATCCATACAGATACCCTATGTCTTTTGATTGAAGCATTTAATCTATTCACATTTAAAGTGGTTATAAATAGATACATGGTTATTGTCATTTTATTATTCATATTTACAGTCCCCCTTTTTTAAAAAATGAAGTCTCTTTAAAAATTCTTGTAACACTGGCCGAGTAGTGAAAATTTTTTTTAGCTTTTTCCTGTTAGGAAGCTCTTTATTTCACCTTCAATTTTAATTGATAGCCTTGCTGGGTGGAGTAGTCTTGGTTGTAGGTCCTTGCTTTTCATTGCTTTGAATATTTTGTGTAAGTCTCTTCTGGTCTTCAAAGTTTCTGTTGAGAGACCAGCTGGAAGTCTTATAGGAGCACCCTTTAAAGTAATTAGTTGTCTTTCTCTTGCTGTTTTTAGGATTCTCTCTTTGTCTTGAACCTCTGACATTTTAATTATCATGTGTCTTTGTGAGGGCCTCTTTGGGTTCATCTTGTTTGGGACTCTCTGCACTTCTTGGGTTTGTAGGTCTATTTCATTCACCAGGTTAGGAAAGATTTCAGTTATAATTTTTTCCAAATAGATTATCAATCTTTTACTTGCTTCTTTCTCTTTCTGACTCCCTATGATATGAATGTTGGTGTGTTTGATGTTGTCCTAGAGGTCCTTTAAGCTATCCTCATTTTTTAAATTATTTTTTTCCTACTGTTTCAATTGGGTTATTTCTGCTACTTTGTCTTCAAAATTGTTGATTCAGTCCTCTGCTTTATCTGATCTTCTGTAATTTCTTCTTGTGTATTCTTCATTTCCATTATTGTATTCTTCGTTTCTCCCTGGTTTGTTTTGTAATTTCCACTGAGATCATCTATTCTTCTCCTAAGTTCATTGAGCATCCTTCTAACAAGTGTTTTGAACTTTGTATTGGGTAGGTTGCTTGCCTCTGTTTCATTTAGTTATTTTCTGGAGTTTCTTCTATTCTTTTACTTGGGACATGCTTCTTTGTTTGCTTATTTTGACTTCATCTCTGTGCTCGTTTCCATGTAATAGGTAGATCTGCTATGTCTCCCACTCTTGGCAGGATGGCCTTATGTAGTAGGTGCCCTGCATGGCCCAATGGTAAAGTCTCCTTGATCACCTGCGCCATGTGCTTTAGAAGTGTCTTTTGCGTGTGTTGCGTATACTCTCCTATCATAGAGACTTGACTGCTGTTGGCACATGAGTGGGTGAGATTGACTCTCAGGTTGACCTGCTATTAGAATTGGCCATGTTCACAGGATATACACTGTTATGTGGGAATTGACCCCACAGAGTAGAATTTGCCCCCATTGAGCTCATATGCCTGTTGAGAACACCCTTTGGGTCTGTTGCTTGTGGCGTTAATCAGGTGGTGCTTTGTTGTGGTCTAACACCAGCCTCCAGGTGTGTTGGTTCTGGTGTTCCTTGGGAGGGGCTTCCATACATTCCCCTTTAAACTGATGCCTGTGACTGCCTGGGGCTACCAGGGAGGAACTATAAAGCTATCAGCAGTTGGTTGATGACTGTGCTGGACCAGAGGCATATAGTAGAGGGCACACTAGGAACTAAGGCCAGCTTCCACTAGTACTGGATCTGAAAAAAACTCAACAAAAGCCTAAGGTACTCCAATTCTTGAGGCTGCCAGCCAGATGCCTGTAAGGCTTAGCAGCTGAAAGAGCCTTGAGCAGTATGTGAGCTGGGTAAGGTGAGGTCCCAGGGAATCACCAGAATTGGGCAAGTTAAATTCTCCAAGTCAGTGTAGATTCAGATTTGGTGACAGTGCTGAGTTTAATCACTCACAAAAGTCTCAGATCACGCTGAGGCTAGCCTCAGGACTAAAGATTGCCGAGATTTATTTAAGAAATACTGCAACTTGGGCCAGAGCTTGTTGCCCACCACTGAAAGCAACTCCAGAGGTGTGTGAGCAGAGGCCTGTTGATTGCTGCTGAAGAAGACCCTTGCTGAGAACTCCAGGTGAGACTTGTTGCCTGTCCAGGAAATGCCTCCAGCAATTTGAGAGCTGGGTATGGTGGGGTCTCAGTGAATCAACAGGGTGAAATGAGCAAATTTTACCAGGCCAAAGCAAATTCAGATTTAAATGTGTGCGGAGAGGGCTCAACACAGGCAAAATAGTGCCTGCCTGTAGGCTGCACTAGAGGAAGCCTCAACAAAGGAACAATGGCAATTGTCCCTCCAACCCTGAATCTATACAGTCTTTTCTTGTGTGTCTCTGGTGCCTCCTTAGTTGCTGCATATGGTCTATCATGGAGAATGTTACAATACGTTCTTAAAAGGAAGATTCTGGAGTCATTGTATATATTCCATTAGCTCAAGTTTCTTGATCATGTTATTCAAATCTTCTAAATCTTTACAAATTTTTTATCTAGTTGTTTTATTTGTAATCGATAAAGCATATTAAATTCTAACTTAATGTTGAATTGTCTATTTCTCTTTTTAATTCTGTAATTCTGTAATTTTAATTTATTTAATTCTGTAAATTAATTTTAATTTTAATTGTTAGTATACAATTTTAATTTTTCCACTAGATATTTTTCTATACTTTTGCTTTTCTTAGTTACTCTAGAGGTTATAATACATATTTTTGTTTTATCACCATCTATTTCAGATTCATATCAACTAAATTCTGGTAAAATATATAGATAAAATTTTCCTCCAATATAACTCCATTCCCTGACCCATGTTTATGCTATTTGTCTTATATGTTATGCATTAGATATATTTAAAAAACTAATTACAGTGCTATAATTATTGCTTTATAAAATTTTATTTCTTTTTTAAAAAATTAAGAGAAGAAATGAGAAAAATATATTTGTAGAATTGTTAATGTTAACCCACATACCAAAATTTCTAATGTTATCTATTTCTTCCTATTCATTTGAATTAAGGTCTGGTTTTATTACTTTTCAGCATGGGGGGACTCTTTTAGTATTTCCTATAAAGTGAGTCTGCTAGCCACAAATTCATTATTTGTTTATAGAATATCTTTATTTTGCTATCATTATGAAGAATGTATATGCCACATATAAGATTTTGGGGTGACATTGTTGTTTTCTTTTTGTCCTATAAATGTTTTTACCCTGCTTTCTGTTGTCTATTGTCTTTAATGAAAATTTAGTGGTAATCATTTTGATGCTTCACCATAACCTTAATGAATATTTTCTCTCTTATTGTTTGTCCAAGATTCATTGCTTGTTTTGGTTTTTAAAGTTTAGCTATATATCCAAATCTGAATCTATTTGTATTTATTTCTCTTAGGCTTCCTGAACTTCTTGCATTTGTATTATGGTTCCATCAAATTTGGAAAGGTTTTAATCATTTTTTTAATAGCATTTTTGTTGTTGTTGTTTCATATCCTCTCTTTCTCTGAAATTCTATTATACTGGTTGATACACTTGATGTTGTCTCACAGGTCTCTGACCCTCTGCTTTTGTTTCTATCATTTGTTGTTGTTGTTCTTTTTCTTCAGATAGATAATTTCTATGGAGTTTTCTACAAGTTTACTGATTATTTTATAATCTTGAATTTGCCATTGAAATCTGATAATATGTTTCTTTCTTAATTTAACTCCAGAATTAAAAAAATATATATATAAATATTTTTTATTGAATATCTTTGCTATTCATTGTTTTCATGATTTTGTTTATTTCTTTAAATAAGAGTTTCTGTTCTTTGAAATTACTTATATTATGTGTTTGTGATTTTTATCTGTTAAATCTAATATCTAGAACACTTACCATTTCTTTTCATACACACACACACCCACACACACACACACACACACACCCTCTGGAGATAGGCTATATTTTCATGTTTCTTTTTATTTTTTCTTTTTATTTTTTGCAAAATATAATCATTTCAGATGATGTACTAAGTCTGAATTATGTAATTTCCCCTGAAAATTATTGTTTTTGTTTTTGTTTTGTTTAGTAACTCAAGCCTAAATCTGTGATATCTGTCTACTTTGAGTGAGGGGCCCAAGTAACTAATTCAGCCTCAGTTTTATATTTCCATGAGATAATGTTGAGAGAAGGTCAATAGAGTATAATTTGACTCTCTTTTGCTTAGAAAGTTCCAAATAAAATATTTTATATAATGCCAACTCTGTTTCTGTTTGTTTAATGACAGATTACTTGAAATAGAACAAGTTTTAAAAATTCAAACTCTTAATAATCACAGTATCCTTTGTCCTTTTTGTTTAAAAATTACAGAGAATAGTAGATAGAACATCTATGAGTAAAAAAGTTGCATTTTCTTAGATCAAAAAATATATACAAATGTACACATACACTTACAAATATACAGAAATATTGAGCAACATATCTTATATGTAAGGAAAATCTCTCTCTATATATATAATTTTACATATATATAAATTTTTTTCATATATATATAATTTTTTCATATATATATATATATATATATATATAGCACCAAGATAACAGAAAATTAATATATTGCCAAGATAACAGAGACCTACAGCAGATCTCATGTACTGGTAACTATTTAAATATCTATTATTTAATACATTAATCAAATAGAAAAGAAAGTATAGTTTATAGTATTTCATTGCCTATAGTAACACAATTTTAAGATGTTTAACATCATTGACATAGTTAACCTTGATAGTGTATCATAGGAAAGTATGTTATTTCAGTATATTTGCCCTCATATTCCCTCCTACCCTTCTCCGCCATTGTTCTGTTTTAAAAGTTGGCTAAATCCTAAAGACTGCATTTCCCAGGCTCTTACAATAACTGGTTTCAGCTGAATATGGTTATAAAAGCTTTGGCAGGAATTTAGAGAATGGGAAGATGGATGAAGCCAAGGTATACCTGCCTCTTCCTCCACGTTGGGATTTAAGGGCACCAGGTACTCTGTGGCTTCCATAGACACAGGCAGATTTGCCTAGGTCTCAGCATTTGTTGAGTGACTCTTATTTCTGAGCACTAATAATGTTGCTTAATCCTTTTGTTGTTGTTGTTGTTGTTGTTGTTGTTGTTGTTGTTTTTTGCCTCCAGCCCTGTAGTGGCCATGTCTCCCAGCTATTTTTAAATCACTGTCCAATTCTCTGCATTACATTTACTTGTTCTAGAAGTTGTTTTTCTGGTTAGTCCCCAGCTGATAAAGATTTTTTTTAAGTGTTATTTTGTATTCTACTTGGTATTTAATTTTAGGACACTTTCTAGTTAGAAAAAAAATTATTCAAGTGGTGATGAATATTTTTAATTTATGCTTACATTCTGCCAAATCTGTTCAGGTGCAGTTAGCTTTTATCCTATCATTAATATCACAGAAACAATTTTATTTGTATAGTTTTTAATTTAACTTAAATACATATTACTATATCAGTAAAATTAAAGTCTCCTATATTCTTTGTCTTTTTCCCTTTTCTTCTTTTTGCTTAATTATTTCATAGGAAAGTTTAGGAAATTCATGGTTTAATCCTGGCCAACTATCTAGAGTTTCAAAGGTGAACAGGGAAGCTCTTAAATAAGAGTGACACTAATTCTAATTCTTACAGCATGCCTGTGCTTAACATGCTCTACAAATCTACATAGTCGACTTATTGGAATCCTACTACTTCTGCTTCAGTAGCAATGAAAGAACTCATTACAACTTTGATTATTTTTGTAAGGTTTTAGAATTACAATTCATGATCAAATACAATTTAAAGATGATACATTTCCTAGTTAAAACATGTTACTTTCAACCACAGTGAATAAATTAGAAAAAATAACAGGACTAATGTATTTTTAACAAATCTACACTTTCCCATATCTATTTTACTCTTTTACAAAATAGTATAACATCAATAAGCACTCTCTTTGTCTTCTCTGTTATACTTTTCCAATATTAACAGCATGAAATTGTCAATGATATCCTAAAGGAATGATTTAAGAAAAAAAAAAAAAACCCTAAAGAAGTCTCCCAAGAATTTTTCCTTTATTTACTAGTTTAAAATTGTTTTCTTTTCACATGGTTAAATATTTAATGCGTTGCTGCTATGTAAAAATCATTTTCATGTTAATTATTCAAATTGTAAATTATTTTCCATATTTTTCAGCATTCAATACCACTTTATTTGACTAATTCAAAATTTGGATTGCTCAGAGTAGATTGTTGATGAGGTTGATCATTCACTTGTACCATTGTTTCATTTTACATATTAACTTTTTAAGTTGAGGCTATCCGATATCATAACTGAGAACATGAACATATCTAAATCAGTTTTCATTATGCCATTAGGTGTTCAAAGGAAATTAAGAAATGATGTAGTTTAGTCAGAAGTCTTATATTTTGTGTCACAAGTTCTGTTTAATGGCTTTTGTGAAGTATTGCTTCAATTCAGTTTCCAAAAAGCAATAAAGCAGAAGTTGTTTTTATAAAGCAGACAGAGAATTGATTCACTGATGTTGGGCATTTTCCAAATGTAATGCAGTATTTCCAAACTGTTACATATGTAATAATGGCTTTGGCATTTAAGTAAGCATTTCATTAAGTGGGTTAATTTTAGTTCTAAGACTAGGGCTAGCCTAAGTAAATAATGAAGTGGTGAGAAAGAATTAGTCATATAATTTTTGTGTTAAAAAAAACACCATTTATGTGTATATGAATCTATAGGTTTAACAGACAGGCTGAAGTGTTATATTTTATTTATTTTTATTTCATAAATGCAAAGTATTTAACTACTTTTTTTTACTAAACTGTGGTAATAGTAATAATAAGTTGTACTATCACTTTAAATTATCCATGAGAAGAAATTATCATGAGGTTTTTTCTTACATTTTCATATTAAACCATATTTACTTTTATTAAAATCCCACTCTTTCTCAGAATTGCTCTTAGCATTTATTGATCTATTTTTAAGTCAAAGAGCACAAAACAAAAGATTTCTCACTACTGTTTTTTTTTTACATTTCCTCAATTTTCTAAAATAAGTGTAATTCACATTTTTTATCAACAAGGGAAAAATTACACATTTTATTTAATGATTCAAATTTCATTATTTTAATATTTCCATCAACTCTCTTTATATTGAAAGATATGATACAGCTTTTCAGAAATTGAGATGATTAGCTAGGAATTCTGATATTAAACTTTCTAAATGTAGGAAACTAACAAAAATTCAGTGAAAGACTGAAAAAATATCTTAGCTCAAGCATGTGCTCTTCAGTTTGAGAAATAAAAATAAAATAAAAAACAGAGTTGGCATCCTCAGAGCCCAAAGATTTTTGGCAACCTTTTTAAAGTTCTAATACCTATTTCATTATTTGATTGCAATAAATATAAGCCTCTTTATCTATTGTAATGCCACCTCTATACAAATTTTTGACATATATTAATTATAACCCATAAATTGAGTAACACCGTGTTTATTTCTTAAATTAGAATAAATCAAATGCAATTTAGATTTCTTAGCCTATTTTGCACATATTTTTGATGGAGAGTCATCCTTGCTTCCAAACCTCAGCCTGGAGGATTGCCAGTATTGAGGTCAAATAATAGCACAAATGAGCTTTACTTTGGATTTAGAGGTGGTCCCACCAGAATATAGAATTGTAATGGCCTACATACTTGAGTGGATACCCTGCCAAAAGTCCTCAAATGTAGTACATTCTAATTTGACTCCAAGCATACATTCTTCTCTCTGGCAGTGGTAATATCTGTTTTGTTAGGATATATTTCTAAATAGACTGAGAAATTTTAGCACACTTATCTGCTTTTGTCTTAGATATTTAAAACCTTCTTTGTAGAGCTGTTGTTTGTTCATTTTATTTTGGACAATATTTCTCATGGAAAATTTATTTACTAATCTGTATAAGTGCATTGAAAAGATAATCTAAATGATAGGACCCAAGAGTTTAGCTCAAAGAATCATGCAGAAAATTGAGAATACACAAGCTATTCAGCTAAAGATAATTTAAACTGGCTAAATTAATTATTCTAAAGAATATGCCCTTTTTTATAAAAAAAAAATTCTTTCCCACTAGTTCAGAGGGTTTTTTATTTAAGATTATGATTTTGAAATGTGAGGAGTTGATAATACAGTAAATAATAAACATCCTTTCTTCATTTTCATTAAATTTAAATCAATAGCCTTTGTGTGGTACCTACTTATGACATGTGATGGTATTATAAAGAAAAAGTAGCTGAAGTCACAACTATGAAAAAGGTAAGTTTTTCTGGGATATAACATGTAAGTAAATAAAGTGTGACCAATTATAACTCAATATGTAAATTATAACTACCACCTTCATTAATGTTATAGTAGTGCTTGATCCAATCAGAGTAGGAAAGAGTAGAAAAATAAGTACAACAGGAAAGTAGATTCTGGAAAGATGGCACAGTAAGAAGCACCAGGACTCTGTCTACCTATCTAGACAACATTTACACTGGCAAACAAGAATAAAACAAAAATTCTTCAGAAGAAGGGTAAAAATTTCAGAATTTAGTGTTGCTATAATACAATATTTAAAACATCATGTTTTCAATCAAATGTATGAGTGGAACAGAAAAATAAAAATACAACCTAAAGACAGCAAAAAGAGTGATAAATAGAAACTGTCTTTGAGGGGTCTCAGATGTTGGATTTAGTGTAAAAAGTTGACAAAACTTCTATTATAAATATTTTCAAAAAACTTTAATTGACCATGTTTAAAATTTTTTTATAATATAATGCTAATAATAAAAAATAAAGGATCTGAATAAACATTTTAGAAAATAGTATTTTAGAAAATACTAAAAAGAGGCAAACAATAAATCTAGAGTTAAAAACTTCAATAAATAAAAAAGGTTTATAACAAGATGTAAACAACAGATTTGAGAAGGCAGAAGAAATAATCTATGAATTTATTAATAGATTAATATAAATTGTCCAATCTGAAGAAAAGAGAAAAAATGAGAAAAAAAATAAAACCACAAGAAAACCTATTTCATTTCATAGTAGCCTCAAACTAGAAACAATCTAAATGTGCATTATTTTAGGGAAATAGAAATTTTGAAAAATTAGATGCTTTATAGGCTTGTGTACAATTCCATAAATTTATGTAATAATTTTATAACATATAAATTATACTTTAATGAATCTTCAGAAAAAAATAAGTACAACCAAATAGAAAAATCACATGATCCTGATTTATAAAAGCTTAATAAATTTGCCATTATTTCTTGATTAACTGGTAGAATACAATAAAGTTAGTTGATGGAGTTATTTTCTGGTTAATAATGATGACTGGAACTCTGACATCTCAATAGTGGATCTTCTCTTTGGTTAAAACTCTAGTGGACTTTTATTGAATGTGTGTAGAATTATAAAACTTTAGCTACGTTTCCAAGAGCCTAAATCATCTGGCATGTGCATGCCTATTTCCAGCCTCCTTTTGAAATATGTTGAATACTTCCTCTCCAGTCACACTACTTTTTTGATTTCAGAAGAAATGTTCAATGCTTTCTCAACTCAGTGGTCACATGATTATTGTTTCATTATCTCCATGCTAATTCCAGTTATATTTGAATTGTCTTCTTAGATGTCTCTAACTCATACTGAATATCTCTGACCCACGGTGGAACCAATCAATCTAAAGCAGATTTTCTCTGTTATTGTGTCCATTATGTATGTCATGTTTCTAATATTACTCTGCAGTTTTATTCATATTTGTTATCATAAATATCTTATATTTTTGTATGTTTCATTTCTTAAGACTATAAGTTTCATAAGTGTGAGAAGCACACGTTTTAAGATCAGTGGTTTTCAAATTTTGATCTTTGGACTTTAAGAATTTCTAAAAACTTTTCATGAAATAAACAATGTCACTAGTATTATCAGAAAATAGCTTAGATGTTATTTGCTTATTTATTGTATTGACATGTAATGGGGGGCAAAGCAATGGTGTATAACGTTGCTGATTTATTAGTATAAATCAAGATAAACTTGACTATTAATAATCATATTCCTTGTCATTTCATACATGGACAGAAAAATTGCCATATGCACATAAAAATACCCTTGATAGAGCAACAAAATTATTAATTTTATTAAATTTCATCTATTTAATACCTTGTTCACAAAATATAAAAAGTGCTTCTGCTGTATACTGAAATATGGTGGTTTTCTTTATGAAAAATAGTGTGTGATTGAGTTTCTGACTACTCTAGCCTCTTATTATGAAACATCATTTTTACTTGAAAGTGTGGCTATCAGACAGATTGTGGTTGTTTATATTTAAATATTTAGAAGATATTTCCTAAAAAATAAATAAGTTAGAGATGCTACTAAGAAATTAAATACAAGTATTTGTTGCCAGTGATATTATTTGAGCTTTTAAGTGAAAACTAGAATTTTGAAATCATCTATTCATCACTGTTAACTTGATAGATCCCCAATTATTAAATTAAATTTAATTTAAATGTTTATTTTGGACAATCTTTCTCATGAGAAATTTATTTACTAATATGTATAAGTGCATTGAAAAGATAATTTAAATGATAGGACATGAGAGATGAGCTTGGAGAATCATGCAAGAAATTGAAAATACACAAGCTATTCAGCTAAAATCAACTAAACTGGCCAAATAAATGATTTAATATAATTGTTCATAATATCAATGAATATAATATTGATAATGTATAAACAAGTGTTAGTATTTAAAAGATCTGCATAATTCAGTAAAACTATTACAAATGACCAAGGCACAATTCTACAAAATTATGCATGAAGAAAAAATAACTATTTGAAGTACAAGATAGGCTAATGGTTTTTAAAGTAACATTAAAAAAAATATTGATATGGTATTATATTTTGAGTTATAACTGCTAGTAATCAAGTTTGGGAGTAGTATCAGAGTGAAAGCACTGCTAAGGAAAAAACACAAAGTACTAACCACATACATTACAAAATATGAAAAGTCTCAAATCAGTAATTTAATTTTCTACTTTAGAATCCTAGATTTAAAAAAGGCCAATATAAACTGAAAGCAAGCAGAAGAAATAATAAGAGTAGAAATCAATAAAATTGAAAATAGACAAACCATATTTTTAAAAATTGATAAAACAAAGAGCTAGTTTTTCAAAAATTTCAATAAAATTGACAAATCAATACCAAGAAAGACAAAAAAAAATAGAGGACACAAAATACCAATATCAGCAATCAAACAGAGACTATCATTACAAACCTTGCAGGTATCATAAAGATTATAAAGTAATACTACTAAAAAAACCCTCTACATACATAAATTTAAAAACTCATATAAAATTAACCAATTCTTTAAAAAAATACCAAAACACATTTATTATAAAATAATTTTAATAATTCTTTAATTATTAAGAAAATTAATTTAATAGTTAAAAACTCCCCAAACAGAAATTTTCAGTCTCAGGTATTTGCCTGGAGAATTTTATTAAACATTTAAAGAAGAACTAGCATTTATCTAATCTCTTTTTGAAAACAAAAGAGAAAAGAACATTTCTAAATTTATCATATAAAATCACTATTACTTTGATACTAAAACCGACAAAGGCAGTACTAAAATCACAACAAAACAAAACAAGAAAAGAAACAAACAAAAAACTACTGATCAATGTAATTTACATATAGAAACACAAAAATCTTAACCTAAATATTTGCAAATATAATTCAGCAATATACATAAAAAATAAAAAATGTGTACACCATGAATAAAGAGAGTTTATTCCAAAGAGGTGATCATGTTTCTATGTTAGAGAAACAAACAATGTAATGCGCCATATAAGAAGTTAAACATTAAGAAGTAAGATCATGTCAGTATTACATTATATCATATCATTACAATTGACACAGAAAAAAATTTGACAAAATTCAACACCTTTTCCTGATTATAAAAACTTATAAAACATAGAATAGAGTATGATAAATAAGAGCACTAAAAAAATATACAACTAACACTGTAGTTAATAGTGAAGAAAGAAATAATATTTTTTTATGACATAATTGCTGATACAAAAAAAATCTCAAGAAATCTAGAAAAAAACTTGAAGAATTAATAAGTGAGTTTATGGAGGTCACAGGTAAAAGATAAATATACAAAAGTTGTTGTATTTTAATAGTTTAATAATGAACATGTGAGTACCGACATTTAAAAACTACATAATATCAATTACAATCATTTAAAAAAAAATTACTTAGACATAAATCTAACAAAACATGCATAGGACTTGTATGTTAAAAATTATAAAACAATGATGAAAGAAATCATGAAAATCTAAATAAGATTAAAGACATAATATATTCATGGATTGAAAACTCAACATAGTAATAATGTTAATTCTACTCTTAATGATATACAGACAACACAATGCCCATTAAAATCTCAGCAAGATTTTTTTGAATATATATAGACAAGATAATTTGAAAATTTATGTGGAAAGTTAAAGGAACTAAATGACTAAAACAATTTTGAAAATAATGAGAGGTATTGGTGAAGGGATATAATATTGTATGGTATTGATAGAGAAATATACATATAAATTAATGGAACAGAATAGAGAACCCAGAAAGAGATTCACACAAATATCCAGCAGATTTTTTACAAAGTTGAAAAAGTGATTCAATTCAGGAAAGATAGCTTTTCTAACAAAAAATAGTCCTAGGGCAACTGGATATCTATAGACTGAAAATATGAACAGCAATCTAGATCTTCTCTCTCATACCATAAATAAATAAATAAAATAATAAATAAATAAATAAATAACTCAGGTGGATCCTCAGCTTACACAAGAAATATCATAAACTTAAAAAAATAAAAGGCTAGAAAAAAAATCTCAGAACCCTAGAGGTAAACAAAAAAAGTCAAAAACACAATTGATAGAAGTAATAAATTATAAATTTGACTTTAGCAAAATTAAAGCTTTTTTACTGCAAAAGTCATTGTTATAAGAATCATCAGATATGCTAAGTGAAGAGAGCTAATTTCTAAAAATTGCGTATTGCATAATTTAATTTATATAACATTCTTAAAATGTAAAAATTATAGAAATACAGAATAAGTTAATAATTTCTAAGGATAATGAAGAGGTAGAGTGAGGGAGAAGTTGATGTGGTCATAAGGAGGTTGTGGCCATACAAGATCCTTGTGCTGATGAAAATGTTCTGTATCTTAACTGCAGTAATGTTCATATCCTGGGAGTGACATTGTATTATAGTTTTTTAAGTTGTTACTATGAGAGAAAAATAGGAGAAGTACAGAGATCAGTTTGTATTGTTTTTTACAACTGCCCGTGAATCTACAATATCTAAAAATAAAATATTAAATAACATTTTTAGTTTTAATTTTTAATGTAGTATGTATTTATAGCAGTAACTAACATATAAAGCTCTTTGGGGTGCTCAATAGCTTTTAAGAGTGGAAAGGGGTCTCAAGAACAATATGCTTGAAAACTACTATTCACAGTAATCAGTGATACAGAGCAGCTCCTATTACAAAGGCTAGTACAAAATGCATCATAAATATATGTATAATTTTAAAACAGCTATATAGTTAATGGAATACAATGACTAACACTATATTTTAGTTAAATTTGAGGAGAGCTTGATGTTTGGCTGCTCAGACCTGTATAGTTGATAAAACTTTAACTATTTTCAGAGTCTAGTTCTTAGAAAAAAAAAATCTAAATGAGCAGCAAGGAGTTTTATTAGACAGAATTGGGGGTGAAAGGATTCTCTTTTTTTCACAGAAGATTTAACACTGGAACACAGTGGTCAAAAAACACTGAAAAGTCATATTCTCCAAACCTCCATTATTATAAATGCTATTTGGCCTCCTAACACTTAAATGTTAACAGTTAATGTTTGGAAACTCCACTGATGCTAAAAGGAATCAGGATAAGAGACACAAGTAAGCTATGTTTCTCCTTTACCTTAAGCTGATTATTTAGCTTTTTATTTCACAGAGTAATGTTTTCTGGACTGTCTAGAGTAGGGAACATTTATGCAGGAGAGAAGATTTATGCAGGCCCTTTTCTAGAGTGTGTGTCTCCAAATAAATAGTCCAGATTCTACAATCTGCTCAAATATATTTGTAAAACGATGCATACCCTCCATCCCAGTTACTCACAATGCACATTAACATGTTAAAAATCTGAGAGTTTCTACAGCAAAAAACCTATTTAATACATAAAATGTGACAATGTTTAGGTGTTAAGTTTACATTAACTCATTTTAATGCTTAAAACTTCATGAGATAGGTAAATAATTATCCTCATTTTATAAATCTATTTGTTTTATAAAACCTGTAAAATTCTATTAATTTTTCCTGATAAATTCCTATTTTTCTTTAATGGCAGTTCTTCAAACTTAAAAGAGATTTGGGGTTGTCTGAAATAAAATAGAGCAAAAAAAGGCAGAATAAATATTGGTTTATGTAGTAGAACTTTAAATAGACCATGCTGCCTGTAGAGACCTTAAATGTATTACTTGATGGTTTAAAATAAAACTTTTTTACTATCCCTTCTGATATGAATGGTCTACCAACTAATCATCACATTGGATTATTCCATGGGCAGAAAATTATTCTTTTCTGACACTGGGAATTGAGCCAGAACTGGGAAAGGTTCTCCAGTTTATGAGTTGAGAGAATTAGGTAATGGTTGATTCGAGAAAAAACATGATGTAGAATTTAAGGGATGAGGTGAAAAGAGTAAATATCAATTTCACAGGAGGCAAAGAAATAGCACTCTGGAAGACGGGGAGTGATCTGGGGTTTCAAGGTGATCCCTGGATATCAGGTATTATAAAAGAAAAAAGCAAACACCGGAGTGTCTAATAATGGTTCTCAAACTCTTGAATGCTTCAATAAATATAGTGAAGATTGCTGCCTCTCCTTCTCTTTCTTCCCAACACATTATTGATTTTAATTTTTTATGTTTGAGGTAGAGTCCAGACTTCAAGATTTTTAGGGAGCTGTTTGCTTGCTAAATTTTTTGAATCATTGTTTTGTAACTGCCAGTGTATTGCCACAAAAGAAGTCATAGTATAATGACGACAGAGGACAAGTTTTATAATTTTGCTTTTCATTTGAGAATGAGTAAGCTGAAGCCTCTCTGTCCTATGAGTTGTAGAATCTTTGCTTCTAGTTTAAGAATGGTTTCCAGGAGAATTTTCTCAGGTCTTTCTTATAGCCAGAAGTAATTTTGAATTCAAAATTTTATTTTAAATATCTTGCTTTCATTCACTTTTTTATTAAAATAAAGTATCTATTTACATATACTTATTTGTTGAAAATCAATAGGTTTATAACAATAGCAGATAACTAAAGGATTTTTATTGACAGGACATGACAAGTTATATTCCTTATTTCAAAAATGTCAATGAATATTTAATAAGTAAGAGAAACTATAATATTCTTGAAGAAAGTATATATATGTTATATATATCACTTTAAGTTTGAATAAAAGGTATATTCAGCTACTGAAATTTACTGTTTAACTTATTATGTCATGACTTTCCATTTAATATAAATTTGAGGAAGTGTTTATAATTTATTAAATATTTACATGCATTTTTATGTGGGCAAAAAAGTATGAACACTTCAAATATATATTCATTTGGAATATTATATAAATATGCATAATATAAATATTTGTATAATTTAAAGTTATGAAATATATACAACATATACATGAAAAAATATAACCAGATTAACTTAATCTTAATAAATATGAATTTCTAAATTTGAATTAAATTATTAAGTTTTCAGAAGATATATATCACTTAAAAGTATAATTAATAGCAAATGCGTAAAAAATTTTGCTTATATAGGAGATAGATATTTTATTTTCAGCACAAGAATTGATCTTTAATTCTTTTAACTCAGAAAAGACTGCATTCTTATTTTGCGTTTATTCCAAGGCTCAGATTTCGTAAACTTGGTTTTCTTTCTTTATAGAGCCATTCCCTTGAGATTCTCTAAGAGAGAAAAGCAAATCATCAGTCAATATTTAGACTTGGGCATTCTTCTGATTAATGGAAGTGCCAGGACTACGTCTCCTCAGGCACTTTGCACAATATTATAGGTTTACCATCAGCCAGACAATCAAAATCATCATAAGTAATTGTAACTCTGATTTTTGGCAGCTTTCGCTACATTTACTTGTCAATTCTGATGCTTAAATAATTGTCTTACCGCTATTAGGTTCTTTAGTCAATTTAATAAGCCTCTAATGTTTTTTTGTTTGTTTGTTTTTCTAATGTAAGGTAAGATAATCAAATGATAGCAAGGAAAAGATTCATATTCTGTATTAGTCCTTAGTTTAGAAAAATAAAATAATAGAATTACAGTTTAGACTGCATCAGCTAAGCATCATTTTAATGACTAGAAGGCATATGCAGCTGATGCTGCATTAGAAATAGATTATGACTTACCAGAGACATGGGACGTTTCCCTGGGATAAACAACTGGGGACAAGCCAAGACGAAAAAAATAATTCTAACAAAAGTTAGGACTATGGTGGCATAGTATACTTAAGAAGTTTCACTATGTTACCTCTTAACCTAAATCTATTTAGAGAACAACCATTGCAAGTTTAATATAATTGTAGAGTGTTTTATAATATTAACTACTTAGGATAACTGATATAATATTCTTCTATGCCCTTCTAAACTTTATAGTCACTAAATAACCTTTTATAAACTCAGTTTCATTGGTTGTTGAAAATGTAAATAGCCATATAACAAATCCTCCATATGACAAAATCAAGTCAGTCTTCTGCTCTAACCTTGTTTTCAGTGCTGATAGTAATCATTGTTGTATAAATTGGTAAATGAGTTTTGGGGGATATCCTCTATTCACACTTACTGCTACTGTAATGCTACATTTTTGCTTGTAGGATTGGCCCTTGGTTATCTGTACTTGGATCCTGCTGGCTCTAATTTTTGTCTTTAAGAACTTTTATTTCTGTGCTTTATATATGCATAAAATTACTCATTTATAGTCTATCTCCCTGAATCATATTCTTCCACAGCTCTGTTCAACCTGCTTGTTTCAACCCTCCTATTTCTTTTCTGTAGTACTGGTATCTGCTATCAAAAATCTGACACATCCTGGTAACATTCTTTTGACTTCAGGTTTTAGATCATTCTTAATTCCACCGTAGATGGTATTACAGGCTGAACAGTGTCATTCTAAATTTGTATGTGGAAATACTAGCACACAGTCTTTCAGAATGTGGTTCTTTTGGAGACAGAATCTTTAAAGAGATAATTAAAGTAAAATGAGGTCATTAGGCATTAATTCACTATGAGTGGTTATAGAAGAGGATATTAGAACACAGACCCACACTGAAGGAAGAAAATGCAAAGACACAGGGATAGGTGATAGGAATCTGCAAGCAAGATTTCTCAAAAGTAACCAACCCTGACAGCACTTTGATCACAGACTTGTAGCCCCAAGTATTGTAAAGATATACATTTCTGTTGCTTATGCCACTCAGTCTGTATATTTCATTTTGGCAGCCCTAGAAAGCTAAAACAGGTGGGTTCACCTAGATATATATGGTAGATTGAGAACACGCATTAATCTCTGTTCTATCTCCTCCGTTCTCCATTAAAGTCCTTTCATAAATCAAATTAGAAGGTAAAATGATGTATAGATGACAAGAAAAACAGGAGAGATGATAATTGCTGATGAAAAACAATGACAAATGTTGCAAAACAAGTGAAGAAGTGCCAAGTTAGCTGAAACTTTCTATGTTGCATAACAAGAAGGTAGTGAGAAATAAGACACTTTGGAGATGTTCAGAAATTGTAAGTAGAACAAGGCAGGGTTATGAAATGTAAATGAAAAAGAAAAGATTGGTTGAAAGCTTCAAAGTGTGGTTAAAGTGCATGAGATCTCCTCTTCTACCTTAGCACAGTCATGGCATGAGAGGATTGCTCCATGAAAATTTTCAGACCAGAAGATTCTCAAGAATTAAAGACATTAGGCAAAAAGGAAAGTTATGAATGAGGGCTAAAAAGAGATATAGGAAGTAGGAAATTTATGTTTTTGAGTAGTGAGATTCTCAGCACTCTTTCTCATATTGGTTTTCAGATAATTTAAGTCAGGCATATTTCATTCTGGTCCTCTGGTAGAACTTTGGAGATTTCCGATACTAAGATTTCAATTTTTTTTTTTTAACACCATGCCCAGTCATCCTACAGGGAACAACATTAAAGTATAAACCCCACCCATGGATGGAATTTTCAAATACCAATGGTCATCAGACAGCTGAGAAAAGTTTTTGATGTGAAAAATAATATTCAGAATTAATACAAATATATTTTTTAAGAAACAGAAAAAACTACAGAGAACAGAAAAAAGTTTAAAAATTTAATAGCCATAGAGAAAAAATAAATATATCTCTTAAAAAAGAGAAAAGAATATTCAGAGAATGAGAACGTACTTTTAAAGCTTAAAAGAGATAGAAAGATAAGTTTGAAGAAATAATCTACACGTTAGAACAAAATAATAAGGAGCTAGAAAATAAAAAATTAGAGCATTGATCTTTAAATCTTAACATTTATTACCAGTCTTTGCAAAAAGAAAAAAACAAATGTAGGAAGAAAAATAATGAATATAATTTTATAATTAAATTTTCTGGAACTGAAGTAATAAAGGAAAACATTACCCATACCAAGGAACATGATATATAGTTTAAAGAACTACAAAGGAAGTAAGTTTAAAAGCTTATAGGCTAAAAAATACACACACAAAAAAATAACAATCACACTGGTCCTGAAATTTAGCAATGACCTAATGGCAAGATTAAAAGCAAGATGAAAAAGAAAGAAAATAACTGCTTCAAATTTCTCAAAATTTATTAATTTTCATGGATACACTAAAGGATATTAATAGTTCTCAAGGATTATTATTTCAAATCTAATAATTTTATACCCAAATTATATAATAATAAATTCTTATTGAAATTTTATCTAACACAGACAAAATAATGCTTATCAAATTTTAATGTTCAACTAAACTACAGAAATTTCCAAGGAAATGGCAAAAACTGGTTTTACAATCGGTCTACTCCTCAGCCAGTTGAGGTGTGAGGTGAAAGAGGAGATGCTATGAGGAGGAAATTTCTATGTTCGATTTTGAAGACATCTCTGTTGTAATCCCCATCAACTAGAGAGAGTGATGTGGAGTACTTGCTTCAATTCAAGTCTAGTGAAGGATTCATATTAACCACTGCAGAAACTAACATATGCCCTGTGTAGTATGAAGTCATTGTAACATAAACTCTGGCTCCTGCCCAGAAGATAAAATGTAGGCAGAGAACTCATATGAAGTTTTATTCAAATCATGACTGATATTCTATAGCAAACTAAAAATTTTTGGAATCTTCTTTCAGGTGTTTCTTACAGATCATATTGTTCTGAGAAATAAACTATCTTCTATAATCAAAAGAGATGGTGACAGATATCTCCCAGATAAGAAGTTCCTCAGGATATTCTCTTCCAGTATATTTAAGACTTTCTAAAATACAGCCAAACCATCCTTTGACCAAAACACAATCAGAAAATAAAGATAATTAACAGGAAGTCTATGCTTAAATTGCCACCCACATCCAAATACACAATATTCACTATTTCCACTGGGTAATGAAAAATCTGACCATCTGGATTATCTTTTTAGAATTTAGTGTGTGCATGGAGGATCCTTTGTATCACATCTTCAGCTATGTGCTTTGTTCCTTGAGTTATTCTGAGACTTTAGCTACATTCTACTAACAAATATATTTTACTAAGATATTCTTACCCTCTAACCTCAGGCAAAGACCTTTTCTCTCATTCATTATTCATGTTTATTTGTTTTCCTATTTTTTGTCTTTACTATTGATGTCAATGTTTCTCCCTTTGCTTGCCAGGGTTCCATTTTTATCTTCCTCTGAAGCCTCTCTAAGCAGTTATCCCTCCAGTCTCATGTTGTACTATATTCTTCTGTTACAGGTATATAAAATATGAGAACTTAGTTATGACTCTGGAAAATAATTATCTAAATCTTCATTATTCCATTCAAGTAAATGAAATATTCTTTAACAGAATTAAGAAAAGATTATACTAAGTACTATTGTTTCCTATCTACTAATTTTTTGGGTACCTAGTTAGGCATAATAGGTGACTGTTTTCATGGGTCTGGTATTTTTGGATACCCAGATGACTATAATTATATACTCCTTCCTCAACATTATGAGAGCCAGTTTTTGAAGCAGACTTCCTGATGTACAGCATACTAATCATCCTGTCACCCTAAACTACATTTTTTCCCTTCTACTATTCTCATTACCATTTCATTCTAATACATTAAATGAGATGGTAAGAAAATACAGTTCTACCTAGCAACTCTGAATGACTCTCTATAAATGAATTATTTTCTTTTAGATTCTTAAACAGTGAATGTTAAATTTTTAGTCAGAAAATCATGTATATAGATGACAAACACTTTTCTATCTGTGTATGTGTGTTTTATTGACAACTTAAAATCCACTCTCATTTAGCACTGATGCTTTCAGAGACAAGGAGAAAATGAATTGAAAACCAAGAAAGATCTGAGTAGAAAAGTATAGTAAACTAGAATGCTTGTTTTCAAATATTTCAAGTCTATAAAAACCAAGGAAGATATATTGTAAATATTTTCCAAGTAGTAAATAAGTGAGCTGCAAATTCCTTGAAACTAAACCATTAAAAGTTTTTTATATGAAATACACACACACACACACACACACACACACACACACACACACACACACACATATAAATTCATGTGTAGCAAACAGAGAGAATGTATACTTTCCTTTTATCCTTGCATATGTGTTGGCAGAAAGAGAATGCAGAAACACTAATATGGGTTTCCAGGATTAACTTTATTAATAAACTTTTAAAGATTAAGCAATATTTAATAGACTTATCCAGTATTTAAATAAGCTTGTATCATGTGCTTTGTTGTTCTTACTTTAAAATTACTCAACAAATGAAGAGTCTGCAGCATTGTATTTTCTAATTTTCTTTTATAGGTTCTGATAATGTTCAAATAATTGTACTGCCAAAAAGAAAAGTATATTAGTAACAGTTTTTTTTAACGTTGTTTTTCAACCAAGTCATGGCACTACAGAAATTCTGAACTCCACTTCTATGTGAATGTTTTCATTGTCTTTTCATATTTTTTCTACTCTCGAAAAATTCTTCTTTATTTTAAACCCAGATACCTCTACTTAACTTGTTGAAAAATTCAAACAATTATGGAGAAATCTATTTGAAAAATTGGTCCTCAAAAAAGGTATAGAACCTTTGAAATGAAAAAGACTATAATGTCAAACAATATACTTTGATATACAAAGGCTTGAACTATATTTATAAATTCCATATAGAGTTCAATAGTTAATAAATAGTTTATCTGTTTGTTAACTCAATCCATATCATCTTTTATTCTATCAAGTAGGAGAATGGACAGTTTGAAGATATCTTCTTCCTGAAGTAGTTATGATGCTCTAATACCTCTCAAATCTATTTTTGATTTTTTATCAACACAGTAATTTTTCCTTTATTTATTCATTTACCTTAGGTTAATCAGTTACTATGTAATAATCCCTTGATATATAATTAAAAACAAATTACAGTTTTTGGCATCATGGAACTTAATGTCTAGAGAAGTATAAAGACCAATAAGCAACTGTTTACAATATGAGTGACAAAGGAAAGTGAAAGGTTATATAAAGACTTTCAAGGGGTATAGATAACTGTCTTGGTAGTTCAGGGAAAGCTCATGAGGAACATGAGTAAGATTTGATTATTGAAAGAGAGAAGTTGGGTTAGAGAAAAAGTGAAGGGATAGTTTAAGCAGAATAAATGGTTTATGCAAAGACCCTGACAGAAGCAGTCAAGAAAATGGAACCTAGAAGTCTGTAGATGCCGGTGGAACCATGGTTCTGAAGGAATGTAAATATACTGGCAGAAAGTGAAATACATGTTAGGGAATAAGGTTAAGAGATAAGCAAGGTCAGATTAGAATGGCTTCAGCAAGACATATGTAGACATTCAATGTGCTTTTTAGAAAGGTTATTCTGTCTATAGTACGAAGAATAGATTTAACAAGTATAAAATTGTCATCAGAGAGACCACTTAGTAAATAATTACAATAATCCAAGTGAGAAATAATTTTGAGTTGGGGTTTGGCATGCAAATAAACTGAAGTGGATGGAGTTGAGATATATTTAATAGCTGCAGGAAAGGAGTTAGTGATTGACTAGGGAGAATGACAGAGAGAGATGAAGAAAATTCCCAGATTTCTGGTTTGATAGACTATGTGGATCTAGTTGAGTTTGAGAATTAGGTGACTGTTCAAGTAAAGATTCCTAATATTTATTATAATATATGGGTCCAGGGCTATAGATAGAGTCAGGGCTGTAAGTGTGGAATTGGCTTAAAGACAGTCTTTAAGGTGGAGTGGAATATAAACTGAGAATTGTTTTGTTGTCTGTGAATTAAAAACTATATCTCAGGCTACATTCCAGGAAGGGATTCCAAAAAGAGTTACTAGAAAAAACTGGAAGAAGCTGTGAGGAAGACATACTAGCATTTCACATTCGGTCTAGATTCTGAATGAGCTGGAAAAACCCAAAGATCTTTCCTGCTATCACCAATGAACTACATAAAGAGGAATTTCTTGGAAGAACTCAACATGCTGTCAGTTTTTTGTCTGAATATTTCTCAAGGCAGTAGTCTTGCTGGAGTAGATCATGTGAAGAAGGAAAAAGGCTTGCAACTACAGATAAGAAGATTCACACTGCTCAGTTTCTTACAGCCTCTTGACACCATTTAAGTAAGTCATTGATTCTTATGGTATTAAAAATGAGACAGGAGCTGAGAAAGCTGCCAGAAAATCCAGATGACTCACAACATCAAGATGGTTGGAGTCATGTATTGCTAAACATAATTCAGTATGATATGGTTTGCATCAGTGTTGCTGTATGTCTTTGAGTTTATGTATTAAATATACTGCACTGAAAGAAGTAAAATACAACATGATCAGTAACATCCAGGTCCTAAAAGAACTTCGTAGCACAGAAAGCTAAGTGTTTCCACATCCTTGCATAGAGAGCTAAAAATTATAGTTGGGTAGATGAGACTATACAGAAAGAAGAAATAGCCTAATAAAAAGCATATAATCAGCTTCCGAGTTTATGAATACTGAAGGGAAAATGCTTTCATCTCTGCCATGGCTAAGCTGATCTAGAAGAAGCTACAGGGAGAAGAGGAGAAATATCAACAGCTATAGAAGGACTTGAGTAAATTCATGTCAGGGTGGCAGAAGCTTGAAGTACAACTAACAGAAAATAATATAATGAAGGAGGAACTGGCCTGCTGGCTGGGTCCAACATAGTCTTTAAACTTCTGGGCCCCGTGCTGGTCAAACAGGAGCTAGGGGAGGCTTGGGTTATAGTGAGGAAAGAGGCTAGACTATATCACAGCTGAAATTAAGCATTATGAATTCCGGCTCTGGGACCTTGAGTGACAGTCAGAGCAATAGAGGAAGGCCCTTGATGAGCTACAGCAGGAGTTCCAGCAGGCCCAGGCGGCAAAGGCAGGGGCTTCTGGGAAGGCCTGACCCTGTGGAGGGGAAGAGGAGGGAAGGGAATGAGGCAGCCTGGGGTTTATACTGTCACTAATGAAATGAAACCACCTGGCCAATATATATATATATATATATATATATATATATATATATATATATATATATATAGTTATTTAGTTTATCATGATTATATATATACATATATATGTATACATATATATACATATATATAACTCTCTATATATAACCTTAACCCTAACCCTAACTCTAACCCTAACCTTAACACTAACCCTAACCCTAACCCCTAACACTAAATCTAACCCTAATAATACATATATATATATATATATATATATATATATATATATATATTCACTTATATGTAGGATAAAACCTAAAAGCAACAAACAAACAGGACAAACAGACAGAGACTCATGAACATGGACAATAGACTAGTGCTTATCAGAAGGTGGGGAGGAGGATGTAGATGTGGTAAAAGGGGTCAAATATGTGGTAACAGAGAGAAATCTAACTATGGAAAGTGAACACACAATGCAATGTATATATATGGCTTATTGTTGAATTGTACACCTGAAACTTACTGAATTTCATTAACCAATGTCACCATTATAAAACTAACTAACTAATTAACTAACTAATTAACTAACTAATTAACTAAATAACTAACTAACTAACTAACTAAATAAATAAATAAATACACATTGTAAAAATCAAAAAAAAATCCATATAGAAGTAAGAAAGCATGCAGCAGTAATTTAAGCAACTTTTGGATTTTTACAAAGAAGTCCAGGATATCCAGAGAGGAGCTAGAGTAAATGGACAAGAATAATATTAGGAAATATTATCCCTTCTCTCTCTGGGTTGAGTCAGTATTTTATTCTCAAGGATAATCTATTAACTAATTATAGGAATGAATTTATATGATGTTTGCAATTTGCAGAAATATCACCAGCAATGTTAAAAAGTAAAAACTTAAGAGGGAGATATTGAACAATGAGAAACCTCTACAGAGAGATAAAGTAGTCAGGAGATTATTGTACTAGTCAGGATAGAGAAAATAAATAGTTAGAATTGGATGACAGTGGGGGACAAGATAAACTATCCTGCCACAACTACTGAGTTAAGTAGAAGCAGTGACTGCAAAGGCTAAAATATTTACTATCTAGGTTTTAAGAGAAAGTTTGTTGCTCCCTGGTTTACACTACATTTTGTAGAATCAGAGATAATAAGTTATAGATAGAATCCTAAACAACAAGCAAATTTATGTTTTAGGATGGGCACAGCCATGCTTAT
Organism: Macroglossus sobrinus; assembly: GCA_004027375.1. NCBI lineage: Eukaryota > Metazoa > Chordata > Mammalia > Chiroptera > Pteropodidae > Macroglossus > Macroglossus sobrinus. The sequence continues at coordinate 268,661 of PVKZ01000507.1, forward strand.
GGATGTAGGAGAAGGGGCATTAAAGATATTGGACAGAATAAATCACCATGAGAGGAAGGTCTCAGAAAAGACACAAGATAGAGACATTAGCTTTGATAAGAAAGACATTTTTTATAGATAGGGATGGGAAAGGTTAAGGCTGGATTTGAGTTGAAATACATTTATAATATAAGGAGAAGAAAGATCAAACCTCTTTGACTTTTTTTTTAATTCTGTAAGGTAGGAAGCACAGTCAATTGCTAAGACTAAGAGAGGGATGAGAAGAAGCTTTTGGGGAAAGGTAGGGTCTTTGAAAAGCATTTAAAGACATTGGCAGATAGGATAAATAGGTAAGTAATTTCACTTTCTTTGTCCCTGGAACCAAAGGACCCTATAAACCAGTTAGTAATGGCACTTACCAGGTCAATTGTATGGCAGTTGTCATATATCCTACCATATACCTAGAGGAATAATAATGAAAGAATGTTTTTTAGTGTCAAAATTAGTATTATCTACAGGCACCTGACTCTGAGACAGATTTCAACTGGTTATTGTACTATACTCTTTTGACAGTATAAAAATGTATTTATGTCTTTCACAGAGCTCACAATTGATAGGTGAGAAAAATATATACATAAGTAAGGAAGGTTAGCAAAGCCTGAGAATTGTTATACTGTCAAGGTTAAACAAAGTCTTTATGGAGAAAAAAAAGAAACAGAAGAAATACATAATGCTTCACATAGGTAATGTGAGCTTTGACGAAGGAAAAGGGAGTACTTGTACTTGATTAATATGAAGTAATGTGCTTTGGTCTTTGATAAAGAAGTTATTTTTTGTTTGTTTTGTTTTTTAACTAAACATGTTGTGCCCAATGAAAAACAACTCTGGGTAGAATGTATATAATACTGGTTTAAGTTAAAGATGGGAAAATAGAACTTGTTTTTAATTATCATCTCTATATAGGTCTAAATAAAAGTTTGCTGTTAATGATTCTAACAGACTCAAACAGCATAAAAATGACATGGTTAGAGCATTTATATATACCCCACAGATGACTTCATTTCTTATACATGCAAGTAGAAGTTATTATTTCACATATATGAATGTAATTAAGGATTTAATGACAAATTGAAAGCTTATATCTAATCAACATGAGAATTTTACATAAAATTTTAACTTTTCAAATATAAATGCATGCCACCATACAGTTCAATGTACTTAAAATTTTAATGGGCATCCAAATATTTAATATTTATAGTCTAGATTATAAACTCAGATATCAGTGACTCTGTCACATCTTTATAACTCAAAATAGTTACACAGCAGAGTTTCAAAAATAATTATTGATTTCATGATGCCATCTTTTCTATTCTGATTTTCAGGTTTCTTAATTATAAAAAACAATACATAAAGTGAGACATATAAAGAGTTCTAAGTTTAAGTGCCCAATACAATGAACCTCCCAATTGCATAACCACAACACACATCTAAATATATAAAAATACCATCACTTCAGAAGATTCTGTCTTGCCCATTGTCAATCAACACCCCTCCCAGAAGTAAACATTATTTTGGATTCTATCATATGTCTTTAAAAGTTCACTTAGAAAATATTTGCTTTACAATCTTTTTGTAAAAACTAAGTACTCGTATTTTTAGATAATCAGTTACAAAAATAACAGAGATTATTTTAATATAAATTTCCCAGCCTGACTTTCTACAATGACTAAGTTCACTAGATAATTACCACCAGCAGCAGCTTATTTTGTGTTGTGTTGTGTGGACCAGAAATAAAAAGCCTTATTTAATGCCAACCCTTCAAAAGCATTGCTCAAGAGTCATGATCATGTTCTAATTGTTATGAGGTGTGTACTGAATCTCAAATGAAGTCAGAGTCTTTGAAGGCAAAGAAAGCCTACATTTTATGCCCCTAAGTTAATGAAGATAAAAATTCAAGGTTTATACTTTGAAGGCAACTACAAATCTTTCTTAAGATAATAGCCTTACTATTCTTCTCACATAACAGTGATGTTTTGTTAGAGAGCTTCACAGAAGTTTGGCAGATTGAACAAATTTGATGAATAATGACTTTCAATCAGTTTTGAAAAATAGCAATGTCATTCTAATATAACATCATATTTTCCAGACTTTTTAAAACCAGATTTTGTTTATAAAAACAAAGTCTTTATAAGTACAGTGTTACATATTTATGGAGCATGCTCATCGATGCTGTTTTGTACATAAGAAGCAGCTTCCAATATTATTAATGAAAAATAGCAGATTTTTCATGGCATCTACTTCTAGATTGGGTAAGTTCAAAGAGAAAGAAATAGAATAAATTTGGTTGGTATCAGTGAATTATACATAAGTAGCAGGTAAGGAGGTTAAGATATTTGTACTAGTGAAGCTGAATGAGAGATCCTTCATTTAGGAAACATATGAAAAGCCATTACTATGAAAGACTGTGCTATACATACATACATACATACATACATACATATGTAAGTATACATATATAAAATATTCTATAAATCTAAGGGAAACAAATAGAATGAGAATTCTTACCTTAAGAATTATTCAGTTGAACAGAGAAGATGAGACATACACATAACTAAGGACAAAGACGTTTTACCGTACATAAAAGGACAGATGCCAAAATAAGTCAAAAAATTGAAAGTAGAAGAATAAAATAGCAAAGAATGCCCTGGAATCACAGAAATATCTTCATTTTAGAATTCCCATGAACTTTTACTGTAACCATCAGTACCACCACTACCACCCCCACCATCATTCCTAATACCACCACGCCTTTGAACATGCTGGTCATTGTTATCCAACTAGACCCATCTCCTCTTTGACTGTTCTATGTACTGTAGCTTTACCAAGAATGCTATTTCCTTAGAAAGCATTAGTTTATCTCCTCTTTTCATCCTTGAAGATTTAACCACAAAGGTATCGTCTTCAACTTCCCTAAATATGTGCACCATATGTATATATTCTTCCTCCATCAACATTCCCTTGATGTTCAGGTGTAAATCTCATATTACATTGTTGTGACCTTTTTATTTGTTCGTAAAAAAATGTACTACATGGAAGGCAAATATATCGAGATTAGTACTCTTTAGTATCTAATACATAAGAAATATTCAAACTATTTGCTGGATCACTAAATAGTTTAATGGAGAAAGAAGCTTGCCATAGTGAAATGTTGCAGTCAGAATCTGAAGTTTTAAATGTGAGTGTTTGATCTATCACTGAACAATTGCAATCCTGACAAATGATATCTAATGACACAGAAACAAAAATGAATAAAAAGTAGTAATCTGAGAAAAATGATGGCGTTTAACTTGCTACAAATTGATTCTATTTAATAGATAAAGAATTTAAAAATACTGTTTTGTTGCTTAATAAAGAATAACAAGGGACAAAGTTTTCCTAGTACCATAAACAAAGGGAATGACATCAAAAGACTGAGTTTTGAGAGAATTGGAAGGTGGTCAACAAGGCAAAAAAAAAAAGAGAGACATTATTGGATTTGGCTTTAAGAAGGATATGGTGACTCTAGAATGAGTAATTCCCATGGCTCAGATTATAATCTGTTGAAGTGTGATTAAAAATTAAAGAAATAGAGATCCTTAATGTAGTTTATGCTTTCAAAAATTGGAGAAACAAAGACAGAATAAAATATTAAGAGTTTCAATGTGAAGTTTTAAAGGCATGTTTAATCAAGTTTTTGCTTTGTTTTATTTTGCTTTGTTTTGTTTGGAATTTTATATTTAATAGGGCAGATAAAATAATCTCTCTCTCTCTCTCTCTCTTTCACACACACACACACACACACACACACACACACACACACATTAAAATATTTTAAAAGAGCCTTGTTGACATTCCTATTTTGGTTGCCCTTAATTTCAAAATAGCGCAAATATGATTATTCTATGCAATGCTTATCATATGCCAGATTCTCAAGAAATAACATGCCATGCTCAAGAAGTAACATCAGTTTATACTGTCAGTTTTGGTAAGTTGTTTTTAAATAACCACATTCTTTGAGTGACTTTAAACTTTGTTTAAAAAGAATTTTATTACATAATATATGATGGCAGTAGTTTGGCTTTTGCTTTCTGTGCACATGAAAATGTAGCTTCCATATCACTAAAAAAATGTCCAAATCTTCAAACCTTTGCTCAGAAACTTACAAAGAAGAATGTAATCTTGTATACATTTCCCCTCTTGGTGTCCAAAGGACAAATAAAATGTTAACTGGTTTGCTAATCCATTGAGTACAGCAGGAGTCAACAAATTATAATCTGTAGGCCAAATTGGGTCCCCTACCTCTTTTATAAATAAAGTTGTAGTAGAACAATGCCATATGTGTTTATTTATATATTATCTATGACTGCTTTCATACTATAACCACATGGTTGAATTAGTAGTTGCAACAGAGATTGTGTGGTTTGTGAAACCTAAAATATGTATTATCCTTTACAGAAAATGTTTACCAGGCCTTGTACTGCAGCTTCATATTTCTATAATAATGATAAATCTTAATTTCAAAAACAGATTTCAATAAGCTTTCCCAGATTACGTTTATTTACATTTTGATGAATACCTTCTATGAGGCAAACTCTCTTCTGGGTGCTGGGAATACAACAGTCAATAAAAGAAACAAAATTTTCGGTCCTCATACAGTTTACATTCCAGTTGTAATCAATCAGACCATCAAGAACCAACAAAGTAATTAAAATCAACAAATCAGCAAAGTAATCAACAAATAAACAAAATGAATGAGAAAACTATTAAAATAGTGTACTAGATGATCAAATGTGCTATAGATAAAACAAATTTAAAAAGAGACTAGAAGATATCCAGAATTAGAGGAATTCATAAAAATATATTATTTAATTATTAAACATATATATATATAATAAACTATATATTATTTATATCATCTTAAGATTTTCCTTAAATAAAATGAAGTTATCTACCAGTACGTCCAGTAAAATAACAACTCCTTAACTTAAATGTCTGTGCCCTAGTTGTATTATACTTAGTCTGACACTTATTAAGATACTTTATTAGTTTTCATTTTTAAGTTGTACATGTCTCTGTGCTCAAAATTTACAAAATGGGGAAAGTCCTAAACAAAACTATATTATGCAAAGTTAATTCTTACAAAATACTTAATCACATTAAACTAGTTCTTAAAATTCTGCATAAATACAGTGTTTAAATCCAATATATAATTTCTCTGTAATATGTGAGAAAGGTGAATTTATTATAAAAGTGTTCATGCTAGTCTAGCAAATAATAGCTCAATTTTATCTTATCACATTTAGAGAGCAGGAGGAAAAACATATCTAATAATATTAAAAATTTTCTCTCAAAATATATAAAATATAGTGATAATTTAATCATTACATTAGCTTATGAAATATTATAAATAATATAAAACAATTTTATTTTTATTATTTTGATAAAGCAAAATGTAATTTACATTTTTTGCTAAAATTTTTCTGAATGAACCACATATATGATACACAATTGATTTAATGTCATTTTATGTATGCCCAACAATATAAAAATGAAATGATAATAGTGGTTTATACTGAGATATCTTGGATTTTCAGAGTTTCTGTAGTTTGTCAGAACAACAACCCTGTTCTGGGCTTTAATTAATTGTCTTATTTCTTGAATTAGTTTGTAGCTTCTTAACACTTCTATTTTAGGAGAAAATTCCTATTGAAATGTTTAAGACAGCTTTAGAGTAATTGTTAGAATGCAGAAAAAAATATTTTAAAAATCACTGATCTTAATTTTTCTGAGATGTATTTTTTTTCTTGTTCATTTTTGCAGTAATCTTTCATGAGAGGAAAAGTAATTACTCCCATAAAATATTAATTAAATAGCAACCCTCATTGATATATCTTACAATATTAACATTTTCTGAACTTATGTTTTAGCAACCAATAAATAAGACCTGATCTACAAAGGTTTTTAAACAACAATAAAATTTTAATTAAAATATAAACTAATATATTTGGTATGATTCTAGTCTTAAGAATATATTTACCATTACTGTAAGTCTCTTACATTTTTATACATTATTTTCTCCAAAGGTATTGCTGGAAGAATGGTTCTGCTAGAGGGAAAAATTAAAAATCACTTATTAAGTTATATACACTTTCTCTAATTTTATGTAAAGAATAATATGAATGAAGCCACTTTTAAGTGGAGTCAGAGTCACCATTGCAGAAGAAGAGCTTTGTACATCTTGCTCCTCAAAACTTTGGAATATTAAAACTAGGCAAAATAATCTTTGGACTGGGCTTAAAGCAACATTATATTTGAAATAACTGTTATGACTAAGACAAAATTAAAGACATTCTTTATAATTAACAAACTATGTTAGCTTATTTGCACCTACAGAAATTCCTTTCTTAGCTTATTAACACCCATAGAAATTTTTTTTTTTTATTCACATAATTATTCCCTTTCTCTTTCTCAAATACTCCTTGCCTCCACCTCCTAATCTAACCACTATTTGGGTTTCTGCCTGGATCAGAATAGCCATTCTTTTGGATCTTAAATGAACACTTGTTGCCTCTCACTTTGGCTTTCTTTTTTTAAGTTTGAAAGTCCTTGAAGGTACCATTCATTAGTAAATGACAAGGAAGTCAAGCCTCCTACAGAGTTGCAAAAATGAGAATCAGTCCCTATGCCTCGTGTAATTTTCATTGTTTGGGCAAATGTTAATACTTTCCATGACTCAACAATATAGGACATTTCCCAAATACATATGTGCTTGTTCTCTAGTCAAAGCATTAAAAAATGATTAAGCCCCTGAAATTAATAGTATAACATAAAAATATTCAACAAAAATAGAAATAAGATACTGCTTTAAGATGAAATACTGGAAGTGTCTTAGAATTTCAATTCTGCTGTTGTCATTATCAGTGAGCTATCAGTTTACAATAACCTTAAAGGTATCTACAAAATGCAAACACATAAGCTTGGGGGCAAGTAACAGGAGAGGAAAATGCAAGGCATAAAAAAAATAAATTTTTTCTACTAAGGCTTTATGCGGTACCAATAATGATTATATTTGTTTCCACAGCATGACCCACATATATTTAAAAAGCTAAAAGATAATGAATTGTAAGGAAAAATAAGAAATTTATTTCTACTTATACAGTCACTAGCCTTCATTGTGTTAAGTGTGGCATTAATGCTGGAGACCCAAACATATTTAACACAAATTGTTATAAAATACACATGTTTAGGAAACAATGTTTTGAAGAGCTAAGTGTTTTCAAATTACTGCTACCAAAGGCTGTAACAGAGTTTGGACACAGAAATAGCAATCAGTCTTGAAATCCAAGCATAGTCTTTATACCAAAGAGGCTGACTTTAAGGTGGCATATTCTACTTACTAACTCTAGAAGAAATGAGAATCCATGAGTGACTTCAACATATTAAAAAGTCTAGTGTAGTATTTCTCACAAAGTAGTTAACAAATTGATAACCTAATGTGTTTGTTAAAAATTCAACTTGCCCGGCCATCTCCCAGTCTTACTAAGTCCAGATATCTTAGCAGAACTAGAAATCTGCATTTTTACTAAGCTCCTCAGATGATACTATATACAACATAATATAAGGGGTATAAGTCTAATAGAATCACATAAATATAAAAAAAGGGATACACAAACTTACCAAAATGATAACTGTTTGTATTAAATTAGAATTATAGTAATTATATGTACTAATCTCATTTCAGTTCATTTTTAACTTGCATTTTATTGAGCACAGTTATGGCCAAATTTTCTAGATGCTAAGATCGTAGAGCCGAGTAAAACACATCACCTTTGATGAAATAGCTTATTAAATTTTGTGGATAAACAGACAAGTAATCCAACAATTATAAAGTATTTTTAGGACTCTAGCAGTCATACACCCTAGGTGATATGAAAGTACAGAGGACAGATTTTTAACCAGCTCTGTTTAGCAGTTCAATGTGCCTTTGAATAATAATATAAAAGAAAATTATTTCAAATTACACCCTTTTTAGCAAAACAAACAAACAAACAAACAAACAAAACCTTTCACTAACAAGAACTTTTATGATGATTGTATGTTTTTATCAAGATTTAATAGTCAATAACTCCATGATTTTACATTTATTCTTGTATAAGCACATAATCATTCTCTTCCACAGATACTTGATTTGATGTTTGCTAGATTGGTTCATTTGTTGTTTGGCTTATTAAATTCTACCTTATTAAAGCACGTAAGTGAGGTACTCACCATAGGAACATATGCAAAAATCTTAAACATTACCATTCTAATTTTATTTTGGAGAGTTAGAGAGCCATGTATCTTTTTACAACCTCTCTTGAGATGTTTTACTTTCAGGTGTGGAGTATGGAGTGGTTGCCGTACCTGTTCTGATTGATCCCTTACATTCTGTGAGCTCTAGGTACAATTGGGCTGAGCAGTTTCAGCATCGTAAACAAAAGAAATGACTTTGAAATCATTTACTGTTTCCTCTAACTGCTGGAAACCCCTGCTGGCCTCTGGCATTCCTATTAGTTTTGTAGTGATAATACTAGGGTAATCTCCTGACAGATTCCTGAAAGTCTATAATTTTAGAGCTAGAAAGATCATTAACCACTCCTCTCTTATTACAGATCAGGTAACTGAGATGCTTAAAGGCTAAATGACCTTGCACAAACTCCAGGGGTTGATTTATTGCAGATCCTTACCAACACTGAAGTACTTAGAGTTCTCAAATAGGCCTTTTCTTAAGCCATGAGGCCTCAGTCTAAGGGCCAGCAGCATTCTACAGTTCTATCTAGGACAGTCCAGATTGTAGAAACCAAATTCCAGCTAATGATCTATTCTCCTGTAGAACTCTCAGAATCTGATCAAACCAAGCATTGTTGTTAGGTCTTACAGCAATTGAAGGAACAAAAGACTCTAGTAATTAAAAAAAGATACCCAGAGGCCTGAGATAAATTTCCCCCCTTAAAACACCTGGGAAATATACCTAAAAGACAACTGAGGTTATGTTTATAAAACCAACAAACTGGTTATAAAATGTGTGTGCGTGTGAGTGTGCATGTGTGTGTGTATGAAAACAAACTGGTTTATGTAAAATGTATTTTTTTAAGACTTTTTAAGAGGAAATGATTGTTTATAGTTTGTGGTTTATGAAAATGATGACCTGTGGTCCCACGACACTGCTATATTCTGTAGAGCCTGTTTCAAAGCTCTACCTGAGATCTGGACCTCATCCATGGTTAAAACAGCTTATGACTTCTATACAGGAGGCTACAAATTTGAGGAGAAATTTTTTGTTGATTCAAAGATTAGGGGGATTTTAGTGGGTAGGAACAGAAATGCTCTGTTTTCTTATGCAGGAAACTGTCTTATAATGAAAAATCATAGCTCTTCATTATGGAGCTGGACATTCAAATAGAAGAAAAAGCTGTTCATAATTTCTGAGTCTACTCAGAAGCACAAATATTGATTTTTTTTGTTGTTTTGTCACTGTTCTGAGATACATTAAATTTTTTAGGAAGAGAACTGCATAGCAATCAAGTGCAGATTCTTGTTTTCTTCAGAAATTGTTAGTGTTTGTCATCATTTTAAAAACTTTGCTACTATGGCAAGGCTGCTTATATTATGTGAGTGGTCAGTAGAGAACACTTATATCAGTTAACAATTATAGCTGTTGCATTTATCATAATTTTATATAAATTTACCATCACATAATTACTTCTAATCCTATACTAATATACCTGAAGATTTACAGATTTAAATTTATATTATTTTTATGATAAATTACTTTTCTTTTGTTTTATTATAGGCAAAGTATTATATTAACTTTTTAAAATTAAATATCTAAGCATATAATATTATCCATGAATTTTATTTTGCTTAGTATAAGAGGCATAACAAGATATTTATTTCATTAAAAAAAAACTTTATATTAGATAAGGTGAGAAGAATTGTTCAGTGAGCCAGACATCCACTGGCTTGGGCCAAAATTTTCTATCTGAGCATTTGTGTAAAGTATAATTGTGTATCTTTTAATAAATAAATGTGTATGATAACAAGATGTGTTTCAAACTAATAAGAATTTTATGTCCAGAAAATAGAAGTGATATACTATAGTAAAGATATGGCATCATGTTTATATTAATTATCAAAAAAAAAAATGTTAATGTCTCCTTGATCACCAAAAATACCCTGGTCTAAGAGTAAAGAAGACAGGTCTTTCTTGTGTTTCATAGGTATCTCTGTCTTCAACAAATTGAATGTCCACTATTTGATAAGTAATGTTGGCCTATGATCTTTAACTGGGTTAAGTGATGATGTGAAATGTTTTCATTTCTCAGACATTCCATTTGTATTTTTGCTCTTGTGGTCTGTTTTTGCGGAGTAAGGAGAGATATAGTGCTATTCACACAATTTGTCAGATGGACACTAACCATTGATAAGTTACAGAAATAACACTTTATAGGAAATAGTTATCAACCTACTCAATCACAGAGAGGTTGACTCAGCTGAAATTTGTTTTGTGTTTAAGACCTCAAAATGGTAGTAGATATCAAAATTTTGAAAATAATTACCACACTGGGGATTTTAAAAGATGTATGATATGCAAAATAGTGCCAAATTTTGACTAATTTGTCTAGTTCTAGTTTTGGCCTACAATAACACTTATGATACTTGAAAATTTAATTTAATTCTTTGCTATTTATTTCCTTATGTGTACATTCTTATATACCAATTCTGACATTGATAATTATGTATAGATAAGTTCGCCTGAATACTGTGTTGTGAAAAGTAGCTGTCTAGCAAAATGTCAATCGTAAGCCTAAAGTTTTCCTAAAGCAACTTTTCTTTCTTATACAGTCCTCCCTTTGCAAATTTGCCTAAACTTTTATAAATTTATAATATATATATATATATACATATATATATATATATATTTTTTTTTTTTTCTTTTAGGGAAAAAAATGATACTAATTTAATAATGACATTTTTCTGACATTTTCATTATCATTTGAGTAATCAAGTATCAGTTGGTTAGTATTAAGCATTTTCCTGTGTATCTATAATTTATGGTGACAATAAGCCATTCTATGACTTACAATACCTGGTTTGCCCTAACACATTATTGTTTTCTTTGCTCTGGCCCACCATGCTAAGTGGAGGTCATTATTTTTACCTTCTTTGTCAATTACAAACTTATTATAAGATGTTCTGAACAAGTCTTCACATGACAAAGGATGTCATCTTAGCCATCTTTTTCTGGATTCCAAACTGTACACTTTATGTCAATGTCCGTTTATACAATTTGGATAATACTTTATGCCAATTATAGCCACAGAAGGTTAACCTGACAATTTAATCATGTTATAACTGGCCTTACCTGTAATATGATTGATTAAATGCTTGAATTGATTCAATCAGATATTGAAATTATAAAAAGAATAAAATCATTCACTTCCAATAAAATTGCACCGTTTATAAGCTTTTAAAATTGACACACCTTGAAAATTGCCCTACATTATAGATTTTCTTTTGTATAGGTGCCAATGGTAACTCTGTATGTTTAATTCTGAGGGAGATAGTAGAATAGGTGGAAACGGAAAGCATGCATTTGGCAATCATATTGAGTAATTTTTCAGTTCATTAGGCCTCAGAATTTAAGCTGCTCTAAATAAGACAGATGTGTTCTCTTTCTTCCTATATATAAAGCGCAATTATTTCAAATTACTTACTTTGCTATTTCACATATATTTTAAGATTATAAAGGTGAATGAGTTAACATTTTTGAATTTCAGTTGTTAACTGTAATATTCCATAGGAGTGTGTGTGTGCATGTGTGTATGTGTGTGTTGAATGAGGAGACTGTGGATGTTTGTGTGTGCTTACCTATAGGAAAAATCTTTCCTGCTCATAACCTTTCAAAGTATTACTAATAAAAGTAGAAAATTACTGTTCATAGAGTTGCTTTTCTGATATATAAATTTGATTTAAAATCTCTGAAAAATATTTCTTCAATAAAATAATTTTTACTTGTAAAGGATTATCTTTATATATATAAATTTACTACAGGACATATTTTAATGCGAATACTTGTGATCTATTCTAGGTAATTATTTTTTTTTCATTTAAAAATTAACTGGTATCCTTAAATATAATTTGAATAAATTATAAAGTAAGCCTGTGGTTTCCTCCTCATCAGCCCAGTGTCTGAGGATACAATGGCCAGGTCACTTTAATTAAGTTTTAAAAAATCTTTTCGAGTCCTTACTCTGTCTGAAAAGTCTCTTCCTTAGATAACCTTACAGCTTGCTCTCTCATCTTCAGTTTTCTGCTCAGTGAAGCCTTTTCTATAAACCCAATTTAAATAAGAACCTTTCACTCCCGAACTCTTCTCTGCTTTATTTTTTCCACATCAATTACTGATATACACATACCATATTAATTTTCTAATTTATGTGCTTTTTGTCTGTCTCTTTCTATCATAATACAGAATCCAGGAAATTAGAAAATATTGTCTTATTTATTTTCCCATGTATCTCCAGGGCCTGGGTCAGTGCCTGACTTATAGCAGGTACTCAACAGATAGATATTTATTAAAAGAAAAGGAGAAATCATAAGTTTCATGTCTTATAAATAACTCAATATTTTGTGATTATTTTTTGAGCATATGTCACATAATATTTTTTTTCTTTCAAATATTTGAATAGAGGTGAAGAAAAAATATTTTCATGATTTGGTATAATACAGAAAGATTAAGGACTCTATAAAATATATTTATCTTCTGAATTTCTTGTTGTAGAGCTTTCAAGAGTCAGTGTCCTTCAGAGTGCTGTACATTTTTGGTGTAATTATCATGACAAGATTTTATTAAATTAAAATCAAAGAGCAACCTTTTTTCTTTTTTCAAGTCTAATCAGAAAGAGTTACCTAAATTAAGTGGTCATGAGTGTTGTATTTCCATTCCTTTGAAATATGTTTAAATTATATCCCTGATGTCTAATGCATGTTTCTGAGTTTCTGACCAATTCTCACATTTGGGGGTATATTTTTAGTCTCCATATACATATCTGTGTAAGATGTGTGAGGAATAAAATAGCAAATACATAAACACTGAAGCTGATTCATAGCTTTTGTGTGAAAACTCATGGAAAATGATGAGCGAATGTAAAGCTATACATTGACATTGGTACTTAAAAAATAAGTCACAATGCATTTAATTATTTTAACTGCTAGATGGCCTCTGGACCCCGCGTGGGATTTTTTGAAGCACAAAGATGGCAGCTATGTGTCATTTTTATTGACCAGTTCTCAATTTGCAAACATATAGAAACTCTCAGGGAGGATTTTTTTAAAATGTGTCTTTATGAAGAACAAATCAGATCAGACTAATCTAATTCCCTCTCTGACAGAGTGACAACCCTGTGGTTAAGTGGAAAGCAATAGATATAAGATCTTTATTCAAGTCAGGCTTTTAATTCTTTTAATTTAGTCTTATATGACATTAATTAGGGAGCCACAAAGCAGAGTTGAGATCCTGCTGTTAGAGCATGGAGTGTGCAACTGCTTGGAAGGTCACACTCAAATAGTAGTTATTAATTGGTCCATGCTGCCCTGAGGGATGAGAGTGGATATTGAGTGATGCTTTAAAATATGCCTAGTTTCATTACTATATCTTTATCAGTGACTGGGATAAGTAAGTGGAGCTCTTACTGCTTAAGTTCATGGATAACATTAAGTTGAGAGTGTAACTGCTAATTTTCACTTCTTTAAAATGACTTTTCTCTTTTTGATTCAAACTGCCCTTGAGCTCATTTTCTTTTCTTTCCTTATCCTTTTGCATACTGCACAATCATTCCCCTAATTATTAAGCCCTCAACTCGGTATCACTCAGGAACAAAACCTCAGCTCTGTTGACGACAGAAAGAGTTTCAATCAAATAAAGATAACAGCTTGCAGCTCCATGCCCATGAAGTCCTAATGACTCTACCAGCATCCCCTTGAAAACAGACAGGACACCATGGGTGACATCAGGACTTCATGCAATGATCAACTGCTTCCTACCCTAATTTTGGCCAATCAGTAGAGCCCACTGTGGGGAGCCGTTCTTATCAAGGTTCTCATACCTGAGATCTAGGCAACTTCGCCCTGGGACAGGGTCTGCCTCGCCCTGTGCTATTTGATAGGATAGAGGGCATAAAGTCAGTTGCCCTGACATGCCCTGACATGCCCTGACATGCCCTGGGCCCCTTGAGCCATTTGCTCAAACTAATCTGACCTTGCAGCTCCCTCCTCTCCTGGAACACTCCTGTATTTTTTGGTTATATAAGGTAATGGAATGTTCTCTGATTTGGTATCCAAGGCAACCGCACTTACGCAAATCCTCCTCCCCTTTATATACTCTACCCCTACCTACAATAAACGAGACTTGATCAGAAAGCCTGTCTTGTCTCCATTCTTCGTGTTTCTTGTCCCCCTTCTCTTTCAGTGCTTGGGGCCCCCGTTGACTGTCCCATGGGTGGGACAGCCCACAACCTCAACTCCCTTAGCTACCATGACGAATGAGTTTTCCCCCTGTATAACTAATCTCCTAGAGGCCATCAGGGAGCCAGATCATTGAGTCCTAGCTCACCTGTGTCTCTAGGCTTGGTGCCATTTTATTAAATAAACCTCTACTTTCTTTGTTGCAAACTCTTGTTCATGACTTTGATGTGTACAGGCAAAACAAACCCCTTGAGTTCCATAACAGGGGGAGTAACTGTTTTTAAAAAAACTTGAAAATTTAAATGACCTTCTTAAGATGGGGAAGTGGCTTATGAAAACAAAAGAAAGAAAAAAAATAATGTTTAGAAACAAATAGAAAGAGGGAGACCAAACAAAAAATTCTTTATAAACTGAAAATAGAAAGTTGTATGAGTGCTTTTAGGTAGCCACTATGGAAGAGAGCAATAAAATTAGCACAAAAACAGCATAATTTTTAAATATTTAGTCTTCCTAAATTACTACCCTGTAAATAAGAATGTGGAGATGATTTTCCTTTCAAGTAGAATTTGGCACTTTCAGTTTAAGTATTGATTAGGAATCCAATATTACAAATCCACTTTTATTTGATATTCTAGTCTAGCCACACCCTTGGATTTATTTCTGCCTCACTAGAAGGCATAGAAAAGACTTCATGGAAGATGAAGAAGATCCTATCCCTATTAATATCCCTTATCTACTTGCTTGATCAATGGAGTGCATATTTGTATTCCTTGACCCTATTTTGCCGAAACTACTAAACTTGGTTTCTTTTATCTCGCCCTCCCAGTTTTTTGCCTGAATGTCATAGAAATTGATTTTCTTTACCACTCTAGGTCCTATGGTTCATAATCAGGAAGTGAGTTGCCTCACCTTAATTTATGGGGATGAGTACTCTGGGCTACCACAACACTGAATTGGGATTTAATAACACTATTTTTACAGATTCCTGGATTTCTCCATGTTTTGACCTCTAACCTCTTATCAGACAAGGGCTTGTCAGTTTTGACTACTTGCCAATACTTTACATAGCAACTAACTTTGATTTCTTGTGTTTTGTTGTTGTTGTTTATCTATTTCCAAACTGATTGCATGGCTGCAGACTTCTGACATCTCATGAGCCACCTTCTTTAAACTATAGACACAGAGAAGGTCTCTAGCCCCATGACTACCTTTTATGTGAATATTTTAAATGATATTTGTTGGGATCATTTCATTTTATTTTTTTCATTCAAAAGCATAGTGAAATTGAAACTGTACAAACAACTTTTCAGATGTAGTGAAAATTCTTCCTTATATTTTCTCTTCTCATCCTGCTGAACTGTTTTTGATAATAGTTTGGTATATAATCACCCAGATATATTAAATTATATATATATATATATATATATATATATATATATATATATACCAATTACATATCTATATAATTATTTTTAACAAAATTTTATTATAATATTCTACAACTTACATTTTCATTTTATATTTAACCAGTTTCCTTTTGATGAATAATAGAATAATTCTAGATTTCTTCTTTTAAAAAAAGATATATAGATATATAGATATATATCCATAGCCTCATAAACTTATTTCAGGCACTTATGTATTTATTTATAAAATAAGTTTATTGAAAGTTAATTGATTTGAATTAAAATAATCCATGAAGATATTTTGATGACATAGTTTGCACTGTCTGTCCTAAAGTGTTTTGGCTTTGGGTTAATAGGTATAATGTAAAATGTGAACCATTCGAGTTTTCAACTTTTTTAGTAAAAAAATCTTTTAAAAAGTTAAACATAAAAATATGTAACAATAATAGTAGCATATCTATAATTTATATTTAAAAAACTAATCAGCAATATCTGAAACCTTTCCTTCTAAAGTTGAATTACTTTCATGATTAACCTTATAAGCCAAGAAGAATAATTTTTAAAACTACTGTTATTTTTGGAAAAAGCATTTTTTCCTCAAAACAACCCACTGTTTGTTTCCTTAATTATTTTTCAAGTTTAGTATATAGTTAAATTCAATCTTGGGGGTTTCTCTCAAAGAACTTATTTTTATAGATGCTTCAATTAGAGATACATACCTCTATTTGTAGAACATAATTTTAAAAATGTTTTAAAATCAATTATGAATGATTTAAAGCATAACTATAATTTTTTAAAAGATAGAACCTTTATCAGTGTTTTTGGGGTCCTGATATTATCTATTAGAATGTGAAATTTCAGATTCACAGACCTAAATTTTCCGTTTTAGCCTAGTCTATTTTGAAATTCAGTTTCCAAAATACCAGAAGTTTTTCTTAAAGGCTAAAAACAAAAGCTTTATAACAGAAGCACTATTTTCCACATTTTCTGTTATAAAACTTTAGATTTTTTGGTTAAATAGAGATGTTTACTTGAAATAAATATGATATAAGTGAAAACTTGGGATGGGCTTACAATTTAATTAAGTTTCCTTCATAAAAACACTTGTGAGTCAGGTGGTTGATGTAATAAGTATTTTTATTTTTGAAAAATAAAAGAATAAAAAGTAAAATGTGTTGAAGCATTTTATGTGTACTTTTACTTGTACAACCGTGAAGGGAAGAAGTGTAAAATTGATTACAGATTAAAAACACAGATATCCTGGCAGTCAGAAGAAGAATTGAAAAGAAATAGGCAGTCATAGGAAAAAGAAATGAAAAAGTATTCAAAATTATAACAACATTATTCAACATTATAGAGCTCTCCATGTTTGTAAAGATATATTTGAACATTGTTCTTCATTATTCTTCTGTTACATGGTAAGGAAGAACTTCAAGATAAATCATGTTAAAAAGACAGAAAAACAAAGAGAACAAATGTAGATGGATTTCTTTGAATAGCAGTGAGGTGAACAGAGATACAAAATGAGAACACTTGGAGAATTAAAACAGTTTGAGATCGATTTATTTTTGTATATCCTGCTGGATTTTGATTTTTTATTACTTAATTTGAAAAATCCTTTGTGGGAGCAAGTTAGAGGCTATATTCAAGTTAGAGCCTATTTTACCTATTTTAGTCATCATATTACCTGGGGGCGGGGCATTCAACAATGCATCCATATAAAACCTAGGATATATTCTTAAGGTAGAAGATACAATGTTTCTGTAGTTAAAGAAGGTAAGTTTTATCAGGAGATATATCTGATGTCAATGGATTCAGGAGTTTTTGCCTCTAGGAAGATTTTCTTGGTCCTCTCTAAATTCTCCTGGCTAGCAGCCAGAATCCTTTTCTTCCTGAACCCCTAGTGTATCCTGTAAATCATTACTTTAGGTTACATGTAAACCCTTATTGCACCTGTTTTTTACATATCTAACTCTTTGCACACAGTGTGAGCATCATATTTTAACTATCTACAATACATATTATATTATAGTACCCAACATCTTACAAACATTAAATAAATACTGTTTTATAAAAATCTTCATTTATATTTTAATTACAAAATTAATATGTAGACATATATAGGCACTATATCTGTGTGTGTGATAGATAGATGATAGATAGATAGATAGATAGATAGATAGATAGATAGATAGATAGATAATAGGTAGAGATAGAAAGTGAGAGAGCATTAAAATATACATATAAAATGCAGAAGCCTATAAGCAAATTATATGAGGTTTGGCCCATGGACTGGCTGCCAATTCTCAAAATGTTAGTTACTGGTCTGAAATGAGATAAAATATTTGGGCCAAAAAGTAAATCAGATATAGAACTAAACACAATATTTAGTTAAGATGACTTTTTTTTCTTTTCATAGCAAGCCAATTTGATGAGGAAAACGGTGACTTGATTTATATACTGGCACAAGTTCCTGATCTTGTTGTGGACTAGTATTTCAAGTAGAATAAAAATATAAAATGAATGCATTAAACCTACATGCCTAAAGATCTATCTATGCTCTATTAGAACTTTTTAACATTTTAACAGTGTTGACTGTGCAGCTAATTGCAATGGAAGATGATTCACTGCACTATCGATATTTCATTAAAGCATCTACAATGAGAGACTACTCCAACTTTGTGATAATATATAAATAATAAAATGAAGTCTTATATAAATGACAACAGAAAAATGGACAAAAGACACAACTGGGTTTTTTACTGTAAATGCCCATTAATATGACAATGAGTTCAACCTCTTAATAATCAGATAAATATGAATAAAAACTATAATGTTATTTCTTATCTATTGAATTTCCCCAACTTAAAAAAATAATAACATTATCACATGCTGGCAAGAATGTAAAGCACCAAATAACAATCATCCACGGACAGCGTCTGAGAGTGTAAATATGTTCAACACATAACTTCTGTCTTTTTTCAAGACTCCTCTATCCTACCATGATCCTTTCCTCTTTTGGATTTCTTTAGTATCTATAACATTTAGTCATCTTTATTATTGTTCATTATTTCTCATTATTGTTCAGTATTTCAAAGAAATACTCTTTGAACCATACTCTACTCTGCCTTGTATTGCTGTTTTAATTTCTGTTTGCTTATTCCTCCTCATCTTCCAAAATAGTTTGTAAAATCCTGGAGAGCAGAAAATATAATTTGAAAATGCAGTTTATACTTCATGGTCTTTAATCCCTCTCAGAATCCAATACAATGCTTTTTATGTAGTATATATGTTAAATTTATATTTGTAAATGAGATTGAAGAATAATAATGCATTAGTCTAAATGTAGTGAAGAAAGAAACTGGTAAAAAACAAAGAAAGGTTTTTACTGTCCTTGCATCCTAAGATATATATGACTTGAATACTCTGAAAATGAAGATCAGTGGTCTAGTCACAAACTTAATTTATTCTTAGAATAAGAAAGAATGGGAATGAAAACTTTCTTGTGCATGCATTGAGAGAGGGGAGGGTAGGAAGAGAGATCACAGAACTAAAGAATATGAGAGCAGAAAGTGGTTAAAAGTAAAAATGAGGATCAATCACTTTGTCAATGAGAGATCCAAGGTCCAGGGAAGTAAATGTGAGGTTGCATAGCTGGGTATGCACAAACTCCTTGTCACCAAGTACTTTAAAAAACAAATAAGATATTTTTAAAGAGCCATTAAATAAGGAAAATAGAGTTTATTAATATTTGGGCATAGTTAAGATGTTAACCTTAGAAGCACAAGAGAAAATATGTAGCTTAAAGGAGATGTTTACCCAAGATGAGAAACAAGAATCTAAATATTTAATTATTCTAAGTAAACGGTACTGCTGAAAACAACTGAATCACACTTTTCCTCCACAAGTAGGAGCTGGTTTCATTTTAAGACAGGCAGCCACAATAGGTGGTTTTCCTATCATGTCACTGGTATAGACAGCCTTGATAAACTGATAACTAAGCTCTATTACCGGTAACACATCCCCACTGACATCATGCTTCTGAAATATTCCTAGCTATCACTGTGACTCTGAATAGTTGTAGTCTGCTAAGTGGCCAGAATAAGATTAAATTGGTGGCAAAGGGCTACCAATGTACTGTGACTTCTCTAAAAACATGTTCAGTTGTCAGAGTCAAAAGGCATCTATTGGCAGTCATACTCTATTGTATCATTACACATTCTTTTGTATTGTTCGGTAACAATAAAGTTTGAATCAATTGGAAAGTTCTGAAAGCTCATGTCTTTAAGAGAGACTTGATTTCCATTATATTTTAATTTTTCTAAAGGTAGTCTTAGGAGGAGTTTTGAATTAACAATAACTTGAATTTCTGATAGAATAACTTTACTAAATATTCATAGCACTTAAACATACCTTACACTTTTTGAAAAATAACAGACAAATATACATATCACATGAATATAAAGAAAAAATGGAAACCACTTAGATTCAGCTATTCTTTATACAGCATTTTTCTTTATATAAAATTAGGTAGTCATAATTTGAGAGGCAGCTAAAAGGGCTGATTACATGGTAACCTGTGAACTCAATATTATTATATAATAAAGCAAAATTAACATCCAGATTAATTACTAATTTATATTTTGATTTAAACTTCTTTGGAAAATGTATACTTTAAACCATTTTCCATGGCACTTTTTGTGCGGGCATATTGCAGGACTGCATGCATATGTGAATGGGGAGTTAACTGTAATGCAAACCTTAAATCTCTTGCTTTCTTCTTGTATGATTACAAGAAAATAACTTACTCTTTCTATGCATTTTATATGTCAAAATGTAAAATTCTTATAATCAAAGATTTTTGTTAGACTAAATTAGATAGGTGACAAAAGTATTTTAATATCTTCAGATGATAGATGCTATATAAATATAAGATACAGGTATCAGTATGCATTTGATAGCATATTATTGTGATGACTATAAATACAGAAATGTATATTTGCTTACTTGATCATTGGTTGACATGTTTATTTTAGAAACAAGCTAAACTTCTAAGATTAATTATAATCTACTCAGTGTGACAGACTTGACCTTCACAAGGCAACTTTCTATTATTCTTGTGAAGCATGTGTTCTGTGTACTCAAGTTTCTGGATTTGTGTTAAAAAATAAGCTTCTTGTTTGCAAGATACTATCTAATCTCATTTGCTAAAGGGAAAACAATCAGCCCATATTTATTCCACTTGGGAATCCCATAATAATGACTCAGACTCTGAGTCAAGGATGTGTTATAACAATCTTTCTTCCTTTAAAATAAATATTTATGTGTCATCTCTAGGTCACATATTATATTGGGTGTAATTGAAACTGTTTCATGCAGTCACTGTTTTTTCTATGGGAGTGACTATTACTACTTTAACAGATAAAGATTTTAAAAACTTTTTTTTAATAAAATCATCCAAGAGTCTTACAAATTTTGATGGGCTTTCAAACCTTCTTGGAATTGACCCTATAGCTAAAGATACTTCTAAAAAATAATTTTGAGATCTGAAAATGTAAGTGTGTGTGTGTTTGTGTGTGTATGCTTTCTTATCCTTTTAAAAGTCTATGTTTTATGAGAGCATGTGGGAAGTCAAATCTAAAATAAAATTATGAAATAAAAGAACATAAGCGAATTGCCCAAGCTAATTATTAATATAACTCTATTTTCTATTAATATATTTTCTTTGATTATAATAGATGCTATCAACTTGTCTTCTTAGTGTCTTTTTACTTCAGATATTTTAAAATTCTTATTTAGAAAACTACAAGAGAGAAATTATGGTATAATTAAAGATCTTAGATAATTAAGATTAATCTTGCATTTTGTATCCCACTCTGAAGGAAATAAATTGTTTTCAAGTGTTTATAGTTTATAATTGAATCTTTAGTATCCTAAGAAACCTAAAATATGCAATAATCTTGCAGCCTTTTTTAAATCAACTATGTACAAAGACTTAGAATCATTGATTTATGTTCTTTGGTTAATACATAAGATTCTTGAACTGTCATTTCTGGCATAGTGAAATGTCAAAATGTATTGCTGGGTATGGAAATAAGAAATATTATATTTCAGGGTCAAAGAGAAATCTGAAATTAATTTTGTTTAAATAGCATCATGGAGTAGCACCCATTTCTGGAGGTTCCAGCATCATCTGGCATTAAAATGGAGAGCAGATCTTTATCTGAAAAGAACATCCTAGCAAAATTAAACAGCGATCAAAACACCTCTGATGATGGAAAGCCTACCTACATCCATGGTTCAGTGTAGGTATTCCAATCAGACATGTTGACTCACTCCACTATGAAAAGGGCTTGCTAGTTCATCAGTAAAACAGACAGGTTAAGGATAAGACGGCGTGTGTCTTTGACAATGTAGAGTTTAATTACTAAGTAGAATGAGATTTCAGGCTATCTGGAGTAGAGGATCAGGATGTATAACCATCCTGATAGTTTAGTAACTCCTCTTTCTAGAAAGGTTGACTTTTATGGCCTTTGAGTCTTTATATTATAGTTATATTTTTTTTCTTAAAGATTTATAAATGCAATTGTTATCAGTAAGAGCTTTTTTTTTTTTTTTTTCATTTTGGAAAAGTGTACTTATAGTTAAAAAGCCAGGGGATTCTCTACTAAGCCTTTATATTTTATTTATAGAAGAGACAAAAAGTATTTTAGACACTGGAGTCAGACTCTTTAAGTTTGAAATACAGGCCTACCAAATATCATGGGTTTAATCTTAACCTAGAATGCTTCAGTCTCTCATCTGTAAAATGAGAATAAAATAAGTACTTACTTGAAAGGATTATTGTAAGGATTAAATTAGGTAATATATGTAAAGAGCTTAGAATAGTGCCTGGCAATTAATAGGTTCTCAAGAAATTCTAGCTATAATTTTTACTATTACTATTACTAAAAAGTAAAGTCATTTGATTCTTATTTAAATACTTCTTTTTTGCCGTAAGAGATAATAATAATAAATATCTGATTTCCTATGCCACAGCAGTGAAGAAAGTTCAAACTTTATAATTAGATATATATTCAGAAGAGGGGAGAAAAAAAAAAGACATAGTAAAGTGGTAGAGGCATAGTTCCAAAGAAGGAATAAGTGGCTGTTAGATAACAGAAAAAGCTTTCAGGAATTATCACATCTCACATATCTGGGTCATCTGAGACTGTTTAGTGTAAAGGACATGGTACTATTTCAATATTTCCTATGGGAATTAAAATATTGAAATAAAGTAAATAATATTTTATGATGAAGTTTCTTGAGTGATTAAAAATGGCTTAAGTTGCTTTCAGTGCATTTTGATAAAGCATGCCAATATATCTCTAAAATATTTCAATGAGGGCTTTTTTGAAAAGCAGCCTAGTTTACTGAGGAAAATTGCCTATTCAAAAATAGTTTAATTTTAAAATCACATACTGCATTTTGTACTTAAGTAACCCATGTCTTCTTTGTACCTGCACTGCTTGCTTATTTAGGTCCCATACCCAACTACAAGTTCTCTCCCAATTGTAGCAGTTATGTCTGTGTGTGGCACCTACAGGAGCTGTGTCCTACATTCATGTATATATCAAGCCCAGTGTAATGAACCGTCTCTCTGCATTTGCCTTTTCCAATGCCACTCAGCGATGTCCCTGCTAAGGCCTCTTCTGTCTATGAAGCTACAAGGAGGACACTTTACCAATCCCAGGGGAATCACCAGTGGGACAATTTGCCCAGGTGGTACATGAACTGTTCTCCATCACCACTGTTCTCCTAATGTGTTGGAAGCACTGCCCCCTGGAGGCCATAATGAACCAAAGCAACATTAAACTCCATGTTTCACCCTGCTTCTGTCAATATATTTTTCAAAATTATATACATAATTTACTGAGAACTTGTTACCGAATAGAAAGTGTTTGTCCACCAGGAGCCAAACACTGAACATTGAAAATTGCAGTGAAGAGAGATTGGCTATTTTATTATGAATGATACCACCCAGGAGAACAGAATGCTCAAAAGCCTGAACTTCTCCATAGTTTATGGACAGGGGTTTTGCAGAGCAAAAATCACGTATCATTATGAGCAACCAGTTTGGATCACATGTCTTGCTGATTGGTCAACGATGAGATAAAGGTAGCAAATCATTATTTCAGATCTTGAGGTTGGCTTTGGTGTTTTTCAGTCTGATTTCATCAGGATGTTGCCAGGGGGTCATTCTGTTTTAGCGCTTAGGAGTTGAAAGGTAGCTTAGGCCACGATATTTAGTTTAACGGAAACCCATATCTCGTGACCCTTACCAAGGCAGGGCCATTGTTTCTGGCTGCCTCAGGTGGTTAGTGACTAATAAGGGAAAGGGATAAGGCTTATAGGGAATGCTGTGAAGAAACTGAATAGAACGCTGGGGCTACATATTAAATCAAAATTATACATTAAATCACGACCCTTGGTTTCAGTTGGTTTTTTGCTTTGGGGCTTAAAAACATTTTAACAATGCATGTTACTAGATTATCATGATGTGCAGGAGTAGAAGCCATATATTTTATGACCCTTGCTCATTGAATGCTATTATTATTTCTGCTGTCCTGATTATTTTTCCCACAGTCTAATAAAACTAGTCTAAGCTATTCCTATAATGATTAACATGGTGCTATGGGCTGTTAGTCCAAACTAGTGTTAGGAATTTAGGTACACAAAAAATGGGAGAATGAAGGCCCAGCCCAGGGATCTTTCTTAGGACCTCTCTGAAATGCCTATTTTATGTTAAAGATTATCATTACATCCTGAAATACCAGGAAGTAAAAAAGACAGAAATAAACACTGGGTTAGTCCAACCACAAGTGCTCTCACAGTTAGTAGGTATACTGTCCTTCCTTGACCTTAGCCTCCTTATGTTAGATAGCTAGTCAGACACGAGAGAACAAAAGAATGGGATCCCAGCCGAGAGACCGCTAAAGAATGCCCTATTGGTAGTTAAAGAATCCCTCCCACATCCCCAGAGACAAAGGACAAGAGAGCCATGGTCTTATTGGCTTAACCTGGCCACAGATGCCTACACAGAAGGTCATTATAATACTATGTTTATTCCTGAAGTTCATGAATCTAATTAAACTGAATTCTGGGTAAGCACATGCCCACTAGGCAAAGTGTTATGTAACAACCAAGAAGTGTCAGTCAAAATGACCTCACTTGCCAATCATCTAAGAACGGCCTTGTAATCACCCATTGCAGCCCCAAATATAATGTGACTTTTCCCTCCCCCAGGGTTACAGCTCTCCATCTTCTCTGGCTGTAACCTATACCCCACCCTTAAGAGTACGTAACATCATTTCCACATGCTTAACCAGTTTTAGGTATGAACTGTCTTCTACCTCATAATGTGCTTTTAGTAAACAAACATTTCTCATGTTCACTGAGTTGAAATTCAATTCTTCGGCAGTGTAAAGAACCTAGAGGTGTGCTATCAGAGCTTTGATCACTCCAACAGTAAGTTATACCATAATTATAATATAATACATATGCCCAGAAGTGCATGAATTTAATTATAATAGACTGAATTCAAGGTAACTGCATGTGAGGTAGACAAAGAGTTATATTACAGCCAACTGTCAATGAAAATGACCTCACATGACAATTACTTAGCACCGTCCCTGTAATCACCCATTACGGCCACAATATAAGGTTTACTTCCTGAATTCTATGGTGCTGTGACCATGTCAGGTGTACTCTATTTCTCCTTTGAGACGTACTTTAATAAATCTTATTTTTTCTAAACCTCGCTGATCTGTAATTACTACATCAGTGGAAAGAACCGAAGTCCTCTCAGCAACACCAGGGCAACTTCAAATATGGATTTCCTCAATGGCAGCAATACGACTGTTAAAGAGACCTGATTCTTGGCTCGGCAAAGTTTTGAGCCTAGTGAAACAGGAAGGCAAGTAAATTAACTATTATATTCATCCACTGATTAACAAGAGGAAATGTTCTGAGATGTGTTCCTCATTGTGCAAACATAATGAAGTGCACTTAAATCAACTAGATAGTACAGCCTAAGACACACCTAGACAACGTGTTATACCTATTGTTTGCAGGGAAGAAAAAATAATTGTCCCTCTACTTTTCTGGGTTCTTGGCCTGAAACTTAGCTACAATAAAAGACTGATTAACAAGAGAAAAACAAATAGAATTTTAATAACATGTATGCCTCCTGTATCCATGAGAGTGACCCAAGAAAATCGAATAACTTGCCAAATTATTAAACATCATCTTGACATGAAGACAAAGATGTTGGGGGTGTGAAGGAAGGGGTTAGTTATGGGAGGTTACCAGGGAAAACAGAGTAAAACAAGGGAAAGGTTGTAATGTATATTTAAGTCTTTTAGTCTTCTGCATTGATAAGGTTTTCTAGAGATCATTTTCCTCTTCCTGAGACAACTATAGAGGTACCCTTACAAATATAAATGTCTTTTACAAAGGGCAACTTCCTCTTGGTTTTCAAAGCTTCTCCTATGTCTGCTGTTTCTTAAAATTAACCAGGCTCAAATAAACCTTATGCCAAAGAGACACATTTTGGGCTGACAAATTTTGTTCTTCTGTAGCTCCTAGGCTACAAACATGTACAATGTGATACTTTACTGAATACTGAAGGTAATTGTAACACAATAGTATTTATGTAATGCATTGTGTTAAGATATATGAAAGCTATGGCTATGAAGCCACTAAGTAATAGAAATGTTTCAGTTCCATTTTAATCTTATGGTGAGACAGGAGGGCAACTTCCTGCTGCTGAGTTAGTCAGAAAGGTCAGCTGCTAGAGCCTGGTAAGTTTCACAAGAATATTAGCCCTAGGGTCCTGCCTGTCAGCAGGGTCCTGGGAGGCAAACTACATAGATCCACATACAAGCAACAAGAGACCTTCGCTATCACTGTGCATTCTCAGTAAGGCCTAAAATTTTCCCTAAGGTGACTGTTCCCTAATTTAAATTCTAAAAATCATATCCAGGCATGGAGACATACCATGCTACTGAGACATGCGAAGCAGAAAGAAGCATGTAGTCGCACTGCACAGGCACCAAGAAACCTCCACCTTTACATGCCTAGACATGGCTTTTACCTCCCTTTAAACCCCTGCCCCAACTTCTCTTGAGGAGCCACCTGAACCTTTGCTTTCTCAGTGTTGCTTCCTCTTCTGCACAAGCTTAATAAACCTTTGCCCTTTGCCTGAACAATTTTTGTAGTCTCTCTCTTGATTTCCATCCTGGGAGCTAAAAAGAAACCAAGATGCTGATAACAATGGGACCACCTTCACATGTGTGATTCATTGTTTACCACAGAGATTATCCACGGTATGACTTTGTGGATCCTGAGAAGGAATTTATCTGCTGAGATGAACTCCCCGTGGTCAACTCAGTGCCCATGATTTATATATAATAAGAGCCTAGTGAGAATTTGCTAACAGGGTCTTCTCATGCACTCTATATACCTGGAAGCACCTCAGACTGAACTGTCAGCTTCCTGAACTGTGCTCTGATTGTTTACAGTCTTAGTAAACCTCTGGATGGAAATTCTAATTGCAGCTTACAACCAAAGAACTGAGATCTGCCCTGTCCAATCAGAATTGTATAACTTGGATACCTCATTTACATAAAATCGAGCTAATTGAGAACCTGGGTGGAAACTTTTGCTTTAAAAGACAACTTCCTCTTTGTCTCGATGGAACATTATTTAATTTCCTATCTGACTTTGTTTCTTCTGGGCTGCAGCTCCTTTTTGCTCAAATAAATGCTTTTGATTCTTTATTGTAGTCTAAAATTAATTTTGTTTATAACTGTATATATAAGGAAGCATTTAGGACTGTTAAAGCTGAGGATCAGATAATGTTATATTTAATCTTTTCCTGTTTACTGCAGCTGCCTCTTCCTCAGTACCAGGTTACTAAAATTCAATGACTTGACAGGCAGTTTAATTTTGACATTCAGAAAAGTGACTGTACAATGGGTGGGTTCAGGAGTACAATTTCTGGGAGAAATTATGCACTGAAATCTACACACATTTTTAATTGTATTAAATGATTCCAATTTTACCAAATTTTATCAATTATTAATATCATTTCATATTCTCACCAACAGTGTGTGACAATTCACCTTGTTTTGCTACTTCAAAAACATTTAATATTGTTCATTTTCTTTCTTAATATTCAAAAATCTGAAACATGCTTTAAAAATTTTTAATAATATATAAATAAGCTTATGTCAATATGCATATCTATTTATCATATATACAAATTTATCTGTTTAATATAAAAATGTAATTTGGTAAATTACATAGTTATGACCTATGGACTGGCTTCCATACAATCCTTTAAAAAGATAGATGTGCATATATATCAATATAAGTTTTTTGGTATATGTATATCTATAATAAAATTTTACCTATTTATAATAAAAATAAACTTGGAAAATTATACAATTGTGTCCTATGAACTATTTTACAAGAAAAATCTTAGATAAATATATAATTAATAGATATGCATATCTATCTAAGATTTTATTTAGTATAGTTCATAGGACTTAACTGTACAATTTACCCAATTATTACAAGGCAAACACCATATAATTAATACCTGGATCAAGATATAGAAAATTTCCAGCATACTATAGCTTCTTCTTGCTCCTGTGCATTAAAAACCTGTTCTCTTTTGATCACCATGTGATATTGTCTCTCAAGGAGAAAGAAACATAATACTACCTTGTTTTTTTTTTTTTCTATGTAACTCTTCTCTATCCCAAATTTCTAACTCATCCAATTATTTTAAGTCATGAGAACAATTCTTTCCATTTTTCCCAGGTTCACAAATAAGGAGCAAATGTGGGTTTTGATTATCTGTGTGTTGTTTTGTTTCTTTTGTTTGTTAAGTTGTTGTTCCCCAAGTTTATCTTTAAACTTTCTTTCACTCAAGTACTTACCTATAGTGCTGACAAACCAATTCTTCTTTCTAAAGACAGTCAAGGTGAAAGTTATTTATTCCAATGCAGTTCTGGTAATATTTAAGCACCTTTACATCCATGAATCCTATAAGGATGCTAAGCACTTAGACGGATCTTTTCATTTTCACAGCAGTATTTGGCATACACAGACAGGTCAGGTATTATATGAAGATAATAAAAATAAAGCAGTCTACAATGAGGAAAGAACCTATTATTAATTTTTATGTGAGGCTCTCCTTGTAGTGAAAGAAATATGCTGCTTCATGCAGGATTTTATAGAATCATATTGCTAGGAGGGACCTAAGAAATCACCTAATTCAATTCCTAAAGGCTTAGGGAGGTGAACTGATCTACTGATGACCCCTGCATTTATATGTGACTTTTCCTTGTCAGGAAAATACAACAAAACAAGGGGTAGAAATTGTAGACAGATAATGGTGTGTGTGTGTGTGTGTGTGTGTGTGTGTGTGTGTGTAAAATTTCAAACTAGGCTTTCAGTTCATTTTTTTTTAATTTGAAAAAATAAATACAGACAACTGAAAAATGGAGAAAACTAAAAATGCAGACTATGTAATAACCATTCACTTTGGTTTGACAATGTTCATTTGTCCTTTTTGTATTCATTTTCATAAATTGAATTTTTCTCGTTCTCTAGAGCCTGTTGTCTTTTCTTTCTTCTTTGAAGTAATCACTAATATATAGTCAGTATATACCCATTCAGTCCATTTAAAAATATTGTTGCATACTTTTTTTTATTTTCACATAATTTTTCAATGTTTACATATGTATGAATTAAATCATTTAGTATATATTTCTAGAATTTACACTTTCTCCATCTCACACCTGTGTGGATGGCGATTATCAAAAATATAAGAGATAACAAATTCTGGCAAAGATGGAGAAAAAGAAACCCTCGTACACTGTTAGTAGAAATGTAAATTAATATAGACACTATGGAAAACAATATGGAGAGTCCTCAAGAAATAAAAATAGAACTATCATAGAATCCAGCAATCCCACTTCTAGGTTTATATTCAAAGAAATGTAACCATTACTGCAAAGAGTTATTTGTACTCCCATATTCACTGCAGCATTATTCTCGATAGCCAAAGTATGAAAACAACCTAAGTATCCATAGACAGATAAACGGATCAAGAAAATGTAGTGTATATATACAATTAATAGAATTTAGCCTTAAAAAAGAAAGAAATTCTGTCCCTCCCAAATGTGAATAAAGCTGGAGGGTGTTATGTTAAGTAAAATAAACCAGACAGAAAAGAATGAATACTACATAGTATCACTTATATGTGCAATTTTTTTTTTTTTAAGGTTGAACTCATGGAAGCAGAAAGTAGAAAATTGGTGAACAGGGGCTGAAGAATAGAGAAAATAGTTTGGTAAAAGGGTACAAACTTTTAGTTATAAGAAGAATAAGGTTTGAGCATGTAATATATAACATGATGACTGTCATTAACATTGTATTGTATAATTGAAATTTGCTAAGAGAATAGAATTTTAATATTTTCACCAAAAAATGATAAAAACAAGGTGATAGATATGTTAATTAACTCAATGGAGAGAATTCTTTCATAATGTATACATAAGTCATATAATCACATTGTATACTTTAAATATCTTATAAATTTATTTGTAAATTATCTCTCAATAAAACAAAAACAGATTTACAAGATTTCTGTATATTCTGGGTGAGAATCCTTTTTATATATATTGTAAATATATCTTTTATTTTAAGATTCTAAACATATGCTATAGGTGAAGTTGACAGCTAATTTTATTTTATTTATGTCAAAGAACATGTATTTTATTAAGAATGCTTTATGTCCTGTTCACCTTTTGTAAATTATCTCTGCTTTTTAAAAAATTTTTATTCTATATAAAAGGATATGAGTTTGTATATGTGCTTATTAGATCAAACTTATTTTTAGTATTATTCACATCTTCTATGTTCTTGATCATCATTAATGTATTTGTTCTATCAATATCTAAGTGAGTATATTTTAGATAGGTCAATTACTACATTTCTATTATATTTAAATATTATGAGGTAGGTTGTACATTATATAAAATTATAACATTATTTTACATTCTTAAGGGATTAGACTCTTCATCCTCTAATTATATCCTTTTGTATTTCTTGTTAATGCTTTGGCTTTAGATTCTACTGTGTCTTATAATAATATCACTACTCCGGATTTTTTTTGATTAGTATTTTACAGTAAAACTTATTGCCTTTGTTTTATTTTTTAGTGTTTCTCTAAATTACATATTATAAAATTGTTATGAAATCTCTAGCTTTTATTTAGTGAGTATAATACATAAGCATTTTAGGTCATTATTCATTTTTGAACTGATTTCTATGATTTTTCTCTGCTACTAACCAAGATTTTACTTTGCTTCTCTTTCTTTTTATGTTTTCTGTGGGAATTTTATTATTTTTTCTCTGTTATTGCTTTGGAAGTCAACCATTCCATTTCTCTTATTGTTGTGATTATCTTTAAATTTTAACAGTTATACATATGGTGCATTTTTCTTTTTCCAATGTTCTTATGGATCTCAGATGCAAAGTATTCGATTAATTGTAATCCTTAGTTCAAGATACACTCTGAATATAGCCTTCTTCTATGTATCTGTGTCTTTCAATTTGTTTTAATGTAATAAATCCATCATCCTACAAAGCCTGTGCCTTAAAAACCACTTACATCTACTTATGTGGTCTTCCATAATTCCATCCTGTTGCTACCCCTTGAAGAAAAAACTTTGTGAATCCCAAATTTATTATTTCTCTGTTTTTCCTTTCTATAGCTTTATCTATACTTTGTGTATTTCTAAATCAACTTCAGTTGTTTCTAACATTTTATAAAGTTATTTTTGCTCTATATAATATTTATAAAATTACATTTTTGTTTAATATTTATATTTATTAATATTTTTGATACTGCTCTAGATTATTAATTTCAAATTAAATCCTTTTTTTACCAATTCTTTTTCAATTATGTAAATTGAAATATATTTTTAAAATTTATAATATGTCTATTTTTTAAGATGTGTTTTGGTGAAAATTTTTAAATTTTTCTATGAGAAAATTATTTTATTATAGTTTATAATCTATAGTTAAAGCTTTCATTTTTTATTTTAAAAACTTTCTCAACTCTAAAATTATAAGATAATAACCTAAATTTTTGGTTGAGTTTTTCAATATCATTTGGCATATAAGACTTTAATCCATTTGATTGTAACATTTCATTTGTTGTGAGGAAAAAATTGTATTTTATCTTTTTTTATAAAGCGTTCAACAAAAGGCCCTATTCCCAAAGAATAGTCATTACTAGGCTTATCTGGCGGTTTCATGGTAACCCCCACTTATAGGTCTCAACTTCTCTTGACCTGAATCAGAGTTCATTCATTATAAAAGTTATTTATATGTCAAAAATAAAAACTACATTTTTTAAATATCAAAGTTCCCTGAGGTGGTGATAACAGCTGGGACAAACAAAAAGCTATCCAAAAAATTTAAACGTAAAAGCTAGGGTGCTAGATATCTATAAAAGATTTTGAAAAACTTCAAAAGAGAGGTAAAGGAACAATCAAGAAAGCCCTAATCTCTCTCCTCTACCTGATCTGAGGCTCTGAACAAGTAGAAAGAAACAAAACAAAATAAAACAAAGCTAAAGGCAGACTTGGATACTCTCTGCTGGAACATTGAAGGTGAAGGTATATACCAACAAATACATAGAGTATCTTGGCAAAAAATGGGAGACATTTTAGTCCAAGGCATTTAAGGAAGTCTCTTTCTAATCATTAACTGAACTCTAAGGTACTTAAGTAAAGACTTAAGTTGCTGGATATGACAAAACACGCACACTTTAGAGGATTAGTCCAGGATTGCTGTTTAATGAAAAAAAGTAACCTATACACATAAGAAGCTCAATTAAGTTCAGTTAGTATTAATTCAAAAAAATTTCACAAGTAGTCACATTGTAATCAAACTTTAAAAAAAAAAAAAAGAAAGCATTTTGAAATCAGCAAGAGATGTCCAACTCATCACATATAAGGCATTATCAATAAAAGCTGACAACAGATTTTTCTATGCAACATTGTTCTGGAGGTTCTAGTCAGAGTAATAAAGCAAGAGGTGGGGGGAAATAAAGGCATCCAGGTTGGAAAAGGAGAAGTAAAACTACGTCTTTCCATAGATGATACGATCTATACAGAGAAATCCTAATTAATTCACAAAATTTATATTAGAACAAATGAATTGGCTCAGAAAATGTGCAGGCTACAAGAACAATATGCAAAAATTAATTGTATTTCTACACACTAGCGAGAAACAATAACAAAAAAAAGAATGTTTTTTTTTTGTAATGTAAATGCCCTACAGACAGGGTTAAAGTTGCCTGCAAGCTAGAAGTTTGCAGTGCAGGTGAGCTCTGTACTGAAGGAGGAAGTTTGGCTTAATGGATAGTCTGTTGAAGAAAGAAGTTTGGCTTAATGGAAAGAGTTGAATGTTCCTTGACCCAAGGAATAAGAAACAAAAAACAGGAACAAGGATTTTTGAGAGAACTTATGTAAATGTCAGGAATTGTTTGCATATTTGTGGGTTTTGCTTCTCATGCACATCCTAGGGTATAAATATGCTGTGCTAAATAAACTCGAGGCGGCAGTATTTATGTTAGCCTTCCCAACACTATCTTTGTCTCTCTCTCTCCTTTTTTCTTAATCCTCATTCCCCCTCTCGGGAACTGTTTGATCTTAGCCAGCTGGCTCCAGCAAGGATACACATTGTTACTCCATCAAGTAATAGTATTTCATCAAGTAATAATACTTCATTAAATAATAACACTCCATCAAGTCTTTCTCTCTGACAAATATATTCTGGGTTTATACAGGGACAATTCAATACAAAGTTGTATGTGGGTAATCGAAATCATTTGGGGAAGACTGATCACTTGTAAGCATCTGAGGATACTTTGATGGAAGAAACTTTTAGTAAATAATATACTACCTAAATTGACAAATATCAAATCTCTGGGTTTTTATTTCATAAAATTTTTCATACCACTTTTTCAAACCAATTGTTTTACTCTACTTTGCTGAAAAATTGCATTCTCAAAATAGGGGTCAATTGACAATGAACACAAACACTTTTAAAACAATAAAATTTATTTTTTGATTTATTTTTGGAAATTAGAAATGTGAACTATTATTTCAAGGACCCTCAATACTAAGGTAAAGTTTAAAATCTTCTTGATTTTCAGCACCTTTTAAAAGTAGTGAAGAGTTTTAATCTCTGAATCAAGAATATTTAAAAACAAAGAGCGACTAAAACAAAACAATGACTAACAACAGGACTCAGAGTAATTTTTTTGTCTCTGTGAAAAAGATTTATGAATTGGAATCCTAAGAAAATATTTTCATTTTAAATATCACTGTTTTTGAATATCTGTCAAATATGTTTATCACCTGTTATTACTTTCAAGTCAACATTTACATTTTAAAAGTATTTATTACAAAAAATATATTTTAAGAGTATCAAAAATAACAAAAAGGAAGAATATCCAGCCAGAATATATTTTCTGTATGTCATTATTTTGTTTCACTTACTATCATTAAATAGCCAAAGCAATCCCAATGGTTATATTTTTAACATTGATATAACTATTTTACATTTTTCATTTATTATATCATTATATTATTCATGTTGCTTAGAAGTTTCATAATAGTTCAAAGTACTTGTTATTTAATAAAATTAATGCACTATATTTTATTTAAGCATTTATTGTTTTGTATTTTTATTTTTTTAAATGTTGTAATTTTTAAACACTGCTAAAATGTGTATATTCCTGTGGGTAGAATTAAAAATTATTTTTGTGAGATAAATTTCCTCTAAAAGTTGTCTGTTATTTTCCACCAAATAACCAAATATTTTACTATTGGGAATGGATACAAGGAGAGAAAGGGGCAATTAAAACATGGTAGTTAAAAGTTTGAAGTGGTTTGAATCCTTTTCCATCATCCATCATTTAGTAACTCCAGGTCCACATTCAGTATATCTGACCTGTCTTAGTATTCTTTTTTTTTTTAATGGAAATATTTATACTACCTACATTAAGATGGTTACTTATATAAATGCATGTAAATTACTTAGTTCAAAGTGAAGTACATACCATTTAATAAATAGTACCTATGGTGATGATGATGATGATGATGATGATGATGATGACAATGATGAGAAGGAGAAGAAATATTAACATTATTTTTAATTTTTATGATCTTTAATGCTATATTTTCACTTTGAAACTATATTGACAAACAGTATGTTATAGCAGCTTTGGCTTAAAGTAATACTGTAAGAAGTGTGTGTGTATTGGGAGAAGAGGGGATTTTAGAATTAAGAAACATAACTACTCAACAAAGCAGGGAGATTCAGTGAGAACTCCAAGTGAATTATTTATTGTATCTGCATTTTTCCTGAACCTATTCCCTACAGGCGGTAGATTTTGTTTGTAAATATCAACAATGAAGGTTGATATCAGTATGTTGATTATTCCTAGTATACAAAACAATAAACACTGAAAACAGTCTCTTGTCAAGTGACCTTGAGCACATAGAGAAAAAATACACCAACCAGTGGCAAGGCTATGTAGAGTGATGCATCCTAGATCTTTCAGCGTGCCTGGGGCAAGCTTCACTCATTAGGTAGAAGGCTTTGTTCACTTTTGTTTTCACCCAATACACTAAGAAAAAGGTATATATATAACATTCTGTCATTCATTGGGCAAAATCTAGACATAACAATAAGACAAAAGTTAATAGACTGAGACTTAGCTCTCACACTAGCTCTCAATTTAGTGTGATTATTTAAAAATATATCGTATATAGGTACTGTTCAATAATAAATACTTGCAATGTTTCATCATGCAGTATTGAGAATGTTCTTTTCATTACATCTTTAATAGCATGATAGAATATAGATGATGCTACTAAAGGTCTGCCATTGCATGGAAAAAAACGTTGGATGAAAGCCAGATCACCAATGAATTTCTATTTTTACTTTAAATCACCCTGTGATCTTGGGCAAACAAAGGATATTTAACTCTTTTCTTATATATAGACTGATCGGGTAAATGAAGTAATCACCAAGTTTTTTCTAGTTCTAGAAGTCAGAGAATATGTTAATAATTCCAGTAAATATTATTGTTCCCATTAGCAGATGATAAAAGTGAGGTAAAGAGGATGTAAGTGACTCCCACACAATGTGTAATTAATGAAATTAGAATCTGAGCCTGGACATCTCAATCAGCTTGTCTCATGGAGTAAAAGATAATATGAGCAGTAATGTAGATGAATAGTTTGAAAAAACTAACCTTCAAAAAAAATAGATAAGAGGTTATTTTAGGATCTAGGTGAGCAACCATGAGTAGTCAAAATAAGGTGGTAGCAGTGGCTATAAAGTATAAAGAATATATGCAAGTTATACTTGGAATTAACAAATGTTTATTATTCATGTCATCCATTAAATGTAGGGTTAAAGATAGAGAGACATCTAAGATAGTTTCTGTATGTCTGGCTTAGGAACTACATAAATGACATTTTCTGTGATAGGGAATGTGGGAAACACAGAATAGGAAGTTAAATGATTAGATTAGAAAAATTTTCTATCCTAAATATGTTAATAAGAATATATATTTAATAGCTAGAAAGATAGATAGATGATACAGAGTAATGAAGAAAAATGATTAGACCATAAAAATTATCAGAAATATGCAAGCCCATGGATGTGGAAATGATAATAATAACTAAAGAGCATAATTCAAGTAAAAAGAGAAAAAAAAAATCTGACTATGCCCATCCAGGAGTACCAGTACATAAATAGTGGAAGAAAAAAGCGAATCTAGGAAGAAAAAAGCCATTACTGAAGAAAATAATGAATAAAGAGAGTTTTATAGAAATCAATGAAAGAATTTCAATAATGTACAGAGATTAAATATAAGGCAATGACTGAATTTAAAAACTAGAAATATTGGTGACTTCAATGGTTAATTTTAATGGATTGGTGGGGAGATAAGTCAGATTAAAAAGTTGAGAATTAAATAAAAGTTTGTGCAATCATGGATAGTTTTGAAAAATATGTTCTATCTATTAGATTGACACTACTGGGACAAATTCCCTTTTACTAACATCAGAATTATATGTCAACTATAATCACACTGGTGTCATTTGCCACCAACTTTCCTTGAAGCCATATTGACTATTGCCAATATTTTTTAAGCCTTTCCTTGGACGGAAAATTATATAGAACAGACCACATATCAGAGAAGACTGATTTACTTTGTTGGTCCAGACATAACTCATGAAATCTAGCCACACTGGGATTTCACTGAAAAGAAAAGTCTATAGTTGTGGTAAAATAGATATTTTATCAGAAAAACAAGGCCAAATACAGAACAAGTTATATCAGATTCTGGTGTGAACATACAGCTTTATCAGTGTTACTAAAGACTCCTAGAATTGATTCTTCCTTAGAATAGAGAATGCCTCATTAGCCACTGACACATCATAATTGCCATATATTCTATTCAAATCTAGTTCTTCTTAGGGATGTCTCAGTGCTATAATAACCCTGTCAGTCAATCTGCCACATTCTTATGTATAGAAAGTTCTCTTGAAACGTCAAGCTATTATTAAACACTAGTGTCAGGACTTTGCCCTCACTATTAGGTTTTAATGCTTAATAAGAAAGGACGTTTTACTTGAAAAAACTTAATTTCATTATCCCTTATATGTATTTACCAGTGAAGAAGCAATGTGGTGTAACATTCATGTGGTATTGAATTGAGATATTAGAATAGCATCTAACGCCTGTGTCAGTTCTGTTAGTAATTCACTATATAAATTTGGAAAATTCTCATAAAATCTTGGATATTTTTATTTATTTTGTTAAAATGAGAAATTCCAACAGAAGGTCCCTAGGGATCTTTCCAGTTTTAAAATGATGTTTGTCTGTTAATGCTTTTGCAGCTTGCTTCATTTGAGGTGGGGAAGTGGATGTTGTACTTTCCAGAAATACCCCGGGTGCTACCAGTCTGTTAGCATGGACATAATGCTCATCTTAATGTCATTCTCTTGGATTGGGCATGTGTAAGAGATAAATGGGAGCTGAAAAACTCCCTTTACAATTTTATATGTGAAAATAAAGAGGATCAACTGTGAACAAAAGTGAAAAAACAGAACGTGTCAAGAGAATGCTGAAGTATAACTTCAAATAAAGTGGCACAATCATGAACATGCTGGCAAAAAGCAGCAGCGTACACTATAGCTCAGTACACTGAAAAAAAAATCCAGCTTTTTAAACAAAATTCTGGCTTATTAGGATTTTTAAAAGTGGAGGCATCCAAGCTTCGGTCTCCATAAACAGTAACCTCCTCAAGCCAGGGGACCATCTTTATCATAGCATCATGAGGTAATGACTGTTCATAACCAGTCTCTGGTGTGTTCACAGAACCAGAAATTGTTGTCAAGATATTATTCTTTAACTCTTATGAATTGAAATAGTGATAATTATAGAGGCTCCTACCAGGTCTCATTTAATCTGGAGCATTAATGCAGGATGTGCTGAAAAAAATGTTCTGTGTATATGCTGAATCTCTTTTTTGTACCATACTTGAGGCAATGGGTATCATGGGTTAATTCAATTTATAAGGTAATGTTTGCTGTCAATTATGTTCTTCTCTCCTTTATTCCCCCTTCCATTTCCATACTTTTTATCTAAAGAATACTTGCAGTTGCAATTCTGAATTCTTCATTGTATACAAACTTTGTCATAATTCTGTCAGGTTTCTACATCTTTCTTAAGTGAGTATTTTGTCCCCACCCCCACTGTTTCATTGTATTTGGTTAGTATTTTCCTACCTTCATTCAGTGTTCTCTAACAAAGAACATATTGGAATTATCCAGACAGTGCCTCCCCCTGGGACAATGATTTTAGAACCGTAGGTGCGCTAACATCTGTAGTATTTTAATGTTCCTGGGACATCCTAATGTGCACCCATGTTTGAAAACCATGACTTGTCTAGACAGTTATTAGTATTTTTGGTCTTTAATGTGTGGCAGACAGAGCTAAAATATATATTTTTTATTGAGTTCTATGAAGTGTAATGATCTTTTAATTTTGTGACTAAAATCTTGACTCGTGTGTGTGTGTGTGTGTGTGTGTGTGTGTGTGTGTGTGTGTGTGTGTGTGTTTAGTTAAGGTAATAGATGGCTTGATGTGTCTAGTGACTTTAGATTCAAGAAGTATTTCTGGCCAAGAATTCAACCATGTGCCAAAAGCTATACTAAGTGCATTCTCTTTCATTATTTCATGTAACTATACTAATAACTTGATGAAATAGATATTATTCTTAGTTTACAGAGAAGAGTATTGAGAATCAAAATTTTAAATTATTTGTCAATGGTCATATTAATGGACCTATAATTAAAAACCAAATATTTTGTCTCCTATTCTAGTGCTCTCTTTCACTAATGGAAAACCAGGTAAATTTTAAGGTCAATATCGAAAGGTTGGAGCCCATTATTCTATAAATATTACTTTGTTTTTTCCCCTCAGTGACCTTGCTCTTCCCATAATAAAATAGTTCTATCATTTGCTGTTTACACACTCAGTTCTAAAGATTGATTCTAATAGTTTATTTTCACAGTGGGATTTTGACTATTTGAAAACTCTATTAGTTGAAGACTTGATTCCGGAAGACTTTGTCATTAAGAGAATGATATTATTTATGAAATGTGTACTTTTATCACTGACATTCTGTTTCTAGGGAAAGATAAACCTTCTTATAGCCTTGCCATGACATTTTAGTTGCCTCTGAATTAAAACATTTTAAAAGCCTTTTGAAAGAAAAGTTGAAAGAACAATTACATTCAATCCCCTATTTCATGCATGTTTTCAAATACTGAAGTTTATTAATGGACATTCTTCATATAAAAATCCAATTATTTACTGATTCTGTTCAGCAAATTTTAAAACTGAAAATAAAATTTATTCTTTTTATAGTTTTTAAGTTCTGGGATATTCCAAGTTGATAATGGTCTGCAATCTGGCAGTCTTTGGACTGAGTAGCTAATTGAATACAGGTTGTATATTTAGCCAACAGTTGGAATATTTCTAAGGTCTTCTCAATAATGACCAAGGCAAGACATTAATTTAGTCTTCCTAACAACTTCTTTACACCCTTAATGCAGTTTTTGGAGACTGGCCATATATGATCCCAATGATTGTCCAATTTGTTTCTGCTGTTAATATATTTAAGAAAGTCCTGAACTCAGCTTTGGAATTTTTTGCAAGGCATTCTACAAAGTCTTTTCTATTGTACCTGACTGTGTGGGCTTTTTCATTTGTTTGTTTGTTTGTTTTTGTTTTTGTTTACGGAAATTTTTTTAAACCATTTTTAAATATGTGGCCATTTAAAGTAGAGAATGTGTTGATATTTATGTAAA
Source organism: Macroglossus sobrinus (assembly GCA_004027375.1). Lineage (NCBI taxonomy): Eukaryota > Metazoa > Chordata > Mammalia > Chiroptera > Pteropodidae > Macroglossus > Macroglossus sobrinus. The sequence continues at coordinate 309,114 of PVKZ01000507.1, forward strand.
AATACTATCAGTAATTAGCAATATTCAAGTATCTTTTGCATACTGTATTGAAGCTATCTGAAATTTTTATTCTTTTTAATTGGCCTTTCTGTTGATTTCTACATTATTTATACACTCTTTAGTTTGTATATATTCTCATTTTTCTGATTATTTTCTATTGCAAAGTCCATCCCCTCTTTACTATTGCTAATAAATATTGTCTTGGCTATTCTCATGTATTTATTTTTCCAACTTAATATTAAAATCATTTGGTCAAGTCCAAAATGATGATATCATCTTGGAATTTAATTGGTGATTATATTTCAGGGTAAATTAGGAAGAAATAACATTTTATTACTTTGTCACTATATTACATCCTCTTTTTATTAATTTCTGCTTTTATCTTAGAATTAAATTATTTCTGGTATTATTATTATTCCCCTTGATTTATTTAGGCTTATTGTTCCCCTTGATTTATTAAGACTCTTTTTTTATCATGAAATATTTCTTTATTTTTTAGAGAACTATAAATTTCTCATTAACCATTACATCCTCAGGTCCTTCTATTTGCTGAATAGAAGGTGTTCAAAAATATTTTGGAACAAAAATATTTAAAATAAAAATGATAAGATGGATTTAAAATTTCAATCTGAAGATCTATGCATTTTAATTGGAGGGTTTAATGCATTCACATTTATTGTGACAACAGGTACATTTGTTCTTATTTCTTTGCTCTTTCCATGTGTTTCTCTTACTCGTTAATAATCAAGTTTACTTCTGTTTTCTTAAAAATATAGATTTTATATAAATATGTTATATACAGTATATAGTTGCCAGTATATAGATAGTTGATACAATCTTAAAAGTATCTACATTTTTAAAACACTAAAAATAAGATAGCTTTTATCAGCTGCTTACCTTTGTGTAGAGTAAGAAATTTGGCAAAGTTTTACATTCTTTATAAAATTCCATATCATATTTTTGTTAAAAAATTCTGATATACTGTAACCAGATTATTCTTCTTGTCCTGAAATAATAGATCAAGTGTGATTTTTTATATTTACCTTATATTTGTCAAACAGAAAGAATCTGCAATTTCTCTATTGGTAAAAATACCAGATGTATTGTGAGGTTTAGTTGAAATTCTATGGTTTCCTTTACAACAGCAGAATTTTTTTCCAAAATGCATTGTGCTTATCTTATTACTTTATACTTCTAATTTTGTAATTCCTATATGCTACCTTTCATCTCTGGTTATCTTTTTTTAAATGTATCTATATCTTTTCTCTTCAACTAAGTCAATGAGGATTAATGGACGGTGAATCTGTGACATCATTAAATAGACCAGCCATTAAATACATTAGTCACATTGCAACAGGCTACCTGGAAAATCCCCTTGAGTGGACACAAGGAAGTGCCCAGTAGAGTGACAACAGATATCAGCATGATCCAGTAATTGGTATAGTTGGAAAATCTAATGTTATTATGTCTGATCTTCTAAGGTAGAATAGTTTTAAAAAATTTATTTAAATAGCCCAAATCATTTACGTTGTATGTGAGAGAAGTTAGAAGTGAATTTGTAAGTTGGGGTAAGCAGCTCAGGAAACTTGGTACTAGATCGTTGGGTTAACTAATCTAAGATTCTGTAAATTACTCTATTATAGATAAATGATTACTTTTACAACTTGGGCTAAGAATCTAGAATTAAGGTTGCTTTAACTGTGAGAAATGGAGAAATGAGAGATATGAGTTCAGCAGATTTATGTAGAAATATAAATGTAATAGGCTCTCAGGTAACACAATTACATATTAGATGGACTTATATTTTCCTGGAGAGTTATTGATATGTTCAGATAAGGTGTTTTCATTGCCTCCAAACTAAAGTGAAAATTCTTTAATATGCTTTACAAAACACTACATTATCTGATAACTTCCGATCATTGTAGATTATGGATAATCATCTCTCACTTTATTATCTAGAAATTTGTGTCTTAACATATGCTGTTACCTCTGCTAGAATGGTTATCCCTCACTCTTCTTTTTAGTGAAAAATATTCAAGAGTCATTTGAAGTATCTCCTCCTTGATGAAATCTTTTTGGCTCTACAGCAATTGAAATGTACGTTTATCAAAGATTTCACTTTGTCTTATGTGCACCTTAATTTATGGCACTTAGCAGGATACTTTCTATTAGTCTCTTCAGACCCATTTTCTCATTGGATATATAGCTATGGGAAATAAAGATCATAGATTTCCACTGGAAATCACAAGCATCACATCTTCCAAGTAACAAGCATAGAATAAATAAATGAGAGCAGTAGATTGAGAGGCAAGGAAGGAACTTAAGGTCTCCTTTTCATTGCCTACTTATATGATCACTTCCATACTGCTGGCTACATCTGTTTCTCATTCAGGAACAAACTAATCCAAACCAAAAACATTTGGTCAGAACCTTGATGTGTGTGTGTGTGTGTGTGTGTGTTTCCTAGACCAAGGTCATTTGTAACATTTTTGGATCCAAGTACATGACAGAACATAAACTTGGTTGTCTATTTTGAAAAGGATCTATTTGCAAACTTATTACTTAAGTGGGCCCCTCTGAATATAGTAGTTCATTGTTGGTATATATTGTTATTTCTATATCTATATACAGATAGAGTGAATATGACATATTTGGCTGTGGTTAGAACATATGACCTTTATTCCTATTCACACTTTTCATCCTCAAGCTACAGTACAGATAAGAAAAGGCTTATAAAACCCAAGAAGTCTCAGGTAACGCACCCCTAATATCCAACTGGCAGACATATGTAAGTATATGCTTCCTTTTTATTACAATGTTATTCGTAGATGTTAAGTTTGAATTTAAAGAGTTCAAACATTCTATTCCCACCTGGATCAACAATTAGACTTCCCACACAAAGATATTCTATTTTTTATTTTCTATAACATAGCTAGTTGATCAATCTTTTATTTATTTGAAGCAAAAGACATATATCTCACAAACAAAACAATTAGATGTCTATTTTAAAGTACAGTAGTTGATACTATAAATGCAGACATACAATAGAAAAGCAGAGGAATTCTAATTTTAAAGGAGGGTTTCAAATTTTTAGGTGAAAGCAGAGAAACAACTAAGTGATTAAAATGATAATTTTAATTGGCTTTTCAGATAAGAAGATATCAGGGAAAGAAAACGATATCATTGATTGCTTATTTTGAGGATGCATATTTTTATTTTACTTTTAAATAAAATTCGAAGGAGTAACAATTTTTAAAAGCTTATTTAGCTACATGAATGAAAATATAAAAAGTATCCTATAGGGGGCACTCAAGTACTATAAACTGAAGCATCCGCTTTTTCTAGTCAGATTTTGTTTAGATGTAAAGGGGTAAAACCCTTGGGCACGTTTCCACATTACCTTTTACATAAAGAACAAAACTAAACAAAATAAATAAAAATATTCTTTGACACACTTCTATTCCTCAATGAAAGACAAAGAGATATTAAAAGGTGTGATTAAAACCGTTTAAACCATTTTGAGCCTAATTATTCTAAAAGTAGAAAGACATGATAGTGCAGACAACAGAATTGGTCTGCATTTTCAAATTTCTAAACAAGGTTTCTTCTCCATTATAATTCAATGCCAGGGACAATTATCATCCACCTCTGAAGACAATGAGTTGTATAAAACAGTAAAAAAGCAGAGTCATGTGCCTCATTCTTTCTGAGTTTTAAAGCAGAATAATATGAGACACAATTTAAATTATTTCTGAAATAATATTCTTAAGGAGGAGTTAGTCTACTGCTTGCACAAAGAAGTTGTAACAAATGATGGTGGTTGTTTCTTTGGTGCCTGGGTGGGTCAGGCCAGATGAAGGCAAAACTAAAGTCTATTCCAGCACCTGTGTGCTAGATGATACTTCACCTGAATGATGTTTTGGTAGCTACAACTTTATTTTAAATAAAACCTACAGTGGAAAGCTGTATTGGCACTTAATTGAACTCAAAAAGTGTCTTTAAAGTGATGGAGGAAAAAAAATGTTTCCTTTATGCTTTGAAATGGTAGATAAAAAGAAGTTGCTTTTTATTTTAATATGGTCAATATCATGTCAATTTAAAAATTAACCTCTAAATGCCCTCAGGGTAGTGCTATAAATCCCATTAAGCACATGAAATACTAATCTCTCCTATTGAATTTCTCATTGAAGTACTTCACAGTGCACATCGCTTAGAGCATGTCTGTTTTGCTTCTGTTATTTTCACACAAGAGAGCTTAATGTGTGCTTTTGATTTTAAAACAGTCACGTATGCATGCTAAGCACTTCTCTTCATTAGCTTGTTCACCACTATCACAGCTGCAAACAATAAAATCACTTCTAGTACCATTTGTTAAGTTCCTACCATGAGATACTTGTATGCAGGTATGATCCAGTCAGATAGTCTGTTTGCATTATAAGGCAAGATATCAACCCTGCTTCCTATGTGATTAAAGCTACATAAATATCTCTTTTTATAAAATTGGGTTGGTTATATGTAATTCCTAACAATGATTTGAGAAAAATTTCAAGTTCTTGACGTACTTTGAAAGTGGGAAACTTTAAGAGAACATAATTTGTAACAAAATTTTCTTGGATTTCATATGGTCATTATGGCCAAAGAGAGGATTTTCTGGAATAGTCTTGAGTAGAAATATTCTGTCCTAATGCTGAATAATTATATTTATTAGTCTGTATGTCCTAATTTTGATTTGGAAATTGCAGCTACCATAAATCTAAAGTGTAGATGAGTGGAGGGCATAGGGAACGAGTTTCAGACCTTCAAAGCCAGCCTGACAGTTGCCTCCATAACATCCTTAAAGCTATAATTTGCTTTCACTTGCAACCTCCAGTTTAGAGCATGGTTGGTTCTAGAAACTTCCCAGCCCAATTTAGGCTCAGTAATTAAGTATCCTCTAATAAATTTTATTGTAGGTGAACAACAGAATATGTTACTTTTTCTGAGCTGTTTTCACAGTGGTGACATATACGTTTGTGGAAAAGGCCAAATCAAATCATCTAAGTTTTGGATAAAAAGTAAAATTAATATTTACAATTATTTGATTAATCTTCTATATTTTCTGAATGTGTAAGTCAATTTGTGGTTTATAGATATAAATTTTTCTTTTTCTAAATAATTGTAATATGGCTTTCAGAAAAAGCTCAGTAAAGAATATAAAAACTGTTTCTTGTCATTTTCATTCACTTTCTTTTGTCAAGAAATAACAAGAATTTCAACTGTAATAAATTAGAATTGATATCTACCTAAAAGTACAAAATTAATATTTCTTTTAGAAAGAAATGTATTTAATAACAAAGAAAGACTGACTAACCAAAAATATTGGTGATCTTTCTATGTCCAAGCATAACTGTTCTTTCTCTTCAACCATTCCTATTCTGTACTTCTGAGTAACTTTGTCCTTACTCTCTTTGTTGTTGTTATATGCTGGGGTTTGCAGAACGATGTGAATGATACCCTTAGTAAAGGCTATTTACAATGCAGAATGTAGAAAATGCAGAAAGTCATAAAAGCATTTAATGGTCTTTCAACTATAATTTAACTTTGCTGTATTCATGCATAAAATCACACATTTTCACAAATGTTGATAAATATATCTAGGTCCAAATGCCACTATTTTTCTTCTCACAAAGAGAGGCTTGACAGAAAATTAGGGCATTCTGTTCTGGACTAGAAAGCTCCTTTTTACATTTGAGTTTTTATTATGATTAAAAAGTATAATTTTCATAATAGAAAACACTTTTAGAGGGCAAGAGACATTTCTTATAAGAGAAATAAAATTTTTCTACTTAGAAAAAAATAAATAATATTTTTGAAAAGTTAGTTCTGTAAGTTTTATTTAAAGTAAACTTTTTAAAAATGTAAAAACTTAACAGAGTATATTCCACTTACACATGCCTATTTAGTATTTACTCGATACAGGTACTGTGCCCAAATGGAGTCGTTGGCAGCATCTGAAGAGCTGTTCCCAGTGGGAATTACTCAAGGTAAACTTTGAAGAAAGATTTGTTTTTCTCTTCTTTTTCTATTTTTTGCTTCTCTTTACTTTTTTTTTTAAATTTACTTTATGAGGGCCATGTTTGATAAAGGAATAGAAAAAATAATTACTTTTCTTATAAACTCCACTGTCCAAAGCAAAGCAATTTCCCCAAATAAAAACAAACTAAACTACATTTGGCCGAAGATATAGCTCCAAAGTACTTTTTTGCATTTTAACAGCAATTAATTTAATTGCAATTAATATAATTCTAGTATCTTATCAGCTCTCTGTCAATTGCTTATACTTACTTTTTCTATCTTTGTCATTGTATTACCCCATTTACTTCAGATATAGGGATGTGCTCTTCGGCAGAAGGACCAAGGAATAGCAAACCTAGAAAAGATTCAACAAGTTCAAGGGAAGATGTAAAAAACCACTAATTTGCAGTATGAAGAACTTTCTTTCAACACCTATTGTAGGGGAAAACCCATATAAAAAGATCATGTTCTGGGGATTAGAAATTGTGAAATGCTAAAAAGTACATAAAAAGTAAACTTAAGAAAAATATCATTTGGAAACAAAGTAGAAAATTATTAAATATAAAGTGGCTAAAACACTTGAAAGGGTACCAAATAATATTAATAATAAATATAAATGAATAAAAAAGTTGAACCGGACTTTCTCAAGTTCTCTTTTTGTCCTCTGATTCTATGTGAATCCTCAATACAACAGAATTCACTGACTCTAATTAATCTGTAAATTATCACTGACATTTCTGAAATGAAATATTCTGAATTCTGAACATTTCTGCTACCAAGTTTTAGATCAAAGGAAGCATGATATGCTGTTTGACTAAATGTGGTAAGCAAACCTCAAGTTATTTAAATATATATTTTATGATTTCTTATCCAGAGTCTAATTCTAACAGAACACTCAAATTCCTCTGTAAAGGTTTATCTGTAAAGATATTTTTCTAAGAAAGATGCAGCCCTGATTTTATTTCGTGGTCTCAGCAGTAGCCTTTATGTGTCATACCTGTGGTTTATGAAAAGTATGGTTCCCCTGAGATCCTGGAAAGCCAGCCCGTTAACTCAGAAATGACTTAGATTGTAAGCTCTGCTAGTGCTAGGACCGTGTCTATATTCATCATGGTTATTTGCACAGTACTGAGTACAATGGCTTTTACAGAACGTATAGCTACTAAGTGTGTAAACAAATTCAAACCTACTGGGCTACCACCCCTCTGTGCTAGGAAAAAGCTAAAGGAATATTAATGAAACTCACTACGTGGTGTAGGAGATTCAGAAAACTTAATTTAAAAGCCTGTCTCTGACCTTAATAATAAAATGTGTGACCTGAGTAGTCACCTTTCCTGTTTTTAAGTTTTTTCATCTGCAAAATGTGGTAAATCGTAACATGATTTCAATGTTCATTCCAGCTCCCAAAATCCAAGAGTTCCTAATTTAAATTAAGGAGCAGAAAAAAGATGACCAAAATACAGAGATTAATATTAGCAGCTAGAAAAAGGATTCACAGGAATATTTAGACAAAGTATCTCTGGCCATGAATCAGTGACAAACCACCCTTGGCATAGAGCACTATTTTATTCTCTCAGTGGGAGTTGGGGATGTGGTGATTATCTTGACCACAAGTATGTCAAGATCAAAAGACATCAACAGCAACAGTCAGCAACTGACTTGAAACTCAAGGGCTACTTCCGAACACCAGTTTTTGGCATTTTTGTATACTAACAGCCCCCACCCCCCTCCACACACACATACGCACAGTTTGCATTATTACTGATTGTGCCTTCTGAAGACATATCCAGAAAACAAACTAGGATTTGTCTCTTAAGTCTGTATTATGTTATGGAAGGAATTGTTGCCTGATAAGTTTGTCTAATTCAGTAAAGACTCCTTTCCTTTCTTTTCTTTCTACTGTTTTCAAACAAGAATCAGAGAAAATGTAAAATAATCGAATCGGTATTGAGTTTCAATTATTTATCCTTTGAAAGTTAAAATTGACTATCAGTTGTGCTTTCCACCAGAATATGTATATCTTAAAGCATTTATAGATATTAACAGTAAAGATAAGCTGAGATTTATATAAAGAGAAAAACTTAATTTGCTTGGAAATAATTTGTCTTTCCGGATTTAATTAGATAAAAGTAACACTCTTCACTTTCTTTTTAGGAATATATATACATATATATATATATATATATATATATATATATATATATATATATATATATATCTTTTAATATTTCACAAATGGTGGGAATTAAAGTTGCACCAAAATCACATTTCTTTTACCTATATCCCTATGTGCCAGTTGAAAAAGCATGCTACCAAACAGTTATAGTACACTTTTGAAGGAAAGAAGTAAAAACTGGACTTTGAAATGGAGCAGATTGATAAATAAAATGAATCTAAAGTTTTTTTTTTTTCTTAGCAGCTTTGTCCAGAATAACTTTGTTTCAATTTTAAAGCACTGATAATGTTTCTTTAATAATTCTCCATCTCCATCCCCAATTCCTTCTCTTATCCTGTGTCTGCTGCTGCCTGGCAACTTTTCTGTGAGGAAAGGCGGGGTAGGAACTCTAGCAGACCTTGGAATGATAGCTGCAGAAGTTCCTAGCAACCTGGCTTTCAGGCAACTCTCATTCACACACATCGCTTCCATGAGACAATCAGTCTTGGTTTGTTTAGACACAAGCCCTCTTCCTAACATAACATGTGTGTAGTACATGAATTGTTACTGTCTATGGTAAGAAAAAAGGAGCACAAAGAAAATAATTTAGTTAGCAGAAATAAAATTTGATGTTTGATTACATGTATGCAAAGAGTGCTCTAACTGATAAATATAAGATTACTACTGGTTAATAATTAATATTCACGTGTTGTTTTAGACCTGAAAGTAAGAATGATTTGTTCTACTTTGTTTAATTTATCTCAATGAGAGGTTTCATAACATTCTATAGTTTGATGAATTAATTTATTTAACTTGTCAGTGTTAATAACGTTGATTAGAATGAAGAAATTATAATGGGCCATAGGAACACATAGAATTTGAACATTAACTCCAGCTATTCTTCTTTACTATTAAATCACTTATTGATTTTCTTTTTTATTAAAGAATATACATTGGAAAATAAAAGTATTTCTTAGAAAATAATAATTATACTTTTTTCTTTTATGTATAATCCATTATAACTGATGGTTAATCAAAACCTAGAAATAAATTATTTAATTTTAAAACTCAAGTTTGGCCTATATCCTTATCAACTTCATTGATCCTCATGAGAAAAAATGTCTCTTGTGATGAACTGGTCATTTTCAGTGGGTTTTTTGGAAGAAGAACCACCACATACAAGTGATTTGATATGGGACAATTATATACAATTTCATTGAGACTGGCCTTATTTCACTTTTGGAGCAAATATAAATTAAGTTTAAGATTTATTGTGTATTATTATGGCTTTGTAGTGTGAACCAATGTCTTTATTAATTGTTGTTATAAAAACCTGCTTCATATGCATTAAAATGCATATGTTGTGTACACTTGACCACTGATATATATCTAAGCATTCATTCTTCCACTAAATTGCTGTGGTCAGTTTTTATACCCTTTAGGTCTTTGTTAATAACATCTATTCACATTCTTAAAATAAGTCCCAAATTATAACTTAGAGATAAAATTGAGAATCATTTTCAGTTGATATTAATTTTAAGTCCTCATTGTTCATTGGTATGTTAACCTATACCTTAGCAATTGAGCTTACACACTTGCTAACACTTTCATACCGCCATTTTAATTTTCATATGGGTGATTTGATTAGTGTTTACTAAAAAAAAAATTCTATTTTGCTTTATAATTCTGATCACAATGTGTGGACAATGCATTCTTGATTTCTTCCATTCATGGCAGTGAGAAAAGTCAACCAGATGATCTAAACTAGATTATATGATTTCTACTCTGCCTAATTCATGTAATAGTTTTCTTATTAGGAGGTGCTACATATTTAGAATACAAAATCTATTGGGTATTTACTTCTCTGATTATCCTTCATAACTTTTCCCTTTTAAGAGCTGACAGTGGATTCTAGGGCTGCTACATATACTGCAGAAATGAATGAGTCACTGATTTTCAACCATAGCACTTTGGTACACAGTTAAGAGTCTGGTTGGTTGTACTGTTTGTGGCTGCTTTTCTATCTCTTGCAATTTTTTAAATGTGGGTGTGTGTGGCGGGGAGTAATTCGTGGTAATAGTATATAAAAAAAAGAACGTGTATGTCGTTAGCATGGTTTGGGAGCACTCCTCATTTTATTGCCAAGACTTAAGTGGATATGGATTTCCTAATAGCTGACCTCCTAGTTGAATGAATGGGATCATGTCAAAAAGACACTAACTTACTTTGTCTGCATGAAAAGGTAGTATTTTGAAAAATGCACAGATCCATGGACGATTGTGAAATATTTGTTACTTTGAGCATCATTCAAAATGTACCCTTCCTATCCCTTACCTCGTGTATTTGAACTCTGCCACTCATTCCAAAGTTTGTGAATTTTCAGTAAGAAGTAAAACAGAAAAAATCTCTTTTTATGTTTCCTATGTGGTACATTTTAGTGAAACAATACACATGACTAGATGAAATGATATGTGTAGCAACTTTAGAAGAAAAATAACATATACTTTTAAATATGAAATGAAAAACTGACATAAAGGAAATATTTTATAATCGTAGAATAAGTATTGAAGGTTAATTTTACAGATTCTTTGTAATGTTCTTCAGAGTCACCTCTTTGTTCTTTGATCCAGTCTAATGTTAATGGCTTCTAAGGAGCATCTAAAGATGTAATTTTAATCATAAATAGCTAGTGCACAGTGCTGGCATTCATCTATGCTAAGTCTCAGGCAGTGAACTGAATAAAGTGTTTACAGTATCTTCTCTTCACTTTTCAATCTTCCTATTGCTTAGTTTTGTCTTTTTCTTATAATTTTCCTTTACACACATCACAGATTTTAAAATATTAAATACAAAAGGTTTTTCAACCTTTGTTCTTAGGCAAGAATTATTGATGTTACAGGGAAAAGAGTAAGTCTTTAATTCTTAAGATTTCCAAGTTTTAACTCTTTAGCCATTTTTGAATGGCTAACTAAAATTTTAGGTAGTTGGGTGATCACATTTAAAAACTTAAGTGGTCATACAAATAACAATCTTTTTTTTTTATTCCACTGATTCATTTTGATGCCAGATCGTGTGGGAAAGTTTTTAAGCCACCATTGTACCATGTGGAAAAAGAAAATAAATAAGTAAAATCCTCAAAACATGTTGAAAATGGTTCGAGATACCCTTTCAGAGAAATCCACTGTAAAACAAACTCAGATTCTTGCTCTGTGGTTCCCTGCTCAGGGACTTCTTCCCATTCACCTTTCTTTCCTATGCAATAGATAATGACTTTGGGGGTTGTTTTGGGTTTGTTATTGATGGTGGTGGTGGATGGTTGGTGGGTTTCTGCTGACTCACTAAATTCTACATCTTTGTCCCTAGGTGCTACTCCGCGTAAAAGTTAAAAGTGCAATTCAGAAAACATTACGTTTGTGTGTCGAGCGGAGGAAACCATTTCCCTAAGAGAAGCTCGGATACTTAGCTTGTCCTTCCTTCCTGGGAAGGAAGCTTCCAGGGAGCGAAGGGACCAAATCTGCTCGGCTGACAGAAGCATCCCAGAGCTGAAGCTGATAATTTCCAGCTGGCTGTTAAATGCGGAGCTTCCTGGGCGCCTCTGGCTGGCTCAGCCCAATGTAGAAGCCTCCTCCTTCTCTAAAGACCCAAATCCCTACAGAACCAGCTTGGAGTTACTTTCCCTTCAAGGAGACCGACATAATCGTGATTTGTGGGGCTCTCAGTTCGCGGTGGTATTTTCCTGTTGTGTTAAATGCCTCTTAGTAAGTAATAGATGTGATTTATGTGGACCACGAAGGGGTGTGTGGTGGATTCGGTGATTAATCAGTGAATTCCCATCCGCTGGCATCTCTCACTGCCCCTCTTGTGTGATGTAAGATCAGACGTACCCTGCATTGAAAAGTCAAGACACACGAGCGGCTCGCTCGCGCTCACACGCACTCTCGCTCGCTCTCTCTCCCACACGCGCGCATCCGTACACCTTACACATCCGGCTCCAGGCAGGAGAAGGCGGACTGGCTGGGCTCACTGAGCCGAAGAATTTCCAGTGACATCTGTAAATGACGCTGCTCCATTCCCGGCTCCGAGCCGCCGCCGCCGCCGCCGCCGCGGGGCCGAGGGTGCCGCCGAGCAGTCTCCAGCGCAGGCTTCGCTACCGAGCCACCACAATGTCCGAGTTTGTCCTCGCCCTACTCACTCTCTCGGGATTATTGCCTATCGCCAAGGTGTTGACGGTGGGAGCCGATGGAGGTAAGGAAACCACCTCCTCGCTTTCTTCTCCTTCTTCCCCCCCCCCCCGGTTTTCCTGCTAGGCGATGCTCGCAGATATAAGTGTGAAACTTAAGTCCTTGCGGCCCCGCTTCCCCGGTCCGGCCGGCATCTGTGCGCTGGCCTGGTGGAGGGTGAGAGGTGCGGTCGGGGGGTTTCTGAACCGGGTGCCAGAGTCCTCAGCTCCCCCACAGCTTTTTCTTTTGGCCATTTACCCGTCCTGATTTGCCCCCCGCCGGGAGCGTTTAGACTTGACTGCGCGCGTCTGCCCGCGCATCCCAAGCGCTGCAGATGTTAGGATTGGAATTCGCTTTTCCAACACTTCCTCCGCGCTGACTCTCAGGGCTTGGAGCTTTTGCGGGCTCCGGATTCTTTGCCTTCAGTACGTGCTCCTTCAACTTAGCTCCTGGCTTAAACTTCCTCACCTGCTGTACTTGAGGTCTGTAGAAAGGCGACAGCACCGACTCAAGCCCCTTTCGTTTCTGTAGCCCCTTGCTGGGGTAGACTCCGGAGAGATTAGTGTCATCAGCGGAAAGGCTAGCGTTTTCAGGACGCTTTTGGACGCAGGCACCTGCTTGAACTTGACTCTCCCGCCTCCTCTCCCGCCCCACAAAGCTCTGTGACACAGCTCATGGTATCTGGAAATGCTAAACCTAACCCACCACTGACATTTTATCCTTGCCTTTTTCTCTAAATCGCTGATGAACGGTAGAAGTTTACAAGGCAGTGGGTATGGGGAGCAGAGCAGAGAGGAGAGGAAGTGGGAATCATAATACACCTGAATTCCACAAACTTTTGATCTGGAAACCCAGGAATCCTTGTGCAAGTTTGATAATCTTTGAGAACAGTTGTACGGATGGGGAAAAATAAATAGATGAATCTTCGGGCCGCTGGCATTGGAATGGTTAACTAGAAGTATCATAGATCTAGATTTTTTTTTTTTTCAATCGAGTTCATAGTGACTGACATATTTCAGCTGGGTTTGGGGGATTTAATTAGAAGAAAAAAAAAAACAAAGTGAAAAATATAGGAATGCAACCTGGATCCCAAAGCCAAGCAAACAGGCAAAATGTTGCATTGGAAGATTTGATGACTGTGCTTAAATGAAGCAGATTATGAATTGACTAAAAATCATTGCTTCATTATAGGAAAAAAAAAAAAACGGGAATGAATTGTAGTGTTTCTATCCAACCTGCTTTTGGGAATCAAATTATAGTCTTTATAATATACCCACACAGGTAATTTCCTTTACAAGTAGTGAAACTAATATGAATGAGGTCCTTTAGAAAGTCTGACATTTACTGAGAGACAATCTTTTTAACGTGTCACTGTCACCTAACCATATAGCTTCTGAACTTGCCTTGAAGTTGGTGTGGTATAGTTGAAAACTATATTGATAAAATGGAAGCACATAGCTTTAACTTGAAATGATGATGTCTTTGATCTGGAACAATCAGCTCTCAACCTTTCTTAGGAAGAATGCTTGAATTTGGACCAGAGCAGGTGAACAGAATAAAGCTTTTCAGTCCAGTGTGCTAGCAAAATATAATGGCACTGGTAGACTACTGCTATTGAGCTATTTCTGATTATGTCTCCAATCTCCAGAAATTTGACCTCCTCTAGAGTTAAGTCCTCAGTGCTTTTCTGTGTGTTTAGGAGGAATAGAGCCTTTGCTACAATGATTAGAATAAAAACCTAAAGATAATTTTAAATACAGTAGAAAGTTAAGCATAGTCCCCCAACTTCCTTCTTAAGAAACTAAATGACTTAAAGGATTGCATTTGGTGTCAATTTAGTTCCATGAGGGAGAGGGACTTCTAATGTCTAAGCAGGGCACATGGAAAAGAACTGTTACTTTTTTTCCAGAACTGAAATAGTGTCATATTGTATCACCACGTCAGCATAAGAGGTACTGTATCAGATAGCACAAGTAAAAATAGTTGTAGACCAATACTTTAGCATTCTTCTATATATTTAACACAAGTTTCAACACTGTTAGAAAAGAGCTAAAATTGTCATGGCAAGCTATCAAAAGTGAAAAGGGTGGGTCCCATTTGAACAAAAGGAAGAATAAAAGGAGAGAAATCTTGTTGAAAGTTAAAAAGAAAGCAGTGCTGCATTATGACAAACTTCCTCACTGAAATGCTGAAACAGAAGATATGGGAATATAAACTCAAGAAAGAGTTTAATGATATGTAGCTTTTGCACAAGCTTATGTCAATTGTCCTTGAAGAATAAAACAGGCATGTGAATTACATTGGTGTGTTTTATAGTGCAAGAGTTAGCTAGCTAGCTTCATGCCAAAAAATGAGAGATTACTTTTAGGTTCTCCAAATGCATTTTGGGCAATGGGTACCTTCTAAAACAGTATGGACTAGCCAGAAATGGTTGTATTACTCTCTACCTGTGTTATTCTTCTCTGTATAAGTTTATGAGTATGAACTCAAACTCATAAATGGAATAATACTTTAACTTGTGTCCTTGTGTTCAGTCTACACACATCTACTTGTTCTTTAATTACATATGCTTATTTTCTTAATTTATATTGATTTTTTTATACAGAGTTAAGCTAATGTGCATGTCAGTTCTTGTTCAATTTTATCACTTCTGAAAAAGGAAACATCTTTGCAACTCTTAACAGCAAATTGTAGAGGATAAATCATAGTCACTTATGATCAACTAATGTGTCACATATAAAAATGCCATCATATCAGAGTAGTGCTTGATAAGGATTAAGACCTATAAAGAAGTATATTTTAAATTGTCCAATTTTCTGGAAAAAAAGGGGAGGATGTTTAGAGACCTAAAGCTAGTCTCTTAAATTCTTGAGTATGGCAAGATGTGGAAATGTATTTTCAAATAATTAAAGTTCTTGCTGTTATAATCATTTAAATGTCTATGTCTGTCTGTAAAATCATCTAAAAGTAGCAATCATGTGCATGTCAAAATTTTAATCTTCCTCCCCTCAAAGAAGAATGAACTGCAATTTGTGTCTCTCTCTATCCACAAATATCATAAAAGTTTTGTTTTGAAGAGTTCTCTGAAATCTTTGAGATTTCTTCTCTCTCCTTTCTCTCTCTCCCTTCCTCATGTCCTCTCTCTCTACCCCCCTCTCCTCTTTCCTTTTCTCTGTCTCACCATCTCTCCCACTCTCCCTTCCTTACTGTCCCCCTTTCAATGAAGCTCAAATTAAAATTGGTAAAAGAAGGAAATGAGACAATGAAAAAATGAAGAAATAATTCTGTGAGTTAAAACAAGAAAATAATGTGAATTACAGAAAACAATGAGGGATGGAAAGAATAATGGGGAGAAAACTAAAGGACTTTAGGAAAAGATTGAATCCAAATTATTGTTTCTTAAAGAAAAGATTTAAATATCTTTAAACAAAATAATTATTTCTCAAATACTTTTTTTCTTATTTCATAATGTCTTATAACAATGTTTTCAGTATAAAAATAATTTAAAGAAACTTCTATCAGTGTGATGCTGGATATAATTAAGGCTCTAAGAATGGAGAGATACATGAGAATATTGCAGAAACCTTAAATGTTAACTATACTATAATTATTAAGATGGGGGAGTCTTTTTTAAGTGTATGTAAAAGAAATCTTTATAGATAGGGTGGGAGATGAGTGATATATAGTTAATATACCCTTAAGAATGAGATGACACTTTTTAAATGCTACTTGTCATTCATGGTGGAGACATGAAGAGATTTTTAGTTTTCAAGTGGCTTGGATCCAGGACATTAGTTTCTTGCCACTTGCCTTGTCAATTTCTTTTCAGAGCCTAGGGTATATATAACATAAAGATAGGCTTCATTTAAAATCACCTGTACTGAACATGACCTGGTCTTCTACAAAGATTATGATGGTGAAGGATCTCTATATCTTCCATTTTATAAATTTTTATG
Organism: Macroglossus sobrinus; assembly: GCA_004027375.1. Taxonomy (NCBI): domain Eukaryota; kingdom Metazoa; phylum Chordata; class Mammalia; order Chiroptera; family Pteropodidae; genus Macroglossus; species Macroglossus sobrinus. The sequence goes on from PVKZ01000507.1 coordinate 325,499, forward strand.
ATCCATATTTCATCTTTCAATTGTTAATTTTTACATATTTAACAAAACATGCACTCCTATTGCTTCAATTCCTTCTTAGTTATAGGGATTCTGTGTAGTAAAATGTACCAACCAGACATATTGATAGATTTTTCTATCTTCTCTGGTGGTCTGTCAAAATAATTCTTGTACAAAGAAAACTCATTCTAGGTAGATACATTCAAGAAAGTAAAATTAATACTAAAAGTTAAACATTATTATACAAAAATAATGCCATTAAACTAATTTGATAGTAAGTGGAACTCACCTAGTATGTGTGTGTGTCTTTACACCATATCTATATACCTACTTTCATCTGTCTATCATCTATCATCTATTATCTGTCTGTCTATCTATCTATCTATCTATCTATCTATCTATCTATCTATCATCTATCAATCAATCAATCAATCAATCATCTATCTATATTATTTAAAATGGCTGCCTCAGCACAAACATCTATGGAAACATCACTTTAGCCTGAAAATTAGAAATAGAACTTTTTCAATGAAAGCTATTTTTCAAAATTTTAGATCATATATGTCTATTTTTGAGGCTATTGCCTTCTTGAAAAACAAAAATATGAAATAAAAAAACTTTTAAGAGTTATTTTTCAAATTTTAACATGCATTATTCTACTAGATTAATTTCCATATAATAAATATTTTGTTGTAACAGAAACTGATAGTGGAAAAAATAGATGTCAAAATGTATTTGTCACTGAAATACCTGTAATTGTGATGCAATTACAATGTCTGTAATTTGAAACAATGTTTTTAGTAGCTGGAATGCTGAAGAAAAGTAAAGCAAATAAGATTGAGTACTCTTAGAATCAGCTAATCAAAATATATATTGGACCAAACTTCTATCAGGAAATAGTCATATTTACTCTAGATAGTTAAAAAAATTTCCCTGAAGAAATTTAGCTCCCCATATTTAATCTAAGAATAATGACAAAAAAACTACCTTAATATATAGAGGGTGCAAATAACAAGTTTTTTTTTATTTTGTATTGATTTATTTTGGTGGGAAAGGAGAACAAAATTAATCTAGCCAACCAAACAGAAAAGAGTCATGATACTTTTTATCATCTTCTGTAGAGTTGCTATATATTATAGATTATATTCTTCAAATTTAACCTGTATAACAACCCATTAACTAGAGGCATTGGAATGAAATTGCAATATAACAATCACAAATCTAAGTCTATAGGCCTTGGGGGACATTCTCCAGTTCTTCTTTTTTAGAAGAAGATATTAAAAGGTTTTTAGTTCCTTGGGGAAAAAAGTTCTTCTTAAACATTAAATATAAAGCATAAACATATCTCTAAACAATAATTTGAGTTTTAAAAATGCTACTTTTTGGACTAATTCACATGTGTGCCAATGACTATATTTATGGCACTTACTTTTGAAAAATATTGTGCTTGCGATAATATTTAACTGTTCTATTTTGTGCTCTTTCATTTGAATAAAATGTTACTCTCCAAGTACCTCTGAACCTTCTATGTTATTGAAAGGGGAATGAAACCTTCAAATTTTGTACCACATCAGAACAAGTAAGCTTAGACTTTCCAAAAAAATTTTGTTTTCCAATTAGAAGTTTTTCTGCTATAAGCTGCCTTCCCAACTTTAAATCTGTATTTTCTCCTCATAAATGATTTGGTGGCCTTCCTATATCACCCCCCAGCATAACTACAAGGCAAAGTTATAAATTATGTATTATTTATTACTCTGTTCTCAATTCAGTGATACCAAAATATAGTTTCTCTTTCTCTCCATCCTACTGATTTACACTCTCTCTCTATAAACACAATTATTTTGACTGAGCTTCCTAACTAAACTAATTGATGAAACTGAGTGATAACTAAATGGGAATTAAACTATTAGATAGTAGCCAGTCAGGCCTGGTCAACAGTTAAATTGATCTTGCATAAAAAAACCTACAGTTGAATATTTTGGAAATAATAATAATAATAATAATAATAATAATAATATATTTCTCTGAAAGAGTTATGCATAGTACTTCCTATCTAGACTTTAAAGAGTACATCATATGTGCCTTTGCCTTTCATAACAGACAAATTATCATAATAGACAAATTAAATATATTTGGTAATAAGTATGTACTCATATCATGGGCTAGCATAAGAATTTAAAACACTATTAGAATATAAATAAATACATGTTCAGGATTCATTTGTGCTCAAAGATTATTGGTTACTTTTTTGAAAGTTAGTAGAAATTTATTAGTTTTTCTTTATTGACTTTAATAATTATGTTCATTTTTCTAATTTTGCAAATATTTTTAAAAAGTTAAAACTCATTCCACAACATTATTTCGAAGTCAAGACTTTCTCTCATTATAGGATAGATAGCAGAAATCATTCCAGTGATAAAATAAACAACAGGGTTTATCGTGATGTTTAAAACATGACTATAATAACTTTCTCATGTGATCACAATAACTTAGCTTTAGTCTGCAATTAGATGTTCAATTGTGGTTTAAAAAAAATGCAATGGCATGATTAAATAAATGAGCCCACTCATTTGTTGCTGGTTTCACAGTAGGCCAGAATCTGATATCATCAGTACAAAAGACTGATGCTTAAGTTGATCATGATTGTGTACCTATATTGTTCAATTACTCTGACACTTATATCTGTTGAAAAATGATGTATTATCTACATTTGGGGTTTCTCAAATATTCTAAAATAGTTGTAAACATATAACACTTGTCAAAGGTGTCTTTACCTGTAGAAATAATGGAAAATAATATTAGTTAATATATTTTTACTGTTGAATAATCTGTTTAGTCTTATTTTTCTTAGATATAAGTTTGAATATAGTTTTATTTGTATATATGGAAGCTTCCATTTACATGTGAATTACAATATAACTTTGTCTTTTATAGAAAATGAGTTGAGAAAATATCTTTTCTAATGACATTCCTTCTAACTTTGTTAAGAGAAAAAAGAAGGAAAAAAAGCTTCTTGAAGACAGAGCATGTTGCCTTGCTAAGATACCGACATTACATTTATCTCACTCTGCATTCTTAGTAACAGTCAGACATCTCTTCCAGAGTTGCATGAACCTCATTGTCCTGGCTGGCTTAGCCTGCAGACCAAAGACAGTATTGTTGAAATACAACCTCATTTTAGTCTAAAGAATATGTTTCTTCTTTAGTTAAGATCAAGGTACCACAGATCACCTCTTGTTTTGTTCTTACAATCAATAGGAAGTTTCTTCCTAACTTTTCCACGTTGCAATGACATCTTCAAGACTTTCAAAACAGTTTAACTTTAGAAATATGAATACATAATTTCTTAAGAATTTTTCTACCGCTGAGTTTTTTTTTTATGACAATTTACCACCTTAGCCTTTTTTTTCTTAAAATGAGAAGAGAACTAAAAATGGGGAGGGGGCGGAATAGAAGTAAAACTTGGTTGCGGTTCTTGCTTTAAGTGTTCCCAGGGTATTTTTTTAGGTATTTGTAAAAGAGAAAACTGTAGGTATAAGGCTAAAAACAGAAATGGATTTAGAATGATCTGTTTTCTTTAGAAATCAGGATCTGTAAAAAGGAAGGACAAAGATGCTAAGAGAGAGAACATTCACAGTAAGAATTTGTTGGAAGTTCAATCCATACAGATCAAGTAACTGAGGCAATTAGGAACCTCAAACTTTTGCTAAAATATAAATTCTAGAGCTTTAAAAAATTTGTTTTTTAGATTATAAAACCTTGTGTGTGCTTTCTAAAGTTTTTAATAGTATATTTTATTGATACAGAAATGTTTAAAAAAGCAAGTATGCTGTGTTAAAATATTCTACTGTATTTAACTTTATTAATTTTAGGGCATTTTCTCATAAGCTCCACAAGTATAGTGATAATGATCCTAGCTCATGGGTGAGATTTTTGCCTCATTGAGTAAAAGTATTACAGATTGTGTCTACTGGGCATTCATATTTCTGAGATTTTTATTAAAGTAAGATTTATAGATAGAATAACTAACTTGGAATTCAGGTCCTTTTTGTGAGTCCTTATTCTGTCATTCTAATGCAAAGGCTGGCTAGCAGTTCATCAGCACCACCTTAGTTTAGTGACCCATAATCCTAGTGGCATACAATTCTTATTTGGGGGAAAATATGGTGACTTTATTCAACATTGGCTAATGTTAAAAACAGATAAAATTTAGACCTTAAGCATTTGTTTGCTTCTGTCCATTCTGTTTTATATATTTTTCCCCTGCTAGGGTGTTTTCTTCCTATTTTCACTTGATAATAATATTGTCAATTAAAAAAAATTAATCCTGATAGAATGAAGTATCAAAATCTTAGCACTTTTTCCACTTTCCTTATGGCTCTCATTCTTGGGAGAACAAAAGGTAATGAAGGGTATAAGGTTTTTTTTGTCTTGTGTATATTTTAATGTGGGTGCCTGTAAAAACTCCACCAGAATTTTATAGAAAACTGCTCCAACCAACTCTGAAAAGGAATGTAGCAGTGTTCCTAACACCTTCCATGAGTGTAAGGAAGATAATGTATGTGAAAACACATTGCATCATATATTGCAGTGTATAAATACCTATTATTTTATTAATTATAGTATTAACTTAATGTAAATTACTAATAGCAATAGGAATCTCTTACATTTTCAGAATGCTTTAATTATTTTTTACAGTTTATTTCTACTGACATCTTATGATCTCTGAAGCAACACACACGGTTCATAGTCATTTATTTATTTACTCATTCAACAAAGTTGAATAAATGTGTGTTGGGTGCTGTCCTAAGGTGTTGAGAATGAGGCAGGTGAGCAAGTTAGACAATATAACTTGTCTGATGGTACTTACATTTTAATGTGGGAAGAGACAGATGATACATAGAAAAATAAACTAATAAAAGCATTTTGTACTAAGAAATAAAAAAAATATGTAATGTAATTTAGAAACTGCTCTGAGAACTATTGGGTATAATTACAGCAGTTCTTTTAGAAAGGGTGACATTTGCTGAGACAAAAATGATGAGAAGGAACAATCAGTAAGTACTTCTGAGGGAGGAGCTTTCTGCAAACACTCTTTAGAGCAAGTCATGAATTCAGCATTTAGAGAAAGAAGAATGAGGTCTGTGTGTCTCTGAACTGTGTTAGGGAGAGAGAAGGAATGGGGAAAGTCATATTTATGATGAAGCCAGGTATTTCTGGTAAGACCATGCAAATCAAGGTGAGGTGTTTGAGTTTTGTTCTGATTACAAGAGGCAGCAATCAAATGTTTAGTCAGAGGTGATATGACACAATTTAATTATTTAAGAAATTGTGCTTGCTGCTGAATGAAGTAGAACAAGAAGAGACACAGTGATCCAGTTAAGGGGTTATCATAATTATCCTGGAGAAAGATGTTGGTGACTTAAATGAAGAGGTAGCAGTGCAGATGAGGACAAGGTCGAGGAGCAACTTTCATTTTAATTTAGAAAGATTTTCTATAACAATGAATGCAGCAGCATTCAATATATTAAGAAGATAAAACATGAAATAAAGCCTCAAATTATTATCTTTGGAAGTTAGGGTTACCATTCTAGGTTATTTAAAAACAAATGCATTCTATTTTACAGCACTTCTTTTTGATTTGAATGAAACATGTTTCGCAATGTAAGGGACAGAGTAGTCACGTGTGAGCCCCGCAATATTGCTTAACTTCTTATTTTTCTCTTATATTTCAAAATTATTAATAACATCTTTCCTATTACCTCATATTCCTCATATCATTTCTGCAGAATGGAATTAACAGAATTTGACTCATGTATTCTTTGGGACTTTAGTTAAAATAACACACTTACCCACATTTTAAGCATTAATAAATATGGCAGCAATTGTTTTCAACCAACCTAAACCAGTATAACAGCAGAAGCAGTAGGCATTGGCCTACGTAAAAAACCATTTGTGTTTTTTCTTGAGGAAGTCATCAGGGTTTTCAAGAAAGAACTTTTTTATTGTTTCCAAATTCTTGACAGAAGAATATGTGCATATAGTCAATTTCCCACTTATTATTAAAGGGAAAAAATATAAGAGAGCTGCTATTAATATAATATTAAGCTGATTGAATTACTCTAGGTCCTAAGTTATTTGAAGATTGTTTGAGATTTGGTTCCATTGATTTTTCTTATTACTCTTTTTCAGCTTTCTTTCCTGTTATCTACCTTGAGAAAAAGTCAAAGTTTAGTTTTAAAGTTTAATATTTAAATCTGTATTTCAAAGTATAAGCTTAGCCCCCCAATTATTATAACTTGGTTTCTTATTCGATTATATAGGACATCTAGTGTCAAAAATCAACCCTTCCAGACAATATTTACTTATATTGTGAGCTATAGTATTATGGAGGAAATACTTCACCACAACTAGATAAAGTACCTTGAAAATGCTACATGATCAATACAAGTAGTATTTCAAAAGATAACCAGCTTTCTTAATTTTCAAACATGGTATGTGTTTAGATTTAAGAAAGGAAGACATTTACTAAGCAGATATTAGTCAAAATAAAAGGAAATTTAAAGCTCAGGCATCTAAAATTTTAGAAATGCTTAAATAAGATATTAAAGTTAAAGATCTCAACCAATTTATTTATTATATAATGAGCTTACAGGTTTAGCAGACATTTGCTGTATGCATGTGCAGAAATCAAATTCTCATGTGACTTGAATTTCAGTTCAGTTCATTTTTCATTCATGTTGTCAAAAACACCTGTAATAATTTTACTCCTAAATTTCAGTACTAAAATTAACATTATGCTTAAAAATAAGTTAAATATGAAATAAATGCCAAAATTTTATTCAAATTCAGAGTGACAGGAAGTAAATGAAATTTGAAACTCGAAGATTTTGCATTAATATTTAATTTGGGATTCACTGTAAATTTGTTTGTCATGTACTTTAGCAGAGAGGTGCCAAAAAGTTTGGAAATAAATTAATCTGAGTAATTGAAAACAGCAGGAAGGGAAAGGGTCACTTGTATATTTGTGAGTACAAGGCATGATTTACAATCCCTGACTAGAGCTCTGCTCACATGACCTGGAGGTCTGCTGAAGGGCTTTTTTTTTTTTTTTTATCGAAGAAAAAGTACTATGGGAAAGTATTCAAAATGAGTATAAGGGTGTTATTTATAGTTTAGGTAAATTGAAAAATAATTACTGACTACATCCTCAGAATAAAAAGCATTTGGGCAGGAAATGTTGTGACCCCTTTGAACAGACTTAAACCTGCTATGACAAGCCAGGGAAAACAAACAAAGCTTATTCAGATAACAGTTAAGCCGGTGAGACACCAGAAAAATCTAGCAATAGCAAGAAAACCACTTAAGTCAAAATAAACTTTCAGAGATTGCAGCTCCTTGAGTTCACCAAGATTTAGAGGTGAATGCCAAAGAGGATTAGTACAACTTCTGTTTGAAATATAGCAGTAATGGCTGTATTGCCATCTCAAACCCATGCTTGAGTCACCATGTAAATGAGATTGGAGCTCAATATACAATAAAAATAATAAAGTTTTCTTAAAAGGGAGGAACTACTATAAAGGAACCTGAAACAGAAATCCTGCCCTTTTTCCTCCTTTCTGCAAGCAAGAGAAAATAATAGGTAGCATTTCTTCTATAGTTACACAGAGGGAAATATTGCTTCTGAGAGCCCTAGACTCAGAAAAAAGGCTGCTAAAACTTCTTTGCTCATCATGTTAAGTAATGATACTCAGCCAAATTTGACTTTTATGAATTAAAGGTCAAGGTATAGAGGAAGTTTTGCAAACACAAATGCATATAGCACCCCAGCTGGTCAGAGATGCCCTGGGTGACATGTCTAAGAGGACACCTGACATTCAGTTGGAGCAGACTGTGGCCTTGTGGAAGTATGGGCTATGGGTAGCTGAAATTTCAGATAATTTAAGGGAGGTCTGGGATCTAGATTTTTATGCATAATGCCCAAAGTTTTAAATCTTGCCCATCAAGATAAAAAATAAAATAAATAAAAAAAGTAATATTGTCAGGGGTCAAAAACACAAGCTGATAGATTTGATACCTTGGCTGACAGTCAGTGACCCACTATGGACCCCCTCAGATGCAGACATCAACAGAAAGTTGGACTGGGTTACAGGGAAAAGATATTTTACTAGGTGCGTTGCAGACAAAACGTGGCCTTAGAGAGCTGAGCATAATGCCTTGACATTTGGAGTGCATTGTTACTGCAAGTCATGGCTTTGGGAAGAAGGGTACCAAAGATGAATTTGAACAGTATACTGCAATAGTGTACTACTTCCTCTCCCCTCTGAGACATACAAGCAGAATCAAGGGAGAGAAGGTAGGTTCAGAGAAAATTCTTAATGACTCAGAAGAGAGTTAGTGGTATTAGATCCAACTGTGACTTGGGACAAGAACATGCCACCAAAGTCACCTAAGGAAGAAAACTCTCTTAACAATGGTGAGGAAATGCTATGCAGATGATTTCAGTCAGCCTTAGCATTCCAGGGACCTCATAAAAAACAGTCTATGTGATAGTCTATGTTTTGCCACATGGCAAATACAATATTGCTGGGTGCACATAGATCATTATTTTCTGCATTTTTTCATGTAGAAAAAAAAAGACAAAAAGGGAGAAGAAAATCATAGTGAAATGAAGATGGCAGAGATATGACCCTGATGAATAGACAAATTCTCATGCTGAGATAAATGGAGTCGCATTTAGGTTTCTGTTTTATCTTCTTTTTTTTCTGGGGCTTAATCATAGCCAACTGTGTGCTCTCTTGCCACATATTGTCTTCAGATTCTATATCTGTGTTCACATAAGAATTAGTATATCCAAACTGATTATTTGAACCAGTCTTTTTTTCAAAGCATTTTTAAAAACTTTTTTTTGAAATAATTTTAGACTTACAGAAAATGTATACAACTAGTACAGAGTCCCCATATTGCCTTAACTCAGCTTTCCCTGATGTTAATGTCTTATATAACTATAATTATCAAAACGTGAAATGTATATTGGTATAATAAATATTATTAACTAAACTGTAGACTTTATCTGGATTTTACCAGTTTGTTCACTAATGACCAGCTCTATCCCAGCATCAAATTCAGGATGCAGTGTTGCATTAAGTTGCCATATCTCCTTAAATCTCCAATCTGCGACAATCTCTGCCTTTAGTTGACTTTCTTGACCTGGACTTGTTCAAAGAGTCCTGCTCAATTTTTTGGGTGGTAGAATACCCCAAAATTTTGGTTTGTCTTATATTCTCTCAGGGTTATGTCTTTTAGACTAGAATATCACACAAGAAATGTGCCCTCCCCCAGTTTATTGTATCAGGACATACATGTCAATATCTTGTTATTGGTGATGTTAACCTTGGTTACTTGGATGAAATGGTTCCTTCCTCATTGTTTCTACATTTATTAATTGGAATTGTTTTGTAAGAAAGAGATGTTATTAATTATTTTTATCAGTATAGACTCACAGATATTTATTATTGGTTATAATACAGTATTGTTACTGTTCATTTTCTTGCTTAAATTGTTCTAGCTTTGGCTATTGGGAGTTCCTTCAAATTGGCTACTCTGCCCTTCTGATACACCCCCATCCTTTTCTGAGCACTTTCAGATGATTCAAGCATATATTGCCACATCTCTATTTCTGCCCTAGAATCAACAACTTCTCTAAGGAGTGTTATAGTATTTTGAAACTTCAAAACAAATTCTGAATTAGAATTATTATAAGTGGTAAGGCTTATTATGGCATTTAAAATTTCATTGTTCCCAAAATTTCTAAAGAAAAATATATATACATTTTATAAAGCCAATTCATATTTAATGAAAACTTTTTGGGATTTCTCAGAAAACTTTTTGGGATTAGGGACTTAAAAAAAAAGGCATCCCTGTTCTCGAAGAGTTGATGGCCTAATTGAGACAAGAAATATTATGGAAGCACAAGCTTATCCTATAAGGGATAATTGCAAAAGGTTTGATTAGACCTGGTAGGTGAGGTGAGGGTCCTATTGAGATCACATGTCTTGTCTTTTGGATGGAGATTGAACACAAAGCATAGGCCAGAGATAGTAAATGGCTTTGATATTTTGGATGAATATTGATTTATTATTAGTTGTCCATATTGTTATATTGAAGAAGATTGTACAACTGAGCCTGAGTTCTTTGATAAAGGGCACAGTGATAAGCTGGTGTTTTTTTTTAATGATAAAAGTCAGAAGACATGTAAGAGTGCTAGCATCTGGCTTACTTACCATTCTTGGCTTTGTTAGCACAATTAGAGTCTCTAGTAATTGCCATTAAAAAGGATAGTTTCTTCCCATGGTACAGAATTCCCAATGAACCAATGGATAAAATCCCAGCTAATGAAACAAGCATAGTTTTGTATAAAAACAAGTGTTTAGGCCATTTTCAAAAGGCCTAAAATATCCACTTTTTTTCAATGTACATAACTTTTTTATTTTCTTACTTTTTTTAGTGACCACCATGAAACCATATCGCTATTTTTTAACTCTGGTTTCTTGCTCTTCATGATCATCTCCAGTTTCTCCTAACTTTGAAGCTGCAATTTCTTTTCTAACTGTGGTACCCTTCTCTAACCTGCTAAAGGAAACAAGCACAAAATCACTCTCCAAAAACTCTGATTCATCTTAGGTGTTTGGATGTACTCAATTTGAATGGCACAGTGTCTAAAAAATATAGTTATGAGATTACTGGTCTGACCATCAGTTTAGTTTCTGATAATAGAGCTAGTAAGTTAGTGAGAAACAGAGATAATTGGAGCACAATGTAACACCCATATTGAATTTTTTACAACTTAATACACTTTAGGAAATGACCCATCTGAAAAGCATTATGACTTGCTGAGAAAAGCTGCACACTGGGAACTGGAAGAAGTGGGCTCAATTCCCAGCTCTGCATCTGACTCACTCTTTGTCCTTGGGTGAGTCCCTTAGCCTCTCTCTGTGTCTGCTTCCTGCCTGGTAAAATAAGGAGAATAGTTCATAAAGGCTCCCACCTCACCAAGATGTGTCGAGGCTGCATTCGACAACCAAAGAAGGGATCTTTCTTCCCCCTGCTGGCTAATGACAATCTTATTTTTATTAGCATCTAGTTTGATTAAATTTTGCAATAAGAGCATGTAACTACAACTAAAGTAAAAAAAAAAAAATTATTGAATCCTTTAATTGACACTAGAATTTTGTTGTAGTCCTTATTGGTTTATGTTAACACACTCATTGCTAGAGGAAGACTTGTGGATCTTGTGTAAACAAAAATATCCACTGCCTCAATCTATTTGAGTGCCAACTATGGGGTCTTGTACTGAACACTGCAGAGCCTGTTAGAAGAGTAGAAAATGGAATCCTGAGAGTATTACGGGTAATACACAATTGGAGGATGTTACATAGCAATATTTATTCAAAAATTCTATTGTAAAAGTTACAGTTTAGACACTCGATAAATCAATATAGTCTGGAAAATCACAGAAAAATGTCACGGGATAAACTGAACAAAAACCTTTCATTCATTCACATCTTTCCTGATTCCTCCAGCAAAAATGATCTTTTCCTTCATTTCCCACCCTTTTCTTGATCTTGCTGGCTCATTTTACCTTCCTCCAGTTTTCCCTAAATATTTTTTTATGGTATTTTTTACTTTTTTTTTTTCTTTTCAACTGGTAGATAATCATGAATCATGCATAATTTTGGGTGGTTAGTTCTCTTAATACTCCTTTCATATTAAGCATCCCTCCATATTGTTTTCATGATTTTGACCTTTTGAAGTGATTCTGCCAATTATAGAATATCCTGTATTCTGAATTCGTATTATTTCCTCATTATTTTGTCTATTTTGGTCCTGTATCACCACTATTTTCTATGAACTGGATATTAGATCTACAGGCTAGCCTGGATTCAAACTGAACATTTCTGGACAGAATAATTCCTAGGCGATATTAGGTACCTGTATACTTAATAACTATGATGTTAGGTATCTGTATACAAAATAGAATTAATGATGCAGATACTAGAAGAGATGGAAAGGACACTGATGTGTAGAGCTCTACAGCTTTCTCTTTGTTGCAATGCTGAGGTACAACATGGTATGTCACTGTGAAAGAAAAGACTCTGTACTTGTTATCTGTATCATATTTGGTCAATTACTTTATCTCTTCAGGCCTCAGTGTTTTTTTAATCTATGAAATTGGAATAGTCATACCTGTCATAAAATCTTGAAGTTTTGAGAAAATGCCTATTAAGTGTCTTATTCATAGTAGGTACTAAATTAATTGGCATTTATTAATATCAGTAGTAATAATAATGGTTATATTTGTATTCTGTCATATAGTCCTGTATGATGTACTATAAATGGAAGATACAATTTTAAAATCTTTTCCAAACTAAAGTAAGTTATAAATAATCCAATAAACAAAGTTAAAACATCCATAGACAAAAGGCTCTCTTTAAATGTTTGCAGAATTCTTTGCTTCAAGGTCATCTTGTTCTTCTCCCAGTCTAATGCAAGGTGAGAAAAGTACACACAAATGAACCCTGAACCTACACGTGAGCTGTGTCCATAATTTACAAAACACCAGTAGAGTTGAGAATAAGAGATTCAGTTTTGAAGTCAGTTCATTTGGATTCTAATCCAAGCTTCATCACTTATTAACTGCACAACACTGATCATGATACATAATCACTCTGAAACTCTATATACTTATTTGAGAAAAAAGCTCAAAGGGATGTTGTGTGGCATAGAAATATATAGGCCTCCAACTCAAAATCACTACTTAATACATGTTAAGAATTATTATAATTATATTACCATATACATATACTTACTGCCTGCAGCAAGCAATTATTAACACTTAGAAACCAATGAAGTTCTAATAGGAAAGACCAGGCTTGTTGCAGAGTCTGCAGAGGAATCTGGGAGAGAAATGGTAGGAAGACATCCAGACCTTACTCTGTATACCAAACTTTGTGTCCTAGTCTGGGATTACATTTGCCCAGAAGTGTGTTCCTTTTTCTAATTAACACAAAGATTCCATGTAAGCTGTCACTGCCTGAGGTAGGAACCTTCTAAGCAGAGGGAATTATAGGTGCAAAATTAGTGAAAAGCAAGAGAGCTGACTAACAATTAGTGGTTCTTTAGTTCAGTATAGTTAGTACGAGATGAACTCTTGAACAGTAAAACGTGCAGAAGATGTTCTTTATAATCCGGTAAATTTAAGATGGACGTTTACAATTTGGTAAATCTAAGATGGACGTTTTTGAATGATTTCTAAAAGAATCTAAATATCTAAATGTAATTAATGAACTACTCTATAAAGGACAAAAGATACTTGTTGAGGAATAGATTTCACTATAGATTTTCATATTTTCTCCTGAGGTTAGTCACTCAAAATATAATTTTATTTTTTCAAATAGGTTAGGATGACATTTTGACTACATTAGAACAGAGTTTCTCCTAGTATCTACTAACTTATTGGTGATGCTTCAAGTCATGACTTTGCCTTCATGCTGAGTATCCTGTGGGGATACACTGCTATGTTGAGTCTGAAAGGAGAAAGAATAAATTATTGACAATCTAGAGTACTTTTCTGATCTTGATGATATTACAAAAGATGGAACTTTTTAGCTTTTGTGCATTAAAAACAAAGGCTTCTAAGTTTTTATTTTTATGCATACAAGGCTTTTAAAATTTGTTTTACAAAATAAACAGGTGCAAGGGGGAGAGAAACATCTGTTGTTTCATTTATGCTCTACAAGTATTACTATACTATTTGAAAATACTATTTTTTTTTTTCAGGAAGAATGATGTGATCATGTAATATCAAGTACATGCTCAATACTTCTAAGTGATAAATTTACATAAAGGATAGTTTGCTTTCTGATCAGAGTCTGTGTGCTAAAGATTTTCTGTCAGAAAATCAGAATAAAGACTAAAATCAAAGCTTGGTTTTGTGTCTTTTAATACTACACATATCATTCTATACAGCTTTTGAAAACAACTGAACCAAATATCACTTTTCAGTGTTGACAGTGTACTTTGCTGATGCTATTATTTTCTCTTCAGTTAGGAGAACTATAAGAAATGTCTAATGGACATAATGTTTTCCTTCTCAGTAGAAAGAACTACTCTTTATATAAAATAATCTTAAAATTTAAAAATACATATTTTCCATTTTTTGTTATTTTAAAAATAAAAATGTTACACTTTGCTTTCCTGCATAACAATAAAAACAAATAGTTTTAGGCAAAACATCTATAATGTTAATCCTAGGCTTCATTGACAACAGGGAAATAATGTATTAGATTAAGCTAATAGTTAAAAAATTTTTCATATCTGTTAACTTTATATTCTCAAAATTATTGTTTTTGAAAATGGAAGATAATCTCATAAAAATAAGCATTACAAATAGTAGCAATACAAAAACAGCTATAGGGACTGTCCAAGTTCTGCTATTTTAATACACTATTATATTTTCTACATGTGAATTCAAGCCTTGTTCCAATATTATAGAAATAAGAGAAAAAAAAACATTAAAACATTTCTAGGGTGTTAACGTGAGTTAACATCATAACCACCAACTGCCAGCAGGCTTTGGAGGCCCAGCAGGGAGCCACGTTTATCCCATGTAATGGATGTGTGGTCACGGATCTCATTAAGCAATAACAATCTTTGAGAAATCGTCTTTCCCTCCCAAAGTCCACTCGAAATGTACTTTGTCTTAGTCCACTGAGGTTCATGCTGCTTCTAAGTCACCATGCTCTTTTCTTTAGTCTCTTTAAGCTGATTTTGTGTGTAACAGAAGAATCCTGTCACATAAAATTTGAGATATTTGTCTATCAAAAATCCATTGAAAAGAAAACCACTGGTTTAGACTCATGAGGAAAGTTTTTGGGTGAACATGGTTTCTGTGATAAATTGTCCTGAGATAATGAGACATCTACTCCTTAAAGTACTCAGTTGGCTTCACCTGGAGTCATTTCTGGGCAATATGAAAATGAGCTGACTTCAATGACTTTGGTGAATAAATTCTGCAATACAATTTTAGCTAAAAACTGCAATCAAAAACATAGTCACTCGATCTCTATTTTATGGAGCTATGTGGTAATCTATTCAGTGCTTTTGTCCCTTTAAAAAATAATTTATCCTGTTAGTATCTTTCTATATAATATAATCTGAAGTAATTGAGACATGATGAAAAAATGCACTAATACTAAATGGGATTTTGAAAAAGCCAAAAAAAAAAAAAAATCTCAGCCACTTAGTAATCAATGAAAAAGTGCTGAATATCCAAGTGTCCTATTTTGGCTTTGTTAGTTTTCAGTTCTTTAGTCCTTAAGTCCTTGAGATTCTCATAAAGCCTATGTTTCAAATGAAAGCAATTATAGGAAATTAATACAACAGTGCCATGAAATAATTATTAAAAATGGCAAGGACTCTAAAAATATGAATTTTATTTTTATTCTTTATTTTTTTTTCATAAGAGGGGCATAGTGGTCAATGACATTGGCAGACCATGCTTTAGTAAATTTATTTTTTTTTTAATTGTTGAACATCTATTGATCAATTACTTGGCCTTTCACATGGAATTAAAAGTGAAAAGTATCTATTTGAGCAAAATAATTTTGGGTAATGATAGAAACTCTAAAATCATAAGTAAAATTCACTTCAGAAAATGTCTATTTTATTTTTATGAAGAGTTCCCTGTAAATTAATTTTTATATTTGAGTCACATTGTACCTTTTTTAAAAAAAATATTTGATTTTCAGAAAAACAATGTGTTAGGAACTTTTTTGGAGCCATTATATTTGTAACTTTAAGTCCTTAGAGTGTAAGCATTTTGTGTAAAAATATAACAGTTGGATAAGGCAAATTATTAGGAACATAATCTATTATAAATTTTTATAAAAATGTATATCTAATGACTATGTATGCATCTTTAACCAACCTTATTGATCTATATTATATTTTATATATAATATATTAGTACATACATAACTCATTTTAAAAAAAGCAGAATGCAGCAGTAGCTGCTTAGTAATAATTAGATACTGAATATAATATAATTTTTACCTTTTAAAGATATTTTATTGCTACCAGATTTTTCTAGGGCATTATTATTACCACTTATTATTAAACTATAGAATTTGTTTTACCATGATAGAAAATGACCCAATATTTGAGAGTGAGATGCAGAGAGGTGAAAGAATGATTGCACTGGGTAGTGGCATATTCCAAGTAACAAACATGAAAAGTTTTAAAGTATAGTATATTTTATGTCATAATGGTATGAAAGTTACAATAGAATGTAGATTAGCCTTGAAGCCAAAGATTTAAGTTTGACTCTGGGCTCCATATTCTGTTACTTCCTAGTAGAATAAGTGAATAAGACATTTATTTTTCTGAAACTGAGTCTTTTTAGCTGCAAAATGTAACTAATGAAAAATTATTGTATTAGTTTGTTTTAAAACTCAGTAAAAAAATGAAAGTGCCTTATAAATTATATAGCTCTTTACAAAGTTAAACTGAATTATTCCATAGTAATAATAATGAAAGTGTGTCCACTTTTGTGATTTTAAAATTACCAATTTTGGAATATTTCTTTCTTTTGTTTAAGTCTCATTTTCTTAACATATTTCTGTGGATGGCAAGGAAAGCACTTAATAATGATTTATTATTTCAAAAATATTTATTGAGAATATGCTAAATAAAATTCAACTTTGGAAAAAAAGTGTGAGTGACATGGTAATGAAAAAGCATAACTTGTGTGTTAAAAAGAAAAGAAAATCTAGCTGAAGTGTCCAAACTGTGTGGCAAACAGGGTTTCAGAGGGCTGGTAAATATGTATACATGTAACATAGCAGCTCATTTTTTTTTTTTTTTTGTGATAGTAAGTGCCTTAAGAGAAGTAGACATAAAATTCTGTGGGAGTTCAGGATTCATCTTTTATAAATCTGAGTACTTTTAGAAAATAAGGTTAAATAATAGTTTAATTAAACTTCTGGTCATATCAGAACATTGTGCAATCCCCCCAAAACCCATAAAATAAGGCATTATTCTTTAGAATATGTTTCATAAAAAGAAGTAGTCATTTTAATAATTGAAACATAAACATAAAATAGAATATGAATAATTGCTAAGCAGTAGGTTTAATCTAAATTCTAGACCCCAAAGAAGTTTTAAATATATAGTCTGTTTTAGTTTATAAAAAGCACGTCTTCTGTGTTAATGATTTATTTTTGAAAATCTGTAAGTTTCTATCAATTATACCATTTTGGTAGATACCTTTCCCTACCAAATGTTTAATGACTTAAGATTTGTCTACTATGCTGAAGTATCTACCAAATATATGTAGAACTATAGAACATTTCAAAAAAAATAGATCTCAAGTTTTCACTTATTTTTCTTAAAACTACATTTTGCAAACCGCACATAAGAGTTAACAATAAAAAAGTATCATCTTAGCCATATTAGCCCTATTTAATGGAATGTATTTTAAAAAAAATGACATATCTTCATTTTTACAATTTTTCTAATTGAAAAGAACTGGGAAGTTTAATCCATTCCCCATTCTGCTACTAGAATGACTTTTAAATAAACCAAACAGACCTGTCTAAACCCCCTGAATGGGTGGTTTCCAGTGACCTTTAGAATAAAATGTAACCTCCCAGGCAAGGCACCCAGGGATAGAGATGGCCAAGAGTGTGCTCACTCTCTGAATTCATCTCCACTCAGCTGGGGTTGGGGCCCTTTGCAAATCAACCTGTAAATATTTTTCTCATAGCACATGCCAAGAACTGTTGTGGTTGTTTGTCATTAAAATCCTTTCTAGTAGACTGTGGAATCCCTGAGGGTAGGGAATACATTTTTGTTTCTCTCTCTAGTGTGTAGTATCTGGAATGTGGTAGGAAGTTTAAGACAGACAAATAAAGCCAAGTATGTCCCAAAGTCCGGTTGGGGAGCTTATAGGTATATAGGCACTAATTCTATGAAGTTCTCCAGATGTTTAATGATAGCATGAATTTTTCATTGCTTGCTTTTTAAAATATTGGTTGAGTATTAGGCTGAGAAAATGATTAAGAGTGTGTGGACACTATCCTGAGATAAGATCCAAGGAAAATCGCCCAAGTGAGCTGAGAAGAGATAAATTTTTGAACACACCATAGCCTCACATAGCTCTAGTGCAAATAAAGTACGAATAATTTTAGTGCAAAGCGGAATGTCTTCGAAAATGTTTACGACTCTATATGTATCAAACTCATCTCTGCCCCATTGAGATACCGACAGGACTCAGTCTAGTATTTGGAAAATGCCTAGCTTTAAAAAAACTATTAGAGCACTGGTTTCAGGCCAGACTTTGCTAAATCAAAGAGTGCCAGATTCCTTCATGCCAAACAGCACAATAAACCCCTCTGCAAAAGAAATAGATACTGTTGAGAAATAACTGATGAGGTTTTTAATGTCAATAAATGTCATTCTGTGCATCACTATTGTGAGAGTTTCCTTTTCATAAATGGAAGAGAGATTTTATAAACTCTCCTGTAAAAGGATGGGGATTTAGAGTTGACATTAGTAGACCCTGTAATAAAACAAATCCCTTCTTCAAGTTCCCCTTGAAGTGAAGCATGGCACTTGAATTTTTCTTTTGGTAATATGTGGATTACAGATATCCCTCCTCTCTACAACTAAGATTTCTGTCATCTTCTTTGCTATCTTCATAAATATCCTACTGGGAGAAAAAGGAAGTGGAAAATAATTGAGAAATTGCCTTTTGGCTTCATTAGACATTGCTTGATTAAAGATTTGGAAGGTGCAGTGAAAATACATTTAGTTGTTTGACAGTCTTATAAATGAAGCTCAACAAGTATCCACCAGAGTACTGATCAGATACTTGGGAGGAAGCTTTTACATAGCTGACAGGTCGTGTTAATGAATCCTGAATTGGCACAATATTTAATCTGGCTTTTCTTTATCTACAGTAGGTAGGAAGCAGCCAATAGCATGAAGTTGAAGGTGACTTTTTTTGGCATATTGTATTCATTGGAATTTGTGACATATTCCAGCTTAAAATATTGTGCTATTCAACATATATTTATTTATTTAAAAAAATCATTGGGTCCTCTCTTGCAGGATTAAAATGTCAAATGCTATTTGTGAAAGAAAAAAAGTCCTTGTAGCAATTTATTGTTTAGCTAAGTCTTTCTTTATTTTGTAAACTGTAAAATTTGTACACTGCAAATAAATCTAGCTTCCTAGGTGACTGCCAAAAAGAAATAATCACATTAAACTCAAAGTGCATTCTTTTATATATTTAAAGAATATAAAGAGCACAAAGAACATAGATTTGGGTTTCTTTGTTAATGAAAACATGACTATAAAAATGCCCATCATGAAGTCAGGGTTATCACATAGGAAGGAATAAGTTGTAACTTTTATATATAAGAAACAGTTAATATATGTGTGTATAAATTGGTTTAACAGTTTGGTCTCCTGGATTTTCAGGGACTAATGCTATACATTAGAATAAAATAATTGTATACAAATAATTTCACCAATTAATTTATATAACTTAATTAATATGCATAGCTTGTCTAATTGTTTTTACCTAATTAAGACTTATAAAAAATACAACTAGGAAAGCTTCTAGCAAAATCATTCAAATATTAAAATATATGGTGTTTAAAATAGTAAGTAAATTAATTAGTCCTCTACTCTACATATCTTAACTGTGTGAGAGACTGCAGGAAAACCCTGTTTGCCAAAGTACAGAATCTATTTTACACCAGAGAATCTTATGTACACCTTTTCCAGGATTTATAAAAAACAAAATAATATTTACACACTTATACCTGGACAACATAAGCCCAGAAATCTAAGGAATAATTAAAATAGTGATTCACTAATCACCACATTATTCTTAGTTATTTTTTCTTCCACATTAATTATATTTAAAATAATTAGAATGAAATGTAAGAAAAATAAAATTTTACCTTTTAAAACTTGTGTATTTCAATTTTTAAAATACTTTTATTTTGATATGATGATCAGGTTTTACCATTTTACTGATTAAAAGTACATAAAATAAATTAGGGAGAGTCTTCTTTTTTATACATGTGAAATATCTTTCTATTTTCCATATCTTCCATGTTCCAATTTTGTGGCATGACTTTCATAATAAGATTTGTTTAAATGTAACTATCAGTAGACAATTTCTGAACCAAAATTTGCTTTAAGTAATTATTAGGATGCAATCAATGTGATTAATTTTGGATATTCTAAAAATATTTATAACAACAATTTTTTCCACCCAGATGATAAGAACCTAGTCCTGATTTTTGGCTCCATAGGAAAGGCTACCAGATCTTGTTAAGTGATTTGTCTGGACCAAACTGGAGTTAATGCGAATGAAGTACCCTAGGGTAACTTTCATGTTACCATTTCAATGCCATTTTTAGTCTTTTAAGGGGAATTTTAGGGGACTTGTGGTTGGAGTGCAAAGTGATTCACAGGGTATGTGGCTATAAGCATGCACATGGCTACTATAATGAGATATTGCTTTAGGCTTTAAAATGCATTTTCAGATACTTTAAATCATTATATATAACATCATGTAAAAATATTATCTCTTATTTTACACAGGAGGGAATTTCAACCCAAACAAGATCTACCAACAAGTATCAAATGTCTAGACTAAAACTTTCAATCTCCAAGCCTTTTGTTTCCTTAGCTATACCATTGTAATGTAGTATTCTAGAGAAGCCATATTAATAAAATGTGGTGTTATGACAATAAAACATTAGCAGTTTTATTTTTTAACAAACATGTGTTTTTCTTTGTTTAGACTAGCTAGAACCCCATGGGAGGCTAAAAACTTGTTCTAATAATGACTTATACACTCAATACATTTTTAGAATTATTTTGAAATTGCCTTAAAAGCCTATGGCATTTTCTTTTAAACTCAGTGCTCTCAAATCTCGATTTCTAAAGTGTAAGTTTGATTTTCTGACATAATCAGAAACTATATAGACATAAGGTCTCTGAATAAAGTGATAGAGTTTTTATTTTGCTTTTGATTTTAAAATTTGATACTGATTTTAAGTGGTAGGTTGTGTCTAAAGTAATCCTAAGAGAAATATTTAAGGACAGTTTCCATAGTAGCATCAATAGAATATTAAGTATCTTGTGTATGTCTACTTTAAAGAATAGCTCCATTTGGATTCTTTAGAATGTAAGCGTCATCCAGAATTTAATTTAATTTAATTTAATTTAATTTAATTTTATTATTTTATTTTATTTTTTAATTTTATTTATTTTAGGTCAACCCTTGGTTGACCTCATAGATTGCAAGGACCTTATCAGTTTCTAATCTCTTATTTTTTTACTTTTTACGCCTATAGCCTCTGGTCTTCCTAGGTGGTCTCCCATTTAAGTACTAATAAGGTCCGACCCTGCTAAGCTTCTGAGATCAGACAGGACCTGGCTTGTTCAGGGTAGCATGGCCATAGACCAGAATTTTATTTTATCAGGATATGAATAACATGTTTTACATTTGAATATGTATGACATATGCCAACTATGTCTAACATATGATTTATATCAAAATATGTGTAGTGTATGCAGAGTGATAGGCACACTAACATAACACATCTCACATTCCAATTCTATAAAATGCAATTGTGGCCAAGTTCAAATCAGGCAGGTCATCTATAGAACTTACATGTTACCTAGACTTCTCCCAAAAAATAGATTTATTTAGTCAATGATTATGAAGTGACATTTGAGAGAATTCAATTGCCAATCTATGTTCTTGAGGAGGTCCAGCCTGACTGTGATCCAGATCACGAGAGACATCCCCACTTTCGAGAATGAATCAATCTACACTGCATCTCTATTTTTTTAGGTTCAAATCCTGCAGTCCATTAGCACATCTATCATTAATTCCCTCCTCAAGTTCATAAGCTAAATGCCACTGCCTCACACACACACACAAAACAAACAAACAAAAAAACAACAACAACAAAACAACAACAAAAAGCAATTTATGGATAGTTCATTTAGGATAAGAACAATTTAAAAATGAATTTACCTATAGGAATTACTTTAATTAGTGATTTTCTTTCTCTTTCCCTCCCTTATTCTCCTTTCCCTTCCATGTTGCCTTCCTTCTTCTCTGTCTTCATTCTTGAGTCCTACTGCTTTCAAAGTAAAAGCAAGGCAGAAATATGCGGTTGATGAGCAGAGGGGTCCTTGTAAGAGGAAGGCTAAACTGGAAAAAACTTATAGAGAATCAAAATCAATCTCAGTCTAAGGGTTACATTTTATTATCATCTTAAAGAATCATTAAAGCAGCTTGGTTATTATCATCAGATTTCTTCTCTGGTTTGAAAGGTGAAAGGTTAATGACTCATTTACTGAAGTATGCAGTTTTCTTTCATTTTTCACTTATAATTATCTTCACTTGTTTTCAAATGCAATGTAGTCTCCAAAATGTATTGTAGTCATTTATTATTTCTGTCAATTAAAGTTTCTAAATCATAGATTTAAAATGAATCACAAATAAGCATTAATTGATTTCCATCATTGAATGCCCACTTCCAGGAATAAATGAATGGACGAGATTTACTTTTGAAAATCTGCCTTCCATGGCAGCTGGAGCACTGGGGCTCAGCAGATGTTAGTTTCTAAAACACTGGTATGCACTTTGGACTGAGTGGCATTATCAGTGTAGTCTTCATAGAATGAAAGGTTTGACAGAGCACTGTCTATGCTAATGGATTTTTGACTGGAGCAATGGTAACTTCATAGAACATTTGTGTTCTCTAAGTACTTCATTGTGGTGTCTTAGGTCATCCGATATCTGAAGACAAACTCATCCTTTATAAACAGATTCTATTTTCCATCAAGGTTTTCATGAGTAGATACAATTTTAAATATGTAATATAAAACTAAGTGTCCTTAAGTTTAGTATTAGAAAATGCAAGTTTTCATCAAGGAAAAGTAATGTTCACAATGCAGAAAATCCCAGTTATAATCATTGTGGTAACATTGCACACATTAGCATTGTTTATGAAATTAAGAGCAAATTCTTTTATCTATCAACTGAGAGTAATTCTCTTTTCATCAGGCTCCATTGTAATTGACATCTCTCTAACACTCAAATTCAGGTTATTCTTTCCCAAGTGGTGTTCTAATGAGGTTGTTGCCATAGAAACTTTGCAATCATTGACGTACTTTTTACTATTGAAATCTTAAATGCTATGGCAAATTTAGAATTTTAAAATTATCTGGAAAGAACAAATTCTGTGGGGTAGTTTATTATTCTTTTATCTGACATAGACCACTTGGGGAATTAATTATTTTGAAATTGAGGAAAGAAGCTTATTGATAGTACCATTTGGGATCTAAAGCTAAGAGCAAAAGCTGATTTTGGTCTGGCAAATACAATTTGCCAAAAAAATTCAGTGTCAGGAAATCTCAGAGAATATCAACTTGAATTTAGATTTTTGATACTTAAAAAGCATAAAAAGTCTTTATAAATAGGATAAATAAGCTTGCTAAGGAAATATAGGAAAGATAGCTACCTATCCTTAAACTATCAATTAACCATCACATATCTGTCTGATATTTAAGGAGAAATTACTTTATCCTCTAAATTATGTTAATGTTATATTATTTGCCTATAGTGTTAAATATAGACTTTAGAATAAAATGGATTTGTAGCTTTATGGAGCTATGTTGCTTTATGGTCACCATTCTAAACTACTGTTGCCGACTACATTATAAACTCTGAAGGTGAAGCCCATTCAGATGGTGGCCACCAAAGGGAAAATATGGATTAGAATATCTCCATAATATCAATTTAATTTGATTTTGCACATGCATTACTGTTTAATAATGAGTTTCCTCCATTATGGAAGTGGCATACGACAGAAGATTAAACTGACCATACATTATGTATTAGATAACAACTTTTCTAATTCTCATTTTTATTTTATATGAATAATGTTTCCAGGTAGAAATACACTAAGTTATTGCCTGAGAACTAGTTACCTGGTCATTTATTAAAAGATCATCCATAATGACAAGGGTCAAAACTAGAGGAGAAAAATGTTTTAATTAAAAAAGATTTACTTGAATTAACAAAAGTGAATTCCAGTTTTTGGAATTAGATGTTCTTTAAGGTTATAACTAGGCTGCTTAGAAGACATTTCTGCTTTGTTTTCCATTTAACTATTTAGATTAATCTATTTAGATTTTTCAGAATATGAGGCCACAAGTAAAATATGGTTGACTTTAAGGTTGACTGTATAATTTATCTCAATGTGCTATTCATTTATTCTAGCTCTACTCCTCTGAGTGAAAATAATGTAAAGAACAATTCAGGTAATTTTATTAAATTTATCCTTGTTAAAGACAATTTAGCCTTTGTAAATACTTTGTTTGTTATAGACTTTGTTTGTTCTCAGTTTAGTCTTTCAATGGACTCTAAACACTTGAAAATAAATACACATTTGGATATTTTTATGATAAAAGTAAAATATATTCTCTAAGCTGAAAAGAAATTAAAGAGCCATTTTAAGAATCCTTAGATTGTACAGTTTCCTATAATATCTATTTCTAAATAATTTTTTAAACTATGGCATAGTCTTAGCAATTTAAATATTTTTTAAAATGTATCAATGTACTTAATTGTTGTAAACATTTTTTTGAATATTTACAAATGCAATTGCTTTATTTCAAAGCATCAAAGAAGATTTAGACTCAATGATACCTACATGTATGTGGCACTCATAATGATGTCCTTGAAAGTACTGAAAACGTTTATTTAAAGCATCTTTTTAAAAAATCTGACCTCAAACGAATTTTCTGCTTTCTCTACCTTTTGACAGGTTGGAATGAATGTGGTGAGGTAGAGAAATGTGTGTAGGAGAATAACTATGTACTCTTGATTCGCTGATGTTGTTAGAGGACTATGGAAGAGAGCAAAATTTTCTCAAGCTTATCTGCGTTTCTTCAAGATATTAAATAGTAGGGTATCTGGACAAGAAAAAATATTAGGCTTTACTGCTTCATTTTCAGAGGAGACTTATAAGAAGAAAAAGTGACACCATGTGATTTACTCTCATGACGAAATTGTAAAGAACAAGAAGTACAAAAACTCTGTTGTTGTTAGAGTATTTACATTTGCACATGAGGTCTTCTTTATTTGGAATGCCATATTTGCGTACTTCAAAATAGGAATATAGAATTTTCATAAAGATTTACAGTCAACTTCAAAAACATAAGTTTTTAATTTAATAGTAATTATATGGTTTTAAAATAATTTTGCTGTTCTTAAAATACATACCAGCTTAAGTTTTGAAATGTGGAGTTCTTTTTAGCTCTACATTTAGTGACTTTAAAATTGAAAATCACCGGATATGATTTTTCAAACAATTTTTTAAATCAGTAATCTCTCTTTAAAATGTTCATTGCTAATTCAAAAATCCAAATAGTATATGAAATTAAATAGTTGCTTCTTTTTTTGAACATAAGATTCATTGCAAAGTAAAATGCAATGCTTTCTTTATACATACTAATAAAGTCAATTGCCTTGTTCATGTTTGACATGAGTCAAAAGCATTTGACTGAAACTTCATGGATCCATATCATTTTAAAGAGAAAAAAGAATGAACTTTAAAAAGAAATTGTTTGCACTGATTATTTTTCTCAAACAGATATGTTTGAGGTTTTTCTTATGACATGGCCCTGTTTGACATTATGAATAAGACATCATTCCTTCCATTAAAATGTTACATCCTAATAGAGAAACCGCTAGCATTAGAAATTCTAGCTTTGTACAAGACAAAACAGGTACAGCGGGATTCTTTGGAAAACGATTCTCTGCAAGGATAACCAGAACAAACTGTGGACTAGGATTCTCTTATGGCCTGTCTGAACATGCACATAAGAATTTATAAGGATCAATGGTATAGTCACTTCATCATACCTTTTTAAAGAGAGTTTTACTTCTATTGTCCTATTGCAATTTTGTAAGGTCTCTGTGAAATAGGTACATAGAGCTGATACACTAAAAGTAAATGAGATAATGAAAATATTTAGTTTCAGAGCCACGAATCAGATATTAAATTCTGTGGTCAGGGACATGAGGTCTGTGATTCATTTATTGGAACAAATAGATTATACCATAAAGCTAAATGGTTACAGGTATAATTAATATCACATTGGAAGGTCAAAGAAATCTCTGTAGAGTACACATTATTTGGAGATCATGTGGCTAATGGAAATTATTGCTTTGCCTTGCTTCCCAGATTATGTTTAATATAGGGCATCCTTCTTTTCCTGTCTTACTTTCTTTCTTGTCTTCACCTATAAAAATGAAGAGATTATTTTATGGGTAAATGCTCTCTGATATCTAGCCCTAGTGTGTCACAGAAATATGTTGGGTTCTTTTATTAGTCCATCGCTTTTCCACAAAATTGGGAAATTTCTCCCTTATTATCTTCTGCATAAAATATAGTTGACAATGTCCCTGCCCTCTGATGCAGGACAGTATGGCTAGAACTAAATAAAACAAGTCTGTAGAATTCTGTGAACTCCAAAAGAAATTGTGAGTGTAATACAAGGGTTATTTATTTGGATTTAGAAGGAGTAAATCTGGCCCAGAAAAAATAGTTAAGTAGACTAAGATTTGGCACCTACACTGCATTCCAGTTAACGTCACTTTGGTTTCCACAGTGGCTGATATATGGGTCTATTTACCAGACATTGAATGAACTGCAAACTAATTTCATATTGGATTCTGAGTGATCTTGACATAATAATGCTTCTCTTTTCCTAGGCATTGGATTTGAATCCAGAGAAATTATATGCTATAGTTAGCAACCAATCTCTGAGTTTTCTAATCTACTTGTAAAAATGATTAAATTATTCAAGATTGAATATTTAGCATTACATATATTAAATATTCAGTGTTAGCATTAGCTAAGCTCCTTTCCATTTAAAAAAATACATATTGAAAAAGACATTTTCTGATTTCAAAAGGGGTTAATTTAAAAACTGAATAAACTTAAAAGCCACTGAAGTGTAGTTTAATACCTGGAGATAGTAATTAAGTAAGACTTACAATCCCCCTGTGAATACTCCCAGAATATTTAAGTCATTGATTACATCTGACTCACATGTATGGTCACCTTAGTTGTTGTTTTCTTCTTAAATAAAATGAAACAAAATTTGTAATTAAAGGATGCACACACATACATATGCTGCAGCTAAGTGGTTATTTACATAAACTATACTAGATTTATTTTTTAAGTACTTAATGAGTATTAAGGAACTATAAATTATGGAGTCTATTGAATTACTTACTCCCTTGAAATAAATTTACCCTACAGTAATGGCATATCACAGGTTTTTATTAAGGGGTTTTTAAAACTATGAGGTACTAAAAAGTGTGCTGTAGCATAATACACATTTGGTAACTTATACCCTTGTGCATTGCTTCACATCTTGCTAAAAACATATAGACATCTCATTATGAATAGGTTCTAAAATATAGGGGTCCATCTGCTGATTAAAAAAAAATACTTTTATATGTGCATAATGCATGTATTTTTTTCTGTTTTTCTCCCTGAACAGAAGACTATTTTTCCATTTTAGTGAACATTTTGTAGCACTTGAAATTAACACATTGCTTACTTAACCATAGTACCTAAAGTGTGGCTCACTGGGACAATTCACATAAATGCTGCAGATATTCATTGTACTTTAGCAGTATTTAGGGATACATAAGGTGGAAGAAACATGGTACCCATTGGAATCTTTATTAATTTTTCATCCAGAACTATTTTCTGCTGCTTTCAATTACCTATTCACTTATAGAATCACAAGATCTTAACAGTGGAAAGGACTTATTTATTAAAAAGTATATTGTTACAAAACATTTATTACAAAATAATTGAATATATTTAATTACATTTATATTCAGTTTTTAATATATGTCAAGAATTGTCCAGATTTAAAGATGAAGAGCATAACTCCAGAGAAGTGAATCGATTATTTTCTAGAAAACAAATAACCAAAATTAAGACAAAAATGTATTTATTTTATATTTTTGTGTAGTTTTTTTATTAATTTATTTTAAACTTATATTAACCAATAATATTATAATCTAAAATAAACATGTATAATAAGATATTTTTAATGTACTTTTTGTTCCTATTGGACTGATTCTTTTGCAAACAGTCCTGTTGCTTAAGTTCAATGAAATATTTAAGTATTTTACAACTGCACAATGTCCTGTGGTCCCTCATAATGTTGATCTTGCATAATCTTAAACTTTAATTTATCTTTGTGATTCCCAAATAAAGCTGGACTAAATGTTGAAGCCAATTTTAAACTTTAGTTGTAATCAAGGAAACATTAGCCCAATAAGCAAAAATTATTGAAAAAGAGTTTAAATCATTACCTAAGTCTCTTTAAAAAGTTACAAAAGAAGAGTTTTCTTACATGCACTGTATCTTCTTAACAGTGACAAATTCTTCTTGCTCCCTTTGCAAAAATTGATTATTTGTGTGGCATTCGCTCTTGTAACTTTCTCCTTTCTTGTACTAAGCTCTCCAATCTCCATCTTTAATCCAACCAATATACAGGTTTAGTTTTGCCACACACCCCTATACTGGTAGCATACATCACATGCAAACATTTTCCTAGATACTTGCTTTACTCCCTCTGGTAGCTCTCTCTTATGTCCACTATCTTGTCTTTCTGGCTTTTCTACTCCTGTGTCTCACACATTCAATTTATATGTGATATAGACATTGAGAAAAAGGATACATTTTCCAGACTACATTTTGTTTTTCTTATTAACATTTATTCCTTTGGCTTTTTCGAGAGCTTATTGCTCTTAAAAAATGGAATGGTCTACATTACCTATCCATTCATTTGTATCCAATTAATAAAATCAAAGTTGGATGCAGGTCAATATTATGTAATAACCTATGTAAGGTATTATTTCATACATTGTGGGATGAATAAAAGTGATTCTGTTATCAAAGAACTTAATAAGCTGCTCACTAAAGATTGGGGAAAGAAAAAGGAAGATAAATTGACCTTGTTTTAACAAAACTGATGTTCTACTACGAAAGACAAGATTTTTAATGTAATTAGTGGTAATACGAGTTTTAATTACTATAGGAAAATTATAGACAGTGACAAAATAAAGAGGGCATTCTGAACAATTTTGATTTGGAAGAAGGTAAAATTTGAGTTATGCTGTATAGATAATGAAACTGTCATAGGATTTGGAGATGATGAGAAAAATAGGGCACAGATTTACGGATGGAAAAGTACAAATGGTTTATGTCAATGGCTTCTACTCTTCATATTATTTTAGTATTAGAATGTAGGTAGTTAATTTCACAACTCCATTGTCTTATACACGTTTTCAAAATAAATGTGGAAAACCTATTATGATGATGTTAGTAGGAAAATCATGTATGTTCTGAAACCCACAAGAAAAATTACATAGAAATTGCATTAATATTTTTTAGTGAAAAAAATCATATTTACCATCTTATATATACAGATCTATGTATATGTAGTTTTTTCCACTAAACTTTTATGTTTAAACACTTTAAACCTATAGGATATATAAAAATCTCATACAGAAAAGATATAGAACTCTATATAAATTTATCCTAACTCTTAAAAAGGTAAGATTAAAATTTTTAATCTACTTTATGTTTGTTCATGCTTCTGTACCTAAAGATCATTTAACTTTCTTTCTTCTGTTTATGTCCACTATATCCTGTTTTCTAAAAGTAAGTACCTTATGAGATATTTTCTGACAAAGTTATGAACCTGAAGGACAACATTAAGATAAATACCTATGGATATATTATGAAATATCAGTGTAATCAAATAGGTACTATGCATAATTCACAGGAGAATACTAAAATGTCAAAAAAAATCAAAAGACTAAAACTACAAAAACTATTATCTTCTTTCAATATTTCAGCTTAGTTACCAGCCAAAATGTATTTGTTTTAAACAATTACTAAAAATTTATTGAGTAGCAATCAATACACTAGGCACTTTCTCACAAGATAAGGGATCCAAAGAGCAGCTGGGTGTCACAGAAAATCTTATTTGCAATGCCAGTGCAAAGAACATTCAGTTATCATATAAAAGAAAATCAATCTAGAGATGGCCTGGGCTCAATGATGACCCACAGTCTTTTATCCAGTTTTTTATTTTTTATTTTTTTGCCACCCTTAATATTGATTTTCATCTTGCTTTTTATCTCCTGAAAGTAGATGGTAGTCATAGCTCTAGATATTCTCTCTATTCAAAGCAAGAAAAGAGGAAAATGAATGGCAGGAGAAATTTCTGAGAGTTGCTCTCATCTTTTATCATTGAAGGAAAAAAAATCTAGAATCTCACCAACAGTCTTCTGCTAACATTTCAATGATTAAGTTTTAGTTATGTACTCATTCCTAGCTGCAAGAAAGGCTGGGAAGAGAATTACTGGGAAGGGCAAGTGTGCTTTCTAGTTATGACTTGCTTAGTTAGACCAATTAAATGCATTTTTTGGGGCTTAATGCATTGTCTTCCTGAACAAAGACAGATTTTTAATTAAAAAATTTTTTAAAGTATCTAAAGTAGACACTGGTGACTTGGGGTAGGTACAATGAGTTGACTAATGGCTAGTTCATTCATATACAGGTAGAAATGTGACCATGTTCTTATAGTTAAATTGCAGAATGAGTTCCTGAATTCACACCTTTAGACTAAAATCCAAATACTCTTTTCACACCACCTAAGAAGTTTTGAAGGAGAGTTTGGCACTTTTTCTTCAAGGCATTATTTTCAGAGGACATAACTATAATTTTAAGAAGTTTCATTTTTAGTTCTCAGTTAAATTTCAAAGTTTAAAACAAATAAAATCAAACTCATTCTTTATTATATGGGACATTTAGAGAGAGAAGAACAGGATCAAGATGGATCAATAATAGTATCTATTACATCATAAAATGTAGAAAGTGTGTTTTCCAATCTCACTTTAAACACTTCAGCTTGAACATGTAAATACTTTTGCCAAAGTCTAGAAAATGAGCTTACTTCTGAAAATAGAAGTGTTAGATAAATATGAAATGACATTTGTACTTCATTTTAAAAATGAACATTCTTCTTATTCAGTTCTTTGCTTAAAGAACAATTATAGAAGATACTCCAGGTAATTAAGGCAGATTTTTACCAACTTAGTGGTTAATTAAAAAATAAAACATAAGCAATGAGAGAAATATTTAAGAAAATTTATGTAGAATTTTGGGCTGTATCTATGAAGTTATATTTATGTCTTTTACAGAGACCTGTTGGAATAAAACTGAAATTATTTTTAAATTTAAAAAGGCATTCTTCATATTAGTTAAAATTTAGTATATCCTGATATTTCTCTAGCTTCTAATATTAGTGCATTTTGCACATAAATGAACTGTAGTAATAGGAACCATATATCCACTTTAAATCTTGAAAGGTGAAAGTTTTATATGATGAATTTTCCCTAGAGTCTAAGAATAAATTAGAAACAAGAATACCAGTGGATAGTACTTTGTATCGCTAGTTGATTTTTTGTTAAGTCAACCTGTGTTTTCTGGTTTCATAATTCCATAGGATTAATAGAAATAATTCACACACTTGGTTCAAAATGTGGTGAAAAATTATTTTGAATATTTTTATTTCTAATATTAAATACATCTCTTGTGAAAGAAAAAAATCTTGAATATTTTGGAAAACATTAGGTTCTCATTATCTTTTCTGTGAATATTATTCTAATCTATGTACCCAGGATATTTGTATGACTTACAACTGTAAGATCAACATGATAAATGAGGCAGAGAATGGGATTTGAGAAGGAAAAGGTTTAATTCTGGCACACAAAACTTAGCTTGTTTTTCCACCTGTAAAATAGTAATGATAGCTCAATTATAAGGCTCTTATGAGGATTAGATATATCACAGGTAAAAGTATATAATTGATCCTCATAACAATTTGAAATGGAGCTATTATCACTACTACCTATGATGAGAAACCAAGGCTCAGAACGATGTGTAAAAAATATATTTAAACAGTAACTTGGTTCAAGGCATTTGTAAATAAGATTTTCAACTTTGCCTTATTTCTTACAAAGAATAATTTTTAGAATAAGTGATTAGTGAAATCATACTTTAATTGCTTTTAATATAATGCAAAAAGAATTTGTTTATATTTACCTATTTTCTCATTACCCAAGTGCATGGAAAATACATCTAATTTATTACTTTTTTTGAGGCAGTAACTCACAAATAAGGATTCTGAATGTTTGATGAAGCCAGTCATATCATGAGCAACTGAAAGCATACCATGAGAGATATAAGAAATAAACAAAACCCAAAATGCAAAAACCAAATACTATGCAAAAACCTGTTATAAAACAAATCCCTCTTTTCTAAAACCAGAAATGTTTAATAAATATGAATCTTAAATATAATACTGATAATTCATTTGATAAAGGTCTGACTTTTAAAAAATTCTATTCTTGAACATATTATATATGCTTGATCATGCTTAAAATTTGCTCTCTCTATTATGCCTGTTAAATTTAAATTTGTTATCTTAATTGGTTAACACATCACACACCTTCTCAAAAATTGCCATTGGTGCCCTACTGCCTATAGACTGACAACAACACTATTGCATTTCAGATGCATGATATTCTCCCCCTCAACCCACCATTTTTCCCTTATCTTGGACCATAATTGTTCACCAACCATATGCTTCTGTCATATGGTTTTCTTCTTCTCTCAAAAGCATTTGAAATGTAAGACCTGTGCTATTCATGCTCATTCTGTTCCTGAAGCATCAAAGTATAGAATGCCCTTTCTTTATATATCAGTCCTTCAGAACTTATCAAAACATTAAATATTTTTCACAAAGCCTTTTCCAATTCTTTTGAATTTCTATAATCTGTTATTTCT
The DNA here is from genome assembly GCA_004027375.1 of Macroglossus sobrinus. Classification (NCBI taxonomy): domain Eukaryota; kingdom Metazoa; phylum Chordata; class Mammalia; order Chiroptera; family Pteropodidae; genus Macroglossus; species Macroglossus sobrinus. Next base: position 358,552 of record PVKZ01000507.1, read on the forward strand.
TTTTTAGTTGCAAGACATTTTGGATCTTTGAATTTCATTCGTTTTTATGTTTTATAGTTATATCTGTTTTATGCATGCATTTATAAAACATCTTGGGTACAGGCCATATTTCTGTATGTTCCATAGTATCTATCAAAGATATTGTAGCTCTGCAATTAGTAATTGCAGAAAGATCTAAAAAAATAATGTATATTAAGCACATAACTAATGCTTAAATCTTCCTGGCACAATTTTTTTTTAAAAAGAATGTAAGCTCTGTGCTTGGTGGATTTTTGTCTGTTGTGCTCACTAATGTATCTCCTAAATAACTGTTAAGAAGATCCTCAATATTTGTGCACATAGTAATATATTTATGTGTATATGTCAAATAACCATTAAATACATGATTAGAACTATTTTACTAAAAATTGACAATTTAATAATACTAATAAAATATTATTGAGAGGCTATTTGACCATCTATGATTAAATTTTTTTTAATGTGAGTAGGAAGAATCCTAATATGAAAGAATATTAACAGAACTAATTACTAAAGTACTATTTAAATTTAAGCTTCAGTAAGTATTGATTTATGCTTCACTATACCTTAACTACTAGAGTTTTCACTCAAATCTATGGCTTATATTAGCCATTATAATATTCTAATTTCTCATATATTGTTTATAATGCAAGATCAATACAAGATAAACAATATAATGAAACCAACTAATAGCATATATAGACCAAATCACTTAGAAAGATTTATTGAAGACTGATTGCAAAGACAAACATAGATAGCCAATCTAAATGTGTTTTTTGTGAATCATAGCTAAAGTGTGGGTCCTATTCTTATCTTTTAAACATCAAGCAGTGTTGCCATGTTGTTGATGCAAAATTATGAAATGTCTTAATTAAGTTAAAATTTTAAGGTACTCTGAAAGTCATAACTGGAAGAAAATATGCAGTAAATCTTTTGGTGAATTACTTTTGATATATGAATAATTACTACTTTGCATGTTGTGTACAATTTGATTTTTGTGTGTATGAACATATTTTATGCACATATATATTCTTTAGACAGGATGAGAGAAATATAAATGAATATCTGAGTACTTAATTTTGAAACTAGCTTGTGAAAGGTCATTTCAGGCAGGAGGAGATAGTATTCCTCTAAAGTACAGCTTGCTATCTATGTGCTAATTGAGCTTATCTCTTGCCTGAAACAGAATTATCTGTTCTTAGGCTTAAGAAAAGCTGCTATATTCAGTACAGTGGTATTTACAAAAGATCTAACTTGGTAGACACTTTATCTTTCTCTGTGGTCTCTTGTCTTTATTAGGCAGAAAAGAATTACATGGTATATTCTTAATTTGCTAAAAGGGTGTGATATTTTACTAATGAAATGAAATGATTGCTGAAATATGTTAACATGCTAATAAGTAGCAGAGACTCAAAGGGAGAAAACACCCTCTGAGTTTTGCTCTTATAATTCCTCTTTGGAGATCTGTACTGAAATAGCTTGCCCTTCTATTGTAATTCATGTAAATAATCTTAAATATTGCATTTACATTCCCTTTTAAAATTACTGCCAATGTAAGAAATGCCAAGCCTTCAGAATCTTAGATATATGTGAAGCTCAGATCAAATAAAGAGTAGTTTACTAAAAACAACATAAAAGAGGAAAATTACTTAAATTGCCTTCTTCTTCCTAGCCTGCCATTTCTTTGTCCCCACCTCACATTCTTAAGGAGATGGTATCTGACATAATAGGCCGATTGTCATAAAGTTCTGTAATTACCAGGGAATAAACATTCTGAAAAATAAAAACCTAAAATAAGAGTAAGCAACAGGGCTTACTCTTCTAGTCTTGACTATCCTTATTGAAATGAGATAACTGTTATTGCCCAACAAGAAAGCCAGCTTTAATAACAAAGCTAATGAGAGGTCAACACAACTTCTGAATTGTAGAGAATTACAGAAGAACAATTAATCTAAAATGGCAAAATGGGAAGAGAAGAGATGGAGGAAAAAATATATATATATACCACAAAGACAAGAAAATAATAATTTACAATGGAGTGAAACAAATTGCTTTCTTGATGATAGTGATATTTTTAACTTTGTCACAGAAATATGACATGCTCATTCTTTTCTACACTACCTAGAATGTAGGGTTGGTAGATAAAATATAGGATACCCAGTTAAATTTGAACTTCAGATAAACAACAAATACTTTATCTGAAATTTAAATTTAACTGGTATCTTGTATTTTTACTTATACATTTAGCAACCCAATCTGAGGATACCTTGTCTTTTAAAAGATCAACTCTGCTGGAAATATTCTCATTCTGATATTTTCTGTATAACACCAAAGCCAACGGAAACATGTCACTGATGGATTCATTTCTAAGGACCCTAATAAGTGGGACTCTTTTAGAGATATGCTATGTGAAGAGGTTGAATAATAGCATTAAATTTTCACCCATGGAATTGACATATTTTCACTCTTGCTGATGTACTTCTGGACATACTGAGCACCTTATTGGTTATATAAGGAGTTCTACTTTCATACGACTTTTTATTTACTTAGCATTTGTATCATATGTAGTAGGATAAAGGATTACTAATAGTATAGCCATTGAGTGAGGGCTAGCAGAATGCATTCAATCAACGAATGGCTTCTGGACACACATGCCCCAAGGTTCAGAGGAGGGTGATATTCAGTGGTTTCAGCCCTGTCTGTCCTTGATGACTGATCACAATTTACTCTTAACATATGCATACTATATTTACATAATAAAGCCATACTCAAATAACATTTGAGGGATTGAACATATGAGTTATACCAGTAATAAAAGTTAAATTAAACTGGGGATTGCTGAAACCCCACTTATAGCCCTGGTACATATGGGCAAGCTATCACAAAGAGACACACAGAGACGTACGTTTCTCCTTTGTCAATAATAAAGTGTATAAATAATAAAATGTACTATGAGATATCAATATGCAAATATGTAGCATAAGAAAGAGAAAATTATTTTTTCTTAATATGTGCCTTAAGTTTGTATGTAATAATTATATGCATGGACGAGAAAATATACTTCATTATACTTTTCTTTAGCACCTTAGTTCCTACCACTTTATAGGTACTCGATAAACTATTTATTGGATGAGTAGATACATCTCCTACTTTTGATGAATTCACAGTCCAGTGGATAGACAGATTATAGAAAGGTATCAAAATAGAACAGTTTTACTGGTGCCATAATAGAGATTATTACATGCTAATATGGGAGAAGGAAGGAGGCACCTATGTGTTGAACCAGGAAGACATCTTAAGAATGTTGACCTTTTAAAAAAGTGGAGTTATCCAAGGAAAATGAGATAACACTATGAAGAGGATAAAGAAAGAGTTTTTGCATATGGGGCTGGATGTGAGAAACCCTGTAAATGTTGTGACCTTCATGAAATTAATACTTCTGAGGTATAAATTTTAATGAAGAGAGTACAAAAAAATTGAAGCTGAACACGAAGGGCATCACTTTATGTCAGAGTAAAAAGCTTGGGCTTTATTCTGTAAACCACTGGGAGCCACTGGCAGATTTTAAGTAAGGCCTAAAAAGGTCAGATATGCAGTTTAGGTGGAACCTTTTTACCAATTATGTGGAGAATGGATCTGAAAGGGGCAGAATTTCAAGCAAGAGGATCAGTTAGGTAATTATGAGAATAGTCCAAGGATGAAGGGTAAGAGTGGGAAGGTTATTGGTAAAAGTGGCTGGGGTAGTAGGGAAAGGAGTGGTTTGAAAGCCTCAGATTAAGGAATTATTTATTATTATTATTATTATTATTATTATTACTATTACTATTACTATTACTATTATTTATTTATTATAGAGGTAAATTAGAAGGGCTTGGTGATTGGTTAGATGCATGAACAAGGAATACAGAATTGTCTAGCACCAAGTTGGAGAACTGATGTGAAAATGTGGGGAGAACTCTAAATTGGAATAAATGAATTAAGGTTGATGATCTCAGTGGTAAAATCCTGAATGTATATGAGATAAATTTGAAGAATGTGAACCAGAGAGGAGAGCTACCAAGAAATTGGAAGCCTAGAGAATGCCAAAATTGCAAGTTGGGGAAGATGAGGAGAAAGAGGAAAAGATAATGATCAGAAAAGATAGAGGGGGACAGAATAGCGTGAATCATGAAAAACAAGAAAATAGAATCGAAACAAGGTTAATAGTGCTTAATACAGCACAGGTTCAGCAAGACATACGTCTATCCAAATATTTTTAATAATGTCTTTATTAGGAATAATGCAACACAGATTTCATTTAATATTTTTTCTCCTGTTTTGAGAACAGATTTTAAATTAGAAAGATGCTTACCACAGACTAGTCATGCCATTTGATAAAGATCTTTTGCCCAGTTAAATGTATAATTTAAGAAAATTTCATAACAAACTGATTAGAATTTAAGTGATACCTGTTTTAAGACTTCTTTTCATACTGCATGTATTTATAGAATAGATAATTCAAGTTTCTAGATCTATCAAGAAATTAATTTAGAGTTTAAAATGAACTAAATATATACTGTGTCTGTATCTAAATCCCCCAAGAGAGAAATTGTATTCTATCAAGCATAAAATACATATTTAAATATTATCTATTTACACATACTTACATGATAAACTCAAAGAACCTTTTCAGAGGCATTATGAGATATACATTAAATACAATAAATGAAATTCATTTCTCCAAAATGCTACTTTTTGATTTCTGACTTTAGCAAATGAATTACAGAGACTGTATATTTTAGGACCAATAACTGAGAGAAAGAGAAGTTCATTGGTAAATAAGATGAGGAAATATCAAGAAAGATGGGTGTGAGTGAGGGTCAGATAAATCATCAGGGTTAATACCATAACCGCTATAGAGTTAGAAGTAGTTAGGCTGAGAGAGAAGATTCTACTTATTTATTCAGACACATAAACCCCTTGGCCATTTGTGTCCTCAGAAATTTCTTTCTGGACATTTCCTTTTTTAAGGGTAAGTTAACTGTCGTAATGCATGTGTTTATGAACCTCCATCTTAAATCAATCCATTTTTACATTTTCTTTGTATCATTTACTGTCCCTGTATCACTCCAATAACCTTTTTTTCTATTCGTAATTCCTAGATTTAGTACTTCCTGTCAAACGCTCTATGTGATATGCAAATGCCATTTGGGGGGTGGACAGCACAAGATGTGTCTGTGTGTGTGTGTGTGTGTAAAGATCATGAGATTCTGATTATTCACATTGTTCATTTTCTATGATTTGATCATTTCATTTAACAGAAAAGGAAGCTGAGAAAGGAGTGATTTTACTTGTTTTGTATCACAAGACTTACACTCAGGTTCATCTGACTCCTAGAAGCTGCTCTGAGCCACTGTGTTCCAATGAGAGGACTGTTCTTAAAGAATCACCTGGATCACTAGTTGGCAGTAGCCAGTATTGGATTCCCCAGCAAGGAATCCTAGCTGGTGACTGCTCTCTGTTATTCTAGGATTGACATGGTACCTCTTGATATGAATTACCTAAATCACACCACCAAATGTCTATTGCTTCCTGGGGATCAAAATTCTCTAGTCAATGATGGTACTTACTAATAATATTTGGTTGGCTTTTCTGAAAGTTAACTACCACATGAGAACAAAGCCAAAACAATTTTTTAAAAAGTTTGATTCATTTCCTCACTTGTAAACTTCATTGCAGAATGAAGTTTACAAGTGAGAAAATGTATCACAGGGCAGTAATTTAGGCATTCTTGATATACTAAATCCATTTCGATACTGACATCCTCATTTATTTTCTTTGATATTTTTCAAAGAGATTTTTGCCTACAGGCAAAGTAGAAAACCTAAACTTTAGGAGTTTACTCTTCCAAAATACACTTTAAAGGACTGCAAGATTATTTTAGATGGTAGAAAAGTTTACATAAACAGCATTTGATAACTTTTTAAACAAAGCAACATTACATTGGTGGTCAATAGCAAAAAAATATGAAGCCACATTCTCCTGAGTATAAATCATAGTTGTACCACTGACTAGGTGCACTGTTTTAGGAAACCCACTTATTCCTCTGGGTCTCAGTTTTTCTCCTCCATAAAACAGGGATAATACTACCATCTCACAGGATTGTAATGGATTGAGAGTTCCTAAAATAGCATTTATAAAAATCTGTCAAATAAAATAAAATTAGGTAATACCTGTCATTGGTAACTACAAACTTAAGTTGAACTCATTTCTAAGTTTTCCCCAATTCTATCCCTCAAGGTAGAGTTAATCATTTTCTTGTATTTCATTCATACTTCTTATTCCACATCTCTACTGGTTCCTATTATAGTCAATGTGATTGTCTCTACTACTGGACTATAAGATCTTTGAGAGCAATAAATTATGTTAATCACATCTTTATCTCTTGAAACTTATAGCTGATACAATATGGACCCATAATGAAAATTTATATTAGATTCATTAATAATCTTCCTCATTTCTAACCTATTGGAATTATTTTTATTGGTTTATTCCATAGTATTTTATAAAATCTGTTTTGCCCTCATCTGGGGCTTCCTGGTTATTTTCATTTCTTTTTATATACTCATTCCTCAGGGCCCATTGAATGTGCTTTGTTATTGTCATTGTTAACATTTTATAACTAATAATATTAAAATAACTTTGTGTAGCCTTTCATATATTATTTCAATTTGAATTCCAAACCCCATTAATTTAGGCCATACTGGAAGTGAAAAAATTAAAGAAGGTAAGGGTGTATACATTTATTAAGATTTCAGAAAGTCAGGTTTCCCAAGTTTGGATCCAGTGACCTCCTATCAATTTTTTCTTTCTCTCTGAAAATCATACTAGAAGCAGCCATTTGAGAATGAAATCAGAACTTAAATCAGGAAAAGGCAACAACAGTAGACTCAGAAGATGTGGAATTTTATAATTGGTATACATTAAGTTTGAGCAAGAAAGGCATCATTGTTTTACCTATGGTAAGTATAAAGTCTTGGAATTTCAGGTGGTTGAAGTCAGATCCAGAAGAAATGATAGAAGAGGAAGAGTCAGTCCCCCACTGAAAATAAAGAATTCTGAACAGTATATCATCAGGGCATGTTTTACCTGAATCTGTGCAAAGCTGGAAAGAAGTTGCTATTGCAAAGTAAACACTGTATTTGAAGCATTGAGTAGGTGATTGCTTTTTATGAAGTTGGGCTGAATCATTTCAACACCTTTAATTTAAGTTCAAAACATATTATTTACAAACTAAACCCTTCTGCTATTTTCATTTTTTACTACTTCATTGGCAACAAAGCAATCATTTAAAAGCAACTGAAATGTGAATAAAAATCCATAAAAAAAACCCCCACAATTTCCACTAGGTTTCCATAGAAACATAGACAATCATTACCCAAAGGCACAGCCATCTTTTCTGTTGGATTATTTGTAGTAAACTTATGTGTTCCCAAACATACTTGAACACAGTCAGAAGAGAGTGTTCACTCAATAACACCTTTTTTTTTCCCCAAAAAATGAGAGGATAGATTTAATACTGTAGTTAAGCCATAGCTATAATCTGGAAGATAGGTAACAGTCAGTTTTCTCAGACCAAGTCTTTGACCTGTATGGCTCTACTTGTGGATTTTATTTGTTGATGTTCTTTATTCTTGGCATCTTGTGGGGAGCCACCAATGATAATATTAACTCTAACATGACTTTATTCAAAATGTAGGAAATGATTATATTTTGATTATACTTTGAGTATATTCAAGTAAACCAAAATTAAAATAAGTAAAAATCAAATTGAAACTATTTTACAGTTCTCTTGCTTCTTAATTCTATCTTATATAGACAAGATAGCTGATTATTTCATATGCTTGTTGAAAACCTGTTAATTCAGAGCTCTTATGATAAAATTCAAATTAAAGCAAATAAAATCTGTTTTTAATACATATTAATAAAAATTTATAAAATATTGGATGTAGGAAAAAAAATCACATTTTGAATACTTGGATATTTCCAAACCTGGGAGCATATTAGTTGAAATTTAAAGTCCCAAGGTAAATAAATAATTTTTACTTGTTTAGTAAATTATGTTTCTAAAATATTTTCGTATTTGCAGGTAATTTCATGATATAATATTATTAGAAAAGACAAAATTAGCAAAATACCTAGAATTCACAATGGATGATAGTAGGTGTATATGCATGTTAAAAAAAATTTTTTTTTTTGCTCCTCTGTAGTGCATGTAAAAATTGTGTTGGTCTCAAATACCTAAAATATTATAATTGAAGTCTAATAGTTTGTTCTCTTCTCATGGCTATATAATCTATTTAGTGGCAATTTCTACTTTGCAAAAATAAATTAACTGGATGTTAATTTGAATATAGCATTTTAAATTTAAATTATGATAAAATAATTTTATGTTTATTGGAATGTATGAATTATACTGGAATTAGAAACAAGTATTATTGAAAAGTATTGCAGCTTATTAGGGGTAGAGCTGATTACTATTTATATAGATTGAAAATCATAGAATATTTACTCTCTATTATACTATAACATTCAGATTACAACTGTATAGATACTATATAAATACTGCTACATAGGCACTACACTATGTATGCTATTTATTATATATGCTACCTAGATTATGAAAATCTATAATTAAATTCTAATTATTTGTCTTATTATTTATTGATAGTAATTTTCATGCATGATGCTGAAGCGACAAAGAAATAAATTTCTAAAGAAGGTTCTAGATCTCTAAGAAAGTAAGATTTTAAAAATGGTAAAGATAGCACACCAATTCTGCTAGATATTTCTATGAAGATTTCTCAGTTAAAGCAACAGTCTGATGTTATAGATATTTCTGTGCTCATTTTAAAAGAGAGAGAATTGAGGAAAAAAGTTTAAAGTAATTCAATGAGATTATACAATTATTAAGAGCCAAATTTGAATCTCAAATGCAAGTTGTCTAACTTCAAATATACTGCAAATGATCGTTCCAACAACACTTTTTGCCATTGATCAATAAAAAGATAAATTATTGTGTTCTCTAACTGTTTGGAAAGAATTGAATATATTTAACATCAAATGAATTTTGAAAAATAACTATGTCTTAAGAAACAGAAAGAAAGATGTCTTGGGCAAGAAATACAACATAAGCAAAAGCAAGGAAATGTCTAACCATGAAATGATGGGGAAGATATTTTGATTGTGATGGAGTTTTCTTAAATGAGAGGTAGAGAACGTGTAGGTTTCAATCAGTTTGTAAAGGCCCTCCAGCACCAGTCTAAATGTGTAATGAACTTAATGCTTGCATATTATGTGGCAGAGAAGCAGGGCAATAGATGGCAAGGAAAGTGCAGTGTGTGTTTTAATTACATGTTATGAAAATAAAGTTTAGCATAACTCATGCAGGTGGGAGCACACTGCAAGGGAAAGTAGTGTTTCAGGCCAAAGTAAACACTGTAATGTCTCTGGGGTGATTTTCCATTCAAAGTATTACTCAAAGCAGTAGATAATTATGTTATTTAAATATTTAAGTAATATGTTCTGTAAGGGGCTTTCAGGCAAACATATTTTAGTTTTATCACTAAACTAATTCAGTTGTTCTAGAATTTATGACCTACCACAAGCAATGTAGTATTTCTCGAGCCTTCTGGGCAGATGTAATAGAATAGAGATTGCTGAAGACAAATTCCTTCCAGAGAAAGATTTGTGAAATCCTGCAGGGAACCAAGGAAACTATACTCCCAAACACTCTTCCCTGCAGAGAAGCTTTTATCATTGACTGTCTCATAGCACTTGAAAAAACTTTGAACTTGTAAATGGTAACTACTGTTACCTTATATTATAAATCCTCATAGAAAATTACAGAAATATTGATGATTATCTTATATAAAAATTCAGACTCTGAGCTGAATCATAGACATTTTGTGTTCATAAACATAACACTTTTCTCTGAATATACAAAGAAAATATAAATTGACAAGTAGAGATAAATTTTTTAAAATCAATTCATTTGTATGCATTTGTTGAATACATATTCTGCCCCCCAATTGTGCTGGATTTTGTTGCTATTAAGTCAAATAAGACGTGGTCACTTCCTGAGGATATTCATCAATGAATGAATGATGCATCAGCTTCTCTGTTATTTTCAAAAATATTTAAATTCTAACTCTTTGAAAGAATAAGTCTAGTTGCCTCTAAATCACTCGTAGATTAAGTTAACTTCAAGATACTCCATGCTAAAACTTTGAGCAGATTCCCATGTTCTAGGTAAACATGAGATTGCAGGATGAACTTCTCTCTATTCTTACCTCAGGTGATTCTGGGGTGGAAAGTTAATTATGCCATATGTTAACTTAGATTTTTAAATGTTTAAGTGTGAATGAGGTGTGTGCAAGGGTAAGCAGTTATAAAATCCTATTAAATTTTATTCTGTGCCACATTATAACTCTGTATTTTTTTTCTGTTTATAACATAACACCTCAAATGATGTCATATGAACATACACAAATGAAACCTGCAGAGATGTATATTTTAGGGAGATTCCTAATGCCCAGAAATGTTGCATGTCATTTTCACAGCCTGATAATTTTTATTTTTGCCTTTACAAATGCACTTGCAGTTTACGATTATAAATATTAATAGAAAAAAACTTAAAGAGACCCTCTAAAAACTCCTCTTTGGGAGTTTCTAAGCCCTTTTGATCAGCATTTGTGTGATGAAGTCCAACAAAAATTCTGACTATTGAGTCTTCTCTTGTTCTACTTTAAAAGAAGGAGAAGCTATTTAAAACAAGTTTCATAGTTTTTGAGAACTCTTTCTCATCTTCCTTTGATTTGGAACTTTGTGTTCTTCTGTGATTTTAATGCATACTTAAATGCTCCACAAAGCATGAGAAGGATGAATTAAAGCAATAGTGTGAAAGTAGATTCTCCTTAAAGGCATTTTCTCTTATGTTGCTTTTTCCTCAAAGCACTCTTAGCAAGTAACATTAAGATTCAGATATTCCAAACTCATGGATATTTCTATAGGCATACAGATATTCTTTCTAAATAGGTAAATCTAGTGTTCCCTTTGAAGATGTTATTGGTGTGAATAATTATTTTCCTTAAAAAAAGCATGATACATTATTATTTTAAGAATGTACAGAGGTAGAAAAGTGGATTTCTCTCGTTTGGAACATATTGTGGTTCATATCTTCTACAAAATTAAATTGTTTATACTATTTCAATTTATCAAGTGGCTATATATCTTCTTATTAAGAAAATGGTTTGTCAGATGTCATAAAACATTTTTTAACAGTAAAGGTCACATTTTATTGCAAAAACCTGTCAGTGCTTTATGTCCAAGCTGTGAAATGTTATTGCTCCAGGGTGATTATGTGGGAGGGGGCTGTGGTTAAGAATGCCTTTCTGTGGCCAGCTATGATTTACTGCAGCGGATAGCGAATTAAATCCTTAATTGAAGCCTACAGAGCAGTACCTAGAGGCTAGATTCAGCCTGAAATTTGATTTAGACAATTTTCTTAGTCAAGCCCCTATGGGCTTACCAGTTGATTCTCATGAGTTTTGATTGTGATTGAAAAGACAAGCTGTTTTCTGCTTCACCCCAAACTTCCCTGAGGTAAATCCTCAGTTTTAGTAAGCTTCCTGATGAATACAAAGGGAGACTTTATGGGAGAGATAGAAAGTGCACTGTATTTTAACTATTTCCTCAAATCTCAAAATGAAAGTACTTAAACATATCAGATATTCCCTAGAGGAAATTCTCATTTAGTAAACTGGTAAATCTGCCTTTCCTGAAATTATAATGAAACTGTAGCTGTGGTTACATGTACTTGCCCCTGGGGCTCTCTGAAAAAGGAGGTATGGGTCATTGGTCATAAGTACCTTATATTTGCTTGGGTCACATTAGGTATCACCAGTGGGTGTCTGATTTAGTTGTGATATAAATGTCAGTCCAGGGGTCACAGAATCCTGAATAAATATTTCCAACTCTTTCGATTTCTAAGCAAAATCCATATTTGTTTTATAATGTGTATTTTATTTGCTAATGAGTCAGCTGTGACTCCCAGCAATCCTACAAATGAATGATGTCCATAATGTCCTGTCCCCAACAGTGCTGCTCAGCTCTTATAAACTCATGCTTATGACTTCTTTTATTGAGTCCATTTATCCCATATTTGGTCTTTCACTTTTTTTCTGCTGCCTTCTAGTTTTCCCAGCAATATTTTTTCCAAAGAACCGTGCCTTCTCATGATGTTCCAGAAGTAGAATAGCTTCAGTTTTTGTCATTTTTGCTTCCAGTGATGTTTCAGGCTTTATTTGCTTTAGGACACACTTATTCATCTTTCTGGTAGTCCAAGATGTCCATAGAGCTTTCCTCTAACACCATATTTTAAGTAAATCTTTTTTTAATTTTCTTTTAGTCTTCTTTGCTGTCCATCTTTTGCATCTGTACATAGTCACCTAGAATACCAGAATGTAGATGATCTTAGCCATGATCTCTAATGACATATTCGCTCTGGATGATCTTTTCTACTTCTCACATTGCTTCCCTTGTGAGACTCAGCGTTCTCTTGATTTCTTGGTGCAGTCTCCATTTGAGCTCATGACAGAAATAAGCTAAACCAAATATTTGACAATTTTGGTGTCTTCATTGTCTATGTTAAAACTCTCCCATTATATATTCTATTTATTTTGACTCTCTTTGTCATGTCTTAAAGGTTACTAAATTATTTACTCTATTAACAATATGTGTTAAATCTGCCTTTGTCTCATATATTACTTGTTTTTTGATTGCTATGCTTAACCTATCCTATTAATTTTCACTATATCTTTTAAGACTAACTTATTTTCTATGCTTAATACTTATGATTATAAACTCCCTTTTTGTTTTCTTGGCCTTGTAGCAGAATTGAATATTATATAATGAGGCAAACTCATTAAGTACTGAATGCCTAAGATATGCAAGGTAGTGTGCTAGGTGTTGATGATGGAAAGATCAAATATAACCCACTATTTAAGGTATAGAGTGATAGAGGAATTGTTGTTTAACTAAAGTTATAATGTCAGATAGGTAGGTGTTTCAGTGGAATGGGCACTGATATGACAAGAACTGTGATTTAGAAAAATAAAATGAAGTGGTTTATAACATAGAACATGGAAGAAAAGGTTAGATAAATAAAGTTATTTCAGTGGTCTAGGTAAGTTGTCTTAAATCACTGTAATGGTTATCAGATAACAAAGAAAGAGTCAGATACAAATTATATTTTGGAAGTAGAATTATTTGACAACCTCCTGAATATAGGTTGTTCACGAGCAGGGGAAAAGGCACTAAGATGATCTTGATCCTTTGAGTCTTTGTGAATAGGAAGATGGCTATTAAATAAATAAAAACAAGAACATAAAGATGGAATCACCTAAAACAAAAGCTATTCCCACAGTAAAGGAGAGACATGAGAGACTAGCAAGAATAAAACAAAGAATTGTGGAATACATTGTTTTATGATTGAGGACATTTGGACATGCTTGTGGGCTGAATAGATTGTTACAGGGAAGGTGAAGAAATGGAAGATGTAAAGGAAGAACTATATAACCAATAGAACCTGGTTATAGGAAACAAAATTGGGAACAGGAAAGCAGAGTGAAGGGTGTTTCTTTCTATGGTTCTGATGGAGAATAAAATTTTTCTGTACCTCTGAGAGGCCTTCCACCATTTCTTGTCTCCTCTCTCTGTAAATAGCCTGCATTCTTTCAACCAAATTTAAAGAGATCTCATTTGGATATTTATATGATTAATTTATTTATGTTATAATTATTCAAAAGTGCTCTAAAATATGCTCTCCTATTTTGTATATATACTAATAAATAGCTGTGGCTTTGGCCCTTCTAATGTTGAACAAAACACTTTACATACAACAGATTGATATAGTCAAAATGAATATGAACATTTAAAAAAAGCAGACACAATCTGAAAAAAACAGTTACTTTTCAATTGGGAAGTAAATTTGGTGATAAGACATGAAGAAAAATATTAGAAATTTAGTTTTTAGAGCATTTGGTTTTCAGATAATAAATATGGACAATTTATTATATATTTAGTATTTTATTAAAAGATTCTCACTGCATGTACGTAGTGTTAATAAGAATTTTACATAAAATATTTTTACTATCCCATATTTCACACTTGATCTCTATCATTTATAAGACTTGTTACCACTAATACACCTATATTCCGACTGAGCATGTACATCATACCTAATTTTAGTAAAAAGGAGGTTATATTTCATTTTCTAAGGACACAGGTGGTTGCTTTTTAATATATAATACTTTATATATATAAATATATATTTATATATTACTTATATATATATTATAAATATTTATAATATTTATATATTTTATATATAATTTATATATGTAATATATAAATATATATTTACGTATAAAGCAATATATATTTATATATAATATATATTTTATATATATAACATATATATTTTTATTTATATATATTTAATATATACTATATATAAAATATATAATATATAACATATATAATATATAATATATATATAACACATATATATTTATATATATATGAGGATACTCTGTTAATGCTTATTTATAAAAACCATGATAAAGTATATTAGTCTCATGATAGTGATAGCAAATGAATTATAGATGGTGGTGAGATTGTAGATGTCTCTCATTTTTAGATGACTTTCTAGGAAAATAATGATATTTTCTGACTGTGACAAAGATTATCCTTATTAGCACTGCTGAATAATCTGAAAATGAATTTTAACAGAAAAAATAATAGCAAAATAACTTTACCCAACTTTTCTTTCTAAAAGAAATAGACACAGAGATTTTGTTTTGTTTTTAAAGATTTATTTTGACTATAATTATTTTGTCATATGTGTCAGACTTTCACTCAATTGTGCTCAACACAAATTTATTTGATAGCTATCCTCTATGTAAGACCTTTTTGTAGATCTGGGAATGCTATGATCAAAATAACAGACCAGGGGCCTTTGGCCTCAGAGGATAATATATTCCAGTGTGATAGATTTCAAAGGAGACTAAGAAACACTTAGAGCACAAAAGACAATCATTTAAGTTTCATTGGATAGGGAGCATTTGTTAGGTTTCTGAACTGGGCATATGAGTGGACTGGTGCATTTCTTAGAGTTTTAAGAGCATAGCTCATTCAAAAACATAAATATAAATTAGGGAGTAAGGATATATGAAATGGTGAGTAGAGTGTAGACTTTATACTAAAGGAAATAAGGAATTGCTAAAGGGCTATAAAAAAAAGCAATGACATGGTGAAAATTGTACTAATCAGTAGGGAGAATAAAGTAGACGAAGAAAAGCCTAGAGTCAGGAATCTTTACGAGACAACAGCTGAGTTAATGTAGGCAGGACGTGGTGGTAGTTTAAACTAGAGCTGATCTCTGCAATTAGAAATAGATTTGAATTAATAATTTAAAGTAAATTATAGTAATACCTATAATATGAAGTTTACAGTTCCTGGTACTTATTGGGGAATGAGGGGGGGAGAAAAAAGAATTAAGGATGCCTAGGTTTCTGATTTAGATGATTGAGTAGAATATGGTGATTTTTTCTGAACTTAGAATCACAGAAAAAAGATTTAGTATGAGGAAAGAAGAAAATGAGCTCCATTGTGGGCATACTTGGTTTCGTAGTCTCTTGAACCTTTTTTATGTAGCTATCTAATGGGCCATCTGTTATGTGAACCTGAGGTTCTGGAGAGGAAGGTGAACAGCTATATACAGTACGTGGTGATCATAGCTTTGGTGAAAGTGCTTGTTCCGAGAATGTGTAGAGGGAGAAGAGAGACTCAAACAGAGTCTAAACATGTTTGTGTAAGCCAGATGGTAAATATTTTAGGGTTTGTAGGATATATTGTCACAACTACTCAACTCTGCCATTATAGCATTGAGGCATCTATAGAAAACTCACAAGTGAGTAACCGTGGCTGTGGTACATTAAAGTTAATTATGGATGCTGAAATTTGAATTTTATATAATTATTATATCTCACAAAATATTGTCCCTCCTTTGATTTTTTTACTTTTTTCAACCTTTTGTAACTATGAAAGCCCATTCTGATTTTGTGGACCATTCCAAAAACAAAAACAAAAACAAAAACAAAACAAAAAACTGAGAGCCGGATATTGCCCATGGGCTATAGCTTACAGACTCTTGGCCTAGAAATTACCCTTTGGTTAAGAGAAACCAAAGAGGAAATGTCAGTCACTGGGTCAGAAAGTAGGAGATATATATAAAATAACATATATATGTTATGCTCTTAATTATATGTGTATGTATGTATAATATTTGTTACTCTTATAAAAGGAATAAATATAGAGGTGCTTGAAAAAAAGAGATCATCTTTCTATATCCTCTATCCTCTCGTGCTGCCACTCTCAGTCCTCAAAAGCATGAGTTTAGCTGTCCTAGATACCTGAGTTATATTGGCTATCTCATACTAGCTATTTAATTAAATTCTCCAGTTTAAGTTTCCTTTTATGTATAAATAAAGATAATTTGGTGGTAAAAGAAAGAGAATAAGTGAGAAAATATGTATCAATGTGCCTCAGATTGAGTTCACAGAGTTTGAATTAAATTATAGTGATATCATTTGTGAAAACACCTAGGAGAGTATAAGGCATATATTTAAATACTTTTCAAACATCTCTTCTCTCCCCCAAATATTTGCAACTTAATGTCCTGTGTGAATTCTAATTCTTCCCAGGGAAATGATCTTTCTTCTTGGTTTCTTATAAGAACATATGAATTAATATCTGTTGATTAAGAAAGTGAATCCTTTTTAGAATATGAGTATCTGCACAGACTATGAAAGATGCTTGACTGTGAAGGGTTATCAATTATTGCAAATTTCTTATGATGTTGGTACTGCTGGTCATTTTAAAATTAAGTCAAGGTGCTGAGTGGATTTGTGTTTGCACATATCATATGAAACAAATATAAAAAAAAATTAAGAAGTTTTGGAGAGGCCAATAAATGATTTTTGTTAGAACCCAACTTTGCCTCTTATTTGACAAAGACAGTTAAGCTAAGGACAAGTTATTTAACTTCCTCACTAAGCCTCCATTTCATTATCTACAAAATGTAGATCAATTGCTTCTTAGTGGGTTATAGTGTGATTTAAATGAAAGGACATAAGATATCAAGCACAGTGACTGACTTAATGTAGGTGCTCAGTAAATATTAGCTACTCTCTTTCTTTTCCTTCTTACAAGGAAATTAATTTTGCTCTCAATTTTTACATGCTGTGGACCGTTTGCCTTAAAGAACAAACCTAAATGAAAAAGAAGAGTTTTATTGATGTGTTTGCAAATGGGTTGTTAGGAATGTAGAGTCTGTTACATTCGAAGTATATAAATTCAATTGTGATATGAGCCTCATGAAAAGCTAAGAAGAGATCTATAATTTGTTTAATTTAAACATTAAATTATGATGGCTCACTTAATAACTCCAACTACTAAGCTAAACTACATTTGTGTTCAGCAGTCATAAAAAATTCTTGTTAGACATTTAATTACTGCACAAATTGTTTTAGAAAGCTCTGTAAAACAAACATGTTGATTAGAAAAAAAAAAGAGAGAGGTGTGATTGCAAAAACACTAATCTTTTTAAATACATACATTTAGCTACAAGCAAGTATTCTATCATATAGAACTTTTTACATCTCAAAGGCTTGCCATTCTTTGTTAACCCTGTTTATTTTTAAATGTAAAAATTTCCATGCAGATTCTTTTCAAATGTATAAATTGAAGAGATTTATTGGGTTCTGATGAAAAATGTTTTGCTGTATTTTTTTCTTAAAAGAGACTTAACATTTGTGGACATAAATTTATAGAATAAAATATACAAAGACCGGCCAAAATCAATGCTCGGGTAAATCATGAGATAAGTGAGTGTCAGAGTAAGGAATAGCATTAGTTACTAAGGTTACGGGTAGGGATGGGGAATGTGAAGTAGTTACTGGATCTCTTCAGACAAACCAGTTATGAAGTCATCACTCAAAGTGCATTATAACTAAGGCAGAGGAACTGTCTTCCTAAGAGTATTAATGTGATCTTTATCAATGTTATAAGTGTATGTGTGTTCAATGTGTGTGTACATATATATATATATATATATTTGTACAAATATATACACATATATATTTTATGAAGATGCTAGTTCTAAATTCAAATCAGGAAAGTTGCAGTATGACTTGAATTCTACCAGAAGAAAATGTATAGTGGTAAAAATTTTTAAGTCTCTTGGCCTAATAATCTTTGAAACTACAGCAAACTATTGGAAAGATCATTTAGAGCTGTAACTGTAGAGCTATAACTGGCAACCATAGAATAGATTCAACACTCTCTCATATACATACAAAGACAATAAACAAATTATGCAAAAATGACACACAGCACAGTCTTATGATTTTTGAGTTAATAAAAAATGTGCACACAAGTGTGCGTGAGAGAGTGGGAAGAACAGAAGGTAAAGTTGGGACCATTTTCTCATTAGCATATTTATTCAACAAACATTTCTTCAGTAACATTCTATTATTCAGGCATTATTGTTGCAAAAATTAATTAGAATTTGCATACATAAAACATGGTTTTGATGGGAGTGAAAGAAGTATAAATAATTTAAATTAGTTATGATCAGAGAAAAATATGATAAATATAACCATTAACGGACCACTGACTCATTTTAGAAAATGGAAAGAAGGAGTATGCTTCCAGAATGAGATGACATCATTTAATGCATTTCAGTACCTCTGAAGGTCTAATGCAGCAAATGGCCACAATTCTGTTTTGAACTGTGTTATAACAGGGAGGAGTGGAGTGTGGTCCTTGTCTCCTAGGGCCTCACATATAATATCATATTGAAGAAAACTGTTAACTGATAGAAAGGAGAGGAATAAATCAATGAAAATTGTGAAAAATTGTATTACTATGACAAGGAGATGAAAAAGATAGCATTGACATATAGACAAGCAGTCAACCCACATATCAGTTATCACTAGCAACATAATCCTATGGAAACTGAAGGAATCCTAAGCTATAAAGAGGATCTTTTTTAAAGTCGATAGAGCCATCTCTTCTAAGCTCTCCTCGTCCTATTTCAGTTCCAATAACCCCCTTATCTGTTACTTTATGCTGGCAAAAATACTGACCACTAATGAACATCAAATTCTCCTCATTCTAGGGATAGATTTCAGCCATGATAGGCAATTGCGCCAATTTTAAAGTGAATGCCATCATAAAGTAAAAATTTAGATTTCACTGTATTTCATAAAGTAATACTTAGGGACTAAATTTTGGAGAGTCTCTTTTGTTAATTATAGGGAAAGAATTGGACTCTGAATTTTTAAAAATCTTTCTGTGAGTAGCTAATAATCAGACAAGAGCAGGAACCATTATTCTAAACACTTTCTGAGCTGCTAATAAGCAGAATATTTCCATTTCCGTTGATCTCATGGCCTTCTTCTTCTATATTGGGGATACTGTATTATGTTCAAAGATTACAATAATAGTCAAATGTACAATTATATCTAAGTAATCTATCTATTTGTTTTTAAAGCTAGTCGAAGAATAACACATGACTAAATTGTTCTATACTAGGTCTAAGTTTCAAGTAGGTACAGCAACCTTTTCAGTCTTATAAGAATTATTATGGTCTGGAGACTTTTACTTGTGAAATGTTTTAGATGCCAGTATTATTTAGATAGAAAAAAAGTGATGTCAAAGATATCCTGTCTTTTTATTTCTAGAATTGGGTATTTCATCCTTAATAAAGTAAATGCAGGCCAACAAAGGAAAAATAAAAATAATGTTTAAATCTTAACACAGGAAATAAAATACTTAAATCTCAACAGGAAAATCTATAGTTCACAGTCTCTTGGTGCCTTTATGATATAACGGACAGTGAATAGGGTGTAATTTCCACTTTTTCAGATCTGAACTGAAGCTCATAGCATTATTTTTGGTCTACATTTTACTTCTATTTTTTCAAAGTACACACTATTCTCAGTATGTCAATAAGTACACAACAAAGAAAAATTACTGAATTTGGATAGTCTAGATTTGAATAAATGCCAACCTGTATATCATTGAATACCTTCCATTATTTTATAAATCATTTTCTATCCTTGCTTGTGGTAGGCAGAATAAAGGACCGATCCAAAGATGTCAGTGTCCTAGACCTAGAAATATTCTAATTACATGTTTATGTAGCAAAAAGAAATTTGCAGATATGATTAAGATAAGGACTCTAAAATGGGAGGCTAGCCTGGATTATTTGGGTGGTATCAGTGTAATCACAAAGTCCTTAAATGTTGAAGAGTCAGAGGTGAGGAGGAAGTAGTTTGGATGGTATGATGTAAGAAAGACTCATTCCACTAATCTAGACTTTAGATACTGAAGGAGTCCATGAAACAAGAAATGTGGCCAGATTCTAGGAGCTGGAAAGTAAGGAAATGGTTTTCTCCTCAAGACTCCACAAAGGAATACATCCTTGCCAATACCTTCATTTTAGCCAAGTGAGACCCATGCTAGACTTCTGACCAGCTGAAAGGTAAAATATTGAATTTGTGATTTACAAATTTAAATTAAAAAAATAATAAATTTCTAATCCACCAGCTTGTTGTGATCTGTTACAGTAGCAATAGGACTCTAATGCAGATTTTAGTACCTGGAAGTGGTATATTATTGTAACAAGAACCTAAAAATGTAAAAGAGATTTTGTAATTGGGCAAAAGGCAGAGGCTGGGAAAATTTTGAGGAGCATAATTAACAAAAGATGAGAGTACCTTCAAAAGACAGTTAGTAGAAGTATGGATATTGATGTCTTTGCTAGTGAGGACTCAGAAGGAAGTGAAGAGTACAGTAGAGAAAACATATGTCACCTTAGAGAATACCTAAATCATTGTAAATGTACTATTAGAAATACAGACGTTAAATATACTGTTTGTGAAGGAACAGAAATAAATGAAGTACGTGTTACTGCAAACTGGAAGAAAGGGAATCTCTGTTATATAATGACAGAGTTAGCAGAATTACATTTTATAGTTATGTGGAAAGTAGAATTTGTAAGTGATAAACTTGGATATTTAGATGAGCTTTCCAAGTAGAGTGTTGAATGTGTGGCCCGGTTTCCTTCTTATTGCTTATAGTGAAATATGAGAGGACAGAGATAAACTAAGTAAAGAACTATTAAATAAGCAAGCAAAACTAAACAAAGCAAATAAAAAGTAGGACAATGATTTTGTTCATTGTTAGCCTACCCAAATAGTAAAGGATGCATAAGTAAAGAGTCACATGAAAGAAACCTTTCTGAGCAAACTTTCTATGTCTGATGAACTTCTTGCTAATGTAGCAGAAAAATCAAAAGATCACAATGTTCAGTTACACAAAAGGCTCCTTAAAGAGATTATGTGACTCATAGATCCTCTCACCAATCCCCAAAAAAGCCAAAAATAGAGATGGGATTATTTAGGAAAAATCTCTGTGGAGCTGTCTCTACTTTAATATATTAAATTCTTTGGCACACATAGAAGACCCACAAGATTCATAAGAATATTAAGCCAGCAAAAACCAAAAACAAACAAACAAAAAAACCCTGCAAACTTGGATTGAAAAAGACAGAGTACAGAATGAAAGAGGGCTATTGGATGGTCAAAATGCTACAGGTAGAAAATAGGCAGATAAAACTACTCAGCTGCAAACATATTTTAACTTTCAAGAAAAATAAAGGGTGACTCTGAGGCTTGAAACTAAGGGGTGGAGCTACAAGCCACAGAAGGTTATTCTTAAGTCTTAAAAACAAATGGAGATTGCCTGGATAGATTTGGAAATTGCTTTGGACCAGTTACTTTTTTCCATCCATTTTCATCCTTTTTGAATCAAATATTTATAATTGTTATACTATTTCCGTACCACCATTGTAGTTTGGGAATAAATGACTTGCTTTTTGAGTTTCACATACTTACAAGTAAAGAGAAATTTTGTCCCTGTATCAATTATATCCTGAGTCTCATACATACCTAATTTAGGTAATTTTGATTGTTTTTTTGAACTAATAAGATTCAGATGAGATTTGAACTTTGAGTTAATGCTATAATGGGTTGATAATTTGGGTGACTTTGGATGAATGAGTGTATTTTGCATTTGGAATGAATGTGAATCTTTGGGACATCAAAGGGCAGACTCTGGTAGACAGAATAATAATACCATCCTGAAGTTATCTGTACCCCAATCCCTGGAATTTCTAAATATGTTATATAAGAAAAGGGGAATTAAAGTGGAAGATGAAATTATGAATGCTAGTCAGCTGACTTTAAAATAGAAACTTCCTGGATTATCAGGGTAGGCCCAATAGAAACATATGTGTATTTAAAAGTGAAAGATGGAGGCAGAAGAAGAGAGTCATGAGGAAATCTGACTATGGATGAGGTAGGTCAAAATGATGCTAGCCATTTTTGCCTTTGAAGCTGGGGGAATGGCCATGAGTGAAGGAAAATGAGCAACCTCTAAAAGCTAGAAAAAGCAAGAAAATATACGGTCTTCTAGAGCCTCTAGACAGAAATACACCCTGTTGACACCTTGATCTTAGCCTGTAAGATCCATATCAGATTTCTGATCTACAGAACTATAAGACACTACATTAGTGTTTTAAGCCACTGAGTTTGTAGCAATTTAATATAGCATGAAACCAATATGTTGCTATTATATAATGGCTCACATTAAGCATTGTTGGATGATGAAAGTAAAATTTGTAGTAAATCTCTATCATAGACTTATGATCTTCAATAAATATTTTATTATTTAAATGTTTCAGAATTATCCTTTCCACTGTTGATGTGATATATATTCTTTATGTTTGTTTGGCTCGATTTTTTACTCTTTTCTATATTAAGGTAAAGCCCAAAACTCTGCTATTGCTTCTGTCACTGGTTGATATTTTTCTCTACATATGTAGACATATGTATGCATATGTATGCATATGTGTGGATTATAGAAACAGAAAGAAAAAAAAAGTGCTGCCTCATTTTTTTTCTCTTTATGTAAACATTTTTGCATAGATACTTTTTTTCAGTTCATCAGTTGGCTCAAGTCATTACTTGATCTGAAAACAAGAAAGCAAATATAATAATTCTTAGGCATATGTTCATGTGTATGCATGCATAAAGCACACATAATGTTCACATATGTTAAGAAAACAAGACACATATCATTTGTACCATCTAGTATCACCTATCGAAGTCAATTATTGCATGGAATATTTCTAGAATGCTTCATTAGTCAAGAAGGACACAAAGAAGTATACATGTTATTCATATTTCCTGGAGTCAAGATATTACACAATTCCCCTTTTCTGTTACTGCTGAATGTTGGAATTAGACAAAACACAGATTCATGGTTATGCCTTCCAATTAAACAGCTCATGAGCTAGAATAATGACCCTTTCTCCTAACTGGTTGTAAGAATAATTAGATTTAAAAATATTTTACACATGAATGATATCACAGTGTTGCCAGTCAGAGAAAGTGAAGACAGAGCACCATACTTAATTTTGCTCACTCTGATAAAAGTCATTTTGGTGTATGGGTGATAAACAGGAAAGTTGCAATATTAATCTTTGTCCAAATTCACTAAGATCTTGAACAACAAGATATAGATAGCTGGACCAATAGTAGGACTGTGAAATGTAAAAAAAAAAAAAAAAAAGACATTAAATATCACAAGATGCTCTTTGCTAGAATAAAATCTTAAATGGTTCAAATTTTAGGTTCTAATCATTTGCATAAATTGAGACTTAGGAAGAAAACATTTAAAAAATATTTTTGTAAAATTTTTTCTAAAATACACAAGTACACTATTCAGTAATAATTGAAAATCTTGGAGTGCCTCAAGAATCATTTTTCTGGGTCTTAATCAAACACTATTAGCCATAAAGAATTTATAAGAAATAGTATATGTGTTTGACTCTATAGGAACTACCGATAGGATGAAGAGATAGGATTCAAGATTACATCTTGAGTTTTATTGCAAAGCCCATATACTTTCCTATGATAATTCTCACATTGATATTACGATTAACTGAGATCCTTGAAATTTTACATTATTTCTCTAATTTTAGAGGTTGAAATATTAATGTTTATTTCATGTTATCTAGAAATGCTGGTTTCCTTAAAGGTTAGATTTCAAATTAATATTTATTAACAGGTACTTTAAAGAGATTCAATGTTGGGGAGTACATTTTTGTTGCATGTTTAGCTTAGTTCAAAATTATTTGTGAAACTGGGAAAGATCTATGATAACTTAGAAGTCTCTGGTACAGTTACTGTTAAGACCAAATAGAGGAAGACATGTTTCTGATTCAACATGACTTTTTTTTCTTTTGTCAATTCTTAAAAACAAAAAGAAACAAGCAAAAAAAAGTCAAGGCTTAATACTAATGGTGCACATTAGTTTTAGTGTCTCTCATTAATATCTTCAGTGTTGAAAATTTAACTTTCTAAGGGTATCTTCAAAGTAAAAGCGTTTATTTAAAATTTTTTGACAATCCCTGCCTTATAGCTTTATTACTATGGATCATTTCCATCTGGCTAAAAGACAATTAAGAGAGTACAGCTCTATTCATTGCAAATTAAAAGCGATTAGTTACTTTAAACAAATTTAATACTGAGAAATAGGGAAAATCAACTTATATTCAATTTCTAATTTGTTATCATCTAGAAAATGAGGACAATGATAAACAAATATTATATAATACGTATAAACAAGTCAATAAACAAAATATGTGAAAGAAATATTTGTCATTACTGTTGTTTACTTTTTTTAAACAGCTTTCATTTTATATGATATCTCTCTATATTATGAGAATTAAAATTTTCTAATATTTATTAAACATAATGCTTTTAGATCCTCTAAAAAATCAACAAAATGTAATTTGAAAATACTGAGTGTTCTCATAATTGTTTAAGAATAAAAATTTTATACTGAAAGTATATGGTTATATAATACTCATCTCTTAATTGTTTTTTTATACCCTTGTAAAGATTTGTCTAAGCACAGAAATACTATTGATAAGTGGTGTCTTACTCTCTTTAAAGGCCTGATTTTCTAATTATTACCAATCAAGAAGTTTGTTTTATTCAATATATTTCTCAGGTTGCTTAAAATTTAGTTGTCAAAATTTTGATGTAATAATTGTCATCACTTAGTTCACAGGGGCCGAAGTGCTGTGTCATTCCTGATAAATCATGCTGCCACAAATTAACTATCTACTCCATTTAGTAGACATCAAAATCAAAATTTTCCTCAGCTTTCATCTTATGGTTGAAGTAAGCTCATTCATCATCTATTTTTTAGAAATGAATGGGATTGGATCATGAAGTATTTTTATGATTGGCAGATTTCATGGTGGATGCGAATAGGCAGTGGTCAGCAAAGACCTTGCAGATTTATTTTCTTGGTCATGCTCCTGCCTCCAATAACTCACTACTTCTTCATGCTGCAACTTTTAGAGGTCAGCAAGGTGACAGCAGCAGCAAGCATAATTTCTAGATCATCTTCTCCATTGTTCTTTTTTTTTTTTTCCTGAGCATAGTGAGGTCACCGAGAGCATAAAAACAATAGCAACTGCTTTACTCTTATGGTTCTCTGGCACCACTGATATTTGCCCAAGGTCATAGCTGGTGTGTAGTAGAACCTGTTAAAAGTTTACATGTGAAGAGATAGCTTCTGGAGCAGAAACTGTTTACCTTTGGAAATCACCCAGTGGATTCTTAACTGATTGCTAATGACCAACTCCTAGGCAGTAGAAGCAGCCCCTTCGTCAAGGATTCCTCAATGACAGTCACTGTGCAAGAGGTATCCATTGAGGTAAAAGTTGAATAAAGTAGGGGTAATTTCAGAACTCCAAATATAAGTGTCCTGCACAGATTTATTAACCTGAAGTTCTCTGTTCTGAACCTAGAAAAATTTGATTTCTATGAGAGTTGTGGATATCAGCCTAAAGAAAATTCATTGTTGTAGGTGCTTCTATTCTGAACTCTACTTACCATTAGACTCATAAGACTCATTATCTCTGACCCTCAAAGTTTAAGTAAATAGAGAAGAAAATATACTGTCAGTGCTGAACTTTTGAATTGATTAAATTTTGATGCATACCCAATATAATAGTCACTTAACTTGATTATGTTAATGCAAAATATATCACAGAAGGAACCCTGAAATGTTTTGCATAAATTAAAGGTTTCTCATGTGACTTTACTATTGTTTCACGGATGTTTTCAGTTTTCAGGCTTGTCAATGTCTTTTCTCCCCTTGCTGAACAATACCATGTATTATAATCTTTGGTGAATACCAAATGGAGGATATGCTTTATTACGGGCATAATACTTTATCACATTCTCTAGGAATAATTTTTCACTGCCGTTCTAGTAAAATCTGTAAGAGCAATGAATTCAACAAGAGACCTGAAGGGTCTCCTGTTGTGTACATTTCCAGGGAAAGAATGAAAACCAAGTGAGTTTTACTCAACTCCTCGCCTGAAGGTATTCTTTCATTATAAAACTTAAATGAAAATATGCCAGACATCTTTGATATACATTTAGCCACACAAGCATTGCTTTGCTACTCATTCCAAGCTCTTTCTCAACTTATTTTTTTAAAGTAATGTCTAAAAAATAAAGTATTTCTTAGAAAATATAATTGAGTCTGTAAGATAAATGAATAATGATTCCTGCCAGACAAAATCTAATTTCTCTCTGTATTTACGACATGCTGTTACTCTCCTTTGATATAGTCCTTCTTTTATTTATCTGAATCCTTTTATACCTCAGATTCTAACTTCACTCCTGTTCCTTTAAATGCTCACTTAAGGATAACACCTCCCTATTCATCCATGGTCCATGAACTCTAATTGTAGTTTTATTAGGACCACACCCTATCATTCTTTTATGTTTTCTGTTTCTCAAAGCACTTATCTAAATAAGTACTAAATAAATATTTATTGGCAATTTAACTTCTCCATTAAAACATTTACCTTATTTTAAACTGATTTTATACATTGGAAATTGGTGTGCATTTAATTTTGTAATGAATATCTGCCAGAAGAACAATGATTATTTCTAATTACGTCTTCCTTTAAAATATAGAGACTTTTTAATGGAATAAATGCACATGTATAAATTTTCCAAAGGTTAACGTGTATTGCAGTATATTGTGTAGCCAAGTCGCTATCACTACCCTCAAGGAGATATAAGACAGTAATAATACCATTTTCCCTTTGTCAAATAATGAAAAATAAGCCAGATTAATCAAAAAATAAACTCAGCCTATACCAGGTTTTAAAATCCTTGACATACCCATCTGCCTCTTATGGATTTTCTAACTTTCAAAGTAAGAGGGAGGATCAGCTGAGATGAACTTGCTGGAGCTGGGAGATATAACACTCCTTGACAACAGATTTTCTGCAGTCTTCTCTTTGAAAGCCTTTGAGGTTCTTGCATTTAACCTTTTCAGAGGCAACACAAATCTGATGGCGTCCCTCTGACACCCAGCAACTCACAATAGCATGCAGGCTTAAAACTCTCATATCTGCAGTGTGAACCACAATTTACAATATGGAGTGGAATCTCCTATCACAAAGAGGGAGGAAACACTATTCATCTCACACATATGCAGCCCAAACCATCATTTCTCTTTCCTTAATCTCTTTGCAGAAAATGTCTTCTTCAGAAATTTGAATTTAGTTGTTAAATAGAAAAAGTTATAAGAATTTTAAAATGCATTCTGAAATTTTATTCTGGCAAGAGCTCCAAGGTTTCATCTTCTGTTTAAATTACTGTTTTAACTTCTCTAAGAAAAGATAAAATATTTTCAAAATAATGATATAAAAAGTGAATATTTGTTATAAGTGTGGGGAAAGCATTCAAGACTCTGTACATAAGATTTCATTCAACTAAATACTTAACACAGTAGTTTGATGATTTCAAAAATCATCAAAACAGTATTTTGATGATTTCAAAAATAGGGAAAAATGATCACAATACTTTTATTTCAAGGGTTGTTCCTCTTAGCTCATAAGGGATATGTTCCTTTTTCTTCTTACAGAAGAAAAGAAGGAAGAAAGGAAAGAAGGAAGAGAGGACACAGTCATTTGTTGGCAACAAAGAAAAGAAAAAAAAAGGAAAGAAAAAAAAATATCCCTAATTTGTACTTAATTAGATAATGGCTTCTCTCTACCATAGGCAGAGGCCAACTTTAAATCAAATTATGAATAAGAAATTTTTTGTTGTTATTTTCTACTTTCTCAAAAACAAACAACTAAATTTTTTTTTCTGCACAATTAGATCATGGTTTTAACTCTGTAGATTTCCTCCATATTATCTATATTAGGCATGTCCCTAGATAACAGGTCTTTTTCATTTAGTATAATTACTTAAACATAAACTTCTCATTTTTATATAGTGAGATGATTAGGATAGAAAAGCAATATGTACTTTGAGCTCAGACAGACCTGATTCAAATCTTGGTATTAATATTACTATTTTTTAGTTAACAGCTTTATTTAAGTATAATTGTTATATCATAAAATTTACTTATTTTCAGGGGACAATTTAATGACTTTTAGTATGTTTAAAGACTGGTGCAACTATCACCACAATTTAATTTTAGAATATTTTCATCATCTCCCCCAAAACCTCATGCTCAATTACAGTTACCCCCAACATCTACCCTATTTCTATGCAGCCACTGGTTTATGTCTCTCTGAATCTAGTATTAGTAACCCTCTTTCAAAGACATATACATTATCATTCAGAGAAGTAAGGCAGTCTTCTCAAAAGCAAATAGCTGATAAATTCATATTTTACAGGAAGGTAATGCTTGTGGCAATCTTATAAAATATTCCCTGCTATTTTCTCTATTTTACAAATGAGGAAAGTGTAATACAGAAAGGTGAAGTAACTTTCCCAAAGATACATATTTAGAAAACAATGAGGGAGCAGGATTTGAAGATAGATTTTTCTGTATTCTTAATCATAGGGCTGTATGTTAAAATTGGTCAGTGTAGAAGATATGGCTAAAGAGAGAGATATACAAAGCATTGTGTTAGGCATTAGAGAGAAATAGGAGTGAAATGTTCTAAGGTATTTACGAACAGAGAAAGAGCAGCAGGCTATCCACTTAACGGAATCCATGAAGATGGAGTCAGGAACAGGGTAGGTGACATGCTGTGTGTGGTTATTACAGAGACAATCACCTTGGAAATTCAAAGAGCAAGCTTTATTATAGTAAATACCACTTTAAGATCAAATCTCAGTAGCACGTGTTATTAACAAAGTTTATATTCATCTGTGAGGTGGGACAGCAGGCCACCTGGGGCCGCTGAGGGTAGAGAAGATAGTTCTAAATATTTTGGACAGCTGAACAAAATAATGGAAGTATCATTTTTATACTTATATTAAAAAGGGATATAGTAGTGCAGTGCGAAAGCTAAAGTTCATTTTAATCCCCATTTCTGCATTTTAAGTACCCTGAATTGTCTTATTGGTCAATTGGGCAAACAATCTTTTATTCAGCAAACATACATTGAATGCCAGCTTTGAATAAAAAGTGGTTAAATGCATACTTTGCCCTGTAGCAATGGTTCAAGTGTAAGTAATCCTTAAATTCATTGTAGAAAGTTGAAAAGACACAGGGTTATTCTAATGAAGACTTCTTTATTCTGCAGTAGAAAGTAAGTAAAGATTTCCAAAAAAGTTATTTGCGCTAAATCTTAAAAGGTCAAGAAAAGAAAAATCCGAGCAAAGCATTTACGGTTAGAGACACAAATTTAATATACTTTGTAACTTCATGACCTACTTTCTAATTTCATCTGTTTATGAGATAATATCCTATAACTGGAAAAAGTATTATAGTCTTGTATAGTATTATTTTTATAAAAAATAAAAAGGATTGGAAAAAGCAATGTGGGGAGTATACTAGGGGCAAAGCAAAAACAGATTATTTAATAAAGCACAAGATTCTAGTTGTGTTTATTTAAAATTATTCAATTATTCAACAGTTTTAAAAGCAGCACTGTTTCCCATTTTCCCCAGCAGCATTCAGTATCACTAGAGTTCAATATGGATGTAAGCATTCGGAAGAAATATTAGACAATCCATTCCCCTTGCTACTCCTCCTTTTCTTTCACATAGGAGAATTTGCATTTCCATTGCCATAGAATTTGAGTGTTTCAGGTCACTGAAACACACTACTGATTTCATGGCCCTGATCTCTGATTGCTTGGGCACAGGCACGGCCTTCTTACATAAGTGAAACTAGAAATGGTTATTCCCATTCAGGCTTTCTAAATTAGACCTAGAAATAGGGATTGGGTTAATTAAGGTGTAATGGTCACAGTAGAGAAGTATATGAGGCAATAAATAGTGGTTGAGGTTGGTTAAATGCCAAAATGAAGCAGCAATGTTTGATAACCACTAAAACTATTTATGGTAAATATACTCCTAAATTATGAATATTAGTCCCATTAGATGACAGGATTTAAAAAGCAATAAGAAACCATAAAAAGTAAAACATGCAACTTTCTTTGTGAGGGATATGAAATTGCTGAGTTGTCTGTTTTTCCAATGAGAATACATTTAGCACATAATTTAGATGAAAGGTAGCATAGTATAAACAAAAATATTATCAATAAAATATTAAATATAACATAGATTGCTGGGGCTGAAATCATAGCTATGGAAGAGAGATACATTAAGAGGAAGGAAGGAAAATATGCAGAGAGGTCTACATTTCCTTCATACTAATTTTTATAAAATTAAACAACTCCTCATTATAAAAATCTTATGCATTTTGCCTGCTGAAAGGGTCATAAAGTCTTAGCAAAGACAAGCATATGGACTACAGCAATTCCTGAAATGTATTTCATCAAAGTTTTTAGAGAAATAAACAGAGGACCTTTAGGCAGTATTTTTTGTTTGTCGTTGATTTTTTTTTTCTACTCAATTATTATGAACCACTTAATTATCCAGAATAAAACTTAAATGACTTTTATTACATTCAGCCATCTCTGCAGGCTGCCCAACCTTTCCTAATAGATTTATATTTATTCATATTCTATCACACATACTTTTTACAAATTTTAATGATAAAAGATTTTATAAATTGGTATGATCGGTGTGACTCACTGTATAATTAGGGCAGAATGATTTTTTCCAGAACCTTCAGTGCCTAAAGAAGTTTTAGTGTGCCTTTCAAACCTTTGCCCACCATGTCCTTTTTTTTCAGTCATGTTACATGAAACAGGAAAGACAGTTGGTTTCTATAACATTTGCAACAAAACAAGTTCAAATGATGTTCTTGTAGGAAATAAGAACACAAAAATCTATTTTTTTCTGTTGTGAACACTTCTAAAATATAAAAATGTTCTACCATAAGAGTCACTCAAATAAACACTTTTAGCAACATTTTGCAGTAGCAGAAGCTATCACTTTTCAGCAAACCGTGGGTGGATAATAAAATGTGAGGTGAGCTGATTCATGGACATTTTCCATAATGATGTGAGTAATGTGTCATTCAGGTCCACAGTTAGAGAATGGTAACAATTGTTCTTAGACTCTGATGCAATGATAAAAACATGGGAAGTTCTGGAAGAGGCCCTTGAGATATGAAACAATCTTGTATAATAAGGTGAAGGGGCTAGAAAAAGAATATATCTATCAGGGTTATATATAAGCCTCAAATATCTATAAGAATTAAACAATCAATTATACCTCTAGGAGCTCCCATATTTTGTGCCAATTACTTCTTTTTATTACAGGGTTTTATTTGTACTTAATGTTTATTTTTTCTTCACAAAGTCTTCTGAAATCTGTAAAATATATGACAAGCTCTTTAATATGTTGCTAAAATCATTTGCTCTACTCAAATTACAAAATTTTTCAGGTCTCAATTTAAATTTTTTTCATCACAGAAGGGCATTCTATTCTTTTATCTCAAGTTCTGCCTGCTTGCTACTCTGCATAACAGCACCCTATTTGTTTTCTATTACTTATGATTGTTTGTAAATATGTTTATTTATAATCCTTTCTCTGTTTGCATCTAGACTTTAAGCTCCATAATGGACACTCTTCTGTCTTCTCTGCTATTACATTCCTAGCACTCAAGATGGTTACTCAAGATGAATAGCACATGAATAGCACAATGTACATTTGGTGAGGGAAAGACAGAATGAATGATATTTTCTCCTACACAATGAGCTTGACTCTCTGGCTCACTAACTCTAGAAACAAGATTTGAGTTACTTGTGAAATACACTGATGTTAAACATGGTATTTTTTAAACAAGATTATGTAAAGTATTCCAAATGTTAAGGAGAACTGAGCTTAAAACATTCATGCAATTATTTTTTTTAATAAATGGGTTCAGAGAGAAAAACTGACCACAGAATCCCAAATTTGAGTTAGACTGAGGAGCTGTTTTACAGGCTGAATACTAATTTAGTTCGATTCGATTTAATTTCTTTTTATTCCAAATATTAAATAAAATGCAGAGTCTGTTTTGCATAGAAGGATGAAGACAAAGTTCACTTGATATAGGATTTTCCAGGTGGGGAAATTTAACTATTACATATGTAAATCAATATAATACAAACCTGAATTTGACTATGTGTCCTCTCTATATAAAGAACTGTAATCATCTGATTGAGGGTATAAGGAAAGTCACCATAGAGATGGGCCTTAAAGAGTAAGAAAGGTATTGGCAGGGGGAAAACGATGTAAGAGATGGAAGAGTCGGAGATATTCAGCAGATAGAACATAGAAGGGTAAGACTAGAATTTATGACATATTTAAGAAACTATTGAGAAATAAGACTAAACATGGGATGGGACAACCAGGAGGAGGACTTTAAACTCTGAAGACTCTGAAACTTCTCCTTAGATTAGATTCTGGTACTTTAGCTATTCTGTACAACACCCACTATTTCATTTTTATTTTGTTTTGTATTTTTTTTTTTGAGGGGAGAGGGAGGAATTAAACATTTCTGTTTAAGTGGATTTTTAATTGCATCCATCAATATGTCATTTAATATTTTTCTCATGAGATAATAACCTGAATTTCAATATCTTTGATGTTAGAAGACACATTTGCCTTTATTTAAAAAAAATATATAGGAAAATATAAATGAGAATTCTTAATGCTTCAACCATTAGTTTAAACTGTGATCCAGTGTTTCCTCCTTTCCTCTTGGCCATCCTTTGATTATCATCTCAAATATAGTTTTCTTGCATTGCCCTTCCCTCATGTACCTACTGTCCAACAGAGCTTCCAATTATGTATATGCTCTTATCTGTGGTCTTTTAGGACACTTTGCAGCAATTGTAACTGCACTTATAAAACCAGTAAGTGCTGTGAGTAGACCCTCTTGGTCAATGCAATATACCAGCAATTAATACAGACTGTATTATGAAAGACAAGCTGATAATTATTTACAGAATTAATAATTGACCCAGTGGGTTTTTCATAACAATTTAGAGATATTATTTCTCAAAACTATGATTTTTTAAATATAGTAATATAGCTATGTTTTTATGCATCAAAGGATCTTAGAATGCAGACCTGCAATTGTATATATTAGGTGTTCCGGCTCAAAAGGGTGAAATAAATGTTTTGCCTGCATATCTTTGGTTTTTCCATATTATGTATATGCAGCGTGTGTGTGTGTGTGTGTGTGTGTGTGTGTGTGTAGCACATATATAAAATTTTTATTTATCCATGGAAATAAAAAATAGTAAAAAAGATCTGCTTCTTAAACTGGCATTTAGAAGTGGTATAGCAGAGATTCTTTGAATTAATCTCTGCTATGCTTTTTTATCTCTACTAATTATATGAAAGAAATATTTACGTGTGCTTGTAGAATGCTGAGCCAAACAAAATGAACAACTTTTACAAGAAAAATTGCTAATTGCCACTGTGCTGTTTTCTTTAACTATTTTTATATTTTTACATGCTCAATTTGGCTAAATAAATATCAGAGTCCTCTTGGAAAATAATGCTATATATTAGTTTCCGATGTCTGTACTTTCAGACATTGCAACATAGCTCTGTTTCCACTGTTTCTCTGTGAAAACAAACAAACAAACAAACAAACAAGAAATTCTACTTAGTTTTGTTGGTCTTCATCCTGCAGACTAGAGCACTTTTCCTTTTGCCTTATGACACATCTAAGTAACTATGTAGGCAGTTGGATTTAAGATTAAAGTAAGCTCTAAATTTGATTTCTTTTGTGTATTCATTAACTTCATGCAGACAAAGCAGATGGTCACTTGTATAATTGCTTATGTGTTTGTAAAGAAAATCAATTAGCACTACCCCTGTGGAGTTCTTACCTTTTTTCTCCTTAAATTCTCATCAGCAAAGGTATTGATAGAGTCAGCTTTTGGCACATGCACTTTCCCATATTTGTGAGTAAGCCCAGGGATCTTCACACATGTTAAAGAAGCTTGAAAAGAATCAAGAAAAGCACAGGAGAGGCAGTTAGAGGGTAAGGAAAGAATTATAGTGATAGATAAGAAACAGTGAGGGATCAGAGCAGCACCCTGCAAGCACACTTGGACATCGCCATTAATCATGAGGAGGACTTTTGCAGCAGTTTCTAAAAAGGCTTAAGAAGGGTTTTTCTTCTGGACTGCATCTGAAGCATTAAAACTGGTAGGAAAATAATATAGACAAAATACTGAAACTCTACGGGGATAACTGAGATGCAGGCAGAAAACTGTAGTTCATGGAAGTTGGTCATTCATCAGGCTGTCTTGAGTCAAGGAGAATTTGGATCAGACTCTCCTCAGCTTTTTTGCACAGTTCATTCTTGACTCAAACTAGCTCATGACTATGGCACAGGCCATGAGTCTGCCAGGCTCTTTAAAGTGTGACCCGGCTCTCAGCTTCAGGGGGAAATGTTTACAGAGAACTATAATTTGAGTTTCTATATTCATTTATTATTTTATTTAGACTTATAATCAGGGGACCATATGGGATTTCTTTACCCTAAAATTAAAAAAAAAAAAGGTTTCTCAATTTTTACTTGATTTTTTGTTGTTATTCCGCAAACCTAAAAATGAAGGAAAGTTGTTCTCACATACAATAGGATTTTTGATTATTTCCACAGATATGATGCTTAAGCAATCTGAAAGAAGCAATGAGAAATCTATCACAGTTGGTTCCCTCCAGTGTAAGGATGTAAAGGACATCCCATTGTCACAGTTCCATCATTACTGAACTGTTTGTCAGTATATTTAATACAGGTGTGGTTTCCACAAACACTTTTATTTCTATAATTTTAAAGTCTTCTGACCAAAATAACTTTACCCAGACATATAACCTCTATCCATGTGTTTTTAAAAATAATTTTAGGTCTATAAGTTCTGCCAAAGAAGTGATACTATGCATAATGGCATATCTGCTCTTTACAATCCTTAAAATTGGATTTGGGTGAAACTCCAAATTTCTGATTTTGCCTTATCTTGTTCTTAACATCAGTTGTTATCTTCCCAATGTTATTGTTTTTATGATCAATCAGTATTGATTTTGTTACTAGAAAGTACCTTCAACAAAAAGAACTCTGTTAAATAAATGGTATTAACCTTATAAATACTTTTTTTGTTTATTCACACTAACATTGACTTATATATTTGAATGTACTCTGGATAATACTACGTATATTATTCTGCAACTTAGTTTTTTATTCAACAATATAATTGAAATATTTTTCTATATGTTGAAATCCAGAAATCTAACATGAATTTCTGAGGGCTTTCTGGTATTCTAAAGTATGAACACATCTTAAATATTCCCACCTTCATTGCCAGTTTGGTTTTTCTTCATTGTTCCACATGGTTAAGTAAGTTTGTAGTAAATATAATACAAACTTATGTTATATACCTTTGATTATTTGTGTATTTTTGTATTCTTGATTCCTAAAAGTCAGGCTGCCAGATTATTAAGATTTCACATTTAAAAAATTTGGTAAGTCTCAACCAAATTGCTCTGTAGACATAGCGTATCAATTTACAAATCCACCAATATCACATAAAATGTCCTTCCCCCACATTGTTGTCAACAATGTACACGTTAGAGAAAAGTCTTCATACTTAATCTGTTTAGATTGCTCTGTTTACAAGTTACTACTTCATGATCCTCTATTTCACTAACTGTTCCCTTCAGATAGTCATGTCCTCACTCACAGTCTTAGTCCAAAAGGCTAAGTCCCTTTCCCATCTTAAGTTTCATTTTCTGCCTCCTGCCTAACCCCAACAATGTTATTGCTGACACCTCCTCACATAACATTTCTTAGGGTCATCCATTTTATGTTAATATTGTTTTTCCTCCTGGGGAACTTGACTTGAGAATAAGCCATATATTTTTGGCACATATTTAATTCTTTTGTAGACTCACTTATCGTGATGAAAAATATTTGATATGAATGATGTGAAATTTTAGGTGTCTCCTAATTTTCTTTATAAAAAATTATTTGAGAAGAGAGTTTATGGATACCAGGGGTAAGTTCAAGGCAAGGGGTAAACACTTTTTACAGTAGTATCCTCAGTATATTATATGTGTATATTTGAGGAGTAGAGGAATCCTTCCCTGTATATGAGTTGACTTGTTCAATAATTCTTTTGGCCCATTGATAAAAATTAGAATAATAAAGTAATGAAGCTAATTGTGTAATTTAACATATTTTCTTTAATTGAATAAAAATGAAATTGCCAATAACTTTATCTTGGCACAGTTTTTTCTTCAGCAAAAATAGAATTGTAAGAAATATGTCTTGATATTTTCTTCCTGTCACATTCAGATCGGCAGTCGTCATCTTCTGTACAAATATAAAAGAATATTTATTATATAACAGTAGCTGTCAAAATTATGGTTTTTATTGTTTCCTATTATTTTTAGTAACTTTTATGACCTACATTGCATGCTGGAAGGTAAGATTACATACCTAGATTAAAATTATTAAGGTTTCAGATGATAATATACAGCACTAGGATTTATTATTGCTACTTGAAACTGGTGAGAAATGCAACATTTTTTAATTTTATTGACAATTGCACCTGAATATATATGAGATACATGCTACATAATCACACACATATTCACACACATATAGAAAAAAAATTATTTAATTATGTAATTTAACAAGATAGAACTATCAGGGATTTGAAAAGCATGAGCAGTCTAATAAAAAACTAACTATGTTGAAAGCTTTGGACCCTGTACTGAAAGAAGAGTAAATACTCCTCATAAACAATATAAGTTTATAGCTTCAGAGTTTCTAATTTCTTCAGTGATAAACCTTAGTGACAGAGCAAGCATTGGCAGCCATGTGTTAGGTGAGCTTATTGACTTTACCATGTAAAGTATGTTATCCACAACAACAAGAATCCAGAACAGCAATCCTTTATTTCTTTATTTTCATCTCTGTACCAATAAAGCAAAAAGAAAAGTTGCCACGAATATTACTTATTTGTATGTGACTGAAGATGGAATGTATTTTAGACCATTCTAAATGAATCAGTGTTTCAATAAATGTCTGTTGCTTGTTCATCCGTCTTTCTTTCAAATATTTGATATAAACTGAATGGATATATAGAGAGGTCTCTTTCAGAGCAGTATATTAAATCTTTTCAAGATGATTTGTCAATAGTGAGAATTTTGAGGTATTATAATGAAATGAAAGAAAATAAACTATGTGAGCAGAAAGGGCCACCAAACACTGACAGAGCAAAACAGTGTAAGAACCCTAGGAGAACACAGTTTTGGTAGATACTTTCATGTTAAAGTAATTTGAGAGTGTATAGTTCATTTAATATTTGCCACTCGTATTGACAACATATTTTGTCTTGAATCTGAATTCTATCTTGAGGTAATATATGTTGAGGTTCCTAATACCTTTATAAAAATTGGCAAACATCTGTGGTAGGATGGGTGGATGAAAGCTACACCTAAGAACAGTGTAAAAAATAGAAAGAATATCTAGAGAAAAATGTAATATATAATGTGTATTTCCATTTAAAAAAATTCTGTGCTATGAAAGGATTTATTTTTCTTTTAGAAAAGGAATATTTAAGTGAAATTTTTATGGTTAATTGCATTAAAACTATAGCTCAAATATTTCTCACATTTTTATGTAATAAAAATTATTGTCTTAGAAAAATTAAAAATATTTTAATTAAAGTAATCTCTATGCTAGTAGAAAAGTGTATTAATTGAATTTAATAATGTGAGAAAATTTAAGACTTTCTGATAATTGCTGTGTTGTCTTTTAGTCTTTTCCTGATTGGTTGTTCATGCACTTAGTACAATGACATTTTATTAGAAAAAAATGTCATTTTTAATAAAATAATTGACACTCTTTTTGGAGTTCCTAAATATAATAGCTTTATAACTTTAATAAAATTTGATCAATCCTTTGAGATATTTAGAAACTATTGATTTATTATATAACAGTAGCCAAAAAAAAAGAAAACTTATAGGTAATGTCTCCTTTTGTAAGATAAACTCAAAGGAAAGTTTATATGCATTCTGGTAGGATATCAGAGATTCTTAAACTAGTATAAACTGATAAAAGTAGAACATAGATGAAAAAAACACAGACTACATTATACTGATCAATCTTTGAATTCAATGGTCAAAACATTTCAAGTGCTCAAAATGTGCCAGGCGTTTTTTTTAAGGGTACCTTTATGAATTTTCTATTTTTGTTTACTCAGAAACATACATAATGGTTGCATTGGTATTCCTCCATCATCTCAAACTTAGTTTTATTTACAGTGAAGAGAGATCACTCTGTGTAATTAACAACCTCCACTCCAATCTGTGGGCATGGTGCCCATAAAGAGTGGAACCCAATGGACTGTTGATAGTTTAAACCACTTTTGGTGGTGTGTGTCATAGTCCTGGCACTTTAGTATTTTGTTTACAGTGCTGAAGTCATCCAGCACTGTATTACATTCTAGTTCAAATGTAGAAACTGGAATGATCCCACCCACAGTCCAGAAGTTTTTTATTTTTCTCTTTGTTATTATTTGAATAAGCATAGACATATGCTTCATTTAATTTGTCGGTCTTACAGCAACTGTCCACCAACTCCAAAATAGGGAAAGAAATTTAATCAGTGTCTACATTTACTAACTTTTCTTGGTAGTGGCTGAAGAGACAGGGAAAGGGGAATTGTGTAATATCAGGACTCCAAGAACCATGAATGCCCTGCATACTTCTTTCTGTTCTTCCTTGACTGATATGGCAATCTAGAAATATTCTTGCAACATTCGACTTTTATGGTTGAGACTTGATATTACAACTAATATGTGTCTTATTTTCTTAATAACATATACAGGAAAAAATTAGATAAGAAGTCATTTAGTACTCCTTTCTTTTTGTCTCTCCTTTTATTCCTATCAGTTATGGCCCTGCTTTATACTTGTTAGTTTAAGAGATACATTGAGAAATTAAAGCATTCCATTGCTATTCTAAATAATGGATTTTCTGTTTTATTTATATTTAAAGTAGAAGATGCACTCCATTGGCATTCCTATAATGAATGTCAACATGTGTTCCATACTTTTAATTTCCTTCCTTTAAGAGTGTGAACCTTTTTAACACAGAGATGGTGGCTCAAATCCCAGGCTTGACATTTACTGACTATGTGGCCTTGGGCAAGTGACAAAATGTCTCTGAAAACCTGTTAACTGTTTTGCAGAATGAATAAAATCATATCATACTAGAGGGTTGTTTAAAAGTTAGAGATGATGTATAGTCAGCTAGATGTATGTTAAGCATGATCTATTAGACTATTATTATTGTCAGTTCTTATAATAGTTTCATAGAAAATAATAAGTAAATTTAGTTGATACATATGTTAACCAAATAATCAAGCAAACATAAGACAGACTCAGTTGATCACCAATTGCATACATAATCTTTTTTCTTTAGCAATGTATATAAAGTACAGGAGAAACGTTAACTATAAACACTAGTCTACTATAAATACTAGTTAATGCTAGTTGAAGAAAAAATTAAAATCCAAACTCATAAAAAAATTGTTTTATCATGTTTGCAACTGGAATGAGACTCTCCTTGAAGAGCAAGCCTGGTGATGGGGGAAGTGCATTTTTTATCTGAGAAAATTAAGATTCAGGTTCTCACATAATTTTGTGAAATGTGATAGGAACAGAAGTGAGTTAAGTAGAAATTTAAAAGGCAATCATGAAGCAGTGTGGGAATGGTACAATACTGGGACTGTTCTGTTTCTTCTTACTTCTTCATGAACACTTTTTTTTGGATAATATTGTAATGCAGAAAATACATATTTGCATTTACAGAATGTCAGTAATCTTGAAAACTAAAATGTATAGCCTTGTGTGCATAGTTTCGAAAGAAAATTAATTTAAAGAAACTAAAGTATGCCTAATAGAAAATGAGGCTCCATCAGTTATTCTCAGGTATTTTTATATTTAGCATAGATATGAATGTTAGCATGTTTCTGTCTGCCCAAGAAAAAAGTAGAATGGGTCAAACCTAAAAGATATTTTACAACTTAACTTTCCTTCTTGTTAACTGTTACATTTTCATGATAATTATGAGTGTTTCTGTATCATGATGACCCCTTTTCATAATTTAGAGTATAGTCATAAAGATTAAAAAAAAATAGAATTGGTACATGTCCCTAGGCCAGCAGTTCTTATAATCTGCAAAACAAACATACCAAAAAATATTTGCTTATTGAAAAATTACTCTGTTAAAGTTGGGTTTATGTTACATAAAATAAAATTATTGGCATATATGTGTTTATAGAATGACTCAGTGCACATATATAAGTGTTTTATAATTATCACACCCTTTTCAGAAGCCTACTGTGTACACATCTCTCAGCTCTGCAGAAGGAGCATGTTAAGATCAGTTCAAACTTTGAAATAGATCATTGCACTGAATTATTTGTGTGCGATTGGCTGCCTAAGAAGCAGGAACAAGCTAGTTTACTTCTGGACAGTCCTATATGGGCCAACTCATATTTTGCCTTATTATGTGAACTAATTATATTGCCTGGTTTCCCGACCTATGATCTGTAGATAGCAATGTGGAAACTCACCCATAAATGGAAGAATTAACTCATTTTTTCTTTTATGTACATACAAGGGAAGGAGTTGTGTTTTATAGTTCCAGAAGAAAGAACTACTTGTTAAGGTCTAAATAATAGACCTAAGTATAAAATTGTGATGAAAATTCTGTCGAACTTTCTTTTCTCTTAATAATGCAAAAGCAAAATTGTATTAGATAGATATAAAATAGAATGACATATAAATATAATATTAAAAATTGAAAACATAGCTCAGATAATCATTCATATTTGGGTTATGTTTTAGGGCTCCTAGTGAGCTAGTTAAATCATAGCTTTTCCAGAGTGGAAAAATCTATTTATTTAAAAATTTTATTATATATCTAATATATGCCAGGCCCTTTTAGTCTAAATTTCATTCTTTTCCAAATGGCAGAATGATAAAATATAATCTTGTAAAATGATTCTTCTTCATTTGAACGTCAATATTAGGGAGGCCTTGAAAGAATGAAAAGGCTAATTATTTTAACAAAATGATTTTGGCTAGTGAATAGTTTTAGACTTTCATGCTATTTTTTACCTACTGGAGAAAAAGACATCACTGAGCTGTTGAAAAATGGATTGGCAGCTGATTTGTAGACAGAAGGAAAAATTTAGTTGATCGATACAAAAGTTAATTTCTTTTTGGTCAACATAGTGCCAAATAAACTGTCAAAATATGTTTCCTCTCTTTTACTTATTTGATGTCTAGTAACCATCCAGTTGACCTTCAATATATAATCACTTAGTTTTTAAATTTTAATTCCTAAGATCTATCCTACTGTCCTAAGAAAGTGAATGTTTTTTATTGTTATTTTCTATATAAAACTGTGTCACCTTTAATAAATGTTCAAATTATTATTTGGTTCTAAAAGATGACCAGTAAACATCTGTGGTCATTGCTATAACACTATAGGAAATCTAAGGAATTGATCTTAGTAATGAGGAACTTGAAAAAGTGGAAATTATTCTGTGCATTAAGAATTTAAATACAGTGCAGGATTAGTAGATTAAGATTAGTCAGAGAAAAACAAAAATCATATTATCACTGGGTCAATGTTTTCCAAATTGGGCTCCATGGAACAATAATGTCCCTAGAGACACTAAAAATAAAAGGTGATGAAATTAATTGATATATGTGTATTGACTTATACTTCTCCTTGAAACATTACAGTCCATAGAGAAATGAGTGAGGAATCTTGGAATGAAGGCACTTGTTTAATTTGGTTAATGCACCATTTAAAGAAAGCAATAAAAGATACAATACTTTTCTTTATGTTTATGTGAAAAGGAAAATGGAACTAGATTTCTTTTTTCTCTGGATGAGTTTTATGTCTAATTCCAATCATGGAGGTTTGGGTAGAATTCAGGTTGTTAGACTAACACATTTTCAATATATTTTACAAGGGGACACTTTTTAAAATATAGATATAAATTAAGAAAGCCTGTTCTGGAACCTAGTATATGTAGCATAGGCATATGTAGCCTTGCCAGAACCACTGAAAAAACATTGCCCAATTTTTATTGTTGCTAGTAACAAACACTTAAATCAAAAAGGGCATAATTTAAAATCACCTAGGACAGCAGAGGTCAAATGGTATATAGATATAAATATGTAATTATTGGGTATATTGTTTCTTTAAGATGATATAAATTTTGAATTTATGTTTATTCCAGGCCAGTCTACTTGGAACATTAAAAAAAGAAAAAATATATATATTCAACTTTCTGTCCTAATTAGCTCAGCCTTCACCAATGAACACAAACATTTTAGAGGTCATTATTATTCTTACCTACATTTTAATAGCACACTGACCTTTGTGCTACTTAAATTCTGGGGTTTTAATTTCATCATCATTACTGCAGTTTTCCAAATGCCAGTGTATGTAGATTACTACCAAGTAAGGGTTATTATCACCAGGCCTGGCTTATGATGTACTACAGATAGTGGCATTCATTTAAGACCAGAGTCGTTTACTTCATGTGGCTAACTTATAGCATACATCATTCAGGAGAAATTGACTTTTGACAAAACTACAGAAAAAAAATGCACACATACATTTTTTTAGCATTTACTTTGAAGTTACATCCTCAAATTTAACATTTCTTCATTTATTTTACAATAATAAAAAGTAACCATCTTTTCTCCCATAATGAGAAGCAGTGTAATTGTGTAGACTAATTTTAAGTTTATGGTCTTCATAAGATTAAAATATGTATTATATATGTTTTAAATCTTAAAATTCTGCTGAGAAATTTGGACAATCTAAAATTTAAAATCCACATAATATTTTTGCAAAAGTAAACTCTTGGACTTTATATACTCTTGCACTGAATTTTAGAGTTTGTCTTTTTCACTCTCCAGTGAGCTGTTACTGAAAATTAAAATACCTATATTATAAGCCAGAACAACAAAATTTCATCCTGAAAATGCTTAAAGGTTCATAAATTCCTATAGAGTTTAGTCTTTAACAAGAACCACAATATTTATTTAAAAAATTATTTCTTTGGGTTTCAAAACTAGTCAAACAAAAAGATTATTAAAAGAAGGCTTTTGTTTTGTTTGCCTAGGATTTGGTTCTTTATTCAATGATGTAGTTTTCAAAACTCATAGTCTCAGCCAATATCATTTCCTTTTTTAAATTATTTTTATGTAATAGATTTACACTTTCTACCTAACTGATTTTCTTTCCACCTTTTCTAGATGTGTAGTCCAGTGAAAAGATGTCCTGGTTACATAAATTTAGTTCCAGCTTTTACACAGCTGACTAGTCAGATGTAGTTATGCCTTGGAGTGACCAACAACTCCTCTGAGCTTTCATACAGCCGCTTCCTTGTCTCTGACAGATCTCTGAGACCTACCACTAAAGGGAAGTTACAAATCTTTTTCTCCCTTTCGAAGATGCAATCTTAACTAAAAGCATCAGGATTCAACTACAAAAATAAATATGAGTCCAGGAAGAAAATAAATCAGAAAAAAAGTTGTCATTGGTTCCATGACATTTGCAAATATATTTTTATAGACTAAAGAAATAACTCAGTAGAAGTACTCATTGAACTGTTGAAACATTGAAGTTTGTAGATTCTCACTGGAATCTACATAAATAATGGTGCCAGAAAGAGCAGCCAAAGGTGCTTAAGGATGTAGCTACTCACTAAAATATTTGGACTCAAGTTTTCAAGTTATACAACCAAAATTTGCCCTATTTGTCATTTAAGTCTTGACTGTCAGTCAGCTTAAATGCAAATCAATTTATTTTGAAAAGAAAGATGAAAAAGAAAAATAGGTCTAACTCATTTGACTGCCAGGCTAAATAGTTCAATCTCC
Source organism: Macroglossus sobrinus (assembly GCA_004027375.1). Taxonomy (NCBI): domain Eukaryota; kingdom Metazoa; phylum Chordata; class Mammalia; order Chiroptera; family Pteropodidae; genus Macroglossus; species Macroglossus sobrinus. The sequence continues at coordinate 403,142 of PVKZ01000507.1, forward strand.
TATTTTCTTTGAAAATGTTGTTGGAATTTTAATAGAAATGAATCACTCATAGACATATGCTATTTAATTAAAATGTTATTCGTTGATTTTTTGGTCTTGTTTTCAGATCAAACTGAACTTATTGGTCTATTAAAAAAAAAAAGTCCTCAGTAGAGCTTTTTATGTACTTTGTTTAAACTAGATTTAAGACTCCTCCCCTTTGACTCCATCGGGTAACACATAACTGTTTTTGGCCCATTTTGCTTTTATCTCTATTAAGAAGACTATGTTTTCAAATGGTAAAGGCAGAACAAATACTCATGAAGAAAATGAACTCAAAAAAAGATAAGGAAATTATGTGAGAACACAGTTTTTCTAAATGATTTTGGGTCTCTTCTTTAGAATACATTTATCTCCCAGGATATACAAATATTATTTTAGAACTTTTTATTCTTTGATAAATGATAACAAACAGAAGATTTAGAGAAGGACTGGAAACATGGAAATTTTCTGATTTAAAAAAATTAAAAGTATTATAAGCAGTATTATTTCTAGGCAAATATTTAGAATGTTAAGTAGATGGCCACAACATTATATAAAAAAAGTAAAACATTGGAAACCAAATTGTGTTCACCAAACATATAAACAAATAAAAACACAATCTATTCAATCTCATTTTATTTTTTAATGGTATCAGAGTACTCTAGGGAGAAGAATTAAAGCTGAGAAGATACACCAAATCAGTTGCATTACTTTCATATTAGCAATTAATTTAATGGCTCTCAATAGCCCAAAAGGAGGAACTATTAAACGTAGAATTAGCTGTTTTATAACTGGTTGAATAACATGTTTCTTGAAAAAATGCCGCTTTACTGATTACTGAAACTCTATAGAATTCTCTGATATCATCTGCTTTAGTCAAACATCTTCAAAAATTTTAGCACTGACTTAAAATATTTTGGACATCTTTAGATGCTAAAAAAACATTGAGGAATAGAGAATAATGATGAATGACAGACAGAAGCAAAGTCAAATATAAAATAGCTAAATTCAGATTTATAAGAGCACATTTTCATATTACCAGCTCTACTTTTCCCTGACCCACTAGTCATGACCACATCCAGTTACTCTTGTAGACGCAGTCAGACATACTCCACCCATATATATATATATATATATATATATATATCAGCTCCCCACTGCTCCAAGAATTCTTTTTAATTTTGTATTTGAGTAAGAGTTCTACTTATTGCCCTTTTTTCAATCTGAGCATTGTAAGGCTACTGTCATTCCTTAGCACCTATTCTATTCTTTTTTTTCAGAACCGGAACCACCTAACTACTGTTTCCAGTAACCCTGGTCTGTCATTTGCACGTTTAAACTCATCATGTTATTTTCTAATGGGTTCCAAGAAAATATAGGGATGACAGAAATTTATGTAGCTCACAGGATCACAGGATTTGGAGGTATTTTACTAGTATTAAGGTGCTAATTTACAATGTAGAGGATCTATCTATGGCTATCTCTAGCCTGGCTCACTGAGGTACACTAGTCTATTTAACCTGGAAAAACTTCTGATGATTACACATTTTGTAATCATTTCCAAATTTAATATTCTTGTATTATAAAAACTCAGTTTTCATAATAAATTGTAAAGATAGCACAAAGAGAAAGGAAAGAAACTATGCCTACCAGTTGTTGGCTGTATCAGAAATATAGGTATGTGGAAGTCTTCACATATGAATCATTTCTTGTGGGCTCTTGATGTATTGTGACATAATATCTATACCTAAGAAAGGAACAGACAGCAATTGACCTAGACGCTCCTTAACATTTTGGTATCAAGGTTACACTTGAGTTTTTTCTACTATCTACAATAAATATATCACATAAATACCAAAATTGAAACAAAAACAAAAACCTACTTCTCTCTTAAGTGAAAAGTGGAGAGAGGAAATATGTACAGATAAGAGGAAATGAGATATCACTGGATGGTTTTGCTTGATTGAAAATGGCATAAAGAATGACAGATGGTTTTAATAGGCTCAAACCTTTAGATCATAGAGGAAGAAATGTTGACTAAAGTAAATTTAACTCCAGACTTGCTTTTATGCAGAGAAAAGGGCTGCTTCCCTAAGAATGAGTAAGAATGAGCTGTTTTATCAAATTACCAGTTTCTATTAAATTATGTAAATAATGAAAAGCTTTAGAACAGTGTTTGGACCTATAACTTGATTATTGCTGTTGCTAGGTTTTTGTATAATCACTGTCAGTTCTTGAGACTTGCCTGCATCAACTACCAGCAATTATATATATATTTCTTGGTCAGTTTGTTAGCAGCTGTGCTTTGAAGCTAAAGTTTCTTGTGTCATCCTTGAAGTTAATCATATGGAATTATTTAAAATGTGGGGCTCCTGTCTCAATCATTGTATTCAGGGTGTTATCATTTAAAACAGATACCAACAGCTTGAGCCCATTTTGAAGTCAGAAATCCTTTTGCTTTTTAACTTTCTTCACCACATAAATGAGCAATAGCTAAAAGAAATAAGAACATTCATAGCCTAGATGAGATAAAATTTTAGGTCATCAAAAATGCTGCTTTAAATATTTGAAAAGGAAATTTATTTATTATATATTATTTTGAGAATAAAACTAGATCCAGGTGTAAAAACTACCAGAAGAAAAATATTAGTTAAACATAAGAGTGTTCTGGATACTGAATGTTGCCTTGTTAGGTGGCGCCTTCTCTCACTGATGCAGAATAATCTAAGAGCTCATCCTCAGGGATGCTGCAGAGGAAACTGATGTGGCCACTGTAAGTTTCAGTTACAAGCCTGTGGTAATTATCTAATATATGTCTAATAGTATTCTCTATATAGCCCTTTTAAGCTGCTTATGCGTAGAATTTATAAACTTTTAGAACTGTAGGAAATATATAATTGAAACGTCTAGTCTATTCTTGTTATTTTAAGAATCAGACCAAAGAAGTTAAGCAGCTTCCTTAAAGTCACAGACCAGTCAGAGCTGGAACCAAAGTTGGATGACTGCAATCAGAACACAGTGTCACTTCACTTATACCAGATTCCCCCATCTTTTCATTATAAGTTATATCCTACAGATCCTGCTTTTTCCAGATTGGAGATTTCAAAATAGAATTTAAGTACCGTGTTTCTTTTTCTCTTCTGGGCTTTGTTGTCACTTTAGGGTTTCACCTCAGGTTCTGAACTTTTTCTCTCCCTCAAAACTTATTATCCTTCTATTTTTTATTATCTCTTAAGAGATTCTCTACCTGCTGTGAGTCTGCAGCTGTGCTCCTGTCCTTATTTAGTTCACAACCAGACTTATAAACAGCACAATGTGCATGGTGTTCGGTCTCTGTAACTCATTTTCCAGTATTCCCTGGACAATATGATGGTGGCCAAAACCACTAGGCAGGATGAAACCACTAGAGCAATATAGAAGTGAATACAAGATAAATCCTTTTGTTATTTTTCTTCAGAAATACGGAATTCAAAATTGCCATGTGGTTTTGTTTCTGTTTTGTTTTGAGTATTCCTATACTTCAGGCACTTATGAACCTGAACAAAGATAAAAAGAAGTGCGGTGCCTATAAGCATTAATGAGTCTATTTTTTTATTTATGTATAGTAATTATGTATAGTAATCTGTGTGTGACCCAACATCACTGCCAAGTTAGTAAACCCAGTTTGTGAGTGTAAATGGGTTCTTGAATTAAAAAAAAATCTGTTGAGTTTTACAGTGCAAATCTGTGTTGCACACGCAATAGGAGTATCTGTGGGTCAGAAATCTTTATCTTTGTGTTTTTATTAGGAAATCATGACTATTTGTTATATTTAGTAAATTCAACACTTTTGAATCTGTTTGATTAAAACATATATCAAGGACTTTGCCCAAGTGGTTGGATGTGTATGTTGTCCCTGTGAAATTTACAGTTTTCATAATTAGCCCATGAAAGTACCTATGTCCATTTTAAATTTGTTTTTACTTTAATGAAAGAAATTTCAATGTATAAAATGTGGAACAGATTTTAATTCATAAGAATTGTAGTGAAAATGTTACTCTTCCATTTTCTTTGTCAATGACAGTTTTGAGAATTTTAAAACTATGAACTTTTTTATTTTTATTTTTTAGACCATACCTTTTTGCCATTAAGTATAATAACAATAGAAGTAGGACATTCAAATGACGGATAAGAAATCAAGCATCAAAGAAGAAAAAATTGAAATATGTAATTACTTAACAATGTCATTTTATGAGATTGACGCTCTGGACTAGATCTATCCTTATTAACTAAAAATTATGTTTTAAAATGTCAACATGACTTTCTCATTCTTAAATTGGCCGTGAAATGCTTGGGCTTCTCCTTGTCTGATGATAGGCCTCGTCAAGTAGTTCTTGAGCAGGAAAGTAGGTTTTGAAGTGTCATATGCTCACTATTTTTGCTTCTGACCAGGGCCGAGTAAAGGAAGTATTGTCAAGGGGTGGTCTAAGTCAGTGAGCCTGGGAACTCCTTGAGAAAAAGGTGGGATTGACCTGTAGGTTGCAGAGAAAGTTCAAGCAAATTTAAAAGACAAAATTTAGAGGTGAAATTGTCACCAAAATGACTAGACCTAACTATGATTTAAAGAAACAAAACCCATAAGCAGTAATAAAGAAAGGTGATTTCGAAAGGAAGGTCAGGATGTAAAGATTAGGTATTACAGTAGTTCACAACACAAGCTACACTTTAGACCATCTGTGGAGATTTAAAAAATACAAATGAGTGGACTCCATTACTCAAAAATGCTGAAATAAAGTTTCTCTTGATAATTAGGGCCTAGGCACCTATATTTCTTTACAGCTCCACCAGTGATTTTGATAAGCTGCCAAATTTAAGAACCACCTGTGCTGGAAAAATTTCTTGAAGTGGCTGGAGTGTTGCCATAGTGGTTCTCAATATAGCACCTGCACTGTTACTCACAGGTGGGAAGGAAGCCATTAAGGGTGTCCTGCCATGCTATACAGAGAGGCTGATTCAATTCAGCATCAAAATGTTTGTGATTAATATGTAACTAGGACTTTTTCATGGGGGGAAAAAAGAGTATATGAAAAAGAAATGTTGATCATATTTTTCCACTCGTTATTGGTTTATAAATGAGATTAATTATATTGTCAAAAAAAGGATTAGTACAGTTCACCTTACAAACTTTAAATAATTAGTAAATGAATGAAATAGATTTTAGATCTTTACTCAATTATGATTATTTAATTGCATTTCTATATAAAATATTCTTATTCTACCAATAAATTATTTATTTTTTATTATTTAAAAAATTTTACAGCTTTTCAGATATGAGATGTATTTTTAAATATAAATCTAGAAAAATTTATTTTAAAATTTATTGAAGGGCTACTATTTGCTAGACACAGCTAGGTTTATAGTTACTATAACAATATGACATTCCCTATTATTAAATTGTGGGTAGCTACACATTATGAATATTATTGACTAAAATTATCATGTTTACTTATGATTTCATAGATTTCTGAATGTAAAGATTTATTTAATCATGTTTTATTTGAAAAATAAAGATTCTAGTATTTACTCAGGAGTTAACAGTAAAATTGTTCAATTCAAGACATTCAATATACATTAATTAATCACTTAAGGATGAAAAATACAAATAATGCATAATATGTTTGCAGTAAGAATTAAAAAATTCTTTCTCAAAGAATGATCATTTTCAATTCTAGGGAGTAGTTCCCAAAATATTTACCAGCATAGAGGACACCAATGAAAGTGAATTTATTCAGCCCAATAAGAGATGAAAGGTATGCTATACAGAGGGACCAGTACAAATAAAAGGATATTTGATCCCACAGCATATTTAGGGAATGTTAACAGCTATAGCTGGGGTATTTGTGAATACATTAGAGATTAAGTAAAAAAAGGCAGGTTCATAAGCAAATTGGATATTACAGCATTGAGTTTATTCTGAAAGGCAGCATAAAATTATATGATAATATTTATAGAGATTTATTAAAACTGTCTATGATTTAGAAGCATAATTATGAAAGCAGTTATAGAACTGGTTACATAATCAACAGCTGAGTGGTGGGGAAGCACAAATATTTTACGCAAGAAGGCTATGGAAAGGAGGGTAAATTTGAGAGAAGTTTTGTGTGTAGAATCATCAGAACTTTGTGGCTACCTGGGAAAAAAGTATTATGAAAGAAATGCAGATGACTCTGAGGTCCTGGCCTGTATTTGGGGGCATAACAGAGTATAATTTTAAGACACAAGCCAAACCCACACAGAAGACCAGGTTGAGTTTATGAAACAAAATGAGTGCTCTTTTGAACAAGTTATATTTGAGGTACTTGTGAGTATCTGGATTGAAGCAGAAAATATTTGAAAATATGAGACTGGAACTAAGGTGAAAACATTCTGGTTGAGTAGTAGCTTTTGGGTACTAGTGACAGAAAGCCCAGATAAAATGCTTTTAACCATAAAGCAAGTAACTATTACAGAATAAGATATTTTAGTTTGGAATACCTGCATAATCCAGGTATTTTCTTATAATTCCACTCTGCCATTTGACTTTATTAGTGAAAAATTTTCTTCAGTGTCTTCCAAGAGGAGATCTCATCTCACTAACAGTGAGTAGGGCACATACTGCTACCTAAAGAAGGAGAATGAAACAACCAGGCTAGGTTTAGATTATGATTCAGTGACAGGGCTAAGATTAAGTCCATATTCTTGCACACTTAACTTCCTGAATGAGGGTCAGCACTCTAAATGATTTGTTTTAACAGCAAAGAGGAATCGTATGTGGGTAGGGGAATGGGAAGAAGAAAAACAACATCTTCCAAAAGAGAAAGTTATAGGCATACAAGTAATAATAGACATCTGGAAATAGATGAACCAGGTCATATAGAAAAAAAAAAAATGAAAATCAGTAAGAAATTTAAGAGCAGAATTAAATGAACTGACATTTTAAGATAGAAATGTGGGGTGGAAAAGTCAGGCAAATATCCAATTTTTGGAGGAGCTGAGTTTAAACAATACTATTAAATATTATGTTACATTTCAAAATGAGACATTGCCATATAAATTATAGTAATTAAATTAGACAACATCTGGGCATCTGGGGACAATAAAGATTCTCAATGGGCCAAGAATGGTGACAAACTCTCATAGTTGAGGGAACTGAAAGATTTTTACATTCACTTAAAGCCTGAGAAATGTAAGGATGAAGTACAAGAAAAAAAAATAATTAAAAAAATAGTGTAGACATTAAAGTGGGGCAGGGTCGGGGAGGTGAATATCAGGCAAAAGGTAGTATGGAAACCAGGTAAAATGATTTTCCATAAAGAAGAATAATAATAGAGTCATGTATGAAAATTTAACAAGCCTGTCATCAGTCAGCCAGCAAATGAGAGGATGGGAAGTGGAGAGGATGACATAATGTCTTCAGTCTTCTGTTGTCTGTATCTCTGTAGCCTGTGTCTTATCCATGTTGAGCTCAATAGGGAAATGATGGGCTCTGCACCATGAATGAACAGACAGACTGTCAATGTCTTTCACAAAGAAGAGTCTTAGGCTGTAGGGCTCAAAGTTTCATATGTCTAGATGTAATTTTTGTTAAAAAAAAAAAAAAGAAAGAATAAAGAAGAGAGCTACAATTAAAGATATATTTGAGCCAAAAATTAAAAAAAGAGTAAGAAAATGGGTAATATTGTTTTGTACAAGATGATTACATAGCTGTTGATATTTAGGGTAATAATTTTCCATAGGTAAGAAGATTGAAGGTCAGATTTCATTAAATGCTAAGAAAGAAGCAGCAACAAACCTTTCCAGCCACTCTCCCCAGCTTTTAAAAAGATAAACACCTTACCATAATTATGGATGAGAGACAAGATTTGGCCAAGATAAAGACATTGGTGATATATAATTCAAAAAGGGGAATAGAATTGATGAGAGAAGATGGGATCAAGAGCAATGGTCAAGAGTTTTGCACAGGATAGAAGAATTAACACATGTATCCAAACAGAAAGAAAGAAAAGATGAAGCTATAAATGAGTTAGTTAATAGCTAGGAAGGAAGGAGATGAATGAGTTGTTTTCTTCCTGTTGACTTCTGTAGGAATCTTAGTTAGATGCTCTATTGGTTTGCTAGGGCTGCTATGACAAAGCAACACACTGAGTGCTTACACAACAAAAACTTATTCTTTAATTCTGTAGGCTAGAAGTCCAAGATCAAAATATTAAGTGTTCTTGCTTTCTCTGAAGGTGCAAAGAAAGGGTCTGTTCCAGACATCTTCTTAGCTTCTGGCAGTTCCTTGGCTGGTGGTTGCCAATTTTAATTTTTTTTTGGAGGCATTCAGCCTATGTGTGTGCCTGTCTCTTCACATGGCATTCTTTTTATAAGGATACCAATCATATTGACATCATCTTAACTAATTATATTTGCAATGACTCTATTTCCAAATAAAGACATAATGGTAGGACTTCAACATATGAATTTAGGGGCATAATTCAACCTATAATAGATGCTGAGTAATGGAAGAAGGGACATTTAGAAAAGCAATTGTGGAAAATGAGAAGAGCAGTTAATAATACATCATTTTTCTTCAGAAATCCAATATATTAAGTGAATCTTATCACTGAATAAGGAAAATCTGCTTTTCTCCAAATATATATGCTTCTACCAGCTATATTTAGTTCAGCAATAGCATGACAATTCAAATTATTTTAGTAGTTTGATGGTATATGTCTATCTAGCATGTGCACATTTATCTCATTATAAACACACACACACACACGTCATATCATATAGTGGGTAAAGTTAACACAGAAACAGAATAAATAGAAGACTTGTGTGCAGACTTGTAAGAAGGACATATGACAAACAGTTAAAATATACAATTCAGAGTAGAAATATGTGGTGATATAAGAAATAACATGAAAAGCTTGACATTATGCTGCAACCTTAAAAAATTGTCTTTGACAGGTCTATAAGAACAAAATTGCAGTATCAGCTGAGATAAAAATAGGTTTGAGCGGGACTGAGGAACATTTGGTTTTCAAATATCTAATAAATTGTGGCTGGGAAAAGCTAAAGTACTTCAATGACACTGCTTGGTGCTAAATATTTAGAACAACCAGCCTCAATTTCAAGATAACTAACATTACCAAGGCATGCCCTTACCATCAGGAGTTATTTCTTTTTAGTCCTAGGCGTATCATCTATAATAAAAATCTTACACAAATAACTTTCTTACACTAGCCTTGTACCCAACTCTTTTTCAAACACAAATCTATCCCATCCCTTTATTAGTTGGGTCCCTAGTTTTAATATATGCTCCAAAGGTGAAATTTAGTGATTTGGGATTTATGTTTCTTTCCAAAATATTCCTTACAATATTTTAGCCCTCAGATATCAACCATCTCATATTTATAATTTTCTCAGTATTTTCTTACTTGTGAAAATATTCGAGTCATTTATCATTTAAACTTTTAATATAGTGAGCAAAGAATGAAAATTATTACTAAATACATAGCCCTCCAATTGTCAGGTCCATACATTTACTTAAATTACAACCATCAATATGTTTAGCAGTGGATTTTCAATTCATGTTTTATGCTTTAATAACCATGAGGAATAAATATTGACTGCTTTTTAATATGACTCATTGTTTTATAGCCATCTTTGTAACATTGCTGAGAAGTATAATTGCAACTCGTTTTATGCAAGGTGCCTAAGGAGCTGCATTCTACCCAGTCACCACCCACTCACTGCTTCTCATTTAAGTACACACATATGGAAATATGTACTCGATGCACAGCTGTATTAAAATTCAAATATTAAACCAGAACACAGACCATGCAGCCTTTTTTCTATAAGGGATGGATTATAAGTATTTTTTTAAAGGTAGTGTGGAAATGAAAAACAAATAGGAAAGAAAGAGTTAAAGAAGTCAGTGTATAGTCATTTGAGTAAAGAAGAGGTCTTTAAATCCATCTCTAATAATTCAACCTCTTTAATCTTACTGTACAACAAAACTTAATTGTATCAAGAAGTTTTGAGAACAGAAAAAGAAAAATAAAAGGATAATCTTCAAAAGCCAAAAGGAATCTAGAGTTAGGAAAGTATATAGTAAAGTTTTATTAAAAGAGATGCTGTGAGGAAAAAAAAAAAAAGAGATGCTGTGAGGGAAAGTAGGATAGGCTCTCTAGAGGTTCAGATATGCTGGAGAGACATTGGGGGATGCGGGCTTTGAAAATAAGAGGCATTTCTAGAATAACTTGTAAACAATTCTGGAATAAGAAAAAGGTGTGCTTTCTTGTCTTTTTTTTGGGGGGGTGGAGTTAACTAAATGCTTTTTCTTTTGGAATTTTCTTTTACCTTCTGAAGAAGTTTGGTAGTTTGTATTTGAAAATAAATTGAGAGTGAATGTCTTAGATATTTCTATCTTTATTATTCTGACCAAGTAATTCTAGGAACAGGATTAAACAGTAAGTCTGAGATGCATAGAATCTGCAAGACTTGGACATTTATTCACTTATATCTTTCAACTTCCTGAAGAGCTTCTCCACATCCTCACCAGAATTTGACATTGTAATTATTTTTAATTATTATTTTAGCTGTTCTGTTAGGAATATAATGATATCTCATTGTAGTCTTAATTTGCATTTCAACATGAGAAGATTTTTAAAAAGTTTCTGAGACTTACCCTCTGAAGATTCTGATTCAGTAACTGAAATGGGGCTCAGAAAACTAGTACTACTTCCAAGTTGTGTGGTCTTGAGTACTTTACTTAGCCTGTGTGCCCATCCTATTTTTTCATCTAAGAAATGGTAATGATATATCTTCATGAATTATCGATGGGAACCAGTGGGTAAATACATGTGAGAGAGTTAGAACAGAGGCCTGGCACATAACAGGCACTTGATGAAGGTCAGCTACTATTAGCCTGTTTCGTAGTGTGCTGAACATGCTAAACATATATTTTTTCCCATTCTTTTGAGAGACAAAACTGGAATTAGGTTTTTCCTATTATATTTACATTGCAAGCTCCATATTTATAGGCTATAAATATATGTCATGAGTGTGTGATAGAAGGATTGAAAAATAAAAATAAAAAATGGTGGGTTCTAATATTTTATTTTTTTTCATTTATTTGCAACATAGTATGTAGAAAAGGAATAAGCTCTCTATACTGGAATTTTTAATTTACAAAATGAAAGGATTGATCTATTGGGTCTTTTTAATTCTGAAATTCTCACATGCGCATCAACAATAAGTAAATATAGCCGTCTGACCACTATGGGAAACAGTATTTATATAGTCAGATATATGTTACTCATACAATGCACACAAAGCACATGCAAATTCCCCTCATCTGTTTTGTATGAATAAAGGTGACCTTTCACAGTCTGGTATGAATTACAAAATCCTTTTCTAGCTGCTACCAGTGAATAGATCATATTCTTGTAGCACCCATAAAAGTCATACTTGCTGTCAACTTGAGAAATTTTGGCTTAATGCTCATGTTTCTCTTTCCCTGTCATAGGAGAAAGGCAATTCTTCTTATGAGGAGGACAATATGTACCATAAGGAAATATAATGAAAAATAATCTACTCCTGGCCCCAACAGCTCCAGACGCTACATATTTGAAAAACAAAATGTGTTTATGTTTTTATGTAAATAGGCAAGCTATGCATTTTAATCTTTTCTGCAATATTGCTATTAAAAACAAGAATGGGCTATACCCTTCAGAAAATAGTACTTTCCCCATTCCTACCCAAATTAATCTTTAGTGCCTGAAGGACTTTTTATTTGTTTGGCTATATCATAAATGACAATTCACTGTACCATCTGGGGAAAAAAATTTGAAGCCAGCTTTTTAGTAAATTTACCTAACTGAATACAGCTTATTAAATTTAGTCAGTAACGGTTTGTTGAGATGAAAAAAAAAGTGTGTGTGTTAGCGTGTGTGTGTGTGTGTGTGTGTGTGTCTGTGTATGTGTGTGTCTGTGTGTGTATTCCCTATATATTTTGTAAGAAATGATGATTTGGAAAAGACCCAAGGTGTTATTATCACATAGATTATCTCTTGGGAATATGACCATTGTGACTTGACAGGGCAGGCCTGGTCACAGGAACTATCTTTCAAAACAATTAACAGGCTTTTCTTCTCAGCTGTTTCAAAGTGGTTATGCATATAAGTTGAGAGAGAAAAATAGTGCAACTTGATTGAACCACAAGCATAAAATTCATATCTTAACAGATGTGTTATTTAAGTTGAAAACGGAAGTAAAAATGTGAATCAACTTCTATCAAAGTTTGCACAGCTGTCTCTATGTTTTAAAGGTAGCAGCGTCTTGACAGTTCCCGAGAAAAAGGCAAAAATAAAGTATTTTTTTAAAAAATAGGGTTTTGAAATGCCAATTTTTATTTTTTCAATGTGTTTTATGGGCCAAATAACTATCAGACCTAGTCAATGTCTCTTTTGATTGTCTTTTATTTCTTCTTACCCTTGTATGAGCTTGTGAGTTTATTCTAGTCACTCTCTGTGACTGTGTAGGCAAAAGGTAGTGGAAATTTATAGAAGATGCCTGGTAGTAAATCAAATCTATTTATTGTTGTTATCACCGTAATTTTACATCTGCTTTAACCTTCCACAAAAAAAGTGAAGCTCATTTCTCATAGTATGTAAAGCTTTTTCCTATTTAGATATTATTGAAAATCAATTAACTAATATACTCATCAATACATATCACCCACACTTACAGTCATTCTTTTGGGAAGATTGAATTTGTCTTCTTTAAGGAATTTCTAACCTAAGGCATTCAAACTACCAGGCAACACAAGAGCCACCCTGGGTGTCTCCTTCTAAGTCCTCTAGGTCCCAGAGGTCCCCAATCTTTTTAGCAACACGAACTGATGCTCCTGTGAGACTCTAATGCCTGATGATCTGAGGTGGAGCTGAGGCAATGATACTAGTTCTGTGAAGTGGCTATAAATATGGATGAAGCCTCTCTCTCTCTCACCCGCTGCTCACCTACTGCTGTGGGGCCCAGTTTCTAACAAGCCATGGACTGTTACTGGTCTGTGGCCTGGTCATTAGGGACCCCTGCTCTAGGAGGAGTTAACATCCTGCTCTTCTTTGCTACCATAGTACTTTGTATTGCATTTATTAACATAATTATTACCATTCTACTATATGTTGATAAAAAGCCCAGGTTTTAGACTCATACTACCTGGATTCAAACTTCTATTACTTAGTAAAATACTTTCATCTATTTTCTACATAGGTATAATAAAAGTAGTTGCCTCATAGAGTTGGCATGCTTATGGACTAGCACCATGATCCTAAAACACTGGTTTTGATAAATACTCCTGATGGAAATAATACTTTGAAGGTTATTAAACTGTTCTGAGTAAAAAAAAAAAAAAAAAAAAAAGACAAAAAGATCAAAAGTGGTTGTAATGAATGTATGGATAGAACAGATCCTATAGAAGTAGTAATGACATGCTGACTGGATGAAAGAGGATTTGTTTGAAATGGAAGTAAGGTTGTGAATGTGAAGGAGAGTCAAAGATGGCTGATGATGGTACCCAGTAATAGAAACAGGAAATTTTTGTTTAGGAAAAAAGACAGTGTATAACTAGAAGCATATCAAGAAACATCAATATTTCCTGCTTTATTTTTCTTCCCACATATGTTACTACCTAGCATTATATTTAACTTTTTTCTTTTGTTTTATTATCTCTCTTTGCAACTAGAATGTAAACCCCATTATAGCAGCAACACTATTTGTGTTCTATTTAGCTGCATTTAGTAGGTGCTTAATAAATAGCTATTGAATAACCTAGTGGAAGAATGAAACATCCAAATGTGAATTCAGGAGGCAGGTATAAGTTTTATAGAGTATCACAGGAAGAATTACAGGTAATGAAATAGAAAATAAAAAGATATGTATAAAGTGTCAGTGAAATGTGGAAATTTTAATTAATGAGTTTATAGAGAGTCAAGCAAATAGGTTTAATATATATATATAATTTTTTTTTTCTGTAAAATCTGTAGCTCAAGAGGAAAATAACAAAAATAGGGTTTAGGTGATTATTGACATGACAAGAATACAAGGAAAGTGAAGGAAGTTAGAAAACTCAGTCGTAAGGCCGTCATTCTTCAAGTGTGATCCTCGCACCAGCAGCATTTGAATCACCTGGGAATGATAAGGCCTCATCATTTTTGAGGGCCCTCACCATAGGTAGATGAATCAGAATCTCTGAGGCAGGGCTAGCATCCTGTGTTTTAATAAGTTCTCCAGGCACTTCTGACATAAGCCAAAATGAAGAATCAAAGTCTTAAGTGTTCAGCTCATTAAAATGATAGACTTGGCTGAGAAAGAAGCTAGCAAGTCTCCAGAATAGAGGGTGTTGGACCATCACCACCTACTGGGAAGCCCTGTTGAGTTTGATAGCAGTGATCATAAAGTCTAAGGCTTATGGCTGTACTGTTGGGTAGTTGTGGGATGAGAGAGGGCATCCTAGGTGCTCTTCCTTTGTGTTCAGGGAACCTTTCTACTCTCTAATTAGAATATATGGAGTAATTAATTCAGTTCAAATAGCCAACAAGTGTGCCAGATAAGGTAAGAAGGATATGTTTGTCTTAGGCTCAAAATATGTTTTCTCCAGTACTTTGAACATATAATATTTTTCTTAATTCTCAGCTTAATTTTAACAACAACAACAACAATAACAACAAAAGCAACCACCTAAGGAGTAGTTTAGATTATTTCAATAAACATGTATTAGTTAGAAATGTTTTTGTCTGTATGTGCTTTGTGAGTATATTTGGTGGTACTGGGGTAGTATGCAGTGGATTGGGCACTAGAATGCTGGGTTCTCACAGGAATTCATTGTGTGCTTGGTAGTTATAGTCCATTTTATTAATTTTAAAATTTTGTATTACCTAGTTTGTTTGATATAAATAACCTCTTAGAAATTAATCTCAGAATAAAATATAGGTTTTAGATTCTGATAATTCCTTCTAAAAGTATTCTTTTGTAAAACAGTGTGGCCGTTGGCTTGGTATGTGATGTGTCTGAAAGTGGCATATCTAATTAGTATGATTACAGTGAAAGTACAAGCCATTTACAAAATGGATTGTAGAGCCATTCTTTGGTTAACAACTTCAAGTTGCCAGGGGGGTCTTCCTTGGTTAGTGTTGTCTTCCTTTGGCTTTGATATCAGCCACCATGATGTTTATCCAGCATTTCCATTTAAACAAACTCATAAATTTCTGAAGAAATAATAAAATGAGTTAAACCCAACCAAAACAAATCTTGTCCTTCTATATCTGAAACCAATAATTGCACCAATTACTTGGAAAAGAGGCTAGATTTTTAGAAAATTCAACAAGAATGACTACAGCTTATTTTGCACACAATTACAATCAGTTACTAAGTATATTTCAAGTTATACAAAATGATAATCTGATTCTTAGAATTACTTTCTGGCACACTGTGACTTGACCTAAGAGTTTTTTACAGCTGCCTAGCCTAGAAGACAAACCTATTCACAGCTGCAGTGTGAGGCTAAAAACAATCACATGCATTTTTTTTTTTATCTTACACAGCTGCCTGATAGCATGGACCAAAATGGAATTTATATTCAATTGGTCAAATGTGGCCATATTCTATTTTATTAAAAGATTGAGAGTGTACTGCAAATTACCTATTGTAAGGAAGCTATGTTAGAAGCAATAGTGTTATCATAAGACTAGGAACCAACCCTAGAGAAAGAAGGAGGCAAAGGCAGCTACTTGATAGCCACATAAAATTCTCCAAAGAGGCAGGACTACAGTGGCACACAACAGAAGTTATATGAGATGTGAGAATCATTTAGTTTCTCTCCATATCAGCCTATAACTATCTTCTCCTCAGCTTCCCACTGTGTCTTGAATTTCGCTATTAGAAATCCATTTCTTGGAACAAGATATTGCACATCTAGTAGTTTCTTGTTAACATGTGAATGATCCTGGAAGAAGTAATATTTTTCCTTTTCATCCAGTTGTTAGTACCCTAGAATGACTTAACTTATTTTACCTTGAGAATGGTGTGTATTTTTACAGAATGGACCAAAGAACTTGTTGGCTATGTTGTATAGTGCATATATTTTTGGTGAGCACATGGCTTTATTGGGGTCATCACTGTAGACATAAAGTAAGAATCACCTTATTAAAAAGAAAGAGATATGAACTTGAACAACGTATTTCATACCAGAGAGCTGAGTTACAAAGTTGCTATAAGGCAATGCAATGAAAGCTGAATACCAAAAAGTGAGGAATTATGCTGAAAATAGTCATCAGCCAAGGTGGGACACTGACATTGGGAGAGAGAGGAGATAATTTATTTTTATTGAATCAAATTACTCTGTGTAATAAACTGTGGACAAAGGTAAATACACAAATCAGAAGCTATGAAAAATTCTAGTTCAAGGTTGACACTGGGGTGAGAATGAAGTTGTTGAAAGAAGGGTTTAGAATAAAAGTAAATTCGAAGTTGATTGAGAAACAATCTTTCTGATAGGATATGCTGCCTTTTTGAACCATTGCAGTGTCTGGCCTCCACAGATCCTTAGCTATGGTCTTCCAGACACAATATCATAAAATTATGAGATTTGGCTATTAATATTTAATGGGAAAACATTCTATAGATTTAGCTATAGGCTGCAATAATAGAAAGTCTAACTAAAGAGTATACTTATAATGTCATACAGTTAAATTAGTTTTGACCTGTAAAGTTCTTTTTAGTATGTGCCATCAACAATGAAATGCACCTTTATATAAACTATTCACCTTTTAAAGCAAAGCAAAAATAATAATAAAATACAAGTGTTTCATATTCATATAGTTAACTTTTCAAGTGTAAACACAGCAGAGTTTATGCTATCTATTCTTAATTGGAAAGTATTTCATTGCTGATTTTTTAACATCGTTTTGAAGAGCTAATTTTAGAGTGTGTTTTTTCCATTACTTTTTTTCTTTCATGTCGGATAAACAAAGGAAGATGATTTAATTGATCAGGGATTGGTCTGATATTCTTAAAAGTGCGAACTATCTAATAGTGAACTTAGATTATTTTTCTATAAAAATAATCAAAATATACAGTTCTTATCTGACATTCACAAGTCCTAATGTAATAAGAACCTACTTTCATGCTCCTTGTGTTCTAAGAGTGTAAATCACTTTTATGCAAATTTATATTTTTATGAAGTAGAAATTCTGAATATTTTTAGCCTTGAAATGGCTTTAAAATGCAATAATCTTTTGGCACCAGAGTTTAACAAGGACAAATATCGTGCAGTGAAACAAAAGGTCAACTGATTGAGGATATTTAAATATGTTTTTCATCTTCATGCAATATCAGATAGTATATTTTTTGTTCTATTTTGTATGAAGTAAAAGTTAGGAAACTTTGTTAATTTTTGTTGTATTCTATTTTTCTCATTAAATATCATTGTAACATTCTATAGCTTTACTAATTTTTTATGAGTAAATTATATATCACCAGAGGTTTTTATAGAAAATTATACTCTGATTAGGACTAGCAAGAAATCATAAGTATCAAATTAAAATACATAAAAGCTCTTCTTGAAGCAGGAGGTTAAAGTTGAATCTGTTTTTCTTATGAAGATCATTTTGCTACTGTGATATTTACATTACTAATATATACTTTATTAGTATTAGTATTAAAACAAATATGAAAATCTAATGTCTTTTTGTACTTTTCCTCTCATTGATGAAATCCTGATTCACTCTATGAATTTTAACACAGGCTTAGGAAGTCAAACTGTTTGGGGCTTTTTCTTTTTCCAGTGTGATACAAAAATATATTATAAAACAAGGTCCTCAAATCTATTCAGAACTTAAAATATATTAAGTAAATAAATTTGAGAGTATTTGGCAGTGCCACTAACAATATTGCTTGTTTATTTATAATAATCCTTCATTGTGAATCATTGTGTTTTGGGAATGAAAGGTCTCTATGAGAATGCCAGGTGGTAGAGACTTGTAAAGGAGAATATGTGTTTTCTGTATGGTCAAAGTTTTGTTTCTTTCTTTCTTTCTTCCTTCCTTCCTTCCTTCCTTCCTTCCTTCCTTCTTTTTCTTCTTTCTTTCTTTCTTTCTTTCTTTCTTTCTTTCTTTCTTTCTTTCTTTCTTTCTTTCTTTCTTTCTTTCTTTCTTTCTTTCTTTTTCTTTCTTTCTTTCTTTCTCTTCCTTCTTTCCTTCCTTCTTTTTCTTTTCTTTCTTTCTTTCTTTCTTTCTTTCTTTCTTTCTTTCTTTCTTTCTTTCTTTCTTTCTTTCTTTCTTTCTTTCTTTCTTTCTTTCTTTCTTTCTTTCTTTCCTTTCTTTCTTTCTCTTTCTTTCTTTCTCTTCCTTCCTTCCTTCCTTCCTTCCTTCCTTCCTTCCTTCCTTCCTTCCTTCCTTCCTTTTTTCCTTTCTTCCTTCCTTCCTTTCTTCCTTCCTTCCTTCCTTCCTTTCTTCTTTCCTTCCTTCTTTCCTTCCTTTCTTTCTTTCTCTAAGTTAATATGACTGTTAGTTATGACGATATTAATATTTAGTCACCTTTTCACAGGAATGAAATGAGAAAGCTATATTTTTTTGATGTTAGATATACTTACTGTCACAGAAGTAGATTCTGCAACTTTGCAATTAGCATCTAGAATGAACATTTACTAGCTTCTTTGCTTTTCTAGCAAGAATCAAGAGAGCGTAAAGTAAAATTGTCCTGAACTTGCAGAAGAGTTCAAATGCTAAATCCTGAAATTAATTAGAAGATGTATGAACACCTTTGATCTTAATTCTAATCCAATTCTAATTAAACTTACACCATAAACCAAGAATTCACATATGAGGAAGGATTTTTTTATTTACTTTATTTTTTGTCACTCTATTTCATGCATAGGCTTAAAATGAGTTCTAATTAACTGAGTTACTCACTGAACATTCTCTGTGGTTAGAAGCACAAAATAAAGGTTAAGCCAGCATATAGACAGAAAGCAGAAAACATATAATGATTCATATGGTGGAAATAGTTGCAACCATAGTTTTATTCTGAATAGTTTTACCAGCTTAATAGCATTCATATATTAGTATACTATCTTTTAGATTATCACAGGGAAAATAGAAAACAAAAAAACTAAATATGAAGTACAAACTCCTCATCCTTGGCATTCAAGACCCTATACCAAATGTTCCTAATCTCTCTCTCTCATCTTCCAAAACTTCCCTGTGGGTATGCCACGGTCTTAGGGAACTAGACATTTCAAATATCATCTGATTTTGACACATTTTTTGAACTGCTATGAGCATTTTCTCCTGTGAACCAACATAGCTCTTTGAGTGTACATACCTTGTTCCTTGATGGCCTAAATGCTAATTACTTTTACAGCTGCTAGAGATGCATCAGTGAGCCAAGCAAATTATATATATGTGTGTGTGTGGTGTGTGTGTGTGTGTGTGTGTGTGTGTGTGTGTATACATATATATATATATATGTGTGTGTATATATATATATATATATATATATATATATGTATATATATTTGTTCTCTTGGAGATTTTGGCAGTGGGTGGAATCATAATTTTAAATTTATAGTTCAAGGAATACCTCAATTAAAGGACATTTGAGCAAGAATTTGAAAGGCTGTGGATATTTGGAAAGGAACAATTGAAATAGTAATCACAGAGAAAGGGTCCCAGGGTGGGAGTTTGACTGGGACAGAGTGATCTAGAGGAGAGTAGGTTGGGGTCAAGAGGTTATCTTGGGTAAGATGTTACAGGGCTTTGTTGGCAAATGCAAGGACTCTATTTTTATCTAGTAAGTGGGAATCCATTGGAGAGTTTGGAGCAGAAGAGCACTAAGACCTGAATTAGGTTTGTAAAGCATCACGCTGGATGCTGTTTGAGAATAGACGGTCGAGGGGAAGGATATAAATGAGTGTCTAGTTGGCATATATTATAATAAGCAGAGAAATGACAACAGTTGCTTAAACAGAGTAATAGCATTGGAGGTGATAAAAAGTGGTCACTTTCTGGATAACAACTGAAAATAAGACTATACAATTTTCCAACAGATTGGATTCATGGTGTGAATGAAAATGAGGAGTCAAAGAACACCCCCAAGGTTATCTTGTATTATAATTAGGAAACTTACCTTATTTTTTCTTCCACCACTAAGCTATTGAACTAACACGTGTTCTTGCATTTATATATATTTGCATTCCCCTTTAAGAATTTGGACCGATAGTCTACAGAATATAGTTAATTTCTCTAGACTGTGGAAATTAAAAATAAAATAAGAGTTAGTACCACTTAAAAATTTTGAGAAGCTAAAATCCTCTATTCTAATTTTGAATTAGATGTAATTTTGCCTAGGGCTGGCTGAAAGAATTCTTTGACAATTTAAACTTAAATTAATCTCACTTTAAAGCCTTTTTAATAAAGCTTTTCTATAAAATACTAAATAGCTAGCAATATGAGGACCATAATGTTCCCAGGAATATATAAACTAAAACTATAATGTAAATTTTACTATACTTTTAAATTAAGTTCTAGGTATTTACAGACAAATAGTATATATATATATATATATATATATATATATATATATATATATATATATTAGACATATATATATATCCAGAAAGTGATGTGAAATAGATAATTTAGACATTAATCTGGATTGTAAAAGCTCCAAATCTTTCCTCTGAGCAAAAAAACTTGAGTCAGGCTTGGAATTTTATTCAATATAATACTAATTCAATAGTTATTTAGTTCTGTATATGACTTAATCACATGGACATGGGCACATTTTTTGAGAATGATAAAAGTCTACTTAATGCATACTGTGTAGCTAAAAAAGAAATATTGTCAGGATTAATGCATTTTTCAACTTAAATTAGATACAATTTGGCAAAAACAGAAAGCTACATTAAATATAGGTTGAGTTTTGTTCTTGGAAGAGAAATCTGGAGATAAAAATTACAATATAAGAAAAATGAAAGTGATAAAATCAGGAGAATCACAGAAAAGTTCTATTCCAATAAATTCTTTTTGTTATTTTGAATAAATTTATATTCACTAAAGGGAGTTATTCCAAATAGATTGACTATAATTTACATTTCTTACATATATTATAAAGGTTAGATTCTGAGTGTCCGTATCCTAATATGGCTGACTTTTGGTTATTCATTTTCACCTGAAGGGATATATTTATTTAGAAAATGGCATGGCCATTTCAGGAAAAGAAGACAGCATGATTTAAATATCAACTGCAACTTAAGAAGAATGATGACAATAATGTTGTTATACACACATTTAATCAGAGAAAGTTACAAACAATTTGTTACAAAACACATAAATACTAGTTGGTAACTCATTTTAGACATATAAAGAGCATTAACTTTTTTACACCATGACAGAGAAAATCTAATGTATTACACATAATTATTTAGACTAGAAATGACAGACCATTGAAATGCAAGACCCTGCTATCAGGTATTCATGGTTTTGAGGGTAAATAGAATGATTATGAAAACACCAAAAATAATGAAAAAAACATATAAGTAAATCAAGATGACAAATAGAAAAATTGTTTCACACTGAACAATTTACAATTTTTTTTTAATAATTCAACACAATATTTACTAAGTACCTAGCACATACTGGGCTGTTATAAGATGTGAAAACTTGAATGATTGAACAATAACAACATAGCTAGAAATTACCATATTTAAAATTAGGTAAACCTAGTATGCAGTATATATTATGTTCCTGGGAGAGAATGGTTTATTATTTAATACATCTTTAATTATATATTTATATAAATATACTCATAAAAAGGTTTATATGTCACTTTAAGTAATATTCACAATTCGTGTTCTAATATTTTTATGTGAATATTAAGTAAAAATACCTTGTGGGAAAAAAGGACATACACTAAATTATGGCATCAATTTAAACACATTTCTCCCTCAGAGGATTAAGTGTAAATCTTTCTAAGGCTAGTATTTCTATCTTTTACCTTTGTATTATTTCATCTTACCTCTTTAAATATCTGTTACCTAGTTCTCCTATTTTAAATATTTAATAAATTTCTATACTTTAAAAAAAAATTTTACAAATAAGTAACCTACCCACTTAATCTAGATACTGCCTTTTATAGTCATATTCACATTTATTCTTTCTTAAAGAAAATATTATCTTTGATTTCATATAATGTTAGAATTCTGTTGATCAGTAACATTTATAAAATAAAATTTAGGGAGTCAATTTATGATTCTCAACATTTTTATTTTACTGTAAGATAACAATTAAAATAATTATATCTCTTGTTATAATAATTTTGTTTAGAAAAAGATTGAAAGCCCCCAAAGGTCATAACAAATATTTGTAGAATCTCTTGATTTGTTTTTATTTACCTTGACATCCCTCTCACCTACCTAAGTTTACCACAGGTTAATAAAAATGCCTTCTTCTGATTGATTAAGACTCTAAGATAGGTTTTGGGCACTGCTGGTCTACCTTGTGCCAGTTCTCATCTCTCACCACCTATCTTTTCTGCAATCTATATTTTCTGCCATTACCACTCTCCTGGTCTTAAAATGGTAACCATGACCACACAGGTGCTGAGTCTAGCAACTGTTAGTTTTCATTGTACTGTATATACTTCCAATATTTGACAGCCAGCCATCCACTTCTTTAAAAAATTGTGTGACATTGCTCTAACTTGGTTTTACCATTTTGTGACAGCTCCTTTTTTGTTTCATCTTCTTTCTTTCCACATAAAATTGGGCATTCACAGTTTCTGACAACAGTTTCTAACTTTACGTACTTCTTCTCTCTGTGAGATATTCATTTTTGGAGTTTCAACTACAGTAACTTCCTCTTTTTACAAAAAGATAGGTTCTAAAACCCCTAGTGAATTCCTGAAACCATGGACAGTACTGAACCTTACACACACAGTACTCTTTTTTTCTATACATATATATATTTTAAAGTTTAATCTGTAAATTAGGCACAGTAAGAGATTAATAACAATAAGTATTAATAAAATTCAACAATTACAAGAATATACTATTATAAAAGTTTTGTGAATGTGGTCCCTCTCTCTCAAAACATCTTATTGTATTCTCTTTTTCAACTTGTAGTGATGTGAGATGATACAATGCCTACATGATGTGATGAAGTGATGGATGCTAATTAGAATTCCAGACTATACAATAAGTGATGTATTTTTTTTCTATAAAATAGCTGTAATATTGTATGACTAAGAAAGTTTCTGTGGTCTTTTCCATCTGTGTAGACTAAATGACTGTGAGATTCTTATTAATTAATACATGTTAGTTTTCTCTCTATTCTCTCTCAGTTAACCTATTAAAATTTTTATTTTTTCCTGTCATCAGTAAAGTGACTTTCTAGATTAAATTTCATCCTTTATAATAATCTTCCTATAGTAATAATTTACCTCTTAGAGCTTTTTTCCAACATAAATTTTGTTATATTATTGCTACTTTTAAAGACTTCCACATTATACCCTTTCCCAACTTTCCAGTCTTATTTTAGTTTTATCTTATTTAAACACACACACACACACACACACACACACACACACACACACACACACACACATACATGTATGTGTATCTAGCTATCTATTTATATATACATATCTAAATTATTTTTGAATCTTATTTTACCCACATAAGTTAAATGGAACTGAATAAGATATTTTAGCACCCAAAGCCTTAGTATTTTTATTCTTAGCATAGGCACAATGAGTGGCACATAGTAGGTACCTAATAAAACTATATATATAGAGAGAGTTTTCTAACTTCTGTACCTTTCTTGTCCCCTCTCTCTCTACAGAAATTCTAACCACATTATAGTTATCACATCATATAATCCTCCCCAAACTTAGCTCCATTTTACAGATGAGAGGTTGAAGCCTATGAAGTTAAAAACATAACAGATTAAGGACTATGTTGAATGCCACACAGAAAATGTTATTTTCAGTATTGCAGACAATCTACTGCTTTCATTTGTCCTTATAAAATTTGAAAATTCTGTTTTTGCCATTTAATTTACAAAAGAAGAACATAAATTTCATGAGCTAAAGAGGAAAGATAAATAAATAAGTCTTCTTAATATGAGTGATGTGAGATATTAAAATAGAGCCAGTTAACCAGAGTTCACTAAGCTTTGTTACTAAATAATTATATTATCTCAGACATGACTCTTTGTATTTGGGGGCATTATTTTTTTTTTCTGTTAAATGATAGAACTGAAAAGGTAAATTATAAATCTCTCTAAGTTCTATGTATTGTGATTGAATTATTATTAGGTACTAAGTACAATCAGGTACTAAGAATAGATTTTGTGAGATGAAGAATATAATCTGCTTGTCAAAATGAGAATCCAAAGTAAAAATTGATTTGATTTAATATAGTCAAACATCTGGATATGTGACTGAAATTTTTAGTTTCCGTATGGATGGTTGACTTTGTGTGAATAATATCAACTTTAAAAAAATTAGAAGTAAATTCATGTAAAAATAAACACTCAGGCTTACCTAATTTGAAAAAAAAAGTTTTAAAATTTGATTATCATGAGAAAGACAATAAATATTTTGGCATTTTTCCTATTATTTTATAGTTAACTATAATATAGCAAAATATGCAGATACTTGCAAAAAATGGATAATTCTGCCTAAAATACAATTCCCTTTGTTTTTTATTTTCATTAATTCTAACTAATTTGCTGAGTCCTAGACTATTCACCTTTTCTTGAATTATGACCTTCTCCACTGACAAACTCTCACC
This sequence comes from Macroglossus sobrinus, assembly GCA_004027375.1. Classification (NCBI taxonomy): domain Eukaryota; kingdom Metazoa; phylum Chordata; class Mammalia; order Chiroptera; family Pteropodidae; genus Macroglossus; species Macroglossus sobrinus. The sequence goes on from PVKZ01000507.1 coordinate 428,019, forward strand.
TATAAGCAAATCAAAACAAAAAAATACCTGAAATTTAAAAAAATTGTTAAATGTCACAAAATATCAAGTGAGTAAAGCAGACAAGAGCATGAATAAATATTTATATATTTTTTGGTTGATACTCATATTTCATGAATAAAGAAAAATAGTAATACATCATTTTATTTCAGGAGTTATCAAATGGAGGGCTGAAGTTTCAGACACCTAGAGGATCAGTAGGTTGAAAATATTGATTACAATGAAAATTAATTTTAAAAACACAACAGCAGGGCTTTAAACTATTTCTCAGAAAGCATGCGGTTCCTATGGTGGAAAGAAGTATAATTAAAAAGCTATTAATAGACTGGGATTGTCAAAACTCTTGTCACCTGCAGCATATTCCTTATAATTATCTTTTGGGCTTTAAGCTAGATCACCATTAACCTCAGAAGAAAAAGGGTTACTATGCTTTCTGGTGTGAGAAATTGTATCGTCATGTAAATTAAACCCCATTTGACAGTCAAATTAGATTTGGGAAATGATTGAGTATTAAACCAACTCGCGTATATTATCAAATGACACAAAGTCAGAGAGCACTAGAGAAAAAGTGGGAAAGTTTTTCTTCTTTTGAAAGATTTTGAGATTCTTTATGTGCACAGAACATGATTTTGAACATTCATCGGAGAAATAAAATTGAAGCAATAGAAGGGAAACTCAAAGGTATTTTTAGCCTTTCTCCAATGATTTCTTTTCAGCTTCCAGACAGTACAAAATGAGTCAACACTTAAGTAAGCCAGAAATAATATAATGAGTCTGCTAAATTACAGCAACCTACAGCTCAGATCTTCAATCAAGTAATTGTTAAAGGCTCAGTAGAAGGAAGAACAAGTATGTTCTCAGGTGAACTTGCTTAATACTTTTAACCTTACTGTCAAAAGAAAGAAGTCATAATTAAACTAGCACCATGCATAAAGCAGAGAGCAGCATGAGTGCATCTTCCTGATGATTAATATTTATCCCTAAGGTGGTATCTTCAGTTGTGGATCAAGAAAAACTACATAGACTTCTACCCCTTCTAAGATGTTGGTGCTAAATGCCAAATAATCAACTACTGTAATTTCTAGATGATACTAAGCTTAATACTAGTTGTGACAAGTTATTTTAGTTGGTATAAAAAATTATTAACTGCTGGCAGAATACAGCCTACAACCAAATGCTTACTGTCATACTAATATAATTGTAGGGACCTGGGGGAACATTGGAGGATATGCTGTTGTGGCTGTTATTTGCGAAGAAACATGTAAGGCAGGGTGTTTTGACCTTGACATGAGCACCATTTGGCTAGATATCTTTTAATTGTAGGGACTGTCCTGCATATAATAGTGTGTTTAGCAGCATCCCTGACCCTTGCTCTGTAGATACGAGTAGCAACCTCCACCCTCCATTGAGACAAAAACAAATGTCTAAACATTGCCAAAATGTCCAGTGGGAAATAAAATTGTCCCTAGTTGATAACTACTGGTGCAAAATCCTTAGAAATGCAATTTAGCATAGATTATGTATCACAGGTATTTATTCATATAAATAGATGTAGACACACACATACATACATACATATTTACATATGTGTATATATATACATATACTCAAACCTCTATTTACATAGCATTATATACATTTATACATAGTCATATTATACACACACACACACACACACACACACACACATGTGAATACCCCCCACACACATATATACTGACAGATATGCATACATATATATATATATATATCCGTACACCCAAATATATATATACATATACATATATGTATATATACACACACACACACACACACGCACACATATATGTTTGTATATATATATACACATATACACATATATGTATATATATATCTTTATAATACTCATATATCATTATATATGGAAGTATACATGTATACAAACAATATATGCATGAGTGTATATTCATATATAATACACATGGGACTACACCTTGGCTTCACATCTCTTCATCCTTTGGTGTGCTGTTTATCCGATCTTCAACAGCCTAACAGAGTGCTAAGTGCTGGGGTTTGGAGCAGCTAAGATGCAATGAAGAACAAAATGGATAGATCTGGAATGTGAAGTTCTACCCACTGGTTCATGGAGGACAAGAAAACAAAATATATTAAATAATATATTAAATACCTACTGTATATCAGGGACTTTACATATAAAATGCACGGCAGAGCTCTGTTAACTGAAAACTGAGATTCAGGTGGACTAGATGCAGATATTTCCTACTTCCTGCCCCTCCCCACTAATACTTCAAAATGTGGAGGAAAAAATATTCACAGTGACAGAGTCACATGGTTAATCAGAAGTAGATAGCAAGCCATAATTTTGGATTCTTCTTTGGAATAGGAGCTCACTGAAATCATTTAAAAACTTTTAATAATTGGAGTTTTGTGGTAGAATTAATAAAATTCAGGTGAAAGAGAGAGACAAAAGGTCTCTTGAAATATAGTAAAACAAATAAAAAAAGGTCACCGTGTCAAAATATAACAGCTGGCAGAATGGGCTAGACTCTGTACCTTGACCCACATGTCCAGAGAAATCAGTAGAGATTTCAGTGTTGAGACTACATTTGAATCTACCCTCACATAGTTCATCCTATCCACTGGGAAGAAGAGGTATAGGCTATGAGGTAAAGCTGAAGATAGTATCACTAGGGCCATCCTGTCCAGCTATTCAGTATTCTCACCACTGAGAGCTTTCTGTCCAGGAATAGGACTACGTATTCCTACAAGTTGATGGGAGAACACAAAGAGCCAAACTGCAGAAGACAAAGGACCTTAATTTAGTGATAAAACAGGACCCCAAGTCCAAAATCAGGTCTCTGCTACTACTTTGGTGGCCTATGAAGAACCATTACCAGTGGAGTTTACTAGTTGTTGGAAAATATTACTAGTAGTATTAAAGCCTTAGTGATGAATGAATCCCTTTTCTTATTTCCTTTTAGGAATTCTTGTAGGGATATAGAACAAAAACTAAAGCTTGTCTAACTGGCCCATAAGGAAAATAATCTAGTGAATTATGGGCAAACTGTTCAGGTGACTGTACAAGGATTTAGGCAACTATATTATGCAAATATCTTTATTTAATTCTCCCTAAAGCCCACTGATGTAGGGATCATCATCCTGATTGGCAGATTTGTAGTGGAAATTAGACTTAGCGAAGTTAAATAACACGTTTAGAGAGTGAGTAAGTGATATCGGTGAGAATCATACCCTTGTCTTATAGCAAAACTATTACACAGTTCTGACTCATGTCAGAATCTTACTATCTGTTTACTGAAGACTAAGTTACCAACTTTGGTTTTCAGGATGAATTATGAAAAAAAAAGTGGAAGTTAATTAAAGACAATTTTATCTTGATCTGGCCCTGCCTAGAACTTTTCCTTTATGAAAGTAAACTTGTTAAATTTGTCAACTAACAGAAAATAAATAGCATCTTTCTCTTCTGATTGGCTTCAAGTGTTGATAGATAAAGTACCCTTAGGGCCAGTATGATGTATTTTATGCTGAATGTACCCTATTTATACTTTTGCTTGGCAAATATTGATGGCTAGATAAGCAAGTCCTTCTTCTATTAAGGTTAATATATCTACACAAGTGCTCATTAACATAGAATTCTTGTTATTTTATCATCAATTGGACACAGCTAGGACTTCGACATTAAATTTTAACAAAAAGCACAATATCATTTAAAGTTATATTGATAATGATTTGATCTCTAAAAATAAAAACCTTCCTACAAGAGGGAATTACAACATTTTACTTCTAATTATAATATGAACAGAGAACTAATGAACATAGAAGTTTTAAAACCCAAAGTAAAGAGGTTCCACAACTTTTCTCCTGAATTTAAAATCACCTGAGTTTAAAAAACCTGATCTTAATTATGTAGGGCTTGATTCTAGAGTTAAGATGTTCCTATTTTCATTAGAGAAAGAAAAAAATCAAGTTTGGAGGTAGACATGTTGTTTTGTAGAGGTGGTTTAGGTCAATTTTTATTTTTAATTTTTTGACAAGGACCATTTACTGAAAAATCCAGAAAATACAAGTTTTTAGGTTCCAGTTTTGAACATTTTTATAAATCCTCTTTTAAACAAATTTTGGCACCACATTGTAAAGTTATTTTTTTCATTCATATTGAGAAGAGAAAACACATTAAAAATGAATCTAAAATTCCATGTTTTCCACTTTGACTAAACCAAAAACATCAATACTGAAGGAAGATCAATGATATCCCTTGGGAAGTATAACAGGAGACAGCATAGGATCCAGCCTTTCTCTGCTTTTAAGCAAAACAACAAAACAAAAACAAAACCAAACAAAAAAACTAATACTTTTATAAAACTCTCAAGCAATTATGAAAACTATAATTTAACTAAACATTTTAGCTTTCTGCCAAATTACTGCACTTTTATGGCAGTTTTCTGCCAGTGACTCCAGCCTTTCACTTCATTCAGGTTATAGAATGGATAATCAAAGCTATGAATGCATTAAAGGTGGAGGTGCAAGAATTTTCATATAAATTTCTCAAAGCATCAAAATGCTATGGTGATGTAAATTACATACAAATGCAATTAATTTGTACATGAAGAGATGATTTTTAGTATGCTGTTAGCTTCATAATAGCCTAATGTACAAAAAGCCAATCATTAGCTTGCCAGAATTATGGTAAACTACTTTTTACAGATTTCTTTGAAGACTTAATGAATAGGTGCTATTTTCAAGAATGTTTTGATTAATCCTTCTATTGCATATTTGTAATTAGTGTGAAATTAATGTTAATTGAAAAACTTTATTGGATTACAAATGAGATAGCAAGAATGAAGGTTATCTTGGTTTTTATGCAATCGGACATTCATGAGATGCAAAGATCAAAAGCAATAAATGTTGTTCCCAAAGATGGAAATTTTTCTTTACTAACTTCCTCATTCAATTTTTCTTTGATTACTAATGAAAATATTTAGAACAGAGGGTAAAGAGGAAGGAAAAATACTTTTAACAATTTTTATAATAAAAATTTTTTTACCAACTTTCAAAAGTTAATATCAGTGTTGCCAATTAAAGGCATTTTTTTTCTTTTTCTATTTACTTATTTGAGCAAATTCTTATTTATTGTAATACTATAAACATTCATTCTTTTCATAGGGAGAAAAAAAGAAAAAAGGGAAATAGTTCTTAAAATTCTAAAGTGTCTTTTTCTGCTTTGTTGATTTGGATTTGGAATATATTTTGTCAAGTAAGTGCCAAAACCAGACTGAGAAAAGTAAATAACTATAGAAATAAAATCAGTCTTCACATGTTTAAAGGGAATTGCAAGTTTGATAAATTATTTTTAATAAAATACTTTATAAAAATGAATTATAGCACTATAATCTCCATAATAATAATGCTAGAATTTACATTTATTCATAGTTTTTTTCATTCTTCACTGCATGAATAAAGTAATTAGTAGTGACTTCTTTCTTAGAGTAACTTGACCTGAATTAAACATTGTAAAATCAGGCAGATAGTTTATTTGAAAACCAGGGTGCCTCCTGCATCATTCATATATTATGTATGTATACTGCCAACAAAAATAGAATAACACAAATATTATCCATAGGGCTTAAGAGAAAACTTTCTATCATTTAATAACCTGATATTCTTCTTCCTGAAATGCTCAGAGTGTTATGAAACTGCTGCTAGAAATTCTCCATAAGCAGCTAATTTGTTAGCATAATGTATTATTTGGAAACATTATATAATTTGTTAGCTTATTATATTATTTGCTAATTTCTTCTGTTGCACTTTGTCCTTCTACAGTTGATTGTAAATCCTTAAATCTAATTGTCTGCAATAAATCATATATATATATATATATTATATGTTCTATAACATATATATATATATATATATATATACATATACACACACATAGAATTAAAATCATAGAAATGTCTTTGATTAATTCTTTCTCTTTGTCCCCATACTTCTTTAGTCCCTTGTTTCTGATTCAGCATATTTCTTTCAGTTCCATGGCATTTGTCTGAGTTCTTGGTTTCTATAAATTTCTTCCCAACTTTGCATGCAGCCTCTCTGAAGGACATACATTTTGAATCATATTTCTGCTACCTAATAGCCATATAACCTTGGAAAATAATAGCCATCATTAAATAATTTCTTAGATATAAGAGAGTTGTGCTAATCTCTTTACATGAATTATTTCATGGAGTCCTTGTAACAATCTAGTGATTATTATATGCTATTGCCCTAATTAATCAGCAGAGGAAACTGGGGATTAAAAGGTGAAGGTGATATAAAATGCGGCAGAGCAGGGGTTTTGGGCCAATCCATTCTGCATTGAGTTCATGTTCATCAATAGACTATATTCATGAAGCCTCTATTTTCTCATCTGCAAATGAGAAATGAAAGAATGTCAAGTGCCTTGCAAATTGCAAAATTGTAGGCACCTACATTATCCATGCTTAGATTGTATATCTAGCCAGGTTTAGATTGTATATCTGTTACCACTGGAGTGATCTAAAATCATTGTCTCAGTAGCACTGAGGGGTCCTTGGTCCTTTCTGATAATGCAGTGGAGAATTACAGATCAGTAAGATTTAGAAAAAGTAAGATTTATTAAAGTAAGTTTCATGAGAGAAACAGGCTATGCCAAAAAGGGCTGTATCCTCATGGAAATGGGGCGGTTTTATATTATATTAGGAATGTGATGGGAGGTTACGGTAACTGGCATGTCGGATCATTTTGATTGCCATTTGGCTGTAATATAACCCTGCCTATTGCGCATGTGGTTACCCAGAATTCAATCTGTTATAATTAGATTCATGAAATTCCAGTCATATATATGATATTATAATGATGGCATAATGAGGCTAAACTTATGGGAATGTTAGGGTGTTAGGGTGATGCCATTAGTGCTAGTGCTTGGGACCAGACCAAACCAACCACTATGTTATGTCTTTTCACACCCTTGAGCATCAGGATGTAAGGGTAACTTAAAACCATAAAATATGACTTCTAAGGAAGTCCTATGGGAAGTTTGGGAGGGGCCTTTATTCCCCAGTTGCTCATGTCTACTTAACCACCTAACATATCTACTCTCACTCTTCTATTATACCCTGCCTATATTTTATTGTTCTGCCTTTTTTTTTTTTTTTCACATTGCAGCCACAATCCAGAAATGCAATTTTAATTCTTCTGCTTAGGTAGTCTTTCTCATTCTACTTAAATCTTACTCAAACTAATTGCTTATGATTGGGCAGAGGGGGCCAGCAAAAGGAATGAACAGCAGCTGTGTTAGTCATATCCCCTGGAACAAGGCTTTGTCTACTCAGAGGGGTGGTTGCCTTTTCTATTTGGCAGAAAACCACCATTGTTTTCTCTCCAGACCTTTAGGCCACAAGATTGCTAATACCCCTATAGGAAGTGCCTTTGTCTAATTTGCACAACACTGCCCTATGGTCCAGCCAGATTTTGTCTCACCTGATTACTATTGAAAATTGTTTATTGGTCTGTGACAAGTTACAACAAAATGAGCAGTCTGAAACAACACACATTTATAACTCACATTTTTTTAAATTTTTTTTTTTGGTCTAGGCACAGATTATTTGGTACTCTGCTCAGGGTCTCACAAGGCTGCAATAAAGATGTTGGCCAGGCTATATTCTCTTCTAGAGGTTTCTGATTCCAAGGTCTCTTGGATTGTTTTCAAAATTCATTTTCTTGCAGCTGTAGATTTCATGGAGCCTTGCTTCTTCAAAATTAACAATGGAGGTTGAATATCTGCTGCTTCAAATCCTTCACTAAAGACCCTCTATTAAAGGACTTACCTGAATAGGTATGACTCACCTAGGATAATATCACCTTTGATTAACATTAATTTAAAGTCAACTGAATAGGGGATTTATTTACATATGCAAAATCCCTTTACCTATGTCATATTCTATTGGTTAGAAGAAAGTACACATCCTGTCCACACTCAAAAGAAAGAGATTATGCAAGGTCATTTAGCATGGTAGCTCATCTTATTTCTGCCTAGTTTGCCTGCTGTTTTACTGTTTTACTCTTCTTGAAAAGATTGATTTTTCTATTCTTGGAATTTCTACAGATACTTTATCCCTTCACAATTATCACATATCACACAACAAACAATTATTTAATATTTGCTACTGGAAACTCTCTCTAACCCTTCTTTCTCTCTCTCCTATTTTTTCTATAGCACTCATCATATGCCATGAATGACTTATGTATGTTAAGTGTGTATGGCCTATCTATCCTAAATTTAAGCTTTTCAAGAAAACTTTTTGTTCACTGATGTATCCTTATTCTTGGAACAGTGCTTGATGCAGTGTGGACTCTGAATAAGTGTTACATGAATTCTATAATGTGCTATTTTTTCTTGTGTATTCTCTCTAGAGTGAATCTTTCTTATTATCAAAATATCATTTCTTATTGACTAGTTCAATAGTATAAAAATATATTTGATTGTGTACTCCATCATTAAAGTATTAATAATTATGAGTATATATCTCACTGTAGTTATATTTATTTCTGAATAATATAAGTGCATATTATACTGATATATTATGAAGATTATAAACCAAGAAAATCCAGTGATAAAAGAATAAAATTATTTTATTCCAGAATAAAAGTTCTAATATTTTTTACACTTCAATTTATTGTTTTCTGCATGATTTTCCCCATTCCATTTTGTAGAGTAGTGTAGATGTTCAGTAAAATTTTTAGTGATACATCTTTGATTATGACTATTAAAACTACACAGAAATACTGGCTTGTAGAGTTTTAAAAAAAATGGATCAAGTAACCACTTAAAAACTTTCTGTTTTATCATTATATTTTGCAAGTAAATGATTGATTGGTCACCTTAGGATTGGGGAATTGTTGGTTAGAGCTGAAAGGAAAAAGAGAGCTGTAGCATAGGCAAGTAGTTTAGATGTGGCCTTTGAGATAACATGGCTGGAGGTTAAATTCTCACCTCCACACTTGTTAGCTATGTGAACATAGACAAGCCACTTAATTTCTATATTTTAATCATTTGTCTTTAAATGACCATAATAATAACACCTACCACATAGAATTGTTGGAAAGACTGAAAAGAATTTAAGTATCTATAGCTTGACATAAAGCAAGCTCTGAACAGTTTAAAGTTTCATTGCTTTAGTTTATTTTTTAGGACATAGATAACAATACCTACTAATAGGATAGTTATACATTGACCACAGTGTCTTGTACATATAAACAGTTTTTCCTGGCCAGACTAAAAAATTTATTGCACATATAAAATAGTGAAACGAGAGGCAGGATAAAATCTTTAAATGAGAGGTGTTTTATTGTAATAGCTACTGATTTACTTATTTTGTGAAATAAATATAAAGCTAAAAAATCAAATTATCATTTGGGGAAAAAATAAAGATTGAACCAACTTAATGAATTACTGTCTGTTTGAAGTCCTGATGAGATTTATTGCTGTAGCAAAGAACTTAAGTTATTTGTGGATCTTATGGCTCTATATTAAAATATAAAATCATCAGCTCTATGTAATTCTAAACATCTATTTCATTAGAATATATTTTAAGAAATTAGAAAAAAGTTAAGGGAAAAAAAGGACAGTTAATTACTCTAATAACTAATTATATTACTGTCATGTATCACAGAGCCATTATGGTTTAAGACAGTATTTGGTAAGGTGATCAAACTTAAGGCTAACCTTGACTAGCCTGAAGACACAAGTGTTGTCTCAGTTCCTCAGCAAGGAATTTAATTTCCAGAAAAAGAAGATATAAACCTGACAAAAACCTGCCCTCCCACACCCTAAATGCCACTTAGGAAATCTATGCAGAGAAATTATAGCTGGAGCCTGGGTCTTCCTTACAACTCTTCTTAGTTCATTCCCCCTTGTTTATTGCTACTCATTCTAGAATGGGGTGAAGGAAATCATATTCTGAAAGGTGTTTCATATAAAACACTTGAGATGTCAGCATCATAAACCTAAGTTAGCTCAGAGATTATCTTTATCAATATTGCACAGAATGTCTTTGACACAAGTTTCTTTCTACAACTTATTCTCTGAAATAAGAATTCTTAAGCTAAATAATCTAGGGTAGTATGACATTGCTACATTTCCCTCTTGAAGGTTTACAGAGCAGATAAACTTATTAAAAGCTGTTGGATATTCTTAAGAAAAAAATTATATAACTTTAATATGTCACATTGCAAACATTTTTGAGAATAGAACTTTTTATTTTATTTAACTTTAGAAATAAATTTGAGAGAGTAGAACTTAACTGTTCTCAACAAACAAAGATAATATGTAAGGTTCTGGAACTAAATCAGATGAGAGTAGGGAAATCCTCTCACGATGTATACATATATAGAGTTATCATGATGTACACTCTAAATATCTTACAATTGTATTTGTTAATTATAGGATCAATAAAGCTGAAAAAATAATTTTATTTACTTCAGCTATTCATTTACATATCAAAATACTTTAAATAAAATTAGTGTTTCTTGAAGTACTCAGATAACTGACAATAATAACACATTGCTACCATTGAATTTCTAGGCACCAATTCCCTTTTATAAAATAACTCAATTAAATCTCACAGCATCTGATGATGTAGGAGAAATCACCACCATCCCTGTTTCTCCCAAAAAATGGCAAAGAGGTTTATTGGTCTAAATAATTTCTGAAGGCCATTACCTAGTAGTAAGCCATTATATTTCATCTCAAATTTGGTAATACTGATATGTTTAAAATATAAAGAAACTGAGACCCAGTAAAGTATTAATAACTTATTGCCCCAAATAATATTGTTATTTAGAGGCAGAACAAGGATTACCTATTTATGTTCATTACCTTAATATTAAATGGTTCTCTTGCAACATACAATGCTCGTTCATTTGTTATTATTTTTTCACTCATTTTTCTTTTAAATTTCATAATCCTTATGTAGGTGTATACAGTTCTAACTGGCTTTTATGAGCACAGGGTTAGAATGTACATTGACAACTACTATAAATTTATATTAAACAATTTTTACTAATACTTGTAGAGGGCCTTGCATATAGTAAGTGTTCAGTACAATTTTGAAGAATCACACTAGTTCAAACTGCCTATTGTCTAAAGCCTAGTGCTCTTCAATGACACATTAGATGCCCAAAGAGAGAGTGATAAAGCCTATTTGTACTTTTATTGTGATAAATATGCATGATAACCTTTGATATGTTCTATAATCATCTAACTTTTTAATAACTAAATGATGTTTATCATTTGCTTTTTAAAGAAAGGTGCTGTAAGGACTTGTGAATTAAAATCTGTAAGCATGTTCACATCTTCATTAGAGAGTGCAACAGAAGTACAGAGACATAATCATTTCTCTAAGTGTCAAGATAAAATGCAGAGAGATTTCACTGCCTTTTGTCAAAGAGTGTCTGAAAGAACATCTGTTTCCTACTGCCCATGGCATCTCAGTTTTTTCTGCTTGGTCTGGGCATTGCTGTGCATAAACATCCTTTGAAGGAGACTTCACAAAATTTACATAGCAAAATGGACCACTTACTGGCACCACGAACACTGGCTTTTACAGGTCTCACAATTTGGCTCAGGTAGTTAAAAGAGGTTTAGAAAATTCCTGACTGGATATTATTTTATATTTTGACACTTGTAGTTGTACATGATAATGCAAATTTTAAAAACCTGACAGGCCTCAATGAATTAAATAATGTATATATAAATCTGCCATATAAGATAGACTTTAAATTGATGGTATCACACAAAGCAATGAAATAAAAGAGCTACCAGCAGTTATCCTGATACTCTAATAGCTGCAAATGGTTTTATGAATCATTAATTTCGGAGATGTGGTCCTACCTATTTTTAAAACCCAAAGTGAGATTAACATATTTTGTCTGTAATATGATGTTAATAGTTTTTGAGAAAAGAGACCATCTGATGAAATAACTCTCCCAAATTTGTTCCACTGGGTTTTTGATAATGTAATTAATATGGTTATGACTAATTAAAATTCTTGACTGTTAAAGACCAAAGACTGATAGGTTGATAGATCACTACTGGTAACTTAATGTCCCAAGATACATTGCTTTTTGAATCACGATACATGCAATATAGAATTAAATTTTTAAAATGTTTTTGTGTGTTTGTTCCTATTTGTGATATTTTACTTAAGTATAAGGACATAGAAATTAAGCAAATGAAACTGGAGAGCATCCTTTAGGCTAAGGTTAAATAATAATTTTTCTTTTTTAGTTTAATTAAAATTCTCTTTGGTATACACAGTTGGATAAGTGTTCAGAGTGTTTTGTAGTGATTTTACTGTGCAAGTATCATTAAAATAAACATGAGCTGCATGGCTAAATTAGAGCATGCTGCTTTTAAAATATAACCTACTATTTTTGGTATATTTAGCTGTCAGAACCTGATAAAATTGGGCTCATACTACTAATTTGAGAGTATGTATATGATGCATTTATATTTTTTTCATCACGAGTTGGCATGAATTTTAAATGGTGGCATAACATATTATAAACACATCTGTAGTTCATGAAGACAATGCACATTTTAGAAATATTCCTGAAGTGTCAAGGGTTAATACATCTGGACTGGTGAATAAGTTGCAAAATGTGTTCGATGGATTCTGCTATATTTCGAAAAAAATCTGAACTTATTTTACCATTTTTGTCTTTGTTAATGTGCATGGCAGTATATCTTTACCTTTCTTTGAAGTTGCAAGGGTGTTTTTGCAATCAGTCCATTGAACAGCATGCTTACTAATCAATTAACAAATAATTACTAAGCAGGAACTGTGAAGCAAAGCAATATGCTAGCCTTCTTCCTACACTTTTCAGAACTCTCTATTTGACACTCTGATGCTCAGTAAATATTTACTACTTTGCATTTTTCTTTTAAATTGAAGAACAGAATTGCTAACAAGCAGGCAACAGCCCTAATGCACAATGAAGATATGGAGCTGTGCTTACTTAGGCAGATGTATCTATTAGAGAGAGTAGATACAGTTAAAACTATGGTCTTCAGAGCTAAACCAAAGTTAGCTCCAATTCTAATTTTTTCACTTAATATTTGGTTGATCTTAGGTTAGTTAACCTACAAAGTGGTCTTCTGATGGTTAAATACATTTATGTAAAAGACAGAGTTTTATACTGTTCCTGGCTTAATATAAACACAATCAGTATATTTAGATATTGCTGGTATTGATACCACCACGAAGCTGGTTTGGAATACAGACCCTATCTTAATTTTCTTCTCCTATTTATTAGCTTTATGATATTGTGTCAAGTACTCCAAGGCACTGAGTCTGATCCACATTGATCGTCTTCTTAGTGTGTTAATTTTAGCATTCTTATTATTTTCATAGATCTTCGAAGTTTATAGGATACATTGTTTCTTCTAACTATTGACAATGATAACTGCTTTACTGTTATTGTGAGGAAATATATGGTGGATCATTTAGGACACTTGGTCCAGTGTAGCTTAACACATGAGACCAGAGAATAGACTATCCACAGGCCATGTTAATATGTATCTTGTTAATAAAATCAACGAGTCCTACAGCTACCTTGATTTTGGCCAAGTGAGACCCATGTCAGACTCAGGACCTACTGAACGATAAGGAAATATATTTGTATTGTTTTAAGCTACTATATTTGTTGTGTTTTTGTTTGTTTGTTCATTTTGTTTTGTTTTACAGAAACAATAGAAAACTAATTTACTGTCACTGTTGTATAAATTTTTATTTTTATGCTTTCCCAGTTATAAAATTCTAAGGGTTTTCAAACATTTGAATTCCTAGAAACTTGGGTTTTGTCCCAACTTGGTCATTAATTAGCTGTTATTCTGACCACATGACTCTGCCTCATTGGCATATATGTATAATAACACCCTTTCAGTTGCCATACACTTAGGGATAAAAGCAACTTGGAGATGTCAGGAAAATTTAATCTCATTTATAATGCATGGGGACTAATTATTTTAAGTACTAGGAATAAGATAGTAAATGTAAGGAAATCCCAAATGTAAGCCTGGAAGAATTATAGAAGCAAGAGAAAAAAGTGACATGTTACTTTTATATGTGGACAATTAATTGTACTAGCCATAATGTCCTACTAGAGGACAACAGAGGGGCATGTCAAGGTTTCCTTGATGATATAATTAGATTTAGGGTCAAAAAATATTTTTTTTTCAATTTTCTTCTGCTTCGTCTCCCATTCCACTTTCAACACACAATATATATATGTTATCTATTTGTGTGTATAAGTTATACACACACACACACACACACATATACACACACATTTACTATAAGATCAAGATACAAGGCATAGAAATATTTGTGTCATTCTCTGATTCTATAAGCTCCTTTTTCATAATCAACTTTAGTATATTTGCAAAAGAGGTCATGATTATGTTTATAAAGGGAAAGGATTTATTTTTTTCCAATTATGAAATACTTTTTATTATGAGATAAATCATTCACAATGCACCTCAGGCCAGTCAAGGAATTAGCCTGTTGTTGCTAGCTAGCCAATATTACATTAACATCTCAACCACCTGAAGAGTGCTTAGCAAACAACCACAACTCTGAAAAATATAGAAATACAGAATAGACAAAAATGGTCTCTGAACAGGTGCACTCATTTACTTTTGCTCATGGAGAAAACCCTGCTCACAGGCTGAATCTCAAGGTATCATTTAGGTTTTCTCTTTGTAAAGCCTGATTTCAGAAAATTTGGTTATCTTGGTTCCTGACACTTAACAAGTCAATGTAAAAAATTAGGAGCAGTAAGGATATTACTAAATGGGGGTACACTGAAAAGTGTATGAAATTATTGTTGATTGCTTGTCTGTAAGATAAAGAAAAAGAAAAAACAGAACATTGACCTTAAAATTATAGCAGTGTGGAATCATTAGCATTGGGACAAGCATCATTCTGCATCTCAAAAGTCTTTGAAGGCAATGATCCCACATAAACATTGACATTCTAAAGTTAACCTTGAGTCATCAAGAACAAGTTAAATTATGTGTGTCCTTTGTTTCAGAAGACAAGAAATATAAATTGATTTTAGAAAGACCTTCACCTATAATACTGACATTTTTTGTGTATATATGTAATAGGCAAAACATTGCCAAAGGCACTTTACGGATATCATCTCAGTGAATCAATGGTAAGAATAAAATAGAATTATAAGATGAAATCTAATAAAAATTGCTGAATTGTTTCTTTTGCCTCTCAACTCTATGTTTCCCCTCAAAGATGGCAAATACACTCTTCAGGCTATTTTTCCTAGCCTTCTGATAGGCACGGCCAGTTGGAACTACTGCTGAGAGATTGCAAGATGGAAGAAAAAAATTTTTTTTCTTTTTTTTTAATGTATTTTTTTTTCTATTCCTGATATAGACTCCAGTAGTAGCAGACAAAAAGCTACTGAATGTGGTTGTAGGCTTCAGTGAGGTCCAGGGTGGTCTGAGCACACTCAGAGGTAATGGGGTTCTGGATTTCTGTCCAGAGGCCACTGTGTGTTTCCAATAGCCAGAGGCAGTGGAGCACCTATAATTTCAGCAGGTTGACTTCAAATACTGGCTCCTGGACCAGGAACGGTAGCAGATTTCTGGTCCTTAAGTAACCAATATTTGTTTTACTATTGTTGCTCTGGTCCCTTTCTATTTCTTCTTTCCACTGTTTGAACAGCTTTTAAACCAATTACTTGTTAAAATTTGAGAGAATTTTATTTCTAGCATGGTTTCTGTTTTCTGAGCAGAATGCAAACATTAAAACGCACACACACAAAGAAAAAAACACCTAATTTTAAATATATCTTATTACAATAAAATATTATTCAACTATAAATAAAATTAAATTAAGACATGATTTATTTTAATTAAAAGGTTTATGGTGTCTGGAGTGTTGACCCAGTAAAACTCACTGTTCAATCTCAGCATTGGTACTTGTTGAAATTAAAAAAAAAAATTAGGAAAGTGTCAGCAAAAATTTTTTTTAGCAATTAAAACTATTTTGATAGTTTTCTGAAAACTACAATGACTTGAGCACTAACTCAGCATTATAGTGTAGCTTTTATAGTGTAGCTTGGACGGAAAGAGAAGAAAAAGTGGATATAGAAAAAAACAAAAACAAAAACAAAAAAACATTATGCCAAAATCTTTTGGCACCATTAGCAGGTGACAGAGTGGATAAATAGCTTTAACCCAATTAAGTCAACATTTCACAGACAACATTTATTCTGCTAGTCAAGCAGCATGCAAGTTTTTAATGAGCAAGATCCAAAGCCATAATGCTACAAGCACATATGTAGAGCACCTCAGATGTTTCATAGTCATGATATTTCTTTATGTAGTATTCTTTTCAACAAATTGAAATACTGGACCACAGAGCTATATATATATATAATTTATTTTAAAAGCCACTCTATTTTTTTTCTAAGACTAACTTTTCCCTGGAAAAGAAAAAAGCCATTGGGAAAGTGATCCATTCTTATTAATAGGGATTAGGTAAGACATTAATGTGCAGAACTGAAGCTTGTATAATTGCTTTCCTCTTTTTAGAGTTCTCATCTTTCCCATTGCTCAATCCATAGTTCCCATTGAAAATGTCTTGAGATGATGAAATTGTCCATTTTTAGAAGCTAAATTTATTAAAATAATGACAAAGATATATAGCATGTACAATAGAGACTTTTTCTCAATTTTGCTAGAAATTGAGAAGTTTGGAGTGGGCAGTATGAAAAATCAAATAATAGGGAGCAGGTGTTGAATTATTAGCATGCACAGAAAAGCATTTGAAGTTGAAAGCCATAGACTTTTCAGTCAGTCAACCTGAGTTTGAATATTTCCTTGATTCTTTCTGTGTGTTAAGTCAAGAAATGTAAGCTCTCTAAAGTGTTTACTCAAATCTATAGGATGAACAGAATATTCATTGAGACAACTGATTAAAACTGATGTAAAAAGACTGCTGAGCATTGTGTTCCTAACTTCATAGAGTGATTTTATATAATAAATATAATAGTAATATAGTATATATATATATATATATATATATAGCTGTCCATATAAATGTATGTATGTGCTTGCATGTATTACTTTGACATATTTAAATTTGCTTGTATTGCACTGTTTATGACTGTGTGTATGTGTGTGTGTGTGTGTGTGTGTGAGTGTGTGTGTGTGTGTGTCCTTTCATTAAGGAAATTGTAATCTCTTATAATAGGATTTCCACAGGGCATAGGATTTTTGCCAATTATTGATAAAACTGGACACTTCATGGTTTATATTAAGGGTGATCACAATATATTGGCCATAAATGTGAATGTCATAATAGATGTTGAAAGATTTTAGATTTTTCCATTAAAACACCAGATAACTTTTTTTTTTTTCTGATTGCAGTAGATTGGGAAAGGTTGGAGAGCAAATGTTTTTGTTACAAATACAGTTGGATAGTGATCAAAAGGTGTAAACACTATGTACAAGTAAAATATTTTATTTTTACCTAAGTGTTAAATAGAGGATGTAGTTAACTCACCTAGGTAATCAAACACAAATGGACAAATAATTTGCATCCTTCTTAATGATATCACAGAACATTTAGAACACTCACTCTGAAAACTAACACGCTGAAATGAAAGATAGGTAGGAACAATGTGCCAAATACCCAAAGAACCACTAAATATGTTAGAGTCCTTGGAAAGATAGCTTGGAAAGATCATATTACTGACTTAATTTTAAGTACAGTTACAATGATTATAGGAAATTACCACCTTAGTTTTAAATGTGTTGTTATTAAGTGGATTTTTAGTAAAAAGTTATATGAGTCTAAAAGGAAAGCCAATTTAGTACAGCAGTGAGTATGCTACTTTAAAATATAAATGTGTGTACATACACACAGATACATTACCCTTAACTGTTGAAATATATGCATTTTAAAAAACATTGCTTTTTATTTTGTTGGTTTGATTATCGTTGTCTTAACCATAAACATGTTACCTCTACTACATTGTTTGGAAAATCCTAGCTCTGCATGTATGAGATTACAACAATAGCAGTCTAAGAGTAAAGTTTAGCTTAGTGGGTTTAAACACCAAGATGCTTTCTTTACAAAGAAAATTTATTAATTCTTCTCTCTCTGATATTGAATTATTTTATGAGTCCTACTTTTAAAGTCATCACAGGGGAAAAATGTAGAATTTATTAAGTAAAAATATAAGTAAAGTTATTGCCCTTATAGCAAAAATATTAAATTAGTATACATTATGTAAATCATTAACATTTGTAAATTATTTATGATATGGCCAATGACAGTAAAAATGATATAAAACTAAAGAACCAAGTAATCTGTAGTTTGACTTTGTTTTTTAACTGAATGCAGATGATATTCAAGGGCATGTTCAGAAAGAAGATGGACGCTGCAAGATGCTTAGATATGTTAAAATGGAAAAACAATTTTTGCAAATTACTATTTTGAAAATGTTTTATTTTGAAGAAAATTTGTTATTATAGTTATTAAAACATAATGACAGCTGATGAGTAAAATTCTTAACACATACATTTTTATACATATTTATTTAAGGATTCTAATAGCAATGTGCATACAATAGGCACTTATAACTGTTGGATAATTACATAATTGTTAAATTAATAATGCTATGAGAAAATTCCCCAAAGTGGAAGAACAGACTAGAGGTAAATGAGGAGAGTCTCAGAATTTAAGAGAGCTCTTTTGCGATTAATTTTATAAAGCTATCTTACGTTAATATAGGTTGGTGAACTTACATAATTATAATTAAGGGAAAATGAGCTGCTATATTCATGGAGAACCAACTGAAGAAGACCATAGCTCATCGCAGATACTGTTAGATTTACATAAGTCTAGGAGAGCCTCTCTGGGAGACAAGCGAAAGCAAACTTGTATGTACACCAAGAAATGTAGTGATTCATCAGG
Organism: Macroglossus sobrinus; assembly: GCA_004027375.1. Classification (NCBI taxonomy): domain Eukaryota; kingdom Metazoa; phylum Chordata; class Mammalia; order Chiroptera; family Pteropodidae; genus Macroglossus; species Macroglossus sobrinus. The sequence goes on from PVKZ01000507.1 coordinate 447,080, forward strand.
GTACATAGGAAATCTGTGGCAAGATGAAAACATAACCCACGGCCAGTAATGTACATGTAAAATTAAAACTACTTTGACCATTTATACAAACTACCACAAAAAAATTGCAAGAGATATAATAAATATTATTCATAAAGAAATAGATTGTAGTTTTTATGAACAAACAGTCTCTTTTAAATATGAGTTGCCAATTACTGTTTTAATCTATTCTACAACCGGGGTCTTCAGTGATCTAATAAAGGGAATAAGTGAAACAGACAAGGAACCAATGATGTATTAACAAGCAGAGCAAAAACTTCTTGTTAGATATGGTCTATTTTAGCTTCTTTTAAATTACCTTACATTTAAATAACTATATTGCTCTTCATTTATAACATTAGAGTTGGGCAGAATTAACATTTTTTTCTCAGGTCCTTATTCTGTAAAGTTAAATTTCAAGGGCAGGGTCTGTAACTTGATATCTAGAATAGGATATTGATTCTACACTGTTAAGCTTTTTTTAGATATAAGAATAATTGATTGGTGACATTTAACTGATTTACTTTGGGGCAGATGATCAACAAAGCAATAAGAAAGTTAGGGAATGAAAACTAATAGTAATTCCTATGCATAGGCCACTCACAAAACATGCACATTTAATTCAATTTGAAATCATTGCTTTGCATGCAAATAATTTTTGTCTGTTTATTAAGATTACAAGAGTCTAAAATAAAGGTATTATATTTACTTTGCCTGAAAAAAATAGTACTGCTAATCACATACTAATGCTGAAATAGGAAATCATAAGTATACATTAAATAAAGTACCCAAGTAAGAAAACAAAGAAATTGTGTTATTTTTTCAATGCTTTATGAAATTATAGGGAAAATAAATCTTATGTAAAACATCACTTGATTTGTGGTAGGTAGATTAAAAGAAAAGGAAATCCATGCTGACTGAATTTCTTCCCAAACTCTAAGCTCTACAGACAAAAAAAAAGAAAGAAAATAAGAAAAGAGAAAAAAGGAAAAAAAATGAGCTTAAATCAGCTACACACCAGTTTTCAGTGAGGTTAATTAATTGTTGCTAATTGCAACATGCCTCAGCCACAGAGAAGAAGCTTTGTCAGAGATAATGCAGCAGGGAGGAACCCCAGGGAAAAGAGAAATAAATTTTTGTGGAATTTGAACTTTCAGAAGTTTCTATCTAGCTGTGCTTAAGATGCAAAAAATAAAGGTAACACAATATTAGAAGAACACATCCTGAAACAAGATGAAATTAAATATTATTTTAAGTCCCCAGTAATTACATACTTATCAATTAGTTAAATGAAAACATGGCAATTCTTTGTTTATTTGATCAGTGTGATATAGAATTTTATCAGTCTCCTGAATTCATTTTGAGCATAATAAACTCTAATATGTTTTTCACATTGGTGATAAGAATAATAGTGAAAAATAACATTTGTGAGGGCTAACAATGTGTCTGACGTTGTTTTAAGAGAGTTTTAACTAATTAAATCTCCAAAACTAATGAAATAATTAATACTATTATCCTTATTTTATAAGTGAAGATTCAGAGACACAGAGGAGTTTCATAGTTACTCACGGTCAGGGATAATAACTGGTGGAGCAGAGATTTGGGTCACTGTACCATGCGGTCACAGCAACTTTATTTCATGCATTTCAAAAACAGACATTGAAAGAGATGCCTCGTGTTTTTATGAGGATCATGAAATATCCACAGCTCTTACAAGGCAAAGCAAACAATGCAGTTTTTCTATTTCTGTTTATGATCTCACACCTAAGATAAGAGTATATGTTAGAAGTAAACAGATATATTTAATAGGGATAATTATATACAAGGAAAATGAGACAAATCTAAAGAAAAAACAATTATTCATTCAGCCAGCCAGTTAACTATTCTTATATCTGATGGGTGGAGACTCTTGAAACACATACTTTAGGATAAATTGAAAAATAACAGATGATGATATTTGCAATGCTTATTCCTCTATGATTACATAGGTATTTCTTAGTTATATGTAAATATAAATATAAAGAAACCAACATCTACTTTAAAAAAACATTGTGGTAAAATATGCATAGCAAAATTTACTATTTGAATAAGTTTTAAGTGAATATTTAGTGGCATTACATACATTCACATTGTACAATCATCACCACTGTCTGCAGGTGGGATAAAAAGGCCATGTTATTGTGGTGGTGGTTAATATTTCTTTTCTTGATATATTCTCTTTGCATATAATTTAATCTCCTTTTAAAGATGAAAAATGTACTAAGAATTTAAGACCTAAGGTGATTAGCTCCACATTTTAGATATAAGCATTTATTTTTATTTCCCTGAGGAAAGAGAAACCCAAATTACTTATGTCTGCAAAATCTCAATTGTTTTCTAATATTCCTACTATGTGGGTATTCGTTCATTGCAAACAAAAAATGAAATATCTACTTAGAGTTTTTCTATTTTCATAATTGTAAAATGCTCCTGGAACTTTATATCAAAGCTATATTTATTTCCGTTCAGAAGAAGCAATTCTAATTTGATAGAGTTGCAAACAATATGGGGGTTTATTAAGCTAAAACACTTTCTTTATCAAGGAAATTATCATTTTTACTATGAATCATATAGTCATTCAGAAAACTGCTTAAAATATTATGATTTTTAAAAATATGTTCTGTATTTTAGACAATTCATAAATCTATTTTCTTTTACTTAAACAGCTAAAAATATTTGCAGTATCTACTGAACTGAATGATAATAACAATGTGCTCTACAGGTAAATGTGTCAACATATGAAATCTTAAATTCTCAATGAGTTTTTACCTGTCTGTTCTAACTTCTAAAAGAGATAATTAATTTGAAGAATCCTACTGGGAAAAAATTGTGGCTTTTATTTCATTTTTCTTATGTATAACATCATCTCTAGCTGGCTCAGGTATTAAAAAGAAAAGATACACGAACAAAATCATGTAAATTCTCTATTTCTACCTTTGAGAGGAATTTGACATTTCATTTGAGCTTCTTGCAATTGTTTTTTTATAAAGTAATCTGAAGCCAAAGTTCTTGAAATCACATTACTGTTGGTGAACCAGAATATAAAATTGTGATACCTTTTGATACTTATGTCCTGGCACAAAATTGCGAAGTTTTTAATTTCTTCTGTATTTTTATAGTGAAAATAGGTCTTTTGCCAACATTTATATTGCCAAAACTCAAACCATTAGCCTAATTTTCTATTTGTCTAAATGTTAAAAGCTATTACAAAGTCACTCAGCCACATGTCATCCTGGTATTTTTAAATAAAGAGCATTTTATTTTTCCATCATAGCCCTCATTCTCCTTCCAGGCATTGCCAAATCAATTATCTCAAATTTGAATTATATTCCAAGCCTTAGAGTAAATTATATTTCTAGTTCTTTGTTAACATATAGATCAAGGATAGAATATTCATTCATATTTAAATTGATAATTTTGATTAATAGTAAATTCTATCTTTCAGATATTTTCCCAACTAGAATCTAGCACTAATTTTCAGCAAAACATCAATATGTGCCTGGAAACAATAATCTAATAGTCTTTAGTAAGTTTTATTACATGTAATAAAGCCAGTATTCTTAGACATCAACAGGTGGCCTGCTTTGGGGTTATGGTCAGCATTCTCTAGATAACGTATTTACAAATTCATAAATTAAATAATGACATCTACTTTCTTATGCAAGGTGTGTGCTGAAGTGAGTACTTCACATAAATGTGGAGATGCTTTAAAAAGTACATTCTTTTGAGCTCGTGCTTTAAGATATTTTTACTAAAAATAAAACCTTGATAAAGACATTAAAAGAAAATATCATCATAGCAAAAATTCCCTAAATAGTCATACTATAAAAGTATATTTTTTTCTTCTAAAGACCTAACAATGACACAGTTACACAGAAAGAGGATTAAAAGGTCACGTTATTGTGGTGGTGGTTGTTAATGTTTTCTTTCTTGGGTATACTCTCTTTGCATATTTATTTTAAACCAGTATTACAATACTCATTTGCCAGCCTAATCTAATTAACATTTCTTTCTTGAGAGGGGCCTTTCATAAAATCTTGCTCCTGCAGAATTCTCAAGATTCATCTGTGCTACTCTCAAACTATATTATTATTATTATTTCCTCTTCCAAATTTTTCTCTGTGCTGTTGTTGGTCTCGATAACTCTTAGTAAAATTTCAAAACTCATTTTCTATGTTACACTTTCAGTACATTTTTCCCCCACCTTTCCCCCACTACTCTAGCTGGCCTAAATGGGCATGTGCATCTTTTTATTGTCATTGTCTCATTATGTATGGTTCTGTAGTAACTATTCCCAACCCCCATATCCGGCAATAAATGTCAATGAGCATATTTAAATTATTTTTAATATGCTATTTAAATAAATAAAAGCCTTTTGGGAGGATTATTTATTTCATTAACTCATATATTATAGTAACTATTTCTACTTTATGACACTAAGGTACCCATTCTGGTACCTTAGTGGTAATGGTTGCCTAGAGTATATTGTCTTATATTGAGTCTGTGCCTTGGGGTCTCAACAGGAAAGAGTGTTATAATCAATTGTGAAGTCTGCATTTAAAATGAAGAGAGGAGAGGTAAAAGCATGGAATGAATGCCCTGATGGAGTAGTCAGATTAGCTCAAGCATTAGAGATAAAAAGAGTAATGATAATGGGAGAATGACATGACTGTTAGAGAATAGAAATCTCTAGAGCAGAAGAGTGAAACCCAGTGAAGGACCCTGGGCAGCCAAGAAATAGCATGAGGAGTGTGTGTGTGTGTGCACGCGCGCGCGTGCACACACACACACACACACACACATATGTTGAAGGTGAAATAGCAAAGTACCTACAGGAAAACTAGCTACTTCCCAATCCTTGTATCATATTTTTTTCAACTTCTGTCTATTATGTGGGCTGTACCATACCTCAAATACTATCTCAACCAAAAATGTCTCCTACAGTTGTTCTATGATTTACAAAACCTTCTCTATTACATTGCTGAAAATCATTGTCTTTTTTTATTCCCTATTCTAGAACACCACTTAGTGTTTTTATTTTTTTCTTCTTGAACCAGCTACATTTATTCTCAAATGTGAATGAAATTAGTCATAACATCAGTACTCTGAAGATATAATCTTGCTGAAATGTGGCAGAAATGCAAATGCAATATAAAACTTGTTTAGAATAGAGGAAATTATGCTTTTTTTCCCAAATACCGTATTGTTCTAAATATAAACCTTATTGTTCATAAATTTTCTCAAGCTAAGTTTTGACATCATGCTATAGAATTGACTTTATTTTTAGAAAAATGGGATTCTGTCTTGTGAATAACTAAGGTGAGAGAGTGAGAGACAATGCAAGTTCTGATTATTCAAGCAATTTAATACAAATCTGGGGTTAATGTACAAGTGTTTGTTTCCTCAGATTACAAATATATAATGCCATACTTGTATATTTCTATTTGTATTCTTTCATAAGATTGTTATAACAGAGTTGTTCACATAAAGAAAAAAAATAGCTGTGATTTTAGTGTTTGAATGTCATTAAGAATAAATATATTTCAAGTGACCAGTGCTGTTTGCACTGGTAGAGTTCACATTATCTGGAGTTACCTAAAGTGTCCCCTAAATACTTCCTCCTTAAAGAAAAAAAAAGGCAAAATCTTTTTTCTAATGCTTTGGTTCTATCATGAAGCAGTGTTTTGTTTTTAGTGGTTCCCTAGAGATCTGTATCAATTTTCAAACTCTACTTCTGATGACTGTAAAGTGATCTTTGGTATCTACTTCTAAACTATATTCCATAGGAATTTTGACTATGCACTTAGATTTCAGTCAGCCATTAGCCCAGTGGAGCCTTAAAGACCCATCTCCACTTACATATATGTGAAGAATTGTACTAATTGAAAAATATTTATAACCTGTGGTACAGGCATTACTATGGAGGGGTTCTTTGTTAATTAGAGAAAGGTTAGCTATAGTTTTTAAAATTCTAAGACTTTAATAAGGCTTAATACAGAAAACAAACAATAAAACAAAACAAAACAAAAACTTGTTCAGGTAACATGCTAACATGAGTATTTCTGGATGTGTAGATGTTGGAGCTGGTCATTTAGGGAACCAGGAAAATGAGAGTTCTGTCATTTTCAAAGATATGACTATAGGATCTGTCTGGAAGAGGGAGAGACAGAATGGGAAAAGAAGGTGAAGGCATACTTGCTTCTTAATCACCTTGACACAGAAGAGACAAGCATCACTTAGGTTCATAATCTCCATGGGAACTACTCACATGGCTGTACCTACATACAAAGAAAACTTAGAAATATAATTTTAGGCTGAGCAGCAACTTCTCAGCATTAACTCTGCATCCTGAAAGGAGAGTAAAAATTTTGGATGGATAGTTAGCCATTTTGGTCACAGTCCCTTGTTTGAATAAATCTCTGCAATCCCTTTGGAAAACCCAAATAATATACTGGTGATACTAGTGACCCAATTAGATAATTCTTGCGGACATCATTGTATGTTGCAACAGACCTCTACTTTCTATTCGCCACAGAACAACTAGAGTGTTATATGAAAAATGTGCTGTGTGTTACATACTGTTGAATTTTCTCTGTCTCCTGGCAACACCATGACTGAGGGATGTACACAATGTCCTGTTCTCAACAGCCCTGCTCAGCCATACACTCATGCCGCTGGCCTCCATTATGACATCAATTCTTCTCATATTTGGTTTTCCTCTTTTCCTGCTGCCTTCTGTTTTTTTTCTAGCATTATTATCTTTTCCAAAGAACCCTGTCTTCTCATGGTGTGCCAAAAGACAGCTTCGGTTTTATCATTTTTCTCTCCAGTGATGTTTTAGGCTTCATTTGCTCTAGGACCCATTTGTTTGTCTTTCTCGTGGTTTGATATCTGTAGAACTCTTCTCCGGTATTTCAAATAAAACACTTTTTTTTCTATCAGCTAATCAGTTGATTTAAATACCTTGCTTACAATTCTCATTGGTCTCCTTGAATAAAATGCAAATTTCTAATTAAGGCTATCAGGAAAGGTTATCTGGCCCTGCTTAACTTGCTACTTTTGATATCCTATATTTAATTTCTTTCTGATCCATGTTCATTACAAAAAACATGCACTTACTGTGACTTCGGCCTTAACTACTCTTCCTCTGTTAGATCTTCACACGTTAGACTTTTTTAGACGTTTTATTCGGGTCACAGCTCCAATATCTGAAACCCAGAGAGGTCCATCCTGATCACCCTAGCTGAAGGAGCAACCTCACAACTAGTCACTCTACACCATCATCTTACTTATTTTCTTCCTAAACCCATCAAGTCCTATGGTACATGGTAGTTTATAATAAAAATATTTTGTAACTGATTCAGAGCTTAGATAGCCCATTCTGACCTCTCATGATGAGGAAACTAAGACTCAAATCACTACTGACATGCCTAAGGTCATATAACTAACTTAATGGCAAAACTTAGACACAGAAGCCATTACAGATTTTCAAAATTTATTTTGTAAAATAACTTGGGAGAATATGAGATTTAATAACCTCATATTTATTTTAATGAATTGGTATTTCTTTTTCAGAAAAAAAGGAAACCTGCTACTTGTTAACAGATAATAGGTAGTATGTGGCTTTTAAATAAATACCAGATTTGAGAGACAAGTGGAATTGAAAGTAAACATAGTTTATAGCTACACTGTTCAATATAGTAGCCTCTAGTTATGTGAGGCCATTTCATTTTAAATTAAGTAAAATTAGCAATTAATTTCTCAGTCACATTAGCCAGATGCTGGTCCTCAACCGCATATGGAAAATGTCCACTGATGGACAGTTTACAGAATATTTGAATTATACAGAAATTCTATGTGATAGTTCTTGTCTATAGGTTTGTCTTTCTTAGGCCCCCATCTGGTTTGTTATTCTTAGTTCTGGATTCCATAATTCTCCTTTTTTTCCTAATAATTTATTCTTGGTTCTAACTTCCCATTTTCTCTACTAAATGTCAGAGGTAGGCTTTCAACAGAATAGTTGAGGTAAGTTGGTGAGGGACATAAATGTGATCCATTGTGAATCTCTGTGAAAGATAGTGCTCATAATTTGCATTTGCTTTTATTTTTATTTTGATGATAATTTGTGATTTCTTTACACTATGATATAAAAATGGGTAGAAAGGAAGTAATCTCACATGATTGTACCAACCTTTCTGGGACATTATATTGTAATATTGGGGAGATGCATAATAAGGTTGTCCACTGTAAGGTAGAAAGAAACTCTTCATGTTATTTCCTGTTACCTTTGTTGTAGTTGCTGGGTGCCAGAGAAACAATTACCAGTTTATGATCTGTTTCCAAGGTAATGAATTTCATTCCCGATCTCTTAAGGGCACTTTCTAGTAACTCAAGATTAAAGCATCCAAACGTGTCTCTTAGGTTCTGTAAGTGGTGATGCTCCTTCCTATCTCATACTACAGAAAGAATAATTTCGTATATTTAATAGTTTGGATGGTCATTTCAATTATGCAAGATGACTTAAATATAAAAAGGTTTTGTTTATTATTTTTGTTGTAAATAATATATTAATGAGGTTATAAGGGAGACCATAGATGACAGAGTAAAAACCAATTACAAGGACTAGAAAATCATGTTAAAATTAATACAATTCTGATAATGGACATGATGATCACTGTCATTTTCTAAGCTTGGATTTGCATGGCTTGCACTTCAGATGCAATTCTTTTTTTCTGATCCAATTTAGTAAGCCATTCTGAGGCAATTTCTGAACTATAGCATATTATCCCAATAGCTAGACTTTGCTCAAGCATGTCAAAATAATTTATATAAAATATTCACTGCTTTGTCACTCAAATACAAATAAATATTGTTTCCCAATATGTAACATAAAAGGGGAATATTAACTAATTAGTGAGAAAATATCCAAGATGGTGACAGAACTGGTAAGGAGAATAAATATGAAGACAAGTAGAAGGAATAGGGTGATGTCCTGAATAAAAGAAACCTGAAAAGGACATAATAAAGTGTTTTAACATGTTAGTGAGCCTATCAAAAAAAAATGGTGCGACTTAATCTGTAATTTCAAAGATCTAAAATGTGACAAATGTATGAAAATTACATGGGGATAGATTTTACATTAATAGTGTGAAATTGTTGGTATTGTCATTCTACTAAATCTGCTTTTAAAACTTTTTTAAAGCAGATATTAAATTCCCATCTATTAAGAAATTTTGAAATATTAATTTCTTGAGAGGTGGTCTTCCCTTAGAAAATTCTACTTCTATGCTTTCTTCTAACTGTAGAATACCTTAATTAATTAAAAATTGTGAACTAATGGACAATTTAGGGTGAGATTTAAAGATATATAAATACCTAGGTAGGATTGATTACTGGTTTCTTATTTTACCCATTGAGTATACCCTATTTTTATTATTTTCAATTGAGGAGACTCAAAAATAACTACTTCATATAAATAATCATTTGTAACTTTATGTGACTCTCTTATACCTTTTTCCATCTTTTTCTTTTTTAATTGAATTTATTGGGGTGACATCTTTTCAAGAATCAAAAATTTAGTCCATTGTTTTGCCAGCTTCCTGTTGCTTTACACTTTATTCATTTAAGAAAATAGGACTTTTATGACATACCAGGAAAAAAAAAGTTTTAACTTCATATTTCCTGTTTTTACCTAGTTTCCTCTAATGGCAGAAGAAAAGTAAATGCACAGAATCAAACGTACACATACATTCACACACAATTGTACACCACATATCCAAAATAAAAATTAAAAACAACAACAACAAATAAACTAGGACTAATAAAAAGTGATGATTCTTTATCAGATACAAAATAATTTTACAACTTTTCTACTCACTTATATTCCACACAAGTAACATTCCTTTTTTTGTGTTTTGTGTGTTTTTTTTTTTTTGCAATATATGTTATATCCATTGCCTTTATCAATGGCTCTGAAGGCTTCTAGGAAATCTATGATTATTCTAATCTTTTAGAAGACAATAAGATTCTAAAATTATCTATAGAATGATTTCTCTCAATTTAATCTTTCTATTTTTTTTATTTGAAGAAATGTGTTTGCTTTTTAGACACATTGTTAAACTCTTCAAGTTACTCATCTCATCCATATCTCCTTGTTTCAGACTTTAAGAAAAATGTGAATTTGCAAAGAAATATGCAGAGAATTTTACCCCAGAATACTATTTTAATGCAAATGAAATTCACGGATTGCTTGTACACTCCAACATAATTTACTCAAAATTGATGAGCAAATTCACATTGCATTTTTCAGTAATTGGCACAGTCCCCATTGACCCAATTAAGCACAGAAGTTGTGATTTTCAGAAATTAGTTTTAAAAAAAGAGATCAGGAGATAAGTTCATTTAAGTGCTATCCATATTACTATTGTAAAATTTGTTTTTTATTAATACAGAAAAGAATCAGAATTATAAATAGCATAATAACATGCCAAATCCTCATTTAAAAATATTTAGTTTTAGAGTTGTTCAATAATATTTTCTGTATATAAAATATATATTGTATTTTTATATGAATAATCCATAGTACATATGTAATTCCCTTATATAATGTAGTTTACTACTGATGTTGTGAAAGAGTATTTGGAATAATGAATACTTTAAATTAGATCTAATTGAACTACAGACAGAATAGAAACAATGCACCCTAGTATAGCATTAAGGTTGAGAAATAATTCACTTCAGAGTATAAAATATTATATGATCTGATGCTTTGTTGATCTTCTTGTTCTTGTGCAGTTAACTTATAGTTATTTTTTGAAACCTATTTGGATATTAATCACAAAATTATATTTGTTGTTGATTATTTAACTAATGCCCAAAATACTCAACAACAAAATATCAGAAGTTTTATAGAATAGCAGTAATTAAAAAAATGATACTTGAAAAGTAGTAGTCACTTTCAATATAATTGTTTAGTAATATATATTTTAGAGTTTGATAGACATCACAGTTTATTGGATAACTTTATTATGCTAGAAACATGATTGTAAATTTTTATATGTAATTAATTACTCTTTAAAAAATTTAAAAAATGATTCTTAAAGTTGATTTATTTCTAAATATATTAAATAAATCATATTAATGGAATAGTAAAACTCTTAGAAACTTTGTATAGCTTTACCACCAAGCCACTTGGTGGCTCCATCTAAGCATCATACAACATTTAAATAATTAATTCAAAATAATTTAATGTTCAAAATGTTTTGAAAAATTATGTCTTAGGGGATTTTATTTGTAATGCACAGCTTGCCTTCTTAGCTCATATTTTTTATTTTCAAAATGTAACAATTATGACAATATCTTTGTCTTTTTACTTTTCATTAGAAATTTCCATTAAACTAGTTCCCACGGGTTCTTGACTTTTACCTCCTGCTCTTTCACTCATATTCCTTCCTACCACTAACTGTTTTCCCAATTCAAATTGATTCCACTCATCTAGATGGCTCACAGTTCTTTCAGTCATCCCTAGATCTGTACAGTGAAGTCCCAGACACAGAATACTTACTCTCTATCTACTTGAAGCGTAGAGTATATCAGTGAATACATACAAATCATTTTTTTTTTACTCAACATGCATGTACAATATATACCCTTATAGCGAGAAGAATTGTTGGTTCTGCTCAGGTTATCTTTGTTGTCCAAACAAATTCATAGGATTGTGAACTCCAATAGAGTAGAAAACTCTTTGAAGGTCACTTGTTCATCATTTGGCCTAAAAGAGCCCTTGCCTTTGCAGAATTTATGATTTGAAGATGGATTAACTAATAAAAGAATATTGATAAAATTAATACACATGCCTCATAAAAGAAGACATGAAAAATCCTGCAATAAAAAATTAATTTAGCACTTTCCAAACTTTTTAAAACAAACATTTAACTTTTTTTTGATACCTATTAACATCTTGCAAAAATTTAATGTACATTTTTGCATTCTGTACAGAAATTTTTACACAGTTTTGTAAAAGTTATCTTAGGTGATAAATTTGATAATCAAAAAAATATCTCTGTATATAAGTTACTCTTTTTAATTTACATGAACCAAAGCAGATACAGGAGAAACAACATTATTGAGCAAAAACAATGTTATATTTCATTTCTAATTTAATAAATGAGACATTCTAGGGTCTAAGTGTAATAGGCATAAATTAAAATTTATAAAATATGTTTTAACTTTTTTAGGTCACTGTTAGTTTTTAGCAGTCCTCAAAAATTAATATTATATTTTACCATTTAAAAAAACTACATGTAAATAACACAAAAGAATAAGTAGATTTTATATGGAATATTAATTGTACTATGTCCTGAATCATGACAAGGAAATTAAAAAAAAACCTTAAAAAACATTGGCCTGCAGTTTGCAGTTTGCCTGGACTAAGGTGTTAACAGTTGAATGCTTCAGAGATTGTCCAATGCCTTCAGGAAGCCTAATAGATATGGCTTCCTTTCTTTCATTGTCAAATATACTTAAGATAATCCAGACTCACCACAGTTTAATGCCTGGTCACTCTCAGGCATTAAACATAACTGGTGTGGATGAAGAGAAAATGACAAAATTGTTACTTCCTCTACAGCTTTGAAAGTGGGTCAACGAACTGTGTTAATGCATTACAGCTGCAGTATCCCTAAGACACTAAAAGGAAAGAGGAATAAAAAGAATTAGAGCATGCTACCCTATGGTTTCTCTTTCTTCGGTACATTTATAAGATCTGTACTTGTGCTTTGTCTGGGTTGGTACTTGCTGAAAATTGAGACCAGCTGCAGAGTTTTAAAAGGTAATTGTTGTCTTCCTCTTTCTACGGAGAAGGCTAGTGTTACTTTATCAACAGGCAGACAAGGAAACCTTTAGAACTCTTAACTAGATCCACATAATAAAACAAAAAATATGAAATGACACACAGTAAAACAGAATAGTTTTCATTTAGAAACCAAATTAAATTTTACTAGATGTTACTACCAGAGCAAAATGTCATTTTGCTCAGAATTTCACAAGTGACCAATATCAAATATAGAAGTTCATGTATTAATTATTCAAATTCCATTGGTAATATAAGCTATGACTAGATAAATGCAAAATTTTTCAAATTTAATTCTGATAGATGGAGAAGTGTATCACCTGTGAGGGTACAGACACAGGATGCAGTGTCATAACACATTAGCTCAAATCACATTATAATGAGATACGATGAAATATATCACATAAAAATAAATTTAAAAAAGGATATGTAATATAACTCTCAATCTTAAGTATGCATAAAGGAGGGGGCAAATTATAGGCAATTGGTGAAAACAAGTAATTTGAATTTATTTACAGATCAAATCTTCATTCTAGCTAGTAATATTCAGCAGAGCTGCCATCATTAACAATCAGACCTTTATATTTCTGCCATTTCAAAATGTATTGATTGGAAAATTAGAATACTAGTTGTCAGGCTAGATGTCATTATTTTTTCCTTTGAAAATTATTGATATTGGTTCAGGTTTATTTATTCATATAACCAATGAATAATACAGGAGGCAATTTTTTGAGTATTTTAAAATTATATTCTTCCTGTATTTTTCCACATTACATGTTTATATTTAAATATAGTATTTTAATAATGTGTTGCCATTCATTCTCAGGCCCCTACCTAGTTTCTCCCTCTTATTACAGTGCTTATGTTCTACTAGTGGAGAGTCTCAGTCCTGCAGTGTGATAAATCGTCCTTAATAACAGGCAAGAAAGTTGCATAGCACTTCCTATTCTGGGTATAGAATTTCTCAACTGCCTCTTTCGAATTTCAGAAGAAAGTTCCTGAATAGAAAGTATAGAGTAGCTTCTCCAAAAGCCTTTGTTCAAAGACATGTGTTGAGTGTCTATTGGGCAGCTTCTTAAAAGAAGTAACTTAGGGATAGTCAATTCATGTCTCTTAACTCGAGTTTATCTATCAAGGCATATTTGCTACAATCTAGAGAAGGGATGAAAAGGAAAATTAGATCACATTTTTGAGACAAGAATGACAAGTTGAGAAATTTTTATTTCATTCTTTTGCCTTTAGAGAGTCATTGAAAGTTTCTTCATAAAAACTGACATCTAAGTAGAATTTTATAAAGGACAACCTGATAATCTTAAACTATTAGTAAAAGCTATATATATGCTTAGAACAAATTTATTATTGAATTATTAAAGTATTTATCTATAATTTATATTTGAATAATTGAAAACTATATAACAATGCTTATCTAAAAACTTTATAAAACATTATATGCTCTCTAATTTGATATTTTATACCATGTTGTACAAACATTTATATAATATATATTTTTCTTGTCATTTTCTGATGACAAGAGTCAAGCTAGGATTTGAACTTCATGAAGGAAGCATCAATGACTTGATTATTTTTGTACCCCCAGTGCCTATTACAGTTCCTGGAATGTTGTAAAGTATTAGTAACAACAGGTTAAATGTGAATAAATGCAAAATAATTGTAATTGAAAAAGTGAATGTAAAAACTGCTTTAATTTTCTATCTAATCTGGCATGTGTGAATATTGTACTATTATTTGTTTTACATACACATATATAAACATAATATATATGTATGAAAAAAATGAAGCACTGCTTCCAAATAAATATCACTCTTTATTGTAAATCAGTAAACAGTAGCAAAACGATGTTTCTTGAGGATAAAATTTCCTTATTTTTTATTTGCCAATGATGTTGATTTTAATCAATAGAAAATTGTTAAAACACATTTATTTAGATTTGCTGGTAGAATTTAAAAGAATAAGTATATTAAATATACATATTAGATTCTATTAACGATTAATTTTTGGATGTAAATTCTCACTACAATTAGAAATGAATTTGTTTATTTCAGGGGTTTGTAAGTCAATGAAAGATACTGGTAGAACACTATACAGTCCATGCAATATGGCATTTGAAGTGGTATAAAGTGAGGTGAAAAATATCTTTAGCATAGTGATACATCTGAAATTTATAAATTATAGACATTATCATCTAAATATGCTTTGATTTAAAAATTCAATTAAATTATTAGTCTGAGAGGGTTCCTCTACCTGAAAGTAAAATAGAGCTTATTAAAATTATAAAAGGCATGATTTTTATCAGATCTAAATGTTGATACTTTAATAGATTTAAGTTAGATTCAAGAACTAAATTTCTTAGAAACTCTAATATTAAAGTAGAAAGGAACAGGATATAATTTCCTATTGAAATGCTGAAATATGAATCTTTTTAAAAAGATGCATCTGGAAACATTTTATTTCAAGATAGAAGGCTCAGAACCAACATTTAAATAACCCAGCTTTTGTCTCACAGGCTAATTATTTCACAGGTGTGATTAAATGAAGGCACAATTTTCTGCACTTTCATTCACCTGCTTGTGGATTTGATTAGTCATTGGTACTTTTCTTTGAGACTAAAGAACCTGATAATAATACCTGAAAATTTTCACTTCATTTGACAGAGAATTGAAAGAAACTGTCCTTAGTAAATATTTAGTAACTTTAGTAAGAGATGTTATATTTTTAAGGAGTGGATAGTGGGAGTGTACAGTGTAAAGAATCAGTTTTGAAGATGTTTCTGCTACTTTGAAAATAATTACTCACTCAATGATATGACTATGTAATATTATAACAATTGTATGAGAAGTCACTCACTTAAATATTTGGTTCTGCAATCTGAATCAACGAACATTACTTTTAAAAAATCTTTAAAAAATTGAATTCATAAAACAACATCTTGTTAGAATCTTGATGATGATTAAATGTGTTCTAAATAAAACTACACCCAATCACTGTTTGATGATGGTTTGTGTTTGGAAAATAATACACATTCCATTGTTTACATAATTGCTAACAGGCCACATACATACTTATTGATTAAGTTTAAGCATTAAAACATGAGAAAAATATTTCCAAGAGATAAATTTTATCATTTTAATAAATAGAGCTCAATTATAATGATGGCATGAATGAAGTAAAAGAGAGAAGAGATTGTTTTAAAAGAAGAAAGAACAGCATTGGTGATAGATGAGATATGAAAGGATGAAGAGTGATTGGTGCCTATAGTTTCTTGCTGGAAAAATGAATGGCACTGGTGGATTGTCAGTTTCAAAAGAACTTCATGGGATTCAATGAATATAAGAAAGAATTTTGTGAAGGAATGAGAAAGTTGAGAATAGAGAAATAATATGAAAAAAGTAAAATTTTATATTTAAGATAAAAGCTACGGCTTTGTGTTATACTGTTCTTACTGGTAACGCAATGCTATGTATTAACACTATTCTTTACTGATGCCTTATGGGCTTTCTTTGTAATATAAATCATCATACTAATTTATTCACTTATTAATTTTGAATGTTACCATCGACAAAATCCCTCTGGGTGCCTGTACGTAATTACCAATATAGACTATGATCATAAAATGAATAGAAGCTAAATTCAGAATTAAATAAAACCAGGTCACCTACACATTAGGAAAGACCCTGATATTGAAGAAGCTAAGCCATTATCAAACTAGGAACAGATGGCCTAAAACAAAGGGCATGTGAAGACAAGAATGTCCTTAGGAAAGGGTGTCTTTTATTGAAGGGAGGGAGTTTCCATAGTACAAGAAACTTTTTATCTCTGTAACCTTAAGGGAATAATATTTTCAAACATACTTTATTAATTTTAAATTCGCCAGTGACCATACCTTTTAATTCACCTCATGTGTGAAATATTAGAACAATAAAGTTGATATTTGAGATGTTATCTCACATCTCAGTTATTGGACAGCTGTGCATTTTTCTAGACCCTTCCATTATATTGGTGCATGCTCAAAAGGATTTCAGCACTTTAAGTGATCTGAATTGTCTACAGCAATCTACGACCATTCTTCCTTGATATTTATAATTCATCGACTACATAGACATTGGATTTAATAATTCAGACAATTAAATCACAGAGAAGAATTTTTTCTTTTTTTAAAAATTTTGTTTTCTCTCTCAATAATTGGTAGCTTTGGGGTTTTAGTTCAGGTTCTCAGAAACTTTGGCTCTTCCACGAGCCTCTATGATTATTACACAAATACTAATATAGACATTTTTGCCTAGCATGAGTTTTCATAAACAGAAGTAATCATAATGTGATTGGTTAATTAGATATCCTGATTTTCATCATTCTTTTTCTTCTTTAAAAATCATCTAACTTCAGAGCCAGAACTTCAAGTTGCAGAGGATTACTGTGGTTACCAGATAAACAGATAATTTGCAGTTTCTGTATGGGGCTGACTGCTCTGTTGACATAGGGCTCTTTCTCTTCTTTCTTTACCCTTTGGATATATGAACTATACTGCAAATGCAACTGCAAATAAAAGAAAAGGTTGAAGGTGATATAGGAGAAGGAGAGAACATGAGAAATGTAGAATGAATAAATAGCATTTATGATGTTTTTGTTCAGCCAGTTTACTGGTTTGAGCTTGCAATATATGATGTGCTTATAGCTATAAATGCATTTATTAGTGACATTTCTTCAAAATAAGTAATTTTCTTATAATGGATCTGAAAGTCTGTAGCATCAAATTTTATTTTTTGCTCATTAGATGTATTGTTTCCATAACTAGGAATTGTGAAATCTCCACAACAGAATGAATACTGTAGGGCTCTGGCATAACAGATATAATGAAAACTGTTACAGATAAGTCTGTAGGTGTGCTGTATGCTCAATCATTATGTCATTGGGCTTTTCTTCTCAAAATTTACATTTTAATGTCTCGAGATTATTCAATACATTGTTTTTCTCTGCAAATTTCAAGTATAGGGATGTAAGTGTTTTTTTCTCCTTAAGCATTTGATATTGGATCATAAAATTTAAAGTCAAGAACTAGTGGATAATGAAATGCAATATACATACATGGATGCTAAATTAAATGATACAGATAGAATGTACCAACAAATTAAAATTGGAAGCAGATCAATGATTGCTGGAAGGGCCACAGAAAGATGGAGGTGAGTTTTCAATTTGCTACTGACATAGTTAATATTTGAATCAACATGGGGAAAAGAAGAGGTCATATTTCATGAAGGAAATATACATAGAATATCTGATTGAACTTAACAGTTGTCAAGCATATTTAAAACCATTGTATTAAGTATGTGAAGGCTGAAAACATGAACGAGTTATCATCCCTACTCTTAATGAGTTTATAATCTCATGTTGAGAACAGACATACAAAAGTATAAGGTGGGATAGCTGTGACAAGGGCTTTAAAGAAGACATTGTTTTAATGTGCTGAAGAATCATGAAAAATATAAAAATAACAGCTAATAAAATTTTGAACTGAGTACTACAAGAGTGAAGTGACATGGATGAGTAATAGCTCTAAACGCAGAGATTAGAATAAATATTTTAGGCATAAGGAAGAAAGAAAACAAAAATGTTCTAAAAGGGTTATCACAGTGATCAGGACAGGGAATAACAGCTCATTATGACTGGAATTTCAAAATCATGAGAAACTTTAGTGGGGGAGAGAAGCTTCTGAGTAGAGAAGATGTAGGAAGTTGGAAGACTTTTTTGTAACCTTGTATAATTGTCTTTGTGTGAACTAGGGATTGGCCATTATAATAGGGCACAATAAGAGAGGGCAGATAAGAGGGCAGAAATGAGAGAGCCATGCAAACAAAACTGGGTGACTTGGCATGGATGGTAAAAGACAAGGAGGAGCTGACTAGTATCCCATGATTATAGGATTGGTTTGGGTCAATTGTAAAGTCATTTTCAAAGGTCCAGAAGTCAATAAGAAACAAATATAGTGAGAAGATAATAAACTTAATTTTGGTTCATTGGTCAGGTTGTCATAAAATTTTTAAAAAAAGATTTTGTTTCAATAACAACTGTTTAAAAAACAAAATACCTCATAAAACTTAAAAAAATAATAATAATTTAAGGTCACTTGGGAACTGAATGAACCAAATTAGTGGAGTGGTAATAGTTAAAAAAAAACAACTAGAAGAGATTAAGAATTAATTTGCAGTTTGCTAAATAGAGATAGTGACTATAGATTACAATTTAGATAAAGTTTAGAAGAAATGTAATGAAGAGATGAAGCCTGAATATCTGTGGGACAGAGAAGAACTGAAAAAGGAAAATTGACAGTGATAATTCAGGAAGAGTGGGAGGTAAGGATTGATTGATTGAAACATTGAAGTCCCATTTTTGAGAGCTTATTAATAATGCAGTAGATGTTCAAGTAGTGGTGTTGAAAATAATATAGTGAAGAATTAAGAGTGAATTTGTGCAGCATAACACCAAACCATCCAAGACAACACATATAGTTACCAGTGCAAAATACATACAGAAAACAGAAAAGTAAAGGCATTTACTTCAAAGTACAGTCTTGTTTTATATAATCTCAATTCTATATGGACTATATCATTTAGTTTACTTATGATATTTCTATATTTTAAGAACTCACTTTTTATTCAGGTATACTCTGCACCTAGAATAGAAGTACATGTCAGGATAAATGAGTCATCTAAAAAAGTCATATCATGTTGTAGGTAAATATTGTATTTTACATTTTTTCTACACCAGAAAGTCTATGGGCTCTAGGGCAAATTAACCTGGATTGGGGATTACAAGCAAAAATAATAAAGAAATCCAGGAACAATATATACAAAGATCTCATTTCATGTTGAATTGGAGCCTACATTTCTAAAGCAGTGAAATTAAAAATTATAAAGCACTAGAAGTACACAGTTAATTTCCTCCAATGATTCATCATGAAAATTAAAAAATACATTTATCATCAAGGAAAAGTAATTTGTGTAAAAAATGGACAAAAGCTTTTTGCTGGATGTTGTTAGATCATCTACCAAGTCAAAACAGTTATACATTTTGTTAATATGTTACTGGAATAAAATAATGCTGCACATTTAGTACTGGATTAAGTGGCCTGCTGCCAAAATTTGTAACTCTGATTACAAGGTGCAAGTTTAAGTAGTTCCTCACTGATTTATGTCTGATGCATTATAATTCACCAACCAGAGGGTTAGCAACTAGATTTCTTAATTGGACAGTAAAATACATTTTTGATATTTTGTTTTAATGCTTTTAAGTTTTGAGGCTAAGGCAAAATAATATATAATATAAAATTAATATTATTTAACAATTTAAAACATTGAATATGGAACCTAGTATAATTTATTTTTAATGCTTACTGCCAAATAATTATAATTAAAGAGATGTAAACTCAATTGTGTAAGTCAGAAAAGCTTATAATAAATACTATTTCTATATGTAGTAGGTCAGTTTATATTTTTTTAAAAATGACTACTATGTGCACATCTCTTATAGCAAGAGGTGTTTCACACCACTATAAAAAAAGAGCTGACACTGCATTTTAAAAAATAAGAACAGATTCACTATTTACATGACTTTTGGGGATTTTCATCTCTTACGAATTATTTAAATATCTCCCCCACTCAACATGGAAATATGTGAGGTTCTTTACTATTTTGATTATACTCTCCTAAATTATATTTCTCAAAAATTAAATATAGAAGTGCCTATAACTTTATATTTGAATATATTAAATGAACAAGGGTTGACATTTTACATTACCACTGATATATTTTTTTTCGGATACCTCTCTCCATTGGTCCATGTCATTGTGAAATTAGAAGAAATCCTTGTTTTTATTAAAACACTTAAGATTTTTAAAGTGTTTTTACTAAAATGCTTAAGAATTGACCAATAATAGCTAATAGCTTAACCTTGAGGAATTAGCTTAACTTTCAAGAAAGAGTTAAACCGTACATTTCTGTGTAGAGTAGACTATTCTGAGTACCCAGAGTGTTAAAGAAATGAAACTCAATAAGAGAAGAAGCAAGAGATACAAAATAGATAATAAAAAAATAAATAAAATTCACATGGAGCAAATTGGGGCCAATTTCAGGCAGCTTCAAGAGTAAAAGGGATAGGATTTGGAAATGAGGCAATCATCTTTCAAGAAGGAGCAAGGCAAGACCAATGTAACAGGTAGAGTTAGAACAATTGTCAGCAAGACATTATGGAGAAAAGTGGAATCTGCCTGCCCTAGGGAAATTATTTTAGTAAGAATATGGAGGCTAGCATCTTTCTGTCTTCTGTTTTCTACATAGTAGATATCTGGGGGGCATAGAAAGTGAATGTATCCAAGAAATTTGAAAGAAATGAGTTAGAATTGCTCTTCTACTGGAAGGTCTACAGGGTGCTGTTATCTGACGGTGTTATAAAAATATGGAGGGCTAAGAAAGAGTCCAAGTCCTTCAACAGTCTATATAAAAGACTATTTCAGAATCTTGCTAGTAGAACCAGCAGCTTTCTAGGAAAGATTCCTGGGTTATGCAGGATCAGAATAGGTTGAAAAGCTTAATAGGTGAGTAGACAGATGTTCCTTATAGAGACAATCCCATGATGAAATGTGTAAAACAAACAAACAAACAAACAAACAAACAAAAGAACAACTAAATCTTATGTTTATTACTTTCTATTTCACATGTTCTTATTTAAGTTTGTTCCTGGTCTGCTAGATTCTGTCCTGGCCAGCCCCTACTCCTTACTCAACCTTGCCACCTGTAATTCCCCCTTTAGCTATAGTCCAGTCACTCTGTTTTAGGTGTTTGATCAGGTGTTTGTTCAAATGTCATTTATCAAAAGAATGACAACTTTTTTATAAAATAGAGGGCAACTCTCTTCCCCCCAATTACTCACCTGCTTTATTTTTCTTCAAAGAATTTAACACTCTTGGTCATTTGATATACTGTTTTGACTACTGTTTTCCTCTAGCAGTTTGTAAGTTCTAAGGAATGCAAATATAATTTTGCCCTGTTTATTTACTGCTCTATGCTATAGGAGCTAAAATATTGCTTGAATGGAATAGACTCCATTTACCTGTTTTCTTTATTTACCTTAACAAAATATATTAAGTGTATCTTTTTGAAAAAATAGTTAAGACTTGGTGGATAAGAGCTGTATGTGTTGATTGAAAACCTGCCTTGACTGAGAAAGATGCTACTTGGTGATATTAGCCAAAGTGATTAGACAATGTATTAATTCATCTCTACTGAAGTTTTATCACTTTTATATCCCCCAAATTACTTCATAACATAAACATTTTTTCTGTAATTAGAATAATATCTTTTGTATGTTGGCAAAGGCTTTACATTTTCTAAAAAAAGATAATAGAACTTTTTTAATAGTAACATCTTGTCTTAATCTAGGTAAGTCAAAATAGTACCAACAGAGTGTCAAATAATTATTCTCAGGTAATATTAAAACATACAATTGAAATTGATGTATTCAGTTTATATCACACCTCCACAAAGAAATAGAAAGAAGAAAACATATCATTTACATTCCTATCAGCTGTGGAAAGACATAGAGTTCAAATATAGGAAAAATATTCTAACCAAAATTATATTCTACATGTGTAATACTTGAAAACTATTTAACAATTAATCTTTTGATAAATATATAAATAAAATGTTTTCCATTTTTTTAGTTTGCAATCTATTTTTAAATAGAAAATCAATTCCTGTATTATCAAAAGTCACTTTAGCTTAACCTAATTTCTAATGACTAAAATAATATATTGAGATTGAAAAATATATTCATCTTCAAGTTTGTTCCACAGTGACTTGTTAGAAAATCACTACTTATAGGATGCTATTCTAGATCCTTAAGGAAAATGGGAAAATAATAAAAATCGCCCTAAAAATTTGTGAAGGAAAACATCATATTCTTTTCAGCAATTATTGTACAAGAAGGAAGGAGGGATAAGATAATGAAAAATCTCTTAAGGCTATGCCATTCACATGCTCAAATAGATTATAAAACAATCATCTTGAGCTATTTTTTGTAACCTGGTAGTTCAAAGTATGGTGATACTTTTACAGATAACTTTTACTCAGCTTTTAAAAAATATAATTGGATCTCTTGAAATACAGTTTTTATGTAGTACACATGTATTAGACTTATCCATTATACTTTTGTGTAATATTTTTTCTTTATTTGGTCTCAGGAAAAACACAGTATAGATACCAGTATTCACTCTTAGCAACACTGCTGTAGATTTATTCAACACCTTTCACTAAAGATTTGTGCAATCTATCCTAAAACATCTTTGGTGCCATTTGAATATGTCTATACAGACAATATCAAGTATTTCCTAGCTAATTATAAAACTATGGTGAGAGAGGGTAAATTAACAAAAACAAACTTTTTTTTTTAACCATCAGGAGAAAGTGTGTTGATCTCTTTTAGATTCCAAATGAAAACTACTTACGTCGAAATGAAACTTTTACTTATTTTTCTCCCTGGTGCTTTCTCAAAATATTTTGGCCCTATGACTATTAAATAATGCTATAATCTGTGAAAAGACTTGATAGATATAGAAAGAAGATGGATATCCTTATAACTTTAGAGTGAACTGTGAATTATACTCAACAACTGAGCTCTGCCTTCCTGATGCAGGACAGAGTGCATCACCCTGAATGGGGAACCAAGCCCTACACCCACACAGAGAGAGCCCTTGACTCCACACAGGAAAAAGTTTGAGCACAAACCAGATTTAGACATAAAAAGAAAGTTTATCAGAGAAGGAATAATGTTCCACAGACAGACATGGTCTAAGTCAGAAAGTGAGACCCTTCGTGTTTGAGGAATTTGGTTTATATGTTTTCCTCTCAGGGTGTGGGTATGCAAGGTTAAAGGCACAGAGAGGTAGCTGTAATCTCAGCAGGAACCTTTCTGTAGGTTTCTTATTATTGGCCTAATGCTGATCAGCCAGGTACCTGTGTCTAGAAGCACATAACAGGCTCTGAATACAACCTGGTTTAATAGTAAATTTATGTGGTTCTCATGCTTCTCTCCTATTATTTCTAGAAAGAAAACTATTAGACTGAACTGTATACAATCCTCATTTTTGTATGTTAAAAGTTGTGTATGGGCTGTTTCATATGGTTTTATGAAATTACTTTTTTCCTGCTTCTAAGGAAGTTGCCCATTCTCTACTAAATATTTTCAAAATACCAAAGGTATTATGAATAATCTCTGTTGAGGCATCTAATTTAAAGCATATAGAAATATACCACATATTAAGTTCAGTATTTCTATTTGTAAACATAATGATAAACTGAGTCTAGAATTATAAATTTCATTGTTTGCTTTACATCTATCCTAATATATGGTAACTTTGGCCAAATTAATTAACTCATAAGAGCACACTGATGACTTCATCTGTTAAATGACAAGGGAGATCTATATATTTTTTAAGCACATAAGGCAAAGCATCAAATATTGGAATTTTTAAGAATAAATATTAGTTATCTGAAAATATTGATATTTTTGATATTCTTGGACATTGCACCATTTCAAACCTCATTATTAAAAATAAACTAAGAAAAGCTGGGTAATTTTGAATTTTTTCCAATCTTCTCACCATTTTTCACTACTGTCTATCATACAATGGATAGAGAATGTTCCTCTTACTTTAATAGAAAACTCTAGAAAAACAGGATAGTGTGCATCTTATATTCTTTCTGCTGTAGAAAATTTTTTAAATGTACTCTATTGAGCTATTGACACAAGTCAATTAGATACAAAAGCCTGTAGGCCTATAAGACATATTAAGGATAAGATTGCTAAAGACAAACAAAAAAACACTACCTTATTAGATATTTTTGAAAGAAAAAAAAACATTATTATGTACATTTAGGTTTTGAACCCACTAAGCAATAATTTGTTCTGTCCCCTGTCTTAAAACAGTAAAAATGGGGAAAAAATAAAAAAGGATATTTAGGACATGTGGACTATTTTCTCTACATCAAAACTATAAAGTGTCAGAGGACAGGATTCAACACAGTGAGCCAAGAGTTCATATTTTCACATAAATTCTTTGTTCTAATGATTCATTTGAAAAATGATTACAAGTTTAGAAAATCCATTTAAATTTAATTTGAACACATTATTTCTTGGTTGGCTCATAATTATCTTTAAGTAATTTTATAAATAATTACTTCAAATGCTACTTTTTGCTGTATGTCATGAAGTAACTAAATTAAGAATTTAAATAATGCTGCTTTAGTATTTATAGTTAATCATATTTTCACTTCATGAACAGCTTTTAATTGGGAATTTGAGCTTATATTTAATAAAAAAAGCTGAGCTGATTTGAGTTATTGTTGAAAGATCTCTTCAATTTAATTGTTAATTAAATAAGATAATATACTTTTTAAATAGTGTCCTTTAAATGATATTCTTTAAATGGTCTCTAATAAGTTTTATGTGGTCTACCTACGGCCTTTAGATTATTGTAAAGATTCTTGAGTTTTTTTTTTTTTTAATTTAATGCATAGAAACGTAGTGTTTTAAATAAGATTTCCAGATACACACAGTAAAAATTAAAGCAGAGAATTGTAATGTTATAATGGTAACAGTATAATCCCACCTAACAGTATTATAACTTTACCAAATAAATAGGAAGAGAGACTGGGGATTAAATGTTTCTGGTGTCTTTAAATTTAAGAAATTTTGGAAGCATTTTAGAAGATGCAAGTGATGGACAAGTTGAAAAAGGGAAACTTTGAAGAAAATCTCTATGTTCAGAAAGAGTGAGGAGCACCAATAATTACAATCTGCAAATTTATGGTAATACATTATCTTGAGAATAGTCATTCTGGAATTAAAATATATTTGAGTTGAAAAATGCACTACTTAGGAATAGTAAAGAGGAAGTAATATGGAATAAACACCTGTATCCTGTCATGGATTCTGATTATCATTAGGTCTTTAGATTGGTAGCTGAGCATGAA
Organism: Macroglossus sobrinus; assembly: GCA_004027375.1. NCBI lineage: Eukaryota > Metazoa > Chordata > Mammalia > Chiroptera > Pteropodidae > Macroglossus > Macroglossus sobrinus. Next base: position 473,027 of record PVKZ01000507.1, read on the forward strand.
GCTTCAAAACTGTGATAAAGTCTCTTTTTTTTTTTTTCAAATTATTTTATTTTATTATTGGATTCAAGTATGCAATACATTGGTTAGACATTTATGTAGTTTATAAAACGATCTCCCTAATTGCTCTTTCTCTCTCTGGCTCTTCACCTAGCCATTACATTAATGCTAACTGCATGCCCTATGCTGTGTTCGCTATCCCTGTGACCACCTATCAGCTACTAATTTGTACTTCTTTAACCCTTTACCCCTTTCTCTCAGCCCCCAAATCCCTTCCCCTCTGTCTGTCACCAGATTGTCTTCTATATTTGTGAGTCTGTTTTTGATTAGTTTGTTCTTTTTGTTTCTTAAATTCCACATATAAATGAAATCTTATGGATTTTTCTTTCTCTGTCTGACTTATTTCACTCAGCATAATAACTTCTAGGTCCATCCATGACATTACAAATAGTAGGATTTCATTTTTTAAAAATGTTTGAGTAATGTTCCATTGTATGTATGAACAATAACTTCTTTGTTTAATTTTCTGTTAATGGGCATTTAGATTGCTTCCAAATCTTGGCTATTGTAAATTGTGTTGCCATGAACATAGGAATTCATATATCTTTACAAATTATTGTTTTGATTAAATACCCAGAAGTGTAATTGATGGTTCAAAAGGTATATCTATTTTTAATTTTTTGAGAAACCTCTGAACTGTTTTTATAGTGGCTGTACCAATTTCAATCCTACCAACAGTATGTAAAAATTCCCCTTTTTCAAAGATAAACTCTTAATTTTGATACAAATTAACTACAGGACTTTAGAAAAATCAGTTAATATCTTTGAATTTGAGTCTTCATCATATCCAAATTGCATGTTATCTCCTCTATTAGGCATTTTTTTTTAAATTTTTAGTCCACCAGATACACTTCTAATGCCTATGAGATTCCAAAACACATGTTTCTGTGCCCCTCATTGTGTTTGTCATTTTCAACTTGTGTTGTACTTATTTATGCATGTGTCTATATACATATGACTTCACTGGAAAATAAACTTCTTGAGAAGAAGTTTAGTTTCTACACACTTTCATGCTCTGTAAAATATGTAGCACAATTTCCTGAGAGTAGTCAGTCATTATATGCTTTAAAAATAACTTGGTTACTTACTTCAAATGAAGATTCCAGAGATCCACTCTCTAATACTGTGCTGTGCCATGTAGTAGCTACTAACCATGTGTGTCTATTGAGCATATGACATGTGCTGAGTTCTAATCAAGATAATCTGCAATTGTGAAATGTAAACCAGATTTCAAAGACTTAATATAAAACTGTAGAATTTCTCATTAATAATGCTAAAATGTTGATTTATTAATGATGACAATATTTTGAATATTTTAGATTAAATAACTTTCAAAATCAGTTTCGCCTATTTTTTACTTTCTTAATGTGGCTTTAAAAAAATTTAAGTTATCTACATGTTTCATATTATATTTCTTTTGGCAGCACTGGTTTAGAGATTTTTAGACATATTTTTTTAAAAGACCCTCAAATGAATTCACTGTATACAAAAATTTTTATATAAACAGGTTGACATATTAAGTACTTATAGGAGACAGTCAACAAGTGATGATGGTGGTGGCATTGCTCATCATCTCATTAGTATGTGGTAATATTAGTATGTGAGTAAATTCTATCAATAAATAAAAGTTCTTGCATTTAACAGTTCTGACTTGACATACTAGTAAGGCAAAAAAAAAAAAAAAAGGTTGCCACCATTCTGAATGGCATACTTAATGAATGATAGAGATTATTTGAGGTCATTAGAAACAATTAGCACCTTGTTTGCTATAGTAAACAGGAGCTCTGTTTTCAGTAAATGATGTTTCTTGCCAGCTTCAAATGAGAGGCTGGTGTCCTATGGAAAAAAACAGGCAGAGGAAGGTAGAACTAAAAAACTCGTGCTTGAGGATTTGGCTGTTAAAGTCAGATGGTGAGTAAACCTGATTAATTTATACATTGATTCATTGTTGGTGCAGATTCAGTGAATTCAAATGAATTGTTGGAAGAGCAGGGAATAAGGATAAAGGAGACATGAAATTTTGACTGAAGAAAAATCAAGAATGCCTTATTTTCTGTGTGCAGAGGGAATAATAAAATGAAATATTTAAACAAAAATACATTTAGAATTAATTTAATGACAAATTGGGTTTTACACGAGTCTGAATTTATAAAGGTACATCTTCAATTTATTGTGGCATTCAGATGTAAGAGAAAGACAATAATATACAGCAGTATGTAGGTAATGAAGCTTTTAGGGAAGGAAACACACCTATTTTAAAGTGTTTCACTTTATTCTGATATTACCCTACAGACGACAAACAAAACTTATGTTCTTGAAAAGCAGCTTGATTAAAAATCACCCATAAGACAGTTATATTTTCCCTGAGATTCTGGCTGAAGCAAAGTGGATAGATTTTTAAAAATATAAACAATGAGATGTACTCATATCAGTTGGTTAGTCAAGCCCATCCTTTTCTATTTAAATAATTCCTGTAAGAGAAATAAACTTTGTCATCTTTGCAAATAAGAGTGGGTGTTGGGATGCAAAGAAACCTTTAGTGTTTTAGATCCTCCACAAGGCTTATTGGTGAATGACTTAATAGCCTTCTGAGAGAACTGAGGTTGTATTTTGTGCCATGGCAAATTTAAATCCAGGTCACAGAGATGTTAAATAGCAAATGACACATTTGCTGTGCCACCCAGCTGCCTCTTCTAATGTACCAGGACTGCCTTCTGAACAAAGTCAGAATGCCAATGTTAGACTGTATGCAATTGGTTTTGTCAATCGGGTTAATTCTAAAAGAAATTCTGCTCACAATTTAAAAACTACTTAGTTCAGTTGATAATTCACATCTTAAGTGTCAAATAAATGACTTGCCTCTCCAAAGGAGCCATAACCCTGCACCTCATGAGTGAAAAATTTTCAAACTGTTCAATGAGTCAGATTTGAGATTGAAATATTCATAGAGAATGCTCCCTGTGCTAGATGGCAGAGGTCACAGGCTATCGTCATCAAGCTACTGTAATTAATCTTTTTTTAAAAAGATGTTTTGAAATAAACAAAAACTCACAGACACAGCCCTTTAGTGGTTATCAGAGGGATAGCAACGGGAATGTAATAAAGGGTAAAGGGGACCAAATAAATACATGGTGACAGAAGATTTGACTTTGGATGGTAAACATGCAAATAAATACAAATATGGTATATTGTTGAATTGTAAGCTTAAAACCTACATAATTTTGATAACCAATGTCACCGCAATAAATTTAATTTAAAAAGAAGATGTATTTGCCTCAAGAAAAACTTGTTAAAATGGAAGTTATAACCGTGGTTATTTTGTGATTGTATATGAAGAATTATCTGGGTTGATGCAATCCTAAATAGGTTATCTGTTTTTTCATACCACAATTTCAGAAGTATTCTCTTTAAAATACTTTCACTTATATATCCTTCTTCTGTGAGTCAATACCATATTGTTGACTAATTTCAAAGTCAAATTTGAGAGCCAGATAATCTGTGAAGGACAAGAGATGTCCTCAGAGAGCTGTAGCATTGGAATCATAGGAAGAGAAGATGGGATTTGTCTGTCAAGTGGAAAGAAGTCAAAGGACATAAATAGGAATATTTTTTGGTTGTCAGGACAGTTGTGACTGAAATCTCTTTATTAGGCAAGTATATGAACCCTAGGAAGCTATTCTTTTACATGGTTGTATATGAGAATAAACTGGGGAACTTCACACACACACATCTGTCCTGGAGCCATTCTATTTGCTGACCTTGTGATTTCTGGGTTTAGAGTCTCATTTATAAAATTCTTTGAATGATTCAGTTATTCAACCAGAGAAAAGATCTCTGATCTGTTTTATATGATTGTTGTTTATCTGCAAAGAATGAGCTGTTTCACCATTCAAATCAAGCCCAGATTTCTTGACCCTGTAGAACCTGTTACTTTGCAAGATAAAATATACAAATTATATATTGAGAAAATAATAGGTATACACTTATTTATATACAAAACAATCCTCCAGATATAATAAGGAGTAATTATATGCAAATTTTTATTCTAAATCAAATAACATCTTTAAAAATATCTTCAGAGTGATTACACCCATTCCCATTGAAAATAGGTGAGAGAAAGAAATATTTTCTCCATTAATATATTTCTTCCTTTTTCTTCATTATCTTTAGTGTATTTCAGGATACTAAAAAACTTTCTGCATTATTCTAAATAGAATTCTTGTTTTAATTTTTTACTAAGAACTGGGAAGATGCAGTAGGAAGGTAAACAAATTTCACTCATTCTTTGGACAATATTTATCCATGAAGCCAATGTTTTGAGGGACATAAAAGTTGAATCATATATGTATATATTCTGCCCACACAGACTTTATAGTTTTTTTTTAGGGGAGATACACCACATACACAAATATCTGTACCAAAACAAAAAGGCATAAACCATGAAGCAAAAGACTAATTAATTTGACTACATTAATATTTACATTTCTGGGCATCAAAAGCTACCATTTTATTACAGTGAAAATTTAAGTTGCAGAATGTGAAAAATATTTTCAATGTATAAAACTGACATAGGAATAAAATTCAGAATATGTAAAAAACTGTCAAAATAGATAAGAAAACAACCAGCAACACTTTAGAAAACTAGGTAAAAATATGATCAGGTAATGAATCAAAACTGAATTACCAGTAATATGTGAAAAGTTATTCTAACTCAGTAGTTATCAGAGAAATATAAATTAAAACCATGAGATACAACAGACATTAACTTTACAAAAATTCTAAGTCTGATTATATTAGAATGTAAAGCTATGGGAATTCATACATACTTCTTGCGGAAATGTAAATTAGTGTAACCTCTATAGAGAGCAGTTTGATATTATCTAGTTAAGTTGAGGACATGCATACTTCAAAAAGAAATTTCATTTTTAGGCTTGTGTTAGCAATAATTAGTGTTGTAGCTGGAAATAAGTGGCACACTCAAATCAGATAATAAAGGAGAATTTTATTAAAGGGGACATCTACAAAGTTTGAGGCAGTCTTAATAATAATGAACAAAGGATTATGGTATCCCAGAACTAATGTCAGCAGAGTGTTACTACCAGCTTTAGACTGGATGGTGTAGGTTCATGGTTACTGAAACCAGAAGAAAGTGTAATAGCTGTAAGAGAAGGTTGCCTAACAGAGCTGCGTTTTTCAACGTGGGATAACAGCCAGAGATGACTTAGGAGGAAGGGAGTACAGGAAATAAATAACTCAGACTCATTATTTTATTACCCTCTGGTACTCTAACCAACCAGAATCCAGAGTAAGAAAGCCCAGAACAAGGGAGCCCAGCCCCTTGGTGAAGTCTATAAATGTCAGACTGCTGAGGTTTGAAGCGGGACGGAGACCTGGAGGGGGCCAATGAAAAAATTCGGTATAATCCCTAGAAAAATTCCCACTAATGCACAAATTTATGTAATGTTCATATTAGCAATGTTTAGAATCACAAACATTAAAAATAAAATATTTCTAAACATGCAACCCTCTTACAAAAAGTTTTGAGAAGAAAAAAAGCAAGATACAGGAAATACAAGAAATATGTTGTCATTTATCATCTAAAACATGTAAAAATATGTGGTGGTTAAAATAAACATAGTAAAAAGTATAGAGAGATTCAGGGAAGTGATGAATGACATATTTATGAGAGAAGTTATCTCAGAGAAAGTGAGAGAGATGCAGCATTTGGTACATACTTACACTAAAAAAAATTATATGTTTATCTGAAATTCAAATTTAACTACATATCCTGTATTTTATATGGCAGCCCTAGTAAGAAGGGGATATGTAGCAGCTTCAGATGACTATATTAGTTGTAAATATCTTCTCTCAGTCTGCAGTTCATCTTTTCCAATGTTCTCTGTTGTCATAGTCTCTTGACCAGCAGAAGTTATATTTCTTCAGTTGGGCAATGGGTATACAGGTGTCCATTTTGTTATTCTTTATAGTTTTCTATATGTCTGAAACCTCCAATAAGTGATATTGAAAATATCTATGCAACAAAATAAGAATTGAAACATGTCCTAAGAAAAGTCCTTTAAGAAGTTAGAAGAGATAATTCATAGTCCAGAGAACTTACAGAAACTCAAAATTAAAGAAGGTATAAATTATTTCTTTTAAAACAAAAAAAAATTAAACATGTAGGAGCAGTTTTCTTTTTATTAGTAGCTGATATTCTGAGTAAGTTTAAATCAGTGCCTATATAATAATATTTGAGATATTTAAAGTTTGGTAAGTTTCTGAATAACAAATGGATGGTGATATAAAACCACCAGGAATTTGGGGGTTTGGGGATATGTAGAGAGACTTAGACAGACCATACATACTTATAACCAGGTCTAAGACTTTTCTTAATATCTTGACAGGTTACTTGAGGCAGTAACACCTTTGGTTAGTGTCTTGGTTAAGGAAAGATTTTTTGTAGGTCTTGTTTGCAATGGGCAACAAATCATTTAGCAAAAATTGTATACTATGAGTGGGAATAATGATATGAGCATTTCTCTACAATATCTATAATTTTCTGTGAAAATGTCTTTCATTTTGAGTATTTAATTTTTTTTATGTAATTAAATGTGTATATGTGTGTTTGTGAGTATATAATTTATAATTTGTTTTCTCTAATTATCAATATCAAAAATTAAATTCAATTAAAAAAATTTCTCTATGGAATATGAAAAGTGTATGTTAATTTTTATCCTAATATACCAATGTTTGTAAATGTAATCTGTAGTTTTAGACACTGATGCTATTGTTAATAAATTATCATTTTTACTTATTATGTCTTCTGGGAATGATTTTGACTTAATAAATTTCACTCATCAATTGTATTTATAACTAGTTGCTTATACTTAGCATTACGATTAACTGGCTTCAATGCTCATAACCAGTTCTTCCAGTACATGAGTTTCCATTTTTGTACTCTTAAATTTAATTATTCTTAGCTAGATGAAATATTTATTTATAAAATATTTTTTTTAAAAGTATAAATAAATGACATGCTTTACAAGCTCTTGAAACTCAGAATGTTATTTCATAGATATGAAAAGTATCTAGGTCTGGCATAATGATTTCAGGTCAAAAATTTTTTTATTATGTAATAACTATTCGATATGTGCCAAGAATTATGCCAGTCATTTCTACTCATTATCAATATTTCTTATCAACAATTCTACAAGATGGGGACTTATTATCACCATTTTTTGCAGGTGAGAAAACTGATGTCTTGACAAGGATCATACATAAATGAATGAATGAGTCAGGTTTCCTAGTTAAGAAAATCATAGCTCCGTAGATGTGAGTTTCACTGTCTTTAGGAAGGGAAAAACAGAATTATCCTTTTAATGTTTTTTTTTCTTTTAGCTGACTTTTTTTTTTTTGCCTACCTAGATATTTGTATTACCTACCTAGATATTGATATTTTTAAATTGTTTCTGCAGTGTTTTATCTTACTCGAATTTTTGCCTAGAATGAAAAGGCAACTAATAAGTATGGGGAGATAAGTATATTTGTTGGATTCAATAGCTTTGTGAACACAAATAAATGATAAAGTGGACTTATTTTCTCACTCTCAAATGTTTTCTTCTTTAGTGTGCCATTTACTCTGTGGCACAAGTGTTGTGCCTGTTAGATTATAAATTTGGTGGTTTTAGTACAGCTTCTTCTCCTTTACTTTTTTTTTCTTTTTAATTTGTTCTTGTATTGAACATCTCATCAATTTCCCACTAATTCCACATCCTTTGTCCAGGCCTTCACTCTCCTCTTACCTTGTGTCATTCACACCATGAACTTGCTCTACAAATCTGGCACAAAAAACATCCTAGCTTTAAATTTCAAGTTTACTATTGCTTATCATGCTAAGAAGCAATTTTTTTCTTAACATTTTTTTTGAGATGTTTTCCAATCTTGATTACTGTGCTCCCCTACTTTTATGATTTCTACCGTGCAACTTTTAGTTGATTTACTTTTAAAAAAAATTAGTTAAAGTCTAATCCTACTCTGAAATACAGCTTAAAATAAATATGTGATTATGGGTAAAAGATAATTTTTCATGTACTATCTAAATCATAAATCATAGCTTAATTATTACCTTTGAAAGTCACATGTTTGATAAACCCCACAATTATTGACTTAGCCACCTACTGGACAAAAGACATTTTTTTTTTTTAATTTAGGAGCCACTTATTCTGGTGCACACCTTTTACATTAGACTTTATAGTTTGTTCCCTCTGGTGGTCAGTATTTTTGGCACCAGAAATATCTTCAGTTGTTTTCTTTATATTTTCCACTTTTTTTTCACTGTTGCTGCTACCATCTAGAATTTCTTCCTCTGCTTCCTTTTACTTTCTTCCTTCTTCCATATTTATTCTATTTTCTTTTACCAAATAGCATTCACATTAATGCTTTACTCCAAGGTGTAGCACCTCCTAAAATAGTCTCTGATCCCAGAATACAGGAACATTTTCATTTTGAATGTACCACTCTTTCATTAGTTTTTTTTTAAATATATATATATATATTGAATTTAAAAGTTTTTTTTAATGTGTCAGTTTGAGTCTTGCAGTAGCAGATGAGATGGGATTAGACATGCAAAAGAATTGTAGTGGAGGAAACACCTAGGAGGATAAAGGGAATGGAGCAGGAGCAGATAGATAGAACCTTCAGATCACAGTGCAGATCTAACACCAGAGAAAGGGGTGGGTGAGTGAGGAGAGTATAGGAAAGATATCAGACTGCAGTGCAAATCTAAGAATGTCTCAGTCAGACCAAGCGACCAGCACTTAGGTAGCTCCTATGCACACATTTATTGAGTGGAAGATGCCGGAGGAGTGTCTCCTCCACAGCTTGAAGGCTGTAGTAGATCTTGTGTCCTATGCCTGTTGAAAACAGTTTTATGAAAAATTGGCCAATTTACCATCGCCGTGTTCTCCCTTATCAGTGATTCAGATTGGCTGGAAATGGAAGAAAACAAACTAAAACAACATTTTTAATTTATTTGCTTCTAATCTATGGTTTATGGCTCAGCTCTGGGTCAAGACCTTTGATCTACTACTACTAAGATTTATGAGACAGATGCAGTTTATTCATTTTTATGCAGTTTTAGGATGGAGGAGGCAAGAAATGGGGGGAAAACAGCCTAATAATTGATTTAACATGATTATTTTAGTAATGAGTGAATTAGGTAGCCATTATTAAGAATATTTAGAATGAAATATAGGGACAACATTTTTAATTGGATTTTATTTTAATAAATTTCAATTATTTAGACCAATTATGAATATATAATATAAACTGAACTGCAGAATATCAGAGGTTCAATGATAAAGATAATTCTCTATAAATAATAAATTCAAATATGTAGATATGATAATTCATCCTAATAGAGGTAAAGTTAGAGTGACACTGTTAAAGGTCATCACTAACATTTTAGTGGTTAATACACCATTTTCTATTAAATATGTTTGCAGGGAAACTACATCTCCCAGACCTTAGAATTTGTGTGACAAACTGCTACTGAAGTGCATTACCCATGAAGACACTAGTATCTTACTTATTGAAAAAAGTAGAAAGTAAATGATAGAGCATTTTGAAGATGGAGATATTAGTTTTAAGACAAAATAAAGCATAAAAGCTGTGGTAGTCAAGAAAGAAAATAATAAGGCACTAAGATACAGAGAAATTGTTGCCTACTCAAAAGGAGACATTTGATCAAATGATGAACAAAATTTAGAATTAAGGATAACAAAATTATAAGATTTATATGGAATATATGAAAAGCAGATTATGTGTAAAAAAATCTCATAAAATCCAGAAATTAATTACATGCCTTTAAAAAATAATAAAAACACATTTTTCAAAGATTTACACTTATTATTTGGCAAATGACAGAAATCATTTAAAATGAATAGGGAGAATTCAAGTAAGAACACTTGGTATATGCACATATTCATGAATGTGTCTGTGTGCATGCATGGACATGCACACACACCTGTATACTAGAGGCAGAAATAAGGGCATGGTAGGTGTCTCAGAATTCAAAAACAAAAAGGTGTCACTAATCTGTTGCCTGTCATTTCAACTTCGTTTTCCAAACATCTTTATTATTTTCTCACTTTTCGGTTCAGGTCACTCTGCTTTACCATCTGTTCACATTGTGGGTGGGAGATGGCCCACCCCACAGCTCCGAGGTGTATATTTTCTCTGATTGGCTTCTTCTCTATACTGGTTCCAAAGCCCTAGGGGAGAGTATTGATTGGCCAAGTTTGGATCAAATATAAGTCACTGCGGATGTCTAAACATAGCCAGGAATGCAGAGAGTCACACTATCCCTTAGATCATGTGGGGTTTGCTTCTGGAGGAAGATAAAACTATTCTAGACGAGGCCCAGACACTATTAGAATAGATATTCACTTTAGTGACATCTATCTGAAGAGAAGGGAAGATAGTGTGTATAGTGCTGTCAACATCTGAGATTCTAACATATTAGAGTTTAATATTACCTTTTATAGGCTGCCAAGCAGGAACATTTTCTGTAGAGTATGAAATTATAATGTTAAAACCTCATAAAATGCTGCTCTGCTTTTTATCATCACCATCTATGAGAAATTCTAAACAATAGCAATGATAAATATGCCTCCTTGCTAGGACTGATCTCTCTGAACCTCTAACTTCCTTGGTGTCATTGTAACTTTTAGTAGAGTTAGGTGAAGTGGGACAGAATACCATTATGATGCTTAGGCAGGAAGAGTGTTGAAGTCTGTTAAAGCTTTTTCTAGTGTACTTAGAGAACTCTATTAATACTTCAGTTGTGACAGAATTGTGCCTGTGGGTTATGGTAAATAAGAAAATGGATCAAAAACTTTATAATAGATAGTTTTCTCCTAGTGATTGTCAATATTATGGAATTTTAATGAGCAATAACTAAAGGAGTTAGTGCAGGTTGTAGTGTCTAACAAACTCACAGAGTGTCACCTGGTTAATGGTAAATCATAGTTGCTGTTTGGTAATTTAAGTATAAAACTATTATTATCTATGTAAAGAATAGTGCTTCAGAAAGCAAACTCTTAAACAGGTTGGATTCCTAATGTGTATCCATTTATTTACTTAGCAGGGGGTTGAAAGGAAAAATGTAACAAAAAAAGCTTTCTAAAAGTGAGATGTAAATTGTAAATATGTTATGAAATTGAAAACTAAGACCCATTGTTATAACACTTTGGGATATACAAACTTTGAAAACCTAAGTACTTAGAATCCACATAATATAAATATAGGTTAGTTAGAGGTTACATATTTTTTAAAAAGTCTATTTTTAAAACAATTGCATCTAAAAAAGTAAGGATAATAGATTAGATTCAAATTTAATGCAACATTTAAGCTTCTGAACTCTCTTAATTACTCATTTTTATTCAAAACTTTCTACTGTTAAAATCTAATGTTTATGCAAAATGATACAAAATTTACGTTTATTACACATCATTAGTTTCTGAATCTAATTCCGAAGACCTTCGGAGGAAAAATTAAATTGTTAAATTCAAGCAAAAGAAATGTGTGCTTGATTAAGAAAGCAATTCTAAGATATCCTTCAGTAGATCTGTACCAAGCCCCCACAAAATCCTGAATGTAGTCCTACCAAAAGTGTGCCCCTCATATGCAAGGGCTATAAGCAGGGCAGTGCACTGTAATAGGAATATGACCTGCTATTGTGCTTATGGCTCCTACTCTCCAATAAAGCCAAAATGCCCCAGTCAAAGATAAATCAGATGCTTAGTAAACACCGTAAGCTGGGGTACTGTTTAGAAACTGCTGCACAAAATCATTTCAGAAGGTTTTGAGAATTTGAAATCTTTTGTAGAAAATTTATTGATAAAACTCCTAAATGATTTGGAAGTGGTCAAAATGTAGTTTCAGGTGTCTTTCACAAGGCAGCAGGGGAAAAGAAACACATGTACCAGTTTTCATATTGTGTTCTCTTATCATAGTAGCAGTATGTTTTCAGGGAAATTGAGTCTGTGCTGAAGTACTGGAGAGGGAGTAAAATTGTTGGCAACCGGGAACCATCCATTTTTAGAGAGATCTAGTAAATACACAATACACCAACAAAAAAGGTTTCAAGCTGCTACTGTCCATCATACGCATTTCAAAGAATTGTCCATATAACTATTTACTTCATTGAATCCTCTTTAAAAAAAAAATAAAAATAAAAAAGGTGTGTGAGAGGGCAATGCTGCTGATCAGAAACACTCATGTCTGAGTATTTTGCTTGAAGAATTTTAACTCGGGTGAACTGGTTGTTTTGTCTAATTGTCAATTAGCAACATCCCGTGGAGGGTTTTCCAGGAACAGGTACTGTGTGAGGTGCTGGAGCCAGGTCATAGGTAAGAACAGGCAGGGGATTAAATAGCATGCTTTAAATTATCTTTATGATTCTTGTTCAGAAATGAAAATGGCGGAATATTTGAAAAAGGTATTAATACTTATTAACTAAGCATTATGTAATATTCTGTACCCTGAGTCCTACTTATAATCACCATTTTACTGATATGGAAATAGATGCAAGTAATTTTTTTTTAAATCTGCAGAGATTATGAGTGATTATTTTTTGGTACATATTTGACAGAGCATCTCGTTGCTTAAAACACAGTAATGGCTTCTTCTTGCTTTTAAGATAAAAACCACAATTCTCAAAGACTCTCGTTTGTTTCTTTCCTTTTGTACCAGCTTCATATTATTCCAAGCTCTCCCAGGTTACATGGGCTCTAGCCATACTCACCTCCTGATCCCTGAGCCTGTAATGCTTTCTTCCTACTACACCCTAACATAGTTAATGCATACTTCTCTTTAGAACTCAGCTTCTTCTTCCTTTCCTCAGAAAGCCAGGGAATGGATCAAAGACCTATTAGTTCAAGTTTTCCCAGTGACACAGGCCTCTGCTCCAAGCATCTGTTATAGCTGATTGACTATTGTCCCATAGCTGACTGAGCAACCTGAGGCTAGTTACTGCAGTTGAATTAGCAAATGCACAATCAGGCAAGAGTGCCTCATATATGTACAACAAACAATATTCTAGTCACTCTTAGGGTTTGTAAATGCTTTTAACAAATTTCACCTATTGATGTTTTTAATAGGAATTTTGTGGTGAAATTCATCAGACCTAGTATTTTACAGCATAATAAACTTAACTCTGTTTATTTTCTGTAGTCCTGAAATGGTGAATCCTTTTATCGGGCTTAATTGGAATAGAAGCTCTACTCTGTCAGGCACTTCTGTTATCTATTCTTAACTGGAGCCATATTATTATTGTTCATAAACACGTTGACAGCAACTGGATGTGTAAAAAAGCATCAGAAAAACAGATTTCAATGTGAATTCAAGTTATTTCTTTGTAACTCTAACAATAAAATACATCAATTCATATCAAAACCTATTTCTTTGTCATTGTCTAGCTGGGTGACCTTGGGTAAGTAACTCCATCTTTGCAGATAAGGTTTCTGCATCTCTAACATTAGGGATTGGAAGAGATCATCTGGAAGGTGCTTTTCAGTGATTAAATTCTGTTTCTCGTAGTTCTTCTCTAAGGAATTTTAATTCTAAAAACTGCTGCCATTTTATATCCTACTCTTTTTGCAAACGAGAGTTTTCAATTCCCAGTGATGAAATAAATCTACATACACACTTGTACTTTATTACACTAGGGTAAAAGGATTTAGGGGAAACACACACACACACACACACACACACACACACACACACACACACACACACACATACCCATACACATATACACTTATATTTTGTATATATTTATAGATATATATTTTTTTCAAACTCTCTTCCTGAGGCAACCATATTTAACTGAATTATGAATAGACACCAGGATAAGTATATTCAGTATTTGACCATAGCTTCTTTTTTCCAACTGTCTTGTTTCAAATATTAAACCCTAGTAACATTCCATTAAGAAGACATAGCTAGTCCCCTCTAATTTGTGAAGAGTACACTATAAGTAATATGCATAGTTATCAGCATTTCAGCACATTACAGTTCCCAACCTCCTTAATGGATGCTTATAGTGCCTTTAGGTTTAAGCACCTTTATTTACTAGTATGACATTATAGAAAAAACTCATGAAAATATTTCTAATTCTTTAAATAATCATGTACATTTATAAAGTGAAAGAGTTCAAAGAGAGTAGTTGAATTATAAGTATTAAAAATATTTTGGAAAATGAGACACCTTTCTGACCTTCCTCCATTCTGTAAAGTGTCTTATAGATTTTTGCAAATACCTTCTTTCACTCCATAATTTGTCTGTTTACTGTCATTGTGGCATTGGTGAACAATTTTTAACTCTAATGCAATTGATTCTATCAAAGATTCACATTATGGTTAGTGTTGTTTTTATCTTGTTTAAAAAATGCTTTCTTATATTGAGGACATATTTGCTACTTGTCTGTAAAAATATAATGTACACAATTTTTATTCACATTTTTAAACCCAGTATTACTAGTAAACTATCTTATTAATATCCGGTCATTTAGTTGTAATTTCTTTCAGACTTTCTGTATAATAATATCATTTACAAATAATCACATGTTTGTTTTTTTCTTTCCATTCATATATTCTTAGTTTTCTTACTTTATTGTGATAGGTAAGGTATTTTGAACAAAACAAATAAATTTGGGAGAAGGAGAGATCCTGTCTTGTTTCTGAACTTATAGGGGATACATTTTAAAGATTCTGCATTAAAAATGATTACTATATTTTCTTTTAGGTAGTTATCGGTTTATAGAAATCTAATACTATTTCTTCTTTGCTTTTACTAAAATCAAAAATAGATGTTGAATTGTAGGCTATATTTTCTCTATGTCACTTGAAGTGATCATGGCTTACATCCCTTGGTGCATATTGATTTATTTTTTAATGTTAAACAATGTTTGCATTCCCGGGATAAACCAACATGGCCCTAATTTTATATATTCATTTAGTCAGATAATATTTCATTTTGCATTTTACATCATTATACATGAGTCAAGTCACTCTATAACTCTCTTTTTTTTCCCCTTCAAAATATGTATTCTTCAGTTTTTGGATGAAATGCTTAAGATTTACTTTATATCAAGTTTAATATTGTGCTATTCAAATCATCCTCTATAACTTATTGTTATCTTTATTATTGAAAGAGCTATGTTAAATTGTACCAATATAATGGCAGATTTTTAACTTTTTTCTTATTTTTTAAATTTTACCTTATATATAAGGACCATTATCACATCAATGCATGCAAATTTTGACATATCTTTCTGGCAAACTTTCAGCATTTTGTAGTTACCTATCTCTTTAATAATAATGCTTTTTTTGGACTCAATGTTCATTTTGTCTAGGATTTATGTAGAGATACTTACACTTTTCTTAATATTTGACTGGTATATCTTTTTTTCATAATTTTTCTTTCAACTTTTTTTTTTATCCTGATGATTAGACATATCTCTTGTTAACATCATATTACTAGATTTTTTTTTCATACATTGGATCATCTTTGTCATCTAACAATTATTTCTTTCCACCAACATTTATTGTAAGTACTTGAGTTTAGATTTATTCTTCCATCTTACTTTGTGCATATTGCATTTTAATCTTTTATGTGCTATATATTATATCATTCTATATATTTTCTCAATTCATTTACTTCTATTAGATTGAAAATTATACAGTTAATTTCTGAAACTTTAATAGTCATCTTAGAAATTTTAAAATGCCTGATTTACCAATCTCAAAATTAAATTTTCTCATTTTCTAAGTAATAAAGAACTTAAAATACTATCTTCAACTCTTTTTTTAAACTTTTTTGTCAAATGTTGTAGCTTTATGTTGTTTTAATAACCTTATATTATTATTATTTTATATTTAAAATTATGTTCAATACTAGTGATCATTTTTCTTTAGTGAAGATGTGCTGTTGCTTTAGTTTTCTTTGTCCTTAAAATGTCTTTTTTTTTCTTTTGTTCATAAAATTATAGACTGATAGTTGCATTTTCTCCATACACTGAAGATATAACTTCACTCTCTCTTTTTTTTAAATTTTTTATTGTAGAGAAATTACCTGTCTGTCTTGTCATTTTTTTATAGGTGGGATTATTTATTTATGGGTTTTCAAAGATATACCCAGTTTATGCCAATTGTCATGAAGTAATAATTAATACTGTTTTGCTCTCAAAATTGCTGGTTTAGACAACAAATTCTGTGATCTTTCTACC
Organism: Macroglossus sobrinus; assembly: GCA_004027375.1. Lineage (NCBI taxonomy): Eukaryota > Metazoa > Chordata > Mammalia > Chiroptera > Pteropodidae > Macroglossus > Macroglossus sobrinus. The sequence goes on from PVKZ01000507.1 coordinate 489,372, forward strand.
TAGTTAATCTGATTTTTTTCCCCCTCTGAGCCCTTTAAAGAACTATTCATATAATATCTTTTCATTCAGTTGGTTCTATGGTTTTAATATAATGTGCCTTAGGGTGAATTTCTTTTTCTTTTTCGTTTTCTTTCTTTCTTTCTTTCTTTCTTTCTTTCTTTCTTTCTTTCTTTCTTTCTTTCTTTCTTTCTTTCTTTCTTTCTTTCTTTCTTTCTTTCTTTCTTCCTTTTTTTTCTTGTTTCTTTATATTTATTCTTCTCCTTTGCTTAGGCTTCTTGATACCATGGATTCATGCATTTTATCAGTTATGGGCATTTTTCAGACATTATTTTTTCTAATAATGCCCTGACACATTCTCTGTTTCTTCTGGTAATTCAATTAGCTTTTCCATCATCACTATAGCTTGCATTACTCTTAATATCCTGTCTTTTTCTCTTCATTAGCTATATTTGATATAATTTCTATAGACTTATTTTTTAGTTTACTAGTTTTCTTATCAATAATAATCTACCATTAGGTTATACATGTTCATAGTATAATTTTTCACTTTTAAAAATAATCTATATATGTATATTCAAATATGCTTGCTTATTTTACAGTCATTTGCTTTTTAATCATTTTTATTCCATTTGTTTGTTTTGGCATACAAAATATTTTTTATTTGTACCAAGTAATTTCACTCTTGAAGTCTAACTTTATAGCTTTGATTTTCCTATTTTTTGTTTTTGCCAGCTGGTGACTGTTTTACTGTGAGTTTAGTACATGATGCTTTTTTTTTGTATACAAGATCATCTTACTCATAAATTTATCTATTGGGATTCTCTGAGGTCTGAGCTAAAGAGGTTAGTCCAGAGATAATTTTTAGAATCTTCTACAATGACAATTGCAACTTAGAAATACTTCAAATTCTTAACTCAAGTTTTTTTGTTGTTGTTGATTATAATTTTAATTTTTAAATTTTATTTATTTTTTTATGACACTGTTAGTACATATAGGCTGAAAACTCATGTCAAGTCAGGATAATGGTTATGAATTTGAACCAGCAATTTTCTTCTCAATGCCCTTACAGTTGGGATTTATTTTTAGTTCATGCTTTACATTCATGATGTAGCCCTTTGTCATTATATCAGGAGAATAAAATAGCCTCCTTAAATATGCCATTGATTTTATCTCTTGACCCCTATTCCCAGAAGACCTTTAGTACAAAAGTCATCTTCGCCACATTTAGCAAATATTCACAATATGTATGCATGATGTAGTATTCCCTTTAATTACCTAATATTCTGCATTTCTTTAGTTTTTAACCTCAGAGTGTTCCCTACTGTCATGCCAGCTCTAATTTTTAACATTTTCACTATGGTGATTTTTTTAAGGTAAATGGCTTTTTGATTTCTTCTAAAGCTGCAATACTAAACTTATTGTACCAAATTAGAAAAAAATTATTTTCTAAAGAAAATTATACTTAACAATTTAGATCATTTAAATTTTATTTATTTATTTATTTAGGTTTTAAAAATTTATTTTAAAATCACACTTCTCTTTTTAATATTTTAAAACTTAGATATACGTATTTGTTTCTAATTAATAAGATAATGAAATAATTAACTGGGAATCTTCTAAAAATATTATAAAAATATATCTGATGGAGGCAACAGATTATTTTGATTTTGAAAAAATACACTGATAAAATATATTTCTATTAAATATGGTAAAATTTTTATTTTATATTTAGAGTAATTTTAAAATTCTACTTGCAATAGAAGAATGAAAACATTGATAGTAAATTAACAGTTACAGAAATCAGCAAGAAAGTAAAGGTCAAGTTTGCTAGTCATACAAGTAAATCAAAAGAATCTACATCATTAATAATTTATGGCCATAATAATTAAGAAATGTAAAAAAACCATAATTTTTGTGATAATTATCTTTTATTGGATGTACATTTGTCACATAATGGATATTAATTCATATATTTGTTAGTTTTAGTGAGATTGGTTTATTCTTTTTTAAAATGAAGTTTCTTTCAAGAAACTGATTCAAGGTAGCTAAAAATTTATAACTGAGGCTTTTGAGCCATATAAATATTCCAAATGGTCATGAATTGAAAATTTGATCAAGATTTATATGAGTTTATATCACTTTTGAGTTTTATAATAACTTTATAACAACCAATACTTAGAATAAAATTTTAAAATTTTTTTCTTATGAAATATATTTATGCAAGTATTATATGGCTTTGCTAAGAAATCTTTTATGTATAAATCAGAATATATTTTATAGTTTTGACAGAAAATCTAAAATTGAGGGCTTCCATAGAGAAAGGAGGAAGACTCAAAAGATCAGAAGCCTTAAGTCATCACTTTGCTTCTTATGTTAATAAGAAGATATTCTTTGCTTGTATTATAGTGCTTTACAATTGCAAAGTAATGAACAATGTACTTCATCATTTCTTAAAATGTTCTATCTTCAGGCTAAAATCTTTTATTTAATATCTTTAATATTTATAAACCAGCTATGGCTTTCTTTAAAAGACACAGTTTTATTTGGAGAGTTGATGATCTGATAAACTCATTAAAGTATTACAGAAATACCTACAACTTAATTTTCAAATTAAAAATTCCTTAAAGCAAAAATGGAGGCTATCTTTTTAGATCCAATGGAGTTATATGAATGTAATTTTTCTTTCTACTACTAACTGGACTGTTCTCACTCCAGTCCACTTACTTCCTGTTTACTGACAGTTATTGTCTCAAAGACAAAGCTGATACCATTACTTTCTTATCAAATACTTGTTATATATCCATTGCTTACCTAAAAACAAGCAAAATAGCAAATGGTCTAGATTTAAAAAATGATACAACCTATATCACCAAATTTGTTATTTTTTTGGTTTTGCTTTCTTTACCTCACCATCCATCACAATGTACCACATGCTATTTCCCTAATAATCTCAAAGATCTTTTTCAAAATACTATTTATTTTGAAATCAGGTTTTTGTTATTGTTGTTGTTGTTCTTGGGATTTTTGTTTGTTTGTTTTGCATAGAATGGCTTTTTTCTATAAACATACATATTTATTAATCCTTAAAATCAAATTCAAATTTAAACTTTTTAATAAAAAATCTAGCCACTTAATGAATGAAATGATTTAAAAAATAAACTTTTCTTTTTATAAAATATCAACATAGAAATGTTTTTAGTCATTGAAATTTTGAAGTAAGTGTAAGAATCAAAAGAGAAATCTTTATGTAATTGCTTATTTATCTGTCCTTTAGAACCAAATGGAATTGATCATATTTATCTTGACAGGGTTCTTTCTTCATTTCCTAAATACAATTCTGCCAACTCTTTGAAAGTAATCTCAAACATCAAAAATTGTCTCTTTCATACCTTCTTCCATTTGGATTGATTTCTCCACCCCCCCCTTTTTGAAATATAGCAGTAATTTGTATTTTTTTAACTCTTTGTAATCTGATTATTCATGCTATTATCAAATTCTTCCACCCCTCTCCATTTGCACACTACTAGTTTGTAGACATATATTCTAAGATATATATCTTCTCAGCTGTCTTTATATTATTCTATAGAGTCTATAATGATCTTTTGTATTTGGCACAAAAGAAATATATACTTTAAATTAGTCATGGCGATTATCAGAGTTCTCTAGACTTCTGAAAAAAATAACAGTTTGTATGTATTTTTCCATCCTCATATAATAACACATTTGTGTTCAGGTGTGTTTGTTTGCTTGTATTGTTATGTAAACTCTAGGGAGGAAAAAAAAAGAATGGCATGTTTAACATCTTATAAGTGTGGAAGAGCTTGTGGCTTCTAGGAAGCTGAAAATAATGGTTTTCCTTTTAATAATAGGCAGTTCCATTTAATGAGAAGTACCTTGAAAATCCATTTGGCGAAAATATAAAAATATAGAGAAAATGAATAGAGATTGTATCTTAAATGAGTGTAATAACATTTGGTAAATCAGTTTTCTTATCTGTAAAATGAGAGTTTGGCTTTAAAAAGAATATCGCATTCTTCTGTTTTAAAATGCCAAGAGCTTAAATTTATCACATAAGAAGAAAAAAAGTACCTTTTTCTAAAATGTAGCCAAATTGGTCTAAATCCCAAACCAACAGAGTGAGTTCATCATGTATTCCTTCTGCTGCCCCACCTCGTTGATTGGTGTGCATTTTGAAGGGTGGTTAATATTCTCAAATGACTAATATTTGGGCTATCATTACTGAGGATTCTACTATATAAATCAGTTAAGCAGTTCACTAAATAGTTCCTGTATGTCTTGGAAGGTGATGTACCTCCAAAGTCCCCAAGGAGCATCTTACTTGGCAGAGTCTTGTCCAATAATTATGGCATTTAGAGCAGATAAATGTATTCTGCACTGCAATGAGTCTCCCTTGCTGACTTAAAATGTCAAGTTTTGTTTTTAAAAATGTTAAAATTAAACTAAGGGGAATATGATAATTATAATGATGCAGCTCAAGTACTTAAAATCGTTAATATCTTTTACGAAGGAACTGGTTGTAACCATTACTTAGATTAATATTTAAAAGTCCCAAGACATTAGCATAGGCCAAAGTTTCAGTGTTTTACATTCCTAGAGATTTTTAAATCTAAGATATGGTGGTTTGAATGTGCCATAATGTACCGTGTATTCCTAGAAATGACAAGGACACTTTGGAAAGCTCTTTAGGCAGTGAGTAGATGAAACAATTAACCTGTCACTTTCCATAGTCATCTATTTCTGTGGGTTTTGGATCCTCACAATATATTCAAAGTCATTCCTCTCTGGGCTGTTTTTGCTGTATTTTTATTTATTCTATCTCTGGGTCACCCTGGCTTGACTCTATGTGCTTCTGGAAGGTAAAGACTATATTTTACTCACCTCTGAAATCCAGACTCTAACCTTTTAATCAGTTCATGCAAAATCAGTATTTGTGTAATGAAGGAAATGGATGCCATTTCTGTATCTTTGTACTACACTGTAAGTGCCTACTTTATGTTTTAAAGACGAACAATTTAAAGAAACCAGAACATAGTTGAGATTTGGGAATTTTTATTTTATGTTTTGCTTCCATCATAAGAAAGAGAACAAAAACTTAAGATTAAAACTCTCTAAAAATATAATAGTTTGTGGGAATTGAAGCAAACAGCAAATATTAAACAGTAAACATGTAGGCCATATATGTAAGAGTGATCAAGAAAATGAAATATTGCAATTCCACCTTGAAAAATATTGTCCAAATAGTTCTAAAAATTGCATTACATTTATACTATGCATGTGACTTATTTCTCCACTGTGACATCAAATGAAATTTAATGATATAAACCTTGAAAGGTCTGATTGCTCATGAAATGCACTGGTGAGATTTTGTGTGCACGTGTTGTGTGTGTGTGTGTGTGTGTGTGTGTGTGTGTGTGTGTGTGTTATTTCAGTTGTTATTTTCTCAGAAGGAGTGATAGTGTGCCCAAGTGGACGTGTGTATAGTTTTTGGCATTGAGAGTCATCTCTAACTTAATCTTAAACGTAACACTATTTGTTCATATGTGAGTAAGCATTGGTAAAGAATTAGATATTACCTCCAAGCCTCTTTCTAAACACATACTTCAAATGCTGGGTAGTTTTGGAGAATATTTGACATGTGGCTTTGAGGACATCTATATTAGGATCAATGTGGAAAAGTACTAACCTACAAACCCTCTAAGGTCAAATTCTATTTCTCAACATTTCCTTGAATATAATCTCCTATGAAGATATCCCTAGTAGGTTAATAATAAGGAAATAAAGATTTCAGGGCTACATCAATGTAAACTAATACAGGCCTATAATAAAGATGAGTGACAGTCATCTCAGTATAACTTTTGGTTCTGGATCAAGAATCTCTGATGCCCAAAGTAGTAGACTTACTTATTACAGTGTCCCCCTGCCTCTTCTGCTTCAGTCTTTATAACTTACATTAATTTTTACTTCAAGACATAAATTCAGCCATATGAAACTGAAAAGTTTCATGAAAATCTCATGTGTCCAATATGCCAAGTTCTGAGAAATTGTTTCAAAGCCATATCCAGAGACAGATATGAGCGCTGGGTGATATAATTATACCATCAGATACAAATGTGTTTGATTCAGAAAGACTGCTTTTGCATATGCAGCATGAATGCTGCACATTAGGTCTGCAATTATTTTCAAATTTATCTATTAAAGAATAATATAACCATTAAAAACTGTAAAATATACATGTTCAGCAAATAACATTGGTGCTTCAAAATTTTCCATTTATTATCATCACTTCCTCCAAGCTCCAATTATGTTCAAAAGGTTGTGTTTCTTATATGTTTCAATACCATAATATTATTTAAAAATACATGCATAACCCTCTATATGCACACCTTGCAATACAAAAATTCCATGACTTAAAAAATAAACTTCTGTATAAAAACTTCATTTCTAAATGAGGAGAAAGGGAACTTATTAAGTCTAAAAAAATCTTTGGAAATGGTAGAGTCTAAAAATGATTTGAATGGTATTCTTTTTCTGAATTATATGATGGAGATAGTATAATCTATTGGTAAGCCACAGAGCATATCTAGTCTCCTGCATTGGAAGTCATATTTTTCTGTAATGCATATTTGCCCCACTACTCCCTTTTGGTAGAATAGATGATAGCATGGTTCCTCTATAGCGAGCTGAACTTAGTCAGCTGTGAACAGGAAGGGGAAAATTACCTGAAAAAAATGCATTATAGTAAATCAACACTTTAGAACATAGCAATTTTTTTTTTTTATAAAGCCAAGCTAGAGTTTCAGTTTGAACAGTATTGTTAAGGACAAGATGGCTATTATCAAGGTTATATCTTGCAAAGAAAGATGAGGCAAAGTAGATCTCACAAATATCAGTGAGCACAACTCAAGAAGGATTTGTGATTTTCCCATTAGTCCTTTCAGGTTAAGTGTAGAAAAGCCTCATCAGTAGCATTAGCAGACCACCATATGTATTAGTCAGAGTTCTTGATTGCAATGACTGAAAACTACTCTAGCTAGCTTAAGCAGAGAAGGAATTCATTGGAAGAATAGTTTAGAAAATTAACTGAAAGTCTGGAAAAGCAGGTTAAAAAGGAATCAAGGGAGGCATGTCATTGATTAGTATACCTCTACTGGACACTTACCACTCATAAGTATCAAAATTTATTAATGTCTAACACTATAAGAAAATTATTAACTGATTAAAGAACCAACAACATTTAAAAGATGGATAGAAATGTGTGGAGACAAAATTTTGTAAAAATACGGTTTACCTTTACATTCAAAACTTATATATCTTGTTAAATTTAGACTAAGAGAGAAAATGGTCCTAAGATAATTGCTTCAATGGATTTTTATTGTCAAAATTTAAGATATTTATTCATGGCTCATGTGGTATATAACTGTTTGCAATAATTTTGCTATCCAACTGATTTATGATTCAGATAAGTTATAGACATTAGTCATAATATTCCTTCTAAATTCACTGTGATCTTAAAGTTCTTAGGAATCAATGAATAGTTATTTGTTGATTCATCGCATACACTGCGTAATTCTTTAAGTCTATGTAAAACCCCAGCTTCTAAGGGGTTTATGAATTAGTCAAAGAGGCAGAAGTCATCATCCCAAATTAGTAAATAATGTACTAATCATCAAAAACAAACTAATCTTTTCTGTGAATGGAATGTTGTTAAAACAAATATGATTATTATTATGAATCCGATTTTACATCATATATACTTTCATTTTATTACACCATAGCCAAAAATTTTTAGGAAAAAAAATAGTTCATAGAAAAAAAAATAGTTCATGTTGTTAGGACCATTGCTATTTGGATTTAGAAGATTCTCTACATTGTACAAGGTTATTAACAATGTAACTCAATGCCCAGACAATATTTAGTTTAAGAAATAACATGAAATTATATATTCAACAGAGATACATTTTAATTCCATTGCAGATCTTACAACCACTGACATAATTTTTAAATTTTCTATAAAATAAAGGTTAGTATGCTTCAAAGTAGAATTCCAATGTGAGTTATCAAATAAAGTCTTAAGATATTTGCTTAAGGATTATATGAAATATGTGTGGGTATGTGGACTATCTAATAGGTGGGAATTTGTGACAGATAGATGAAGCTGATTTTGGTTTTCTGTTATTATTTGGTTTGTTTATTTTCTTCAGAGTTTGCAGTCTAGAATCTTGTAAATAGTTACAATTGGCTACACAGTTGTAAGGACTGTGCTCACAGATATAAAAGAGCAAGGAGTTAAATCTTCTCCCTCAGGGAAATACATGTATTAAGCAAGTCACAAAACCTAAAGCTGTAGATACATTAGTAAAAAAACCCCAGAAATTTCTGTGTTTACTTTTATTTACTGTAGCTACTTAGTTTCTGACCACAATAATCAGTAACACTTCTTTGATAATTTTCATAAGAATTTACATTTTAACACTCTTCATGTATTTATTTTTTGAGTACTTTTTAAGGTAATATATAAGGTGCTAAATGTAGAAAATTCTTTTAGGTGTAATTTCTTTTTTTTGCATCTCAAGATGACATCAGTCATTTAAAAGGAATGAGTGACATATTGTACATGATGATAATTATTTTCCCTTACCTAATACTTACTATGTATGAAATACTAATAGCTTATTTTTGTTTGTTTGTTTGTTTGTTTGTAAATCTTTATCATTTTCACTAATGTATAAAAGCTATAATCTCTCAATTGAGACTCAAAAGATATTGAGTAATTTGCCAAGGTAACTCTACAAATAAATAGAGCCAAAATTTATACTCAAGAAGTCCAAAGTCTATATTCTTTCCACTAGGTTTTGCAGAGGATAGAAATGACCTAATAGATTGCCTTGTCCAGCAGAGCCAGTAATTGCTTTCAAAAGCATGTCTATATTAGCAGCATGAAGTTGATCCCTATGTGATAATTGTGCCATTAATGTAATAGAAATATTGAGCAGCCTAGATCTTCATGACCCCAGGCTAAAGTATAAAAGGGAAGAAAGATAATAGTCACCTGCTGGTTTCAACTGGGGTCATTTCCAGGACATTGTCTTGTCTCTACAGTGAGAATCAGGTATAAGACTGTAACAATCATCTTTGATCTGTGAGTAGGGCACAAATGAGTTTATGAATTTCTTTCTTGTAGTTTAGTCAGTGTTTTATGGAAATCAGATAGGTTCTCTTTAATTTAACATTATCATTAAGACAGTATTATAATTTTATAATGTTATAATCAAGAACACAATCTTCTATTTCTAGAAGCAAGTCAGCCCTTATCCACAAGAAAAGATTCAGTCGACTCCTATAGAATGGTTTGGAAAATATTTTTTATTGATCAGCCAGCTTTAGTGATACATTTAATATTTAGTAACATACAATATAGACATTTGTAATTAGTAAATAAATTTAGTTCATATCTCTTAAAAAGGAAATAATTTATCAAATAGCATAACTTTGATTTATTCATCTGAGTAACACATTTGTCATTGTAATATCTAGTCCATGTTGAAAAAGCGTGCTTGTCAGACTTGTTGTATGTTGTTTGTATAACTGGTAATTATAGAATCAAGATGAATTATCCTCAATTTTAAAGGCTATAAACTAGACACCAACCAATTAATATAACTATATCTTTGTTTTTTAAAGAAACAAGGGGAAATCAATCTCATTTCAGTTATTTATCTATTTCCCTCCTTGCCTCCACCCATCACCTAGGGCTCTGTAGTAAAACCTGTGATTCCACATCTTACCATTAAAAGAAGTCTCCTTAACACAAGTTGTCATAGAATTCTCACATAACATTTTTCCCCTATTAATCACTAATCACAAACTATTTTGCAAACTGAAAAATATTCAAGAGCCATGTCCAAATTTCCTTCCCTTAATTTGACACTTTGCAGATAAAACACTCCTTTGCCTAAGGTGGTTATGTTGCCAGTGCTAGAAATTAAGTCAAGAGAAATAAATGGCTGTTTAAACATGAAAATGCCTAAGCTGTGTTTTTGCTTAGCTTGAGCAAATAACTAACCAAAGGTTAGTTCTGGAGTTTTAAATTTATATAAATGCACATATATATATATATATATATATATATATATATATATATATATATATTCATATAAATGTACATATATATTTATATAAATGTACATGTATATGTACATTTATATATATTAAATTTATATAAATGTACATATATACACATTTATATATTAAATTTATATAAATGTACATATATATACACAACATATATATTTATTTACATTTATTTACCATCAAGGAAAATCTTAACCTATGAATACAGATTATTAAATATATAATTAAAAATATGTTATATAATTACTTTTTATAAAATTTATACTCTTCAATCACTTAAATCGAGGGCTAAATTACATTAAAGGACATCTAGAATTTTTGCTTTGGTAGAAAAACCCAAAATTTATATAAGTATATATGTACATATGTACACATATTTTACATATATGTATATTTTACATATAGTAACAAAGAGCAACAATTCTCTTAGAAATTTATATTAGCAACCTGGCATCATGAAGCTTTACCTATTTTGCCATAGAGATCTTTCTCCTTCTAGACATGAAAAACTGATTGTATGAGAAATGCAGTAGGGGTAAATAGAAATAGAGATGGTGAGTCATTGTCTCTCTTGGATTATTTTTAGAGCTGTTATCATATTTACCTTCTATCTTCATTGTTCTTACGTATCTCCAGTTTCTTCTAAAATTTGTAGAACTCATGATTAGCTAAACAATAAAAGTAAAATAACAGGAATAAGCAAAGAGAAATAATGCTCTTTGGTGGGGAAAATAAAGGTGTTAAGTTTTGCTAGGGAAGTGCCAGATAGCGTGCTTTACATTCTTTACAGGCATTATCACCTTCAGTTCTCAAAATCAGACAAGGTGCAGGTAGCATTTTTATTAGTCATACTTTATAGCTGAAGAAACTGAGACACATGAGAACACTGAACTTCACAGCTAAATCTGTATAACTGGAGTTCATTTCCTGACTCTGATGAATGACCGTCAGTGCTTCCACAGCTATAATTTTAAAGACTTCTAATTTCTTAATTCTCTAAGCAAGGATTTATTACATTCATACTAATGTTTCTAAACACTTTTTACATACCAACATGTTAAAGACAGGAATGGATACCTGGTAATGAAAAGGCAAAGATCAAACTGTCTAGAGGAGAAGAAATATGAGTAATGGAAAATACTTGTAATGAGCAATATTCCATTTTAATTGTTCTTAGAAAGGTGATTTAGATTGCTGTAAAGCAAAAATTAAGTAGAATGTGCTATTCTAACAAAACAGTAAACACTTGTGTATGTTTTTGTCAGGTGACCAAAGCAAGGGGGCAAAATGTGCAAAGGCATGAGAACTTAGGGTAAAAGGTGCACATAGAGAAGTTTGTTGTGGGTCTTATGGCTTAGGGCAGGTAATCAGGTGATGAGTGTTGTGTTCTCTGTCCAATGTATTTATTTCAATATATACTCACACCAATTTATACTGTACATATGTGAGCAACACTTTTTTTATGTGTACCTAGAGTTTTTCAATAACAATATCCCCTTTATATGTCAATGAAGTCTAATCTCAGAGACCTTGAGTATTCATTCTGAACTCAGACTATTGGGCTTAATTCCTGGACTCTTCTGTAGATTTTTCTTTATACTGTTTTTCTTTTTTCTATTTAAGAAGTAATCAAAGGATTCTGATAACATTATTTTGGATGTTAACAAGCTTAGAATTTTTTAGGTGGTTTTATGTTCTTTAATAAATACCATGTTATAAATCCTGAAAGAAATTTAAGAGAAGGCTATATACATTTCCAAGATCCAGATTTCTTAATTTTTTTCCTATAATTTATAAGTTTGGAAATTGAACTGGACTTATTATTTTCTCTGTTTATGACAGTGATTTTTGGATAAGGCATTTGCTGGATGCTGAATTAGATGATATTTTAAGAGCTGATAATATTTATTTTAATAAATAAATTAGCATAAATAATTTTATTTATACTTGGTGAGAGGTGTTATGTAAAAGGTTAAGTTTAAAAATACAAAGCATACTTCTAAGATACTGTGGCGATTCTCTATAATAGGGTAAACTTATATTTGCAATGCTAGGATATATAAAATATAAAGAAAAATTCAAATGTAAATTAATCAAGTGGTGAAAAAGATAACATTCCTTAAAGATTGTATTTTTCAGTATGTGAAAACACACATATACATACACACATGCATTCACACACACCTATGTTTTCTCCACAGACATATATGAACCTTTGATTTAAATATAAGGGTTTTTTGAAAATCACAACCTTCAGATTTTTAAAGGTCTATTTTCATAGATAATATTCTATACATATAACTTAAGTTCTATTAGAAAGCTGCTTTTCAAAATAAAATACTTATATTTTAAGCGTAAAATCTCTCAATTTTTTTCAAGAATTTAAGACAAGTGTTAAATAGTAAAAAATTATATGTATGCATAATACGTGCAATTTAAATGCAGTTCCTTTCACTGCAACATGTTAAGAAAGACCATCTTACCAGAATGAGAAATTGTAAAGGCATATTAAATCTGGAAATGATTGTGCAGCCTTTAAGGGAGGTGATTTTGCTATTGAAAGAACATAGCTTCCTGAAATAGTGTTTTATGCAACTATTCACTAGATGTTAAAGTTTGAATATTTAGTTAGGCTCTTAGGGATTGCGTAAAAGAATGATCACAGGACTCTGTCAACATAAGTGAGTTCTCACATGTTCTCAATTTATAAATCTCGATAAAGTCAATATTAGTAGTAAAATTGTGTTTTTAGAAAAAAGACAGGATTGATAACAAATATTTAAAAGATAAGTGGAAATTTACATTACTGTTATAAATTTATACATTAGAAAATATCAACCCATGCAGTTCCAGTTGTAGGATTAACAAATTATTAATTACCAGCCCCTCTGTTAATTTTCTGGCATTTGCACATTAATGCAACCAGAATTTATGGAATATCTGTGATGTGTACATAATCCTTTAAGGCTCTAAGAATATAAAATATATACGTACATATATACACATATAAAAGGTTTAGATTATAACCTTTTCTATAATCTACAAGGTTACAGAATTTATGCCACATATAAAACCACTTTTGCTCATTCATCTCAGTCTTCTTAGATGGTACCATTAACCAATTGTTGGTGACAAAAAACTTAACTCAGCCTTTCTCTTCTCTGCACATTGAAGTTGCCTCCAGATTTTGATAAGTCTATATTCTCATTCTCGTCCTCTATTTTCTATTTTCATTGCCATTAATAATGTTTGGAACTTGTACTCTGACTCTAACTTCTATCATTATTTTCATTCCATAAAGTTAAATGTGATTACATGGCTTAACTACTGACATTAACAAGACTATTATTAAAGTTTGGAAAAAGTGAGCTCAAAAAACAAAAAAACAAAAGAGAGAGAGAGAGAACTCAAAACAGAGACTACATACAATTATAGCAATGTTTGATCCAAATGCTGCACAGTAGAGAGGGTTTTGATAAAGAATTTTATCGAGTGAGGAAGAATGATTAAAAAATGAATGATATTTTGCAGTGTGTCCCCAGCTTTGATACTAAGACCACTACAAGGTTCTCACAGAAACAAAGTTTGTTATTAAGTAGAATTTGAACCCTTGGATGAGACTTTATTTTCCAGGGGGGACTTTTTCTAAACACAAGCTAATTAATTAATTGATTAGAGAATAGTGCAAAGATTGGAAGAGAAAGAGATAAACACAAAAATTCCAGGTCTTTTTATTTTTCTGTTGAGCTTCTCTTCTGTGAAATGTTTATATAATATTCTTCTGATTTATTTCATAATTAAAATTCACATAAAATAAACAAGTAACTGGGTGCTTTCATATCCTAACAAAATGAGCTAAAATTAAAAGCATTTTATAAACTGTCAAATGATATTCACTTATTAACCATTTGAAAATAAAAACAGAGAAAGATAATTACCATATGATATCACTTATATGCAAAATCTAAAGAAGAAAAAGAACAAACTAATCAAAAACAGACTCATAAATACAGTAGACAATTTGATGATGGCCAGGTGAGAAGGATGTTAGGGGGCTGGGAGAATAGAGTGAAGGGTTAAAGAAGTACAAATTAGTAGTTAATAGATGGTCACAAGTATGGGAAGCATGGCATAGGGAATGCAGTTAGCATTAATATATTGGCTAGGTGGGAAACCAGAGGACAGAAAGAGCAATGAGGTGGACCATTTTATAAACTATATAAATAAAATTATTAATAAAAAAAGAAGGCATTATAACTAACATCACAGAAACACAAAGGATTATAAGAGGCTACTATGAACCAAGAAATTGGATAACCTAGAAGGAATGGATAAGTTCCTAGAAAAATCTATCAAGACAGAATCACAAAGAAATAAAAAATAAGAACAGACTAATAATGACTAAAGAGATTGAAGCAATAATCAACACCAACCTCTCCAAAAAATGCAGAAATGTCTAGAACCATTTACTGGTGAATTACACTAAATATTTAAAAAATTAACACTGCTTTCTCTCAAACTCTTCCAAAAAATGAAGAGAAATGAAAACTACAAAACTCATTTTATAAATTCACTCCATTAGCCTGAAATCAAAGCCAAATAAGAACATTACAAGAATAAAAAACTACAGGCCGATTTCACTAATGATTACGGATGCAAAAATTCTCAACAAAATTGTAGTAAACTAAAAGAAATATCACATTAAATTGATTATAAAGAATGATTGAGAAGGATGTAAGGATGGCTCAACATATGCAAATCAATAAGTGTGATGCACCACATCATAGAATTAAGTATAGAAATCATTAATCTTCTAAACAAATAGTTGCATAAAAAGCATTTGACAAAATTCAACAGATTCAACATTCTTTTATAATAAGAGCTCTCAATAAATTGGTAGAAGAAATACACTTTAACATAATAAAGTCTATATATGACAAAACCTACTGCTAACAATTATATTTACAGTGAAAAACTGAAAGCTTTTTCTCCAGAATCAGGGATGAGATAAGATTGTCCACTCTCACCACTCCTATTCAACATAGAACTAGAAGTCTTTAAGGAGCAATTAAGCAAGAAAAGAAATAAAAGGCATCCAGATTGGAAAGTAAAAGTAAAAATGTCTCTGTTTACAGATGACATGATCTTACATAAAGAAAATTTCAAAGATTCCATCGAAAATTGGAACTAATAAAAAAATTTAGTAAAGTTGAAGGACACAGAATCAACATAAAAATCAGTTGCATATCTATCACTAATAATGAAATATCTGAAAGAAATAAGGAAAACAATTGATTTATAGTAGCTTTGAAAACAATAAAATACTTAGGAATAGATTTGACCAAGGAGGTGAAAGATCTGTGCATTGAAAACTATTGGGCAATTATATAAGAAATTGAAGAAGACAACAAGTGAATGGAAAGATAACTCATGTTGATTGATTGAAATAATTAATAGCGTTAAAATTTTCATACTACCAAACTGTCTATAGATTCAGTGCAGTTGCTAAGAAAATTCCAATGTCATATTTCACAGAAATAGAAGAAAAAAAAAGATTTTAAAATTTGTATGGATCCTTGTGAATCCTGAATAGCCAAAGCAATCTTGATAAAGAAGACAAAGCTGGTGGCCTCACACTTTCTTATTTCAAACTATACTACAAAGCTATTGCAATAAACAACATGCTATTGGCACAAAAACAGAACAATGAAATACATTTGTGAATCAAGAAAGAAAGCAATCTATATACAGTCAACTCATTTCACAAGGGACCCAAGAATACACAATGGGGAGAAGAATCCTTTCAATAAATAGCGTTGAGAAAACTGGATATTTGCATGCAATACAATGAAATTGGACCCCTAACATATGCCGATAATAAAAATTAACTCAAAATGAAATAAAGATTTAAATGTAGGACCTGAAATGGTAAAACTCCTACAAGAAAGCATAGGGAAAATGGTCCTTGACGCTGATCTTGGCAGTGAATTTTTGGATATGACACGAAAAGCTCAAGCAACAAAAGCAAAAATAAATAAGTGGGACAACATAAAAAATATAATAATAATAATAATAATAATAATAATAATAATGCTTCTTTATAGCAAAAGAAACAATCAGCTGACTGAAGTGGCAACTTATGGAATGGGAGAAAATATTGCAAACCACATATCAGATAAGGAGCTAATATGCAAACTCTATAAAAAAAATTATATAACCCAATAGGAAAAACAAACAAAAAGATCCCACAAATAAACTAATTAAAAAATAGGCAGAGGAACTGAATAAACACTTTTTCAAACAAGAAATATAAATGGCCAACAGGTACCTGAAATTATATGTTTAACATCACTCATCATTAGAGAAATGAATCAGAACCACCATGAGATATCCCCTCACATCTATTAGAATGGCTATTTTCAATAAGAGAAGAGATAAATATTGGCAAGGATGTGGAGAAAAGGAAACCTGTACACACTGTTGAATATAGATTGGCATGACCACTGTGAAAAATAGTATGAGCTTCCTCGAAAAATTAAAAATAGAACTACCATATAATCAATCAACCTCATCTCCAGCTATATATCCAAAGGAATTGAAATCACTATCTCGAAGAAATATCTGCTCTCATTTCCAAATTCAATGAAGTATTATTTAGAATAGCCAAGGCATGGAAACAACCTAAATTTCTGTTGGTAGATGGATAGAATATTATTTGACTATATAAAAAAAGAGAAGGAAATCCTGTTATTTGCGATGTAAATGGACCTTGAGGGCATTATGCTAAGTGAACTAAGTCAGCTAGAGAGACAAATACTGCATGATCTCACTTGTATGTGAACTGTAAAAATGCTAAACTCCGTATGCATATACACCAATACACACACACACACACACACACACACACACACATGCACATATACACATGTATATGTATATATAACTCCAACATACAAATGTTATTATTCCATTTATATAAACACAGAAATATTCATAGAGGGAATTCATTTTAACTTTTTAATGTATCTTCTCAAATTCCACTATGATCACCATTTTTAAAGAAGGGAAACAATTTTAAATGGCTCATCAGAATCAAATGACCTATATCTTAAATCTAGCAAGAGTGGTGATGCCTGATTTGGCTTTCAAAGTCTCTACATTAGGTTATAGGGAAATGGGTGACAATCTCAGAACTCTTTATTATTGTACCCTTAGCAATCTACTTCTGAAGGAACAGGGATGGTGGATAGGTTTGTCATGGCTAATTTAATGGTGACAGCTTGTGGTTACTGAGGCATGGGAAAATTTAAAAAGAAGAGGTTAGAGGATAAGTAAGAAGTATTACAAGCTATTATCTTGACTTTTTTATACTCCTAATACATGTTTTTCTCTTTTATTAGAAGACCAACTGTTAAAGTGGACTAACCAGTTCAATCTCTCTCTCTCTCTCTCTCTCTCTTTCTCTCTCTCTCTCTCTTTTTCACTCTCTCTCTCCACACACACACACCCCTAATTCACCAGTATAATAAAATAAAATTGATTTGTGAGATAGAAAAAGTTCTGTGGTTTGTGAAATGGGTGTTATTAAATTCCACAGAGTAATTTTTTAAAAGAATATACCCTCATAGCAATTCTCAAATGTTTGAAATTTATCTAGTTTCCTTTTCTTTTTTTGCTCATGCCTTTCAAAACAACCAAAAAAAAAATTATTCAATACTAGATACATACACAAGAAATATCAGGACAAAATAAACTTTCCTTTTTTCACTAGTGCCAATAGTTGTTATATATTTTAATAGTTTTTTAGATACCATAAAATTGTGCATGTATTTTTGTATCATAAAGTTTTTACCTAAAACTTTAGATAACACATGTTTATTGTAGTATATCAAGTAATGCAGAGGTGTATAAAAAATACTTCTAATTTATTCTCTATCTCAAAGTTTCCAAGAATATTTTACTCTGGTTTTATATGTAAATATAAGGTTTTCTTTTTTTTATTTAAAAAAAATAAAGAATGGAATCATACTCTATATGATGTCCTTTTCTTACCACTTTTATTAATAAAAAGACATGGATAGCCCTTCAAATTAATTAATGCATAATATATAATATTAATTTTTTCTAATAATTAGGTACAATCATAATTTTCCTTAATTATTCACCTAGTGATTGACTTATTTGTTGTTTCTTGATTTCTTCCTACTTCAGACAATGCTGTACCACACACTTTTCTAATAAAGACACACATTTTTAGGTGCACTTAATTGTGTTTTAGGATTTAAGACACTAGGTTTGCTAAATTTTATCTGAACATTGAAAAAAGAAAAGATTTGTTTAGCAAATGAATTATGTAATTGTGATGGTAAGGAGAAGAGTAAATGCTGATGACTGGAAACTTTTCAGAAAGCTGTAGAGGAAGACAGTGGTTAATATAATACTAACAGGCACAATCATCCTTTCAATTGGGTTGCTGACTAATTTGTAACTATTGCTAAGGAGAGAAATCCTGTGTAGAGCTAACATAAGTTTTAACTAGATGTAAATACTTAGTATATAAAAAAGAAGAGAGAGGTGTTATGTCTCATTTTGTGCCAGGTCCTGAATCATTTTAAGAATGATATTCCAGAAAAACTAATGTCCACATTTTATTGGAAAATATAAACTTTTCTTTACAACAACTAACTGTGAGTATGCATATCAATAAAGCAAATGTGACAAATACTCACAGTTTGCTGAAAACACACCCTATCTGTGTTTCAGGAAATTTCCTAGTTTTCAACAATGATGCTTGGATTGAAAAGGAAGATAATGTGTGATGGCCTCCAACAGTGGTATTTCATCACTTTTACACTATTTTGAACCATGGTATAAAAAACTTGAGTTAATTAAGCTTTTCAATTCATGGTATATTATCATCATTGTTTAATTTAAGGTTTCTCTTATTAATTTTAATTTTTCTCTTTCAAACCCATTCCTCAATTACCTTTATCTTTCTTCATCATAAAGTTAGATATGAATACTATATTGTATTAATTATATTTTAGGAAAATATACAAATTACTGTTTGTAAGAAAGAGGTATATATTAGGAGGCAAGTGTCAACTTTCTTTTTCATTTAAAGATATGACCTTTGTTTATATTATGACATCAATTTTCTACATCTTTATTCTTTCTGGATATTTTATTATCTGATACTTATTTCTGCAATCAATCTTTGGCTATATCTATGGTATGTCAATCTATTTAACACATTTGATTTTTTATCTGTTGAATTTTTTATACCCAGTATTTCTAATCAGCTTTTCTTTGTGACTACTTGCCACAACTTTTTGTCGCTAATATCTTTCTTTATCTTTTTAAAGATATATGTTATTTTTTGTCATTCTTTTACTTTTGATCCATTAATTTAGATTTGTTTAGTTTCTTTTATAAGCACTACCCTACTCAAATATTACTTTATGACCTCATAGTCCTAGGAATTTAATATGGATTTGGGGACAAAGGGCAAAAGCCTGGGCTTGTGCTCTTACTGGTAAGCTTCGAAGTGAAATGTTATTGACTCTCAGGAATATGCATCTGGCTTTATAACCACTTACTCTTAGCACTGTGTTTTCAAAGGTAAGCTTATCCTTACTGGAAACTTCCTTTACCTCAACCTCTGTCTTTTCTCTTTGCAAGTAGGTCTTCTCTGGTTGTAATTAACAAGTTTGGCTTCTGCTCGTATAGGTGGTAATAAACTCCAGGGGCCAGTTTCTGAGCCAACTGTTATTTATTCTCTATCACAGGGTAGTCCAGAGTTCTTATAATTTTAGTCAGCTGACAGCAGTGACCCGGCCCAGCTGTTTTCCAGCCTCATGGTGTCATGGTACAGGCAAGGATCTACCACGTATTTTGAAGTTGAGAGAAGAAAATATATACATTCAGTTTTGTTATTCCATGCCTTTTCTGTACACATGGATTTTCTGTGTTTAACTATAATTTGCTGTCTCCCCAAAACTCAGCTAGGTCCAGTAACCTTCTCTGATTTTTTCCGTTTTTATGGGAGTTTCTTAGATCCATTATCCTCCACTTCATGCCTATGTTTTTTTTTTTTAAGTGATTAATGTACAGCCTGTTAGAGTAGCCATTTCATTTGAATATCTCCCCTTTCACTGTGATGGTGTTTCTTTATGGGAAAACATAACTGAATTTCCTAATACTAACAGATAATACTGACCAAATGTACAAAATGGCATATTTGCTAGGTATATAGTATTAGTATCTACTTTAGTATTGTCACAATACATAGTTATTAGTATAATTACAGCTGACCCTTGAACAATAGGTTTGAACTGCACGGTTCCACTCATACATGGATTTTTTTTTTTCAACAATACATCATGGATCCTGTGTGTGCCTAGGGTTTCATGTTCAGATTTTGCATCCTGGTTTCGTATCTGTAGATTAAACCAACCATAGATCAAAAATAGTATTTTCGATGCTTCACTTGGATTCTTCAGATGTGAAGGGCAGACTTAAGTTGCACTTAGATTTTCAGCTGTGCAGTGGTGGGAGCCCTTAACCCCTATAGTTGTTCAAGGATCAACTATAAACATAAAAATCCCTAGCTTTTACCCTATCAGGAAAGCAACCCTGTGGGTGACTTTAATCTTTGGCGTCATTCTTAGAGGGATTTTTTTGACAAAGAAAAATTTATGCAGAGAAGGAAATCAGAATGATAAAATATGTAAAACTCTGACATATGTACAGCAAACCCTCACTGAATATTGGAGATAAGTTCTTGGAAACTGTGACTTTAAGTTAAATCAGCTATAATTAAACCAACTTTTCCAGAGGCTAATTAACACAAATAAAACTTAAGTTTCTATGTCATATTTCTGGTCACAAAATCATCACCAAACTTCTAAATAAAGACCCAGATACTTCTAATGTTAAACATGGAAAATAAGTGTGAGCTATGCAACATTTAAGAAAGATTAATAAAAAACAAGCAGGATAATTTTTTCCAACCCACTTATTCCAGTTCAAGGTTGTGGGTGGGGAGAGCCTGTCCCAGCAGCTCAGTAAGCAAGGTGGGAATCCACCCTGACAGAATGCCTTTTCATCAGAGGGAGAGAGAACTCAC
The DNA here is from genome assembly GCA_004027375.1 of Macroglossus sobrinus. Classification (NCBI taxonomy): domain Eukaryota; kingdom Metazoa; phylum Chordata; class Mammalia; order Chiroptera; family Pteropodidae; genus Macroglossus; species Macroglossus sobrinus. The sequence goes on from PVKZ01000507.1 coordinate 510,652, forward strand.
ACACTCACTCAGACTGGTACAATTCAGACACACTAATTCACTTCATGTGCACATCTTGGGAATGTGGAAGAAAACTGAAATCCCCAGAGAAAACCCGTATGGTCATGGGAAGAACATGCAAACTTCACACAGACAGTGGCCCCAGCCTAGAATTATTTTTTTCTCATAAACGTTATAATGAAACAATGTTATTTGAGATCCCACTATAGAACAGTTGAAGTAATTGATGTATTTGTTGTGAAAATATGATTCAGAGGAAATAACATAGTTGTGTTCTGAACTATATGAAAGCCTATCACATAAGAAGGAAAGACTTTTCACAAGATACATCAAGGTAAACAGTAATAGTCATTAGAATACCTATAATTAAATGAATGTATATGCATGGTGCATAGTTGTGGGGGTATCTAGAGAGGTTAGGGCTGAACAAGGAAAAGAGGACTTTGACAATGGTAGTAGCACGTATGAGCTTTGACAGGTATGCTAGAGAGCCAAGTCCCTCACAGCATGAGACTGTTTAAATGCTTAATGCACAGGGTTACCATCCACTTGGGGGAGGGAAGGAAGGGGAGGAAGCAAGGGGATTCCCTGAGGGAGAGGGATCAGAATAAGAGAAGCTGCTAGTGTATCTAGGTGATGGCACTCAGCAGCACAATGGAGAAGATCTGGGTCACAGAGCTCCAAAGGACAGCAGCAGCTTAGAGACTTTATAATGTCCGGCTTATCTTATCTATGGCTAGCAGATGCTGGGAGTAATTTCACAGGGTAAAAGCAGACAGACTCTAAATATTTAAAACTCTGCTTATTTGGGTTTTAAAACAATTGATTCTATAAAAAAAAAATTTGAGTTTGACACTCATGGGCTTTTGAGCTAATGAGTCAGCCTGCTGTAAAGAAATAAATAACCAAAAGAGCCAATATACAGAGGCCACCTTTAGCTTGTTTCTATAACAATGCTAAAGACAGTATTTTATTTATATAATTTCAAGAATGATAGTTTCATTGCAGAGTTGGAACTAGAGTTTTCCTAAAATGGAATGACCTGCGTTAAAAGTATTATAGAAGAGGTTAAGTAGAGATTGGATTAACATAGAATAAATTTCTTTTCAAATCACCTTTCTGACCATTTTTAACAAATATAGTAGCATATGTCTTTAAATCAACCAAGCTATCCTTATGAATAGTAAACATCAACAAAATTTTATCACTAAAACTTTTTTTTATTATAAAAAGATCCCCTTGATATTGTCTTTTGAGTCAAGAATTTAGCAATTCTTAGTTCTACATAAATACAGGTGTGTGTATGTGTGTGTATAGTAAATTCTATCAAATTGTCAATATTCAAGTAGTTTTGAACAAACTCATGGGGTGATTTTGAAGTTTTAATTTTACTTGAGTTTAATACAGCCTAAAAACAAAATTCCTTGACATAGAGTATTTATTTATTAGTGCCTTTCATTATTTTGTATGTTATGGATCCTGACATAAATGACTTTGAAAGTCTACTATTTTTTTTAATTACATAAAATATAACATGTAGATCTATTAGATTATCTACCATAGGTGTATTTATTATTAAAATTATACAGAAAACCCACAGCGTTTTATTTCTCAGTGACTCCAAAATATAATACATAAGTGTATAAACACATAATAAAGTATGTGGTTATATTTTTAGTTATATCACTTCTTATTGTAATACAATTCCAGTGGTTTTTAAAAAACTATCATAAAGTAAGCAGTATAATGAGCAGCCAATAGTGTACAATCTTACCAAAGTTTGTCATATTTTAGTAACATCAAAAAAATTTCAATGTACATTTTATAAAAGAGCATCTGGGATTTCAGGAATACTAGTAGTAACAAAGACCATGTCTTAGTAGTTTTAACCTGGGTTGTAAAAGACACTCGCGATCTTACTCATGGATTTGACATAAACATCATGTAGCAGAGCAAATGATTCTAATAGCTGTCAATTTGGTAGTGCATTAGATAAGGCTAATGCCTTCTTTCACATTATAGCAGGAAATATTTTCTAAGTATGGCTAGCTAGAAGAAAATTGGGTATCCTACTTTAGAAGACAGCTGAAGCAAAATTTGGTTTCCATGAGAAAAAAAAGAATACAAATATACATATATATTTAAATTTATATGTTTTATTAAATATATATAATCCAATTTTACCAAAGAAAAAATATTCTTAAAAAAACCGTATCTTATTATTTCTTAATTTCTACATATGTAGAATTAATGGGAGAGATATATTGACATCTAGCTGGAAAAGATATAGTTAAAATTACAACCTCACATTAGAGAGACATCTCTGAGTAGCACTTTGTCATTCACTGATTATAAGAATTACATTTTTATAAAAAAATATCAGTGGCTATAATGTATGTGACATGGTTGCATACACTGTAAATCCACCAGTTTGTTTTATGTTGCATTAGTTAGAAAACATAACTTTAGAGTTGCTGTGCTTTGCTAGCTAACAGATTATTTTAAAGATCCAGTTGTTACTGTAATTTTTTTTTTCCTGATTCACCACTGCAGTGGTTTAGCATTATCCTAAGTATGGTGCCACTGGGGGGCACAATTGACTGCCATCAGTGCCAAGAACCATATTTTCACACAGAGAGGAAGTGTTTCTCCTCCAGAGTTGGAACTCAAGCCAGGGACCTCACTCTGATTAAATCAATTTAGGTTCCTAAACATGTTACTCTATGCAAGGAATAGGATTGTTGTGCTAGATTTAGGCCAGTTAGAACCCATACGTGATAAAATTTACTAAATTATGATAGAGAATTTAACCATTAAGCATCATCCAAAAGTAAATATAATTTTTATTACCCTTTCTAGGTACTAAATTTTATCCTGTCTTTCTATAATTCATTGTCTTAGTAAGAGTTACTCATATTGTAAAAACGTTTCTTAAAGGTATTTATGGTTGTTCAAGCTCAGCTTTTAGTAATATAGAAATAGAATATTTCTTTATTGCTATACTAGTCAAAACAGGTATTTCTCTAACATTCTTTTCTGTTTAGTGAAGTTTCCATACTAACCTGATATTGTCTAGAAATATTAATACACAGTACTCAGGAGCATATGCACCCAGCCTGTTGTACTCTGGGGTTTCCATAAAAGCAATATTGCTTTGAATTGTTGCTGAACCTCTTGGCCTTATGTTCTTCATTGACAAAATGGAAATAAAAATACCAAACTCAATGAGTTGTTGATATTTACACCATATTGTATTTGAAAGCACATAACCTTGGCAGGTAATGTTTGTGACAATCTTGTAATCTGTCGGTGAAAGTCTAAAATGCTAAAAATGTTTTAGTTGATATTTAGAAATATGCATGTTTTAAAAAATATTCATATGCTTTGAACCATCCATTCCATTAATTAGAAATTTACTTGGCAGATATAATTAGAAATTTGCACATATATTTCTATAACTAGATGTGTATTGCATTTTGTGTAGGTATTTCTTTTTAATTACAAGAAATTGAAGGCAAAATAATACATATCCCTTCATAGCTTTTATTCACAGTCACATTAGCCAATTATACTATGGGCATAGCACTTATATAAGCCAAGTTTATCTTATTTATATATTTTTCTTTTGACTATCTCCCCAATTACAATGTAAGATCTGTGAGAAAAGGGATCTTATCTACCTTATTTCTTGCTGTATCCTCAATGCCCAGGACAGAGATTGCCCCTTAGTAAAGCAGTCAATAGGCACAATTATTTAGTAAAGTCACAAATATGTAGACATTTAATGAGGTTGTAAATGAGTATTTAACAACGTGAGAAACCCATGCAATGACAAGCGAACAAGGTATAAGTAGCCTGTGTTGTGATATCAGTTTTGGACTTTTGTTAGCAAATATTTTGTAAATAATAAGAGTTACTCTGGAAGATTTTTATTTTCCCATTTATATGTTTCCATAATTTCAGATTTGCTGCAGTATATTTATTACTTTTATAAGAGAAAGAAAGTGATTACAATGCCAGCTATAATTTTTGTGTTTTACTTGTATTCCTTCATCATCTAAACTCAACATTTTAGCCAATATAGCACCTAACAGGCCCCTAAGGAAGGAGTCAGAGAAGTAGTGCGTTTTAATTAGGGGTCAGGAAAATTTGGTGCTTACATAGGAAAACCATGCTTGGGGTAGACCTGGATAAAGCCAAGTCATGTATGGATCCAAGAAGCAAGGAGAGAACAGAAAATCACTGGCTTTTCTGGGGCTAAAGTGAAAATAGGATCTGAGTGAAACTAATGTGTATCTCAACATTTATTCCCCCACACCCAGGGCTTTTATTTGAAATGATGATAGTATATAATTTAACATAATTCAATTACATAATCGATTATTTAATGATCACTGACTCTAGGCAAGCCACTATCATGAGACCTAGAGATACCAGGATAAAGAAGAGAGAGGTCCTACCCTAAAAAACTTGGGGACTGTTTGGGACAGACAGGTAAAATCAAAGAAATCAAAGGTTGGGCTCATGAATAAGATAGTATGCAGGTGTATGCTAGATAGAGTGATAGCAAAGGGGAAAAGAAAAATACCAAGACAAACAAAGTACTTGCATTTTTTTGAAATTAAGTCTAAACTTGGCTATTTTACACTTCCTCTCCACTGCTTTGGGATTATCATTTATTTCCAGAGGCTCCTGAATGTTAATAGTTAGTACTCAATAAGGTCAGTGAGAATCAGACAGTTTTTATAGATATTCCTCCCCAAAACCCCATACCCGCATACCTCCTCACCATCCTGAATTAGAATTTTATCATTTCGTAAATTTGCTTCTTAGACTATTTGCTTTCTTACTAAGATAACCTTCCTTCCCTGCCCCATCCTCCACACCCTGACCCCCCTGGTCCATAATTTTTCTCTGGCTCTCAGTTCACATATCAATGCATTTAATATGTTTAATTGTTCCCATGCGTCCCTCAAACGAGCAAATTCTTCAGGTAATCTAGACCAGGTGTCTGAAAACTATAGCCCACAGGCCAAACTCTGCTCTCCTTCTGTTTTACATAAATAAAATTTTATTAAGACACAGGGACACCCAGTAATTACCTGTGGCCACTTTTGCACTATAGTGGTAGCAGAGTTGAGCAGTTGCAGCAGCGACTATATGACCCCCAAACTTTAAAATATTTTCTATCTGACTCTTTATAGAAAGTTTGCAATCTCCTTGTCTAGGCCATTTGGAGTTTTTAAAAAAGATATTAAATAATATTCTTTAATCAAATATAGGTTCCCTCTTCTCCCTTTATACAACTTTAAAGTTCAGTTCAAGTCCAAAAGTCTGAAAGTGTTACTCTTAGGTAAATATTCATGTTTTCTTATTGCAATGAAATTTAGAGAGCTAGGGAAAAGATCCAAATAAGAGATATGAAGACATCACTTTTAAAACTGTGTGAATGAGAGTTATACATTTAGAAAGCTGTGGGAAATTTTGATGACTCTACTGACTTTTAAAAACTGTATTCAAATTTAGATTTAAAATTGAGTGGTTATGAGAGTCTCTAGGTATCAATATGCCAGATTTAAACATGAGAGCTTAAAAAGCAATAGAGAATTGAGTTTTGCATGAAATTTGACCTTAAGTTTATATTTAAAACAAGTTATTTTGAGTGTAAACATTTGTTAAATTTATTTTAATACTGCTCCAAAAATAATTACTTAGGATTCATTAAAATTTTATCAGTTGAACAGAAACACAGAAAGCAGTTGAGCTAATTTTATAACCAAAGTTTTATGCCAACTGTGTTATCCATTTGATTGTATTGATTCTGAGATTCCTCTATGGCACCACTCCTGCTGAACTGCACGCATCTTTCTATAAATACAATCTGTTTTGAAGGTGTAAGTCTTATATTTTCTAAAGTTTGCCAAAGGGGCATGTTCATCTGCCAAAATGAAAAACATGGGACAATTTTTGTGCCTCTAGGTGGCTCTAAAAAGGCATGTCACCATCTGCTACTGGGCATGTACTAACAATAAACATTTAAAGTGTTGTATCTAGTTTTATAAGATTACAAGTGTTCTGAATTTTTATCTACTTTGTAGCCATAAAGGCACACAGGTAAAATACATACACACATACAGACTTGCACGTGCACACATGCACGTGCGCACACATACAAAATGAAACTTTTACATCAACTGCTTTAGTTATGAAGTTTAAGGAGAGAATTATTTTATTATAAAGTAGTGCTTTATGTATGTGAAGGAAGATGAGTAAAATAAAATTTACACCAGTATTTTTTCAGATAGACAATTTCTATTTAATCTCTCATTCAGTGATATTAAAATTAGATTCAAAATTTATAAAAATTGAGATAAGAAGAAACTTTGGCTACATGCTGATTTACATTTCTATACTACACATCAGATAATCAGAACTTTCTTGAAAAATATCTGTCAACATTGGAATCAAAGTTACATGAGAAAAATAGTTTGCTTCCTTGTATAAAGGATCTAATGGAATGAATTACATGTATGAAGAGAGACGAATGAAGTAGATTTCTATCATGGACTTGCCATGATTCAGTGTCTGTAATATATACATATATATATATATGTATATATATATATATATATATATATATACATATATATATAATTCAGTGTCTGTAATATATATGTAATATATATACATATATATGGATATATATATGTATATATATACATATATATACACACATATATATACATACATATATATACGTATATATATACATATATATACGTGTATATATATATATATATATATATACACGTATATATATGTTTGAATTTTGTTTTTCAATAAGAACATGAGATGCAATTTTTTTGAGGACTCTTTAAACAATTTTATTTTAGAATACAGACCTAAAAGTGCACTATCGCAAACTAAGCACTGCTATAATAATGAGAAAAACGAGACTTTATCAGTACAGCTAGGATGTCAGAGAGTAGAAATTCAAAGCTAGGTTCATCTGATCTAGACAGCTCTGTGCCCTAATTTATATATTTGTGCATTGAGACTCAAATACCAACATTGCAGCCCCACACCTTATGTATATGTGATTTGGTGAAAAACAAAAGATATTTCTGAAGTGTTGCAATATCCCAACCTTTAAAACTTGAAGTCACCCTACTTTATTGAGTATATTCAGTATAATCATATGTAATAAAAGTTATCTAAAAATGAATTCAAAGCTAAATAATACAATAACCATACTCTTCAATATTTATATACCTGCAAAATTTATATCCTTAGTACTCTTAATATATCCAAATTTTTATTAGAAAAATAATATATGAAAAATATTTTATGGTAGATAAGTTTGCATAGTTTTATTATTAAACAGAACCCATTTGATTATCTGGTGAATATTTACTACTAGATTTTATTGAATGCATATATTTTTCACTACAGAAATGTACTTATGTACTATTTGCCTTTTATTTGAGAATTTGCATTAAGTAGTAGTTTATTTGGAAGCTGGGCATGTTTAATTACTGCCCTCTTATTTTGGCAATTGGTTAGATGTTTCCTTGAAATAAGCCCATTCTTTTAACTTCCCTTCTGCTTCTGTCTCTCACTTCCTTTCCTCTCCCCTATTCTCTGGTCTTCGTAGTGATGTATTCATACACAGACACATTACATACATATCACAAACAAGTGGATCCTTTTTTTTTTTTACCTTTAAGATGATTATATGAATGAATGTGCTTTGAATTACGCATGGAAACATTCTATATACTTTCATGTTGATCTTATTTCCCACTCATATCTCACTTTTTTACTTATACAGCTCTAGATTCCTTTGTTGATTTATCTATATTCAATTCCAAATAACTAACCTTCTTTCCTATCTCTCCATCTGTTATAACCTTTACCTGACCATTGTCTTGTATTTTACCTGCACCAAGCAGCTGACTTAAAAAAAAAATGTGTACAACCATAATGGCCAGGCTCACTTTATATTCATGGCCACAGATCCCAAATAAGCCTTCAGTATTGCCAGGTCCTCCCAGCATAGTCTCCTAATAAAAATCACCTTTGCACTTTTCTACTTTCCTTATCTACATCATCTACACTAACCTGCTCATCCTTTCCAACCACTACAGTTTAAAAAGTTGCCCTTATGAGCCACTTTGGCACCCTGGATTTTATTCTTCTCTATACTCTCAAAGGTTTTATTTCTAAACTTGTCTTTATCATTAAAGTATTCATTCCCAACTCTCTGTAAGATTCTTTGTTTCAGCACATAAACCTACCATAATATCACCCATGTTCTTTTATCTCATGATTCCCATTTTCCTGCCATCCTATTTAGCCATGTGAGTGAGTGTCTGTCTGTGTGTGTGTGTGTGTGTGTGTGTGTGTGTGTGTGTGTGTGTGTGTGTATACACATAAATGTTCTCTGGATTTATTTCTTTGCTTTGCATTATCTCCTTAATTTACTCTAACTGAGATCTAGCTCTCACACATTTACTGAAAAGTCTCTTAAGAAAATAATCTAGAGTTTTCTGTCTTATTAGACATCTCTGCAGTAATTAAAACAGATGACATTTTCCTCTGTTTTGAAATTTTTTGTTCTCTAAAGTTTTATGACATCACATTGACCTGGTTTTCTGTCTATCTAATTGCTAGTTCTTTCTTTAGTATTTCAAATCGTTTAGATTGCTTTGACCAACAAGATTTCCATATGTTTTGGTAACCCAGGTATCCCCACCTCCCCCAGTTATCTTTCCTTTTCTTTTCTTTTCTTTTTTCAGAGTAATAGCATTAGTCAACAGCTATATATGCCATTCATTGATGATTCTCAAATTTATATACCAAGCCTTAGACCTGCTGTCTCATTGAAGTCTCCACTCATATGAAGAATAAACTTCCAAACTAAAATGTGCCCTCAAAAAATCTTGGATACCCAAGGCCCAAATATTCTTTCTCTGCAAGCCCTTTTTTATTTTAGGAACTGAAACATCTAACCTTCAACTCTGTAGGGTAAAGCCTAAAGTACATCCTTGATTCTTCCTTTCCTAACATTCTTGCTATCAGTAAGCACTGCTGGCTGTATCTCTCAAAATCATTTCTAAATGAACCAATTCTCAATATTTCTGCTGTGCAATTATAAAACAAGCCACCATCATGCATTATCTGGACTACATAAACAACCTCCTAACTGATCTCCCTACCTTCTCTCTTAACTCCCTACAATGCATCATCCATGCTGCTATCATTGATCTTTCTAAAACATAAATCATATAATGTTATTTCTCTGCTTAAAGTTTTCCAATTATATTTTATTTCACTTAGTATGAAATCTAAACTTAATATAAGGTTCTACATTTCTTTGCCTATTGCTCCAGTATTATATCTTCTCATTGTCCTCTATGCTCTGAAATTTATTAATTCCTGGGGTTCCTTCCATTGATCTTATTTCTGCTTAGAATGTTTCTTCCCCCAGATATTTTCATGCTGTCCTATTCATTCTTCATGATGAAACTCAACTATTGCCTTCTGATCACCCTCAAATAAGTAACTGATCCACAAATTATCTCTAGCATACTATTTGTTTTATCCACAACACTGTTTTGTAATTAAAGTTATGTATTTATTATATTTTTATGTGTTTACTGCTCCTACAAACACATATCTGTAAACTCTTTGAAGGCAAGAACTCCATTTCGAGTTCAATAATTACATTCCTGTTTCACTAACACCTTGGACACTGCCATGACCATAAGAGATGATCAACAAATTTAATTGCTTGACTGGAACAAAATGATTAATTTTTCCTAGTATTTTTTAAATTAAAAGTTTCATCTTTACTCATAACCTGCAAAATAATAAAATATTATCGGTCCTTGCTGATACTTATCTGGTTATACTTATACTAAAGAGAGTTCTAATTATTTGCTTTTATGAAACTTTTTATGCAGTGCCTGTTTAGTTACAATATTGGATGTTTTGAAATAGAATTTTATGAGGAAAAGAGAAAGTTGTAGCTATTTATAGATCTCAGAACTGGAAGCCCAGAATTTAATACAAACTTAAGGATGGCTTGTTTTGTGGTAGAGAGTAGTTATTTTATCTTCCTGTAACTATTTCTCCTCTAATCTATAATACAGATTTGATATCACCCAGTTCCCAACTTTGCAAAAGGGATTTTTGAGGATTGATTAAAGTAGGTCTATAAGATTCTCTGATTTTACTTAAAAATATGTCGTTAAAGTAGTAAAAATGATTTGTACATTATCATAATTATGAACTTTTTTTATTCCTTATTAGTAATTTACACTGTCAGTACTGAAGAATGATAAACAATATTGAGATACAAGGAAGGAAAGGTGGGAGTAGTCAGTTCCATGTATAAGCAATAAAGAATGGCATAGTCTATAGAGAATTTTTTTAAATATAATAAAACTGACTAAAAGTCAGACTGTTTTATCATTATCAGTTTGTGCTAGCAATACTAAACAGTGTCAGTGATAAAAAATGTTATACCATAAAATATTTTTGTTTTGATCTAAGTTCTAAACTATTGTTGCAGTTACTACAAATTTTAAATAGTATAAACTTCAACTTACATATTTTATGCCTTATATTTTCCTAAATATTGTAATCTATATGGAAGTTGGTATAGAGGACTCTCAGATATGCAGTAGGACATAATACATCTATTTATTTTGAAAGTTCATATCAGCTGAGAATCAGACTAGCTCCCCACTCCCTTTTCTTTGGACCTGTTTGCTTCCCAGTGAGAATCAGAGGGAGCACTTAAATTCAGATAATTTTAAAAATATTATTTATAAAGAAATTAATAAAATAGGGAATATTTCAATGTAAAAGTTTAACAATAATTCAAATGGATTTTTACATTTAAACTAGTTATATTTAAACTATAATGATTTCAATTTACTTTTTCAATATTTTTATATAACAATAAATAAAATCAAGAATCTTTAATTTGCAAAATGATTTTGACTTCAGAAAATGGTTTAGCAAAGGGTCCTTTTATAGAAATGGAAGTGTCATTTCTGAACCTTGTAGGTTTGGTATGATTAAATGAGGTAGTGTATGAAATTCCTTTGAAACTATAAAAATTTATATTCAAGGTGAAGATGCTGATGTAGCATATTATTACTGTTATTGTAAAGGAAAAGACTCATTTAGAAAAAATATTCATTTACGCACACAATTTTTGAGAAACATCCATTATATAACCAGAAGAATAACAAGATTCCTCATTTTCATCTACAAAATGGGTCAAACATTTTTCGAAGTTAGACGTTTGAATAGACAGCACTTTTTCAAAGGTTATTTTCATTTTTTTGGCTGAATAATTATATCCTTTCTTCCAAATTAATTCTATTTACTTGACTTTTGGATATGCAGCATACTATTTTTTCTTGACATGAATATGAAGCACCAGTTTATTAATGCATATAATTCTCCAAATCATGTGGGGTTGTCCTAAATCAGTCAATCACCAATATAAGTCACAAAAAAATATATTGTAGCACTTGAGATAGCAAACTATACGTCACACAAACTGCCCCATGTAATTCCAAGAAACATGTTCATCTGCTCAAGTATTATCACAGAGGCATCTCAGGTTGTAGTTTGTACTTCTCAGCTTAGTAAGACATTTGACTGCACAATCAGTACAATACTACACAAGCAGGGGGTAGGGACTTCATTTAAAATTCAGGGAGTTGTAAGTGAAAACTCAAGGGGTGGCCAGATACTGACAGTGTATCAGGGCACAGCTGAAGTGTTCTTGAAAATGAAATCCATATCTGAGGTGCAGTGTCATATTTTGATATTCTCTATTTTTATTATGAAGAAGGAACCCTTCTCTTCTGTTTACTTCAGATATTCAAAACAAACAAACAAAGGAGCATAAAACAAGAAAGAAGAAAGAAAATAAACATAATGAAGTTTATGTCTGCAAAGTAGATTATTTGCCTGTGTTTTTCAGAAGTACAGAGACAAGTATAATTTATACCTATAAAAGAGTGTTGTAATTGGAAATGTTTCAAAAGCTAGCTCTCACCTGAATCCCAGAGGCACAAAGTGTTTATAGAGAGTGCTGCATGCTCAGTTCTTATTTATAAACTTGGCAATTTCTTCTAACAGAAAAGTAGGCAAAGAGGCAGGTGTATGATTCCGATTGCCTGGAGTTTATTTAAATAGTCTATTTACTTTTCTGTTGAGTGTAATAAAAGGTATTTACCACAGCATATGTCACATGACAAGGCACTTTTGATGTCTTAGAAATTGTTATGTTTTGGGAGAAGAAAGACTTTGGGAACTAAATCTTCATTAAAGCTGTGATTTAACTAGCAGTTTTTGTCAGCACATGAGCAGTCTCAATTAAAGCCAGATGAAAGCTTTTTTATTAGCTTGTCTCTTTAGATTTCAAATAAATAGTATCTCTCTAGACTACCCTCCCAAAAATTAGCATTAAATAATTTTAGTATCAACTTGGTATCAATATTTTTGAGAAGGTGATTCTTTTTGAGTAATTCATTCAGCTCTCATAAATCATGAACACACATTGTAGCGAGGAAGGAGGATTTGGCTAACGCATTTCTGAGTGAAAGGCCATGGCCTGATAATAATGCACTAGGACAGTGGCCTTCGACCATTATTTGAATAGACTGAAGTAAGGCAATAATTTATTTTCATTTTGGAATAACAGGGTTGCACATCTTCCACGCTGTGCCTCACCTGGTTATTGTTATCACAAACCCCTTAATTCTGTAACAAATTATGTCAAATGGAAAGGGCTTTATAATGATGACATTCCGGTAATATCTCCTGATAATAAGGATGTAACACTTGCTGCCACAACAAATGTACTTCCTGCTGGTATTCTTTATGTGATGTTGCCTGCAGTTTTGCTTATTGCCTTTAGATGCAGGGGGTTTTTGTATATGGTCCGACAGGTGGACGAAGATGATATATATTCTGTGAAGCACTTTTAATGCGAAGAATACATCATCTATCATATGTGAACTTAGATTGGTTTTATTCTCAATTTCTTATTCCTGGTATAATTAATCTTCTGCAATTAACAATGTGTTAGATCAATCATTGGCTTTTAATCAAGAGAATTTACTGCCTTAAAACAACATAAATCAGATTATGTAGCCCATGACTCCAATGAGTTTTAGCTGGTTAGGTTGACTACAAAAATACTTTCATGGTATTAAAATGACTCTGTGCTCTGTTTCCACCACCCACGGGAACCCCTTGTTGCTCTGGGCATCTTTCCAGAGGAGGAGTCTATGCTTAACACCTGATTTCCTCACTTCTCAGCAGTCTCTGAGGGAGGCAAAGAGAAATGCTAGAGGTGATGGAGGGTATAGACAGCATATAAAGGATTTATTTGAACCAGACAAGAGCCAGAGTTTAAACAGAAAATCTCAGAAGGGAAGGAATCTGACTTGTGTCATGTGGAAATGAAAGGGAAAAATCAATCAAATCAAACAAATGCCTGTATTGGACTGAGAGTTTTTATTGAGCTAATTTGTAATTGGATAGAATGTGAGATATTTGAGTCTAATAACATGACCATTTGAATCTGATGTCATCTATGAACTCCCAACTTTTTAATGTGGTTGTAGTTAGACTGTCATTTATGTACATATATGTATGTGTATGTATGTGTATGTGTTTTTTGTGTGATCACTTTTGCAAATATAGCTATCAGAAAAAGCAAAAGCATACTTTGGAAGAAGTTTTGAAATGTGTTCAGGTTTGTTTTGGCTACTTAGTGATGTTAGAACAACTAAGCTAAGTTATAATATTTGCCAAACAAGTTTGGGTATTTTAAACAAATGATTTCTTTCTTTATAATGCATACTTTTCTACCTTACACGCGCGCGCGCACACACACACACACACACACACACACACACACATCAGAATTCCTGATGATACTTTAACATATATGTATGTCATTTATGTTGTGGCACAGAAAAAAATGAAATTGGATACATATAGAGATAAGGAGAGCAGGGGAAGGAAAGAGAGGAAGAAAGGGAGAAATTATGTGTTAATATAGAACTGGAACTAGAAGGAGTGATTTGAACTTGTTAGGTTATGTATTCATTCTATTCAGATTCATTTTCATCTTCTGAAAAATATGCAGTTCACACATTATTCTGACTGTTTCATCTGGTACAAAAATTACATATCGCTGACTCTGTCCTCCTTGATGAGATAATATCAGCCCCAAGTAACATCCTCCGTGCTGATTTTCAAGAGTAGAGAGTAATCAATAGGCAAGCTTAGCTGTCTGAACAATAGAGTGCTATTTTATTTTATTTTATTTTGCCTCATCCTCCCCTTCAATTTTTTTTTAATTTCCTTTGCTTTATCTTTTATGGGTTCTTTTTAATGACATTTTTAGTTTGTCTTTGATAAAAATAGATAGCTACTTATACTGAATGATTTGGACTTTTACTGACCAGAAATCAGACAACTAAGATTATGGTTTAAGATCCATCCTCTCTCTAAATCTTCATGATTATTTGATTCCAGAATGGGGAATACATAACATATGAGCATGCAATTTATGGCCCTATTCCATAGGAAATCAGGCAGTGAAGTAGTGGGTCTCTGGGGCCTGTTCCTTAACTTTTAGTGGCATCGACTAGGGAATGTTGATTAAGAGAACGCTTGAGTTCTGTAGCTATGACAATTTACTGAGGGATAACATCCAGCAGTGTGACTATACCCAGGTCCACCCCTGGGACACTAACGTGGGGCAAATTAATTGCAATGAACTAGTTTTAGATTTAGAATGCATTTTTCTACACAAACAATATTTTGGATCAGGTTTTTAAAACTAGTGCAGAAATTAGGAGTTCAGTAATTGACTATGATATTTTTCATTTTTTGCTTTGATGTCAATAATAATCTAAAAATCTTATAATGAAATATAGCCAGCAAATTCCAGTACACGTATTACTGTATGAATTTGTGATGATGTTGGTACCATAAATTATATCTTAAATATCTTGTTCCATCTGTACTAGATAAAGGAAAAATAATTTCAAAATGTTCTATATTAATAAGGGTTTAAAATATTTGGAAAAGTAAGATGGTAGGAAAATTGTTGTGCACATACAGCACATGTAGTACAGTATTATGACACATAACATATGCTGCCATACTAATATTAGAAGGCTATGTAGTTTCAGGTAAGGAGCATTCATTATTTGATACTTTAAGTTAGACTTAGTTTTGATTTTGTTGTCTTAATGCATTTTTATTTAACTTGTAATTTAAAATTTTATAAGATATATACTATGGTGCGATTATACTTAGTTTTAAATCTATATGTGATTAAGTGAAATATGATTAAGACATTTTATGGCAGTACTGGAAATATGAAGGATTTTTTATTATATTTTTTACTTTTTGATTATAATTGACATTCAATATTATTTTATATGAAAGAGTCTTCTTTAAAACATTTGTTATATTACTCAAGTTTGAGAAACACTATTCTGGATGTTATTCACAGAGTAAGATACTTAAAATACATTTTGGCATAAATAGGTACTTGAGAGTTATGCTGATGCTCTAAACATCAACTTTTGTAGCGATCCTATTAATAACACAAATATTCTATGTTTGATTTTACCCAATCAGAAATACTTAAAAATAAAAAATAGATTAAAAAAAGAGGTATCATCAGGAGAACCCTTAATTATTAAAAAAAAAGTGTAAACTGAATTATAATGTAAAATCTAACTTGCTTAGTGTGATAGTAAATGATACTTTATTGGAATATAAGAGAGGAACCATTTGCCCTGGCAAGTCTCTCATTTAAATAACTGTTTATATCCTTTCCTCCAATCATCAGTAACATTAGCCTACTATTCAGGCCCCCACTGTCAATTTGACTCCAGGTATTTTTCTCCAAATTTTTAAAAGGAACTAACAAATAAACCAAACAGAAAGACAATAACACTTAGCAAACATATTTGTTTGAATGTTTATTGTCTTTCTCTCCCAAAATGATCATGCATTTTCAATAATGGCTGGGCTTTTGCGTGCATTGCTTGGCCATCAATAGGGTATTTGCTGTCTAACTAGTAGAAAATGGGAGCATGTTATATCACAGACTCAGCCTTTGCCCATACCTCACACTAACCCCAACTCCTGCCCATAAGAATATTTTATTATCAAGTAATGTGCAAAAGTTGGTATTTTTGCTAAAAGTTAAAGTTTTGTTCAATTACTTTATTTATTTTTAATGAGTCTCATCTATCTGGGTTTTCTCAAGTTAGATAAATCAAAATATTATGCCCTGATTAGACTTTTTCTATGGGTACATAGATGGTTATAAAGTTTTTTATTGTTACCATTCTTGACCATCTAGATTAGATATAGATCGGCTCTATTTAAAATATCCTCTTGTTTATTTGTGTTTTCCTCATTGTTACCAACAGAAGATTTATTAATGATTTTATCATTTCCTAAGTGATATATCTGTACAACTACAAGGTATATTACTATGAGGTGGTCTTGGAAAAATCTAATTCACAGCTGGTTTGTGATTAAGTAATACATTTATTGGAAAAGCACAGGCAAAGTGTCTTAGTGTGAGGTCTCCTGAAAGCACACTCTGACACAAAAGTTCAAGTGCAAATTGTTTACTTGAGAGTTGATCCCAGAAAATAGGGATAGCTAAATGGAAATATTGGGACTGTAGAGTCATCAATAAAGCACATATTATGAAGCCTGCTATCGGGGTGGGTTACTGGAGCTTATATTTAAGAACAAACTCTGGAAAAGTGTATTAACATATGTTTCAAACTTATCCCACTTACAGGGGTGGGAGCTGAGATGTTTGTGCACAGACTTCTGTCAGTCATTAGCTGAGGTCTGTTAGGGGAAGGTGTTAATTTTCTGGCACCTCCTGATTTCCTGAGTGGACAGAGTAACTCTCAATAATTCTAGAAAACAAGCCCTTAAACAGAGAGATGTGCATATCTAACATTTGGAAATTGGGAGCTCACTGAGTGGTCCAAAGGATATAAGTGGAGTGCAGATCGTGATTACAATACTTGGTGTCAATTTTCTCCCAGTAAGAAAGGAAGAAAATAAAGAATGGAAGGAAGAAAGGAAGGAAGGGTGAGAGGAAAGGAAAAAAGGAAGGAACTAATTTTTTTTTAATTAAGGAGTATTTTAAGGCTTAAACATGTTTTAAAATATTTTTAATGTAATTATTTAAGAAATATAAACACAAACCCTAAAATGTTATTAAACTGCTTTCATGAGTATGACCTTTTTGTTAAATTACATGTGCTTCTTAATTATGGTGTATTTTATTTCTGAGTTACTTCCAACATAATACATAATACAATTTATTCAGATTCCAATGCAATAGTTGTCATGAAGTTCTAATTACAACTGTGGAAGAGATGGCAGGGAACCCAAGCATCTATTCACTGAGCATTACTTCTTGAGAAAAAGAAAGTTCCCTGGAAACCAAACAAGGAAGTAAGAATCCACTTACTCCCCTTATTTATTATGCAGATATCGAAGCTATTTTGGGTCTGGGCATATATGTCATAATTTATTTTTATTGCTTCTTCTTGGGCCAAAGTAAACAGAGAATATCAAATAGACTTTAAATGGTAGCATTTATTTTGAAACCCTCATACATGGAAAACAGAGTGGTTAAAAAGCCAACCACCTCAAAAAGATTTTGTCCTGTGGAAAACCTATAAATGAATACTCTATGCCAAACCTCCTTCCTGGCTTCTATTACTCCATCCACTTTATAAGAACTAGTAAGAGTGGCTTCTTAACATAGGCCATTTCAATTTCTCAAGTGTCACATATTTATAAAAAATTGGTTTACAAATTAGAAAATGATAAGTAAACATGTCAATTAAAATTGCTCTCTAAACTGATACCCCAGTGAGTTGCAAATCTGAGAGCATAGTTTTGACTTAAAAAATACTTTTAAAGGCATTTCAAATTTTTCTATTTAGAAATTACTGAAAATAAGTTAGAAGATTTAAATAAATTCAGTTGTAAAATAAAAGGTCCGTATGACATTTCAGTCCAGAAGGGCATTTTCAAAAACAAAAAATTAAAACAATATGGATTGAAATTAAAATGCCTTTTCCAATTGTGTATGTTTGTTCTCTCTAAATATAAATATACCTTTCTGTGGTAGAAATTATATTTTATAATTACTTTTATTCTTATAAAGAATGAAATGCTTTACAAACTGTTAATACTTTACATGTCCTTAAGTAAACTTGTTATTTAAGTATAACATATTTGAAAAAGTATACGAATTATAAGTGTTAAGCTCTGAAACTTTTCACAGAATGATGTGAATGTACCTAGCACTCAGATCAAGAACTAGAACATCATCATTAAACCATATCTCCTTTGGGTCTCCTCTCAATTTCGACTTCACTCATGTATTTGATGATCAAAAAGATGTCTATACTTTGATTATATATGGTTAATTACAATATTATATAATATATCAGAAAGTAAATATCATACATCTTATGTTATTTATATAGAATTATTTATCTTAAGTCATCCTTGATTCATTTATTTATTCATCAAACATATATTGGATATCTGCTTTTAGTCACTGGACCTATTGAAAAAAAAGAATAATCTTGGCCTCACCATTTATGATATCTATGATAAAAATAAATAGCGTGCCTTTCTTTATTTGCATATATTATCAGATATGCCACTAAGAGTGATATTTTTCTATATTAAAGTTTATGCCTCTGTATTAGTAGACACTTAGAAATTGTAATTATCTCATTATGTATCTATACAATATCACACGAAAATTATTGAGAAAGTAGTATGAGTTGAAAATAGTAAGAAAATAAGATTTTCTCAGACTTATCCAAGACTTTTTATTCTGTCAATTTGTGTGTGTGTGTTACATGTTTCTGTAACTGCAGACATAAGAAGAAATCTTTGCAAAATATTGATATTTTAGATTCATAGAAAGATGTAGTCTTTTCGCTAAGTAACAGTAACATTGGCATCACCCTATCTATTAAATTTTATAATAGAACATTTTTAAATAAATAAACCTTTGCAGAGTTGTTGGCAAAGAGCACAGATAAAATATTTTATATCATTTTAAATTGTTTTAGAGCCTAGAAAAAGTAAACATAAAAACTTTGGTGGTTTTGTTACTTTTTTTGGGGTTTTGGGGGATTTACATGTTACCTGTGCTTGAAGACACAGGTGAAGGCATATACATGTATGAGAAGATGAAGGAATATGTTAGTAATGAAAAAGCATTTGTTTTGGGAGATGCTGTTATAAACGATTAGATATAAAACATCTTTTTCTCATAAGGACCACTTGCTTAATGCATATTTTTTCTTACAACTGGCAACCTTAAATGTTTACAGTAAAATGGTTGACTTTGAGGAGTTCATTTATCTTTGAATTATTTTTTTTTACTCTTTTTTGTTTTTTTCCAATGTATTTCCACTCAATTCTCCTTGGGTGGAATTATGTTTTCCTTCTGTTTTTTCATCTGGCACAAGTTAAAAAAAAAAAAAAAAGGAGAAGAAGAAAGAAAAGAAGAGAGTTTCAATTGCATAAGAATAGGAGGTTAGATCTCAAGAGTGATGATCTCTGTCTTGAGATTTCCAAATAAAAAGTAGGCCATTAAACATTTAAAATAGCTGCTTAAACTCTGTCTTTTTAATCTGATCTAAAGCTAGGTAATTTGAAGAACAGGCACAAGTTTGTGTATCTGCATGCAATGGAAACCCCATAGCCATCATTCTGTAAAGGTGTGTAGATAGTGATTTTCATTGCTCAATAAATTATAAAGGGGTTCACAATAAACTTAGTGCAGTGTTCCATGTACAGATTCCTGTAAGTTTCATAAATAGCCTATAAAATTCAGGGTACATGTAAAAGTATGGTAGAATCAGATACTAGTATGGTCAATAGAATGTTTATCTTATTTTTCAATGTATATTACTACATAATGGCTTTAGCATCAGCAACCTCTATTGATAGTCAGGACCACGGACATGATGTGTTGTCTGTGCCTTGATATTCTTTTGTGTTTATTAATGAAAAAAAGACACAACCGAGTTGCTAATTCTATGCCCCATGCAATAAGCTGCTATTCTTTTGCCAGCTATTGTCAATAATAGACACTTGTTAACCTGAAATTGATTGGTAGAAAAAATTTTATGTAAGATCCAGTGAAAACATTTAATTTCAATCCAGCATATATTTACTGAGCACTGCTTTATGACAACCACAGTGCTCAATACACAAAGCATAACAAGCAATATGAACACGGCCACTGACTTCAGGGAGTTTATAGCAAATTGGAGTAATTTGGTCAGGAAAAAGCTATTGAAATGGTTTTGTAAATGCTATAAATTTTGTATGAGCACCTAGAATATAGAAAATTTACTAAGGAAGTTCACATGTAAAGCTAGATAAAAACAATGACTTGTAGTTTGCCAGGTTAAGGGGATAGAGACTGGCTAGGGGCAGATGGGTGGGGAATGGAGGACTGAAATGGGTAATGTGCCCAGTAGAGGCAGCTTGTGCAAATATCAGTAGGAAGGAAAGATAATGACATTTTCACATTATATTGGAGTGGCATATGCTCTTATTTGGTGATAGAGATGTGCCATTAACTAAAGACTGCATGCCAGGCTAATGAAATAAAACAAAGATTGCTACAGAAGTGAGCCAATTTTTTACTAAGAGATCAATTAATTTTTTGAGCTCAATTTTATATTTCTTTAATTTTACAGGGATGAATACAGTGTTATGCTTCAATATATTATAATCTAAGGATTGTTCACATTTTGATTATCAGGTTAGAATATTTTAAGTTTGGCTTTCCTTCTTTACACCTTAATGGCAAGTAATTAAGGTTCAAAGGAATAATAATGATTATGTAAAGTGTAATAGTCACAGTGCTTAACACTGGAGATATAAAGGTATTAGATATGATCTATGCTCTTCAGTAACTTGTAGCCTGTAAAATATACAGAGGTCTAATTAGCCCTATTTTTTATTACTTGCAAACATTTCCAAACATTTTATTGTATTTCTAATTAGAAAAGCTATATTCTTGTTCTGATGCCAGAGTCTCTTTTAGTTCTTCAAAACATTGCCATTCTTTTATGACTATTCTCTAGAAAAAAACAAAGGTGGAAGGAGAAACATGAGGAAATGACAAATCATTTGAATGATGATATTCATTATCATAATTTCAGAACTGCATTTTAAAAATAGCATTCTTAGTAATACAATGTCTTCTTAGATGTTTCTGGGAATAACATTTCTTTTCCTCTGAGGTAAGTTTTACTATTGGTCTTTGTCCTTCATGCTACAAATGCTTCATAATTCTTGCTTATGCATTATTACAAAGAGTGGAAAACTAATTGATGGTTGTTAGAAAGCTTATGAGCACAGTGTGCATATTGGAAAGCTTTGACAGGGAACTGAGTATTATGCAGTTTTCTGGGAATGCCACACTGGTGGAGGCTCTTTTTCTGGGATCCCCAAACCCCATCTGTTTCCCAGTTTTTCCAGATTATTTAATTATAAATTTTTAAATTTCTTTCCAGTTAAATATTTATTTTTTTAAATTTGTTTGTTTATATATTTGTTTTTGAAAAAAATATCTCTGGATCTCTGGCAGTCAACATCTCTGCATATGTACAATTCCCAAAAGTGGAACTGGAAAAGAAATACTCAGCCTTTAAATCATTACCTTGTTTTCGCCTCACTTTTTACTCCTGCTCTCCCTCCTACTTCTTGTTTCTTAATTCAGAGTTTCTTTTTTGTTTTCTTGTTTTGTTTGGCAGCGAGTGGTCAGCATGTTCCCTCATCTGCTTTAGTTTCCTCTATGCAAACTTTGATCTCAACTCTCTACTTGGCTTCATCTATTCATAGTCTTCAATTGCCAATCACCTTTCTGTTTTTCAGAATTTTGTGAAATTTTCTTGTCTTCTGATGAACTTTCACCTGCATTCCTCCCTTTTATAAATACACACACACACATACACACATACATACACATATATATGAGTGTGTGTGTAATATATATAATATATATAATTATATATTATATATTATATATTATATATGTAATTAAATTATATATATATATATAATTATATTATATATAATATAATTATATGTAATATAATTTAATATTGTGTTGTTTTGTTTGTCTTGTGTTGTTTGTTTGTTTTTTTCCAGTTCTTATTTAAAGAGTAGATCATCTCAGGGATTGAGTTACAGAGAGCAGATTTAACCCTAAACAATTTTATTTGGTCCACTTCAGCAAGGCAGATGGGCTAAAAATCATCACATAGTTTCTGTGCTGATGTGTGGTTTAATGTGGCCCCAGGCTTCTTTGGGACCTCAATATTTTCTACTCATTTATGCCTGCCTCTTCAGCCTTTGCTCAGGGACAAAGTAGGAGAGTTCAGTTTCTCAGGTCAGCACTTTAAATTGGAAGCTGGCACAGAGTTTGGAGGGAGTATACAGACTGTTTTGTGTATAATTTGGTAATAACAAAATTATTTTATTTTTAAATATAATGTAAACCACACTTTTCTTCCTGAGGAAGCTCTGTACCTGTGGACTTCAGGAGAATAAGTTAGGTGAAAATTCTGACCTTTTTTTTTTTTTTTTTTGGCAGAATCTGTTCAATTTTTGGTGGGGGGAGGGGATTCACTCACCCCAAAGGAAAGGAAATATTTGAGGCTTAAAAATAAAAACATTCATTCTTGATTTACCACAATCTTTTAAAGTGAATGATACAGACAAAGGAAAGTAATAAGAGGAAAAATGTCCTCAGTTTTTAACAGGTATTATAATAGTTTCTTTCTGTGACTGAAAATCAAACCTAAATCCTTTGTTTTGAGAAGGCAATATTTTCATAAAAGAACAAGAAAGACACAGTTTGGGCTTTTGTTAGCTTCAAATGATTTCCCTGGCAAGTATAAGTATTTGTGAATATGGCTATATGACAATAAGTGGTGATACATATTTTTGGACAAGAATATTTAGTGAAATCATTCAATTACAGGCAGTACTGAAAATTTAACTTTACTCTATGTAAGAGCATCTCGTTTAGAAGAACCCCAGAAAGAGTTCATAACCAAATGTAACTCTACCTTGTAATACTTAACAGATTCTTCTTTAACCAGTGTCCTGCCTTTGATTTAATTACCTCACACATGCATATCTGTGGAACATGAAAGATCCATTTAAAAAAATAATAAATGTAATAATAATGTCATGAGTGTGGTAAAGGGTACCTGTCAGAGTTTTTTCAGTATATGCACTGTGCTTATATGCATCCTTACTATCGTGCAATTTGCTTTCCACCCTTTGTAACAGTGCATAAGTGAAAATACCAAGCACTAGTAGCATTTGTAACAGAGCCAAAAGACTTAAGAGTAGTACCTGACAGGCAAAGGGAGTTGCATAAATGATGTTGTCACTATGTATGAATAACTGACGAATGCTATTCTTGTTCATTCAAAATAGAGGTAACTTTTTTTGCAGACAAGACCCCACCCTCCCACCCTCCTCCTCATACACATAATAAATAATAGAGTGATTCAGTGATAGTAACCATCTTCTGCAGGAAAAAGAGAAGTGAGCATAGATTATTCACCAAGATTGGCACTAGCTTGAACCAAGAATAAGAAAGCAGACTGTATAGAAAGGGATGAAGGCAAAAGTTGGAGGGGAAAAAACTACAAAGGTGAGGACCTTTGGCTTTGGTTATTAAATAAAGACATCTTAAAAATAATTTGACTTACTCCAAATGTCATCCTTTTTACTTTCTGTGTTAGTAAGAAACATATGTCTGATAGATAAACTGGAGATTCTTCATGCTGGGTCTGAATTCCAAAGACAGAATATTTGGATACCAGGAGATTTCTATCCCCAAAGTAACTTTATTGTAATGCACTCTGCCTACAAAGTCCATGGAATGGCTATAGTGATGTTTGATGATCCATACTGCAGGATTCTCCTACAGATACTGGTCATCATTCATTGACAATACCTATTCTACCAAAATTTCACCACCAAAACACTAACACTTCTCCATCATATGTTCCATTAAGAATATTTTCTTTAAAAGATGGTAATATCACTAGAGCAAGGAACTTATATACATATTTTTTTCTACCTTTAGATTCTCTATGTCCTTTCTCTATTTAAACACGTTTTAATTTCAGCTCGACACTCTCTATTAGTTATGCTCCAATGCCAATAGCAAATCCAACATGGTAGCCTATCTCTTATAAGGGACAAAGCCTGTCATTATTTTTTTATGTTTCTGCTTTGTAATTGTCTGTTATCTCTTCTCTATTCTTACTGTATAAGGATTTTCACTAATAACAAAATGAAGCAGACTACTATTGTCAATTTAAAAGCAATATTCTCATATGCTTTATAGAATTATATTTCATAAGCACCTGAAAATTCACATATTTAATATGAAATATTGATATATATTTACAAGCATATAATTTGAATATTTAATATGAAATTTCATATTAACCTAAGTTAATAATGAGTTACCTCTGCTGTATAAAACATTTACCTTGTGAAATTTATCAACTGCTTCCTCTGAGCCAATCAATGCAAATATATTTTCAGTTAAATTTCATTTTTGGATAAAATATTTTTCAGCTTATTAACTCTTCACCAAGTTAGTATGACCTCAAAGGCAATTTTCTTTCTCTTGTAAATTAAAATACTTTATGAAATATGGGGCTGGGAGTGGGATTTGGGGCATACTCTCCTCTGCATAGTCAAGACCATTTGAGGAAAATTGAACATATTCCACATTCTCCTATTCATTGTGCCTTCAGGTTATGATATTCAAAAAGATAATAAATATATTCAGACATTTTCAGCTCTTACCATTTTAGCATGAGTTTGTGTAAAAGATTGACTCACATCAAGTCCATGAAGTGCAGAAATAGTCTGTATTTTAAAATAATGTATGGCAGTTTGGTTTTAAAAAAAGGATGAAAAGGAAAGAAAAACAATGTGGAAATGTTATTGTGATGTCATTGAAGCACGTATTTTTTCTTGGGACAAGATATCTCAAGTGTCTGGTCATAGTATCTTTAATATTTCTTAGATCTTTTTCCTGTATCTTAAAAACAAAACAAAAACTCTAGATGCTTGACCATACCATTTTCCTTTTTTTACATAAGTTAAATTTCAGGCAAGATTTCTCTTGCTTCAAATACTAAATATAAAACATTTGAACCTAAAATTTGAAAGTAAATAAAGCAATTTGGTTGTTTGAAATTGCAAAAGGTGACTTTTTTTTTGTCATGTAAAATCATATGTCTATGTAAACAAGATAAAATATCAACTGAGATTTAGTAAAAAAAAAATACTTTCTTTATAGGTGCTGATGTTTTGTTTTTAATTAATTTGGAGTAAGTATGACCTTGTAGAATTTTGATATTAAAAAAAATTTAATCTAATTTATATATCAACTTCATCATCACCATTATTTAGAATATTTAACTTCTTCCTAGAATTGCTCAAATATAGTTCCTGGAGAACAGAATTGAGCATTTCCTTTTTAAAATTCTGACAGAATGTTGAACCATTGCTTAATAGTTTCTTTACCTTTCTCTGCCAGACTAGCAATATTGTATCTTCTACTTTAAATCCTTCATTTCTCTCCCCACCTAAGTAAAAGATTCCAAGAGCACTTATTCCTATGTTTTCAACTCTTTCTCTGTTTTCTTGCAGCACTGTCATAAACACAAAGAACATTGCTTCAAATAATTGCATGCTGTTGACCTATGAACATATCTTTCTGAAACCTTAGAAAAAATAATTCTCCTTATTGGTCGTTCAGTTTGAGATTGGATGGGTTGGTCATTTAAACACTTAGTGGCATAATTAGACTTTGCAAGTGTCATAACTCTATTCATATGTCACTGTCAATTTGGCCCACAGATGAGGAGGTAGACCATTTCCTAAATTTGGAAGTATAGCACCTTTTGCTGAACTAATTTTATAGGCAATCTGAGTTTTCATAAGTTTATATGTTAACTGTGATATTTCTGACTCGCGAACTAGTTGACTTTTATATTATGACAAGACAGAAAAACGTGTCCTTTATTTTCTATGCCTTATTCAGTATCAGTGCCTAAACTAAGATATTATTTATTAATCAAAAGCACTTCAGGGCCTTTGTTCACAAGTGTGTTGCTCAATCAACTCTTTTTCTGACAGCCAGAGATTTAATGTTTATTGTGTTTGATACAACCATAAGCTGTTTTGGTATTAAAGAATTTAGATTACAATCCTTTTCTGTGAACACGATCTTAGTTCTGACATTATGGTACTCCCAAAAGAGAAAAGCTATGTAGTCCTGTATATGTCTCGACATCATAGGGCTGCAAACAATCTATGAGTAGAGCAGGCTTCTTGGGCTTCTGGCCAGTGCAAGAATCCTGTGTTCCAATGGAACCCTTATTGGGGTTCAATGTTCTGTTATCACAATCTTGAAATCCTTAGTAATTTTATCTATGAATTTGTGTTTTGAAGTTTGATATGATTATTGATATGTACCTTAGTTCACATGTAATAGCACCTCCCACTGATTTCTTGGGTGCCTGCTCTCCTCTACCTGGTGTCAATTCTGCCTCATCTTTCCCTCCCCAGCTCCATCCAGTGTTGTGGTTGGGGAGAGACCTACATTCTACTCTGACCCTCTATCCCCAATGGAAGCATGAGTACAGACCTAGGTAAGGATGCAGAGAAGGTTAAAATACCCATCCTACAGAGTCTGGGGGCACAACAAGATGGCAGGCATCTCTGACTCATGCTGACACATATGGTGGATGACTTACTGGGGACTTCTCACTACTTTCTGTACCAAGGACATTCTACCATAGAGATTATAGAATTTTAAGGGTCACTTGTCTGCATGGGATGGAGTAGAGTATTACTGGAAAAGAAAATTGACTTCCCTGCTACAAGTCGTGTTTCCACATCATTTATTTTTTGTTGGTCCTGGAGATCATGTAGCCAGCAATATCTGTGACTTATGTTGTTTGATTTTTACAATGCAGCTTGAGAAATTAAAGGAAAAAGTTCTTGAAATAACCATGTGTGATATATTTCTAGATTCCCCATATATATTCTATTTTTTATTAATTTAATTTTGATATTGACTTTCAATTTAGTTGGTAGGCTGACTTCTAGGTGATTTTACTTTTTAATAAACCACAAATAACTTACTTTGTAGTTAATTGAATATTTAGAGTATATTTTTAGTATAGTAGGACCTACAGGAAAGTAGGTTTATATGAGAATTACAAAGGTATTTAATATATTTTATAAACCTATAATTTTTTTTCACATAAAGTGAAATGAGGCAGAGATAGACTTAAGACCACATTTTTTAAATCTGTATTTGATTTAAAAAAAATAATAGCCAGTATTCATATATTGGTTTTATAATTAAAAAAAATGAATCTTAATATTATTTTTTAAATTTTGGTTAACAAATTTGAGCTGTATTATGGATCTAGAGTTATCAGATATGTTTTTTTTGCATATAATGTTTTAAATTGCTCATTTTAAATTGTTTCTCTTATCTCTGCTAATCATTATTATAATTAGACAAGTCTCGTTCTACCAACAAAGCAATTGGAGGGTAGGTGGATTTTTGTTTTATCTCAGGTTATTTTTTAAATATTATTTTGGAAAACTCTTGAAAAGAAGGCTAAATTATGGCATCTGGTACTCATAGGCCTCCTGAGTGTAGGAAGTAAAAACAATAGGAACTATAAATGCTTTTTCTTTCCTAATAAGTGATAACAATTAGTGAAACATTCTGTGATAAAGATCTTAGGTAGAAGGGTAGAAATTATTTATAGTTTACATGCTTTATGAAGTTTTGAATAAATATATTAATTTTATTTTGAATGTATACATAAACTGATTTGTTAACGTTTTGTTGAACATAATGAAAATTGGATGTATTTTTTTTTGCAAGTGGTTCACATTTTGCTAGTTCATTCACTTTATAAATGTGTACATCAAGTTCCTTTTTTTCTTGTACCAAGTCATCCCTTATAGGACGTAGTTGAGAACTTGGTTATTTATATATGCACATTTTCAGATATCACAATTATATACCTTTTGTGGGTTAAAACATAAAAAAAATCAATACCTAATTAAAACTGTCTAAAAATGTAATATCTAGATCTTTGCATCTTAATATGATAATGCTTACAAAGTAATGATATTTCTTGCTAAAAAATAAATATTCTTGCATTACACTTGAAAATAAATATAACCCTTTGGTGTATTATAATAATACTGAAATAGTTGAATATGTATTTAGAATTTTTATTTTATAATTTACTTTAGAGGTAATTCAGAAACAAAGAAATGTCTTAGTTACATACATTGATGTAAATATTCCCATCCCCAAAAAGTTTGAAAAAATCTCCAGAATCTCCAGGTGTGGCCAGGATTGAAGGAAGGGACAATTAATCTTCAAGGAATGATGGCTCACATTTTATCTCATAAACTTGAAAGGATTCACAAAAGATTTTAAGATAAAGTACTGTTTATATGTTTAAATGTGATTTGACTACCCATTACTTAAAATTTAAAACATATATATATATATATATATATATATATATATATGCCCTATTTTTATTTAAATCATCTATTAATAAGGAAGATACTATGAAAGTTAAAAAAGCAAAAAATAATATATTTTCTCTTAATATATGGCATTATCAAAACCTCAGAACATGAATCTTACTATCTTTCTTTTGAAATATGTCAAACAAGTAAAGACTTTTGTTTCCTTTCTTTCTGTATTTTTCCATTCTTCTATCTCTATTTAACCATCTATATATCTATCCACTTATCTACCTCTTTACCTAATTTAGTCTGATCTGATTAAAATTTAAACTTAATTACTTTTTCTTTCTTTATAGACTTTGTTAATAGTCTTCAGGTTTCTTTGCCAGTATTTTAGGATCTGTTCACTGTTTGAGAGAAAAGGAACTCTTTATAGTTATGTTTACCCAGAAATAGTCTATGGTTG
The DNA here is from genome assembly GCA_004027375.1 of Macroglossus sobrinus. NCBI lineage: Eukaryota > Metazoa > Chordata > Mammalia > Chiroptera > Pteropodidae > Macroglossus > Macroglossus sobrinus. The sequence continues at coordinate 539,825 of PVKZ01000507.1, forward strand.
AATTCCTTTACATCTCAGCTCTCTGGTGTCTTCATAACCTGCTCAGTGGATTGTGGTGAGTAGTTTGGTTAGTAGCCATATTGTGCTCCACAGCTCTAGCCTAGGGAAACATTCTTAAGAGATATGAAAAAAAAAAATCTCTCTATTTGATTTTTTAAGAAGTATATTTGAGAAGACTTTTAAGAGGGCAGTATTTTAATCTAACTTTTTTGTTTTTATCCGTGCTCCAAAACTGAATTGTTTGCTAGAAAGTTTATTTTAAAGGATGCAAACACTTGAAGGACTATCAAAACAAAATTTGACATATTCCAGAGAGTATGGGCTTCTTCTCTCCTCTTTTCTTAGTTAAAAATATCTCTAAATAAATGGCATTTTAAGTCCAGGTACATGACTGTAGTTTCAAATATCTATTTTAAATATCTATTTTAGGGGTAACTGGTTAACAGAATTTTCTATATTTCTATGGCCTTACCCTACACCATTTTATGAAGGTTTCCAAATACGTTTTTCAGAGGAAATACAAACTACCCCCCAAATCAAAAAAAAAAAAAAAAAAAAAAGCTTCTCATTCAACACACCATACCCTCTACCCAGTGTAATATTAGTTTGGAAATTCATCAACTACTATCACAAAAAAGACTCTCAGTTTCAGGAGATTTACAAATGAGAAGTTTGTGACTATAAAATGTGGGTGCTCCTGGCCTGTTGGTTGCAATACATATTCCACATAGTGACTGAATGACCCACACACCTCCCATGTTTGACTCCCACGGGGGTCTCAAAGTTTGCATGTAGCCTGAATATGAGAAAAAAATGAAGAAGGTATTATTTTCTTTTTAGTGAACTTGAACTACGGTGACACATATCACTCTACTTATATCAGAGTAGCAAAAACTAGTTAAATGCTTCTACATAGATGCAGATATGATGGTATGGTTCAGATGAAATCATTTCTTGGACTGACATTTCCCAGCAACAATTTCACACAATGGGTGGGAATACAAGTAGTTGATAGATAGTTGTCTTTACTACCCCAGAATGAAAACACATTCTCTTTATCACCAAAGTTTGAGAGATTTTTTTATAGAGGAAAATAAAATGTTTTATACTCTACAACATATGAAAAAAAGCTTCATGCTAATTTTTTCAGCTTGGATTATATAGTAGATAAGTGAGAAATTTTTAGGTCAGTAGAAAACTTTGGTGCTAGTGAAACTGAATTATACTAAAAAGTTTTAAATTTATTTTAAAAGTCTCCATTAAAATATTAGAATATTTTACCTTTTATTTTAAGTTACAATTTACTTAACTTTTTAAGGAGAAAAAATATTTTCTAATAGAATAAAGGACAGTTTTAGTTTAATTCAATATTAATATCTGTGGTAGAACTGGAATTTAATAAAGTAATTATGATTTTAATTAAATTTAGAAGTCATGTTTTTGAGGTATAGACATTTATAATTTGGAGGCAAGGGTACTTGTCACAGCTTCTAATTACACTTCCATAATGACAACTGCATATGTAAAGCAAATATAGGAATCTGTAATTTGTATGTCATATAAACATTTTTTAATTTACATATTCTCCTAACATTTAGTATGCTCTATTTAAATCATAGTGTCAACTACTGTGTTAAAAATACAAATGATAAATTCCAGGTTAAGAAGAGTAGAAAATTAATGGAGTGCCTAGAACTAATAAAAAATAGTGGCAGGTCCTATGAATGAACCTTTGGGGAGGTGGACAGAGTAACTACGCAATCTGTCATACATCCTTTCTCCAGGTAGATGTCGAATAAATCGGTATGGAGGACCCTTCATGTAACCGCCAATTACTAAATATTCCCTCTCTTTTATTTGGACAGTGGCTACTTTTAGTTAATTCTTTTTCCAGTCCTTGACTAATTATCTAATCTCATTTACTGTCTTGTTCTAATACTGTTGTTACTCTAAAGATAATTGCCTCTTTGGCTCCAAAGCGAAGTTATTTCTGGGTGGTAAAATAGAAAAAAAAAAAAAGATCTTAAATTATTCACATATCCTTCCAAAAGAAATGAACAAATATACACTTTATAATTTTTAAGAATAAAGTAAGTAGCCTAGGTCTCTGTAAAAATTCCAATATAGCCTATACTTGTTAAGGAATTCACTATAAATTAATGACATTGTTTTTATTCTCTAAGGGGAAATGCTAATGGAAAGAATTTAATCATAACTTTAAGTAATTAAATAATTTTCAAAATATAATTTATTGATGTAATAAAAGTATTGCTTAAGGCCTAGAAGAATCTTTCCTTCTTCAAACTTTCAGAGATACTATGAGATGTATACCATATAGAATAAATTCCTAATAATAAAAATCAAATGTGTACTCATCAATATTGATCATATTCTCAAGTAATTATTTGACAAAAAAAAACAGAAATTTGTATGAGCCTACATGCTAACACTGAGAAGTTTAAGTGCAATTTGGAAAAATGATTTTTATCAAAAGAATGTATGACAAATATTAAGATTTGAAGATTTCCCTATCATGTGCAGTTATGATGTGTAGAAAAAGCAAAACTTTACCTCTGTCCTCCTAAGGTCTCCAACAAAGCCTGATAATTAAATTGACTAAAACATATTAACAGTAGCAGCATATTTAATATAAACTTTATACAACATGGAAGTCCTAATAAGGAAATGAAGACCCAAAGAAGCGGCAAAATGTAAATAATTGTACACAAAATTGAAAAAAGATAAGGAATTGTGGAAAAGTAACTAAAATATATGGGGAAACTAAAAGAAGATAAAAATTATTTTAACAAGGTCTGTTGATACAGAATTCTCCTCATTTTGACTTCCTGTCTCTGGTGATAAGAATGTCTTTCTTCCTGGTATGAGGAGGACATCTTTCACATAAGAGTTTTATTTCTCACTTTCAGGAAGAAAAAGGGAGGTCAAAATGTCCCTCTTGTACCTGCTGTTTTTAAGTACTTATAGCTCAAAACAATTCTTATGCCAAAATGGCATATTTTGGGGAGGCATATTCTACCATCCTTCATATGGTATTGATGCTTAAAATTTCAGTAATGCCATCTTCCCTGTTATGCAAATACTATCTATTATTATAATGTCTACATAAGGGTTTATATAAATTTTCATTTTCATTTAAAAGCAAAAGTATAAAGGTAAATTTATGAAGTTATTAGTCTCTCTTTACTAATTTCAAATAATCCATTGAATATCAAGTTCCTGAACATCAAGTAAAAAATGGCTTTTGAATCTCTAAAGAAATAAGCAATAGACATTAATTATTGCATTTTATTTATTTTTAAAGTTAGTTTATTGCCAATCACAAAGTATTGTGAATTATTGCTTCTATTATTTAATGTTATATGGCAGTTCTAAGCTGCATTTTGTTTTGTTTTGTTTGTTTTGTTTTGTTTTTTAACAGAGTTTACTAAAACCACGATTCCATTAGCAATCCTTAAAGTATATGTTTGCCTTTTACAAATTCAATACTGGGAATTTTGGGGGGAAGATTGCTTTTATAAAAGAAGTTTTATTTCTTAGGTCAGCAGTAGTTTATATTTTAATTAGTAACATTTGAGTAGGACTAATGAAATATAAGTTAAAGTTGTTTTTGAGTATTATTTGATGTTTTGTCATTTAATCAAAATTCAATCAAAAATAATTTTGAAAGTATTATGTACCTAGAATTATATTTTTCATGAATAATGATGGCTTCAGAGTTTGTGATATATAAAGAGAAAAATATGATCAACAAAAATTAATATTTAATATTATTTTAAATATTGTAAAACATTAGATTTTAAAAATAATATTTGCAATGAATATATGCAAACTTTGAATCCATCAAAGTTATAATTGAAATTCAAAAATCACATCAACAAATATTTTGGATTTATATGCTTAAACCATAAACAAAATGGTAGTTTATTTTATTTTTTTTTTGCTATTGAATTTTTTTTAAATACTCATCTTTTAAAAATTTTAGGAGAAATTTGTTTTATGTATTTTTTTTGGTCTCATCTTTCAAATCTACAGAAAACCTGAAGGCATAGTACAAATTAATCTTATATATATTTTATCTGAATTTACCAATTTTTAAGAGTCATGTTTAATTTTTCTCTGTTTTATTTATTTATTTATTCATTTTGGAAACATTTGGAAACTACAGACATCCTGAAGCTATGCCTCCAAATATTAAAAAAAAAGAGAAATTCTCCTGATAAAATGCCATTATCACACCCAATAAGTTCAAAGATTGATACACTAACATTATCTGATGAACACTCAGTATTTAAATCTTAATTTCCTAATATTGTTCTTTAGAGATTTTTGTTGTTCTTGTTCAAGATCCAATCAAAGATCGTAAACACTTAATTATGTCTTTTTTAATCTAGAAAAGCAGCCTCAAGCCTACCTTCTCTAAAACTTTTATTACTCTTTATGACATTGATATTTTAAAAATATGTAGACCAGCTGTCTTATATAATGGTCTACAGTCTGGATTTTTAAAATTTTGTCATATTTAGGTTAAGGCTAAACATTTTTGGTAAGAATACCATACATATGATATTGCATTTAATTGTTAGATATAATATTGATAATTCTGTTTTGACACAAGATTTCTCTATTGTAATGTCGCCACCTCTTCTTTATTATTAATATGTGATACGTGGACTAGTACTTTGAAACTATGTGAATAACTTACTTCCTAGCCCAGTGATTTTAGATCCATTGATGATCCTGGTTTAAATAAATTATTACAGTGATGGTAATGGAATGGTCATTTTATTATTCTTTTTAAATTTATTTCTATGCATGATTATGTAAACAAGAGCTCTTTCTCCCATCTGCACCTTTTTAGTGTATCACTAAGGACTCATTCAATGTCTTATTATATTTTTATATTAAAGTTATCCAAAATTTGAACTGTGATATGCATTTACAATAGACAACTAGACAGAAATGAGAAGGAATGATCTCCAATGCATAACAAAATGGATGAAGCTTACAAAAACAATATTGATTAAAATAAGTCTGACACAAAAGAGTATATTCTGCATGATTCTATTTTATGAAATAATAAGATAAGACAAAAATATCTATGCTATTAGAAGTCAGGAGAGTGGTTACTCTTAATTGTATGAGAGTTAGCTTCTAGTGTTCTTATAATGTTGTATTTCTCAATCTAGGTCCAGTTGCAGAATGTGTTTTAATAATAAAAATTCACCAAGCAATGTCCTTATTAAAAAGGCACTTTTCCAGTTGTATATCAATACATCAATTAAAAGTTAGAAAATACTTGACCCGAATTTGCTCAACGGGGCAAAGCTAGGTTCTTTGATTTCCTGACATGTTCCCATCAGTAATTGCAAAGCTATTTGATTTTTTCAAACCCAAAATATATCTTATTTTCAGCCTGTAATTTTATTCTTTCAGACTTGAAATCAGCGTTTCTCCAAAGAGTCCTAATTCCCGTTAGAAGCCAAAATCTGGACACTAAGTATGGTAATTGTTATTGGGATGTCATTATTTTGAGACTTTCAATCGCTAGAGTTAGAAGATGCATGTGTGCGCACGCGCGCACACACACAAAGGTAAAATTTTTTTTTTCTAATTCTGAGATCATGCCAATACACCCCCAATTCAAATATACCAACAGGGTTTTTTTTTTCCCCTTTCCCATCTAATTTATATTTTTCTTTCTCATACTAAGAACTCGGATTTCCAAGAATAACAAAGGTCATTCCCACATTTAGCCTTTTGTACAATACACACAAAATAGTTTTAGAATTATTTCACCAATACTACTACCAGAAACAAGTCTGCAGAGGAAAGTTTCAAGCAATGATCTGATCTGTGAGTTATTTCAACTTTTCTAATTACCTTTTTCTCTCCCTCATCATTATTTTAATTGAAGTGTTTCTATTTTGTCAGGATGTGCAATATTTATATATCATTCTTTCTTTATGTTGGTCTCAAATTATAACATTGTATACTTTAAATGTATTATAATTTTATTCATCAATTATACCTCAATAAAGCTAGGAAAAAATTTAGTTTCCCAGTTGAACTAGCCACATTTCAGCTGTTGGATACATAAGCATGATTAGTGTAGGTATCACTACACTAGAGATGACTGCGGATAGCTGATATAGACTATTTCCATCATTACAGAAGGTTCTACTGAACATTGCTGCTATAGAAAATTGGATAAATACCAATTTGGCCCAAACACTGAATGATTTTTGTTTTATCTATATTTTATTAACTTTCTAACCAAATTTAATCTCTTATTTTCTTTCATTCTTCTAGGAGTATAAAAAAAAATCTAGTTGACAGTTTCCGTTAATTAAGGTTTGATTGTATGTTTAATACATAGTATTCTCATTAAAATTTTTAGTAAAGTTCTACTCTCTCTAAGTAAAAGATTTCTGTCCATCAGTGATTCCTTTGAAAGATGGGCCTCAAGCTATCAGTCAGTCAAAGATGTTACTTCTGTTGACCTTTTGCTCCTTTATATACATCTAAAGGTGGCTGCCCATTTCATCAATTTATAGACATTTAGCACTTGAACATTTTCATGATCCTTATCAACTGCTTTTTTTACCAATTGCTTTAAGAAATAAGAAAAGGCACATGATAGAAATTCTTAGTTTGCTTGACTTGACCAGTCCAGTTTTAACTTATCAAAATCTTATTCCCCAAGTCTTTTATTCAGTAACAGAGATAAAGTCAGTGATTTTTCCTCCACTAGTAATCTGTTAATCAACAATATGCAACAGACTCATTCATACTTTCTAACATTGTGAATAAGACATTAAGTTTCTGTTGTCTATTATTGCATTATGCAAAATTGGCAGGATGGATTTTATCAAATTTGTAAATGTTAGAACTGAGGTACAATAAGATGTTTGCATTAATGCTAATTTTGGAGAGATCTGCCATATGAACTTGAATGCTTTGGACAGAGAAAACAAATAACAGTTTCAAATTTGAAATTCAAATTAAAAGTTGCAAGTGCAGATGGTTGAAATTACAAAAGTGAGATTGGCAATTGGACAGCTTTTAACCTGGGCAGCTTTCTGTAGTATAAACTAGAGTAACACTAGAGATTTGGTTATTTAATGACATTCAGAGATTTTCCAAGGAACTCCTATATCCTAGTTAATAAAACTTCTTACTCTGGTGATAAAATAGATAAAGAAGGAAATGGGATATTTAAATTATAACATTTGAATGAAGACATTTCAATAGTTCTTCTTAAGTATTTGACAGTTAGAATGGATGTTGACAGAACATGGTTCATGAGACTGGGAATGGACATTTTAAATGACTGCATGCTTGGAGATGATGGTAAAAGAACATCTGTGGGTTAATGTTTTGACCATTTCCAAAATCAGTTGCTATTTATTTCATTGGTAAACTCTGGGATGTCCACATGAGCCTTGCTTTCTTGCCCACTACATAGAGACTTAAAGCACAACTTGTGAGATTTGTCTTTTTTCTCTTTAAGTCATCTAACACATTTACCCATACAGATAGGGACGAGTTAGGTTATGGAACAGAATTAAATGGAACCACCATACTTCTGTTCATGACTGTCTGAAGTGTGAAGAGAGTATTGTACATAAAAGAGTCTTAATTAGTTTTTTATCATGATATTTATCAGTCATATGACCATATGAGTTAAAGGCAATGCATCATAAGTCTCATTGTAAGTATAATACTGATAAAAATGTAAATGTTGACACTTTAAAACTAAATAATAAATGACTGGGTAATCTTATTTTCTTCTAGTCTCCTGTGATTTGTAAGCTCTCTGATAGACTCAGTCTTAAGCCTCATAACTCATTTAATTGAAAAACATATACTGCAGTAGAAATAGTCGTTTTTTTATGAGAGAAATATGATTAGGAAAATAAATTTTCTTCCAGTGTAGTAAACGGTAGACTTTCAAAATTGAAAGTAACCCTTGAGAGCATATTATACGTACCTGTCATTTCAGAATCAAAAACCAATTTAAAAGAAGTTGAGTAAATTGCACAATAGTATATTAATCAAATTAGAGATCAGTATTGTTGGGAGTTGGTTCCAGAATTATGTCTGCCAGACTATCAGACTTTGTTTCTTCCATTTCTGAAACATTTTAAAATTATTTTCTTTAAGAACCTTTTATTTTCTTAGGTTTTATGTAAGATTTCTTCTTAATGACTGGTAGATGCGTGGCTGTTACTTATGTTGATCTGAGGGGACTAATGGAAGTTGGGATCCATGAAATACCTGTTTCTAGCCACAATCATCCACTCTACAGACATCCCATGACAGAACCTCTGAGTTTGGATTCTACCTTTCATCCTTCCTTCCATCCTTCCACCCTTCCTTCCTTTCTTCCACCCTTCCTTCCTTCCTTCCTTCCTTCCTTCTTTTATTTTTTCCCCTTCTATCCCTTCTCTCCCCCCACTTTCTCATTTAATTTTTTTTTAATTTCCCCTCCTTTTCTTTCCTTTTCTTTTACTTCTTTCACATCAATTACATACCAATTAATATTGTATTAGGTCCTAAAATATGAAGAAGTCAAAACATACTCTCTATTGCTATAGAATTAATAGTCTCCTTCAAGTTTTATTGACAAAACAACTGTGGGTCAAATAATTCTAATATTATAGTATTTTATTGTTTTAATTAATTTATATTTTTTATTTTTATTTTTTCAGCTTTACTGAGATATAATTAACATATAATATTATAAGATATTTAAAGTGTACATCATGGTGATTCGATATATATATATATGTATATATATATATATATACATATATATATATATATACACACACACATGATGAGAGTATTTACTCATGTAGTTAATTAACACATTCATAGCTTCACATATTCATCTTTTTATTTTAGATTCCACATGTAAGTAATACCATACAGTATCTGTCTTTCCCTATCTAACTTATTTTATTAGTATAATGGCCATCCATGTTGTCAAAAATGGTAGGATTTTCTTCTTTCTCATGGCTGAATAATATTTCATGTATATTCATATTACATCTTTTTTATCCATTTATTTATTGATGGACACTTAGGTGTTTCCATAATTTAAAGTTCAGGCACTGGAATTATTGTCCTGTCAAGTGACATCTCCTCTGCAGATATCAATTTTATTATTTGTAAATGAATTTTGAAGATTCTGACCTCTTTATATTGTTATCAACTAATATATTTTAGAATCTATAAACTTGTGTAATTATTTTACCTCCATAGTTTATTCTTCTTCACAAATACCTTAAAATATTATTTTTGTATAACTAACTATATCAACTAGAAAAATACCAAGAAGTTTTAGACTATAGAGAGACATTAGCAATACAGAAGTGAGGAAAAAAGTTTTTTATTCTTTTTCTATTTTTAGATTTTTCTTTGTGAAAACTTAAGAAATGAAAGAATAATAGTCTCTATAATTGCTGAGATAAGGGATTTCTCTTTTATATCAAGGTAATATTTTAAAATTTTGACAGAACTGTCTCTGTGGACAGAGTCATGGTCTCATGGACAAGACTATGCACCTGTTCCTGTTCTCAAACCTTATCAGTGGAATCAAATAAACAATTATTCTTCATTCTCAGAAATGCTAGAGCCCAAATGGGACAACTTTACATTTATATCCACTGTACCAGAAAGTTTTAGTTGAGTCATGTCTAAAACAATACAACACATTTTCTTGAAAGACAACAAATATAGGGGGAAATGCTGAATTCTGAGATCTAAGTTCACATTTAAGTTCCGCCACGTCCTCCTAGTATGACCTTGCATACAGTAATTTAATTTCTCTGAGTGTCAGATCTCCATCTGAAAAATGAAAATAATATCTGTCTCACAGGATAAGTTTGGAATTAAATGGAGGAGTATATATGTAAGATTTTTAGCACAGTACTTAGTAGACATTCAACAATGTAGTTCTCCCATTCCTTTTTCCACTCTTATTTTTGGACTAAACTTCTACCTGAATGATTTACCCTTGATAAGTTCTAATATATCTTTTTTTAAATCCCTTGGAAGATGTAGTTCTGATTATAATTAATTATGAAATAGAGTGGTTAAGGAGGAGAGACATAATGCAAAGGGAAAAAAGAAAAACAAAAACAAAAGAATGGGAGGCAAGATCTTGGTCACAGGAAAGATAATACCTCCTTGTGAGAAATTTTTCCATCTGTGAAAGGTAATGTTTTTAATGTAAAATAGATAGTCTGCATTATTTCAATGATCCAGATTTTCATTAGCAAAAGAAAGTGACTTATAAATACTACAAATATAAAGAAATAAAGAAATTCCATGTTTTGACATGTGCTATAGTAACATACCATGACATTTCTCCTGTTTAACAAGTTATTTTTTCCCTTGTTATTTTAACATAAAACAAATGATGTTGTGTTGAAGGAACAATGCCTTCTTATTTTAATAATGTTTGAACACCGTTGATGAGTACACATTGCCAACTGGACTATTTTCCAGCTTGTCCTGGGCCTTGATTTAGGTCTCCAAGGAACTGAGTGAGACAGTAATATAAATATTAGTGTTGTGATATTTATGAACATGTTTTATCAAAGCAGACATTTTATACTAAACAAAATACACATTTCTAATGCTAGGATATTAAAAGTAGTTTTTATTGTTTCATGAACTTTAGAATTTAATTATTAGCATTAATCTCAGCAGGACTATTTTAAATGAATTCAAATGCAATTTGATTCTTTAGCACAAACCTATCCTGCTAACTTTTTGGCCATTCATAATAATTATATGACCTATCACTTATGCTTGGGACTGGTCAGAAAAATTTTTCTTACACTTGATTGCATAATCCAAACATAATTTTTGTTAGTGATGTATTTGCTGTTTGACCAAAGTATTGACATTCGATGTCAGTATTGAAACTGAAATTCTCTCCTTGTTGGCAACTATTTTTATTTGGAAATTATGAAAGTTACCTAAATTAGGATTATATATTTATATTAAAATAGATTGACAACTTTGCCACTTTAGGTTAAGGCAAATATTGTATTTAACTTTTTTGATAGTCATCTTCCTCTCTTGTAAGTTTATTATTTGTTATGAAAGTACTAAATGTTTCATCATGCCAATATTTGATGAACTTTCAATATACTGGAAGATGGTGTAGTATAGTGGGAAGGAAATGAAATTTAGAGTCAAATAGGTTTAAGTTTGATTGACAGAGGAACAAGTTTCAGCCACGTGCTAATGCTTCTGAATACTACCTTGATACATCTCTATAAGACTCAATTTCATCATCCATCAAATGGGGAAAATTGGTACCTAGCCACATTGTTGATATGATTATTTGATGATAAAATAGACTATGAGATAAAAATAATTGACAAATAAATGTTATAAATAAAATTTAAGCTGAAGTTAGTCTGCTGATGTGCCCTTTTCTCAGCCAAGTCTTCCCTCCCCTCCCCTTTGGCACTCTCCTTGCTAGCCTTTATTTTTGTCATATATTTGCTTTATATTTGTTTCAAGTATGTAATTTGCCCACTACTATGCTCAGTGAATATTGAAGGAACTCCATGTATGTAAAATAAATGAATTCATAGCCGAACGCCTAACCAATACAAAGCATTATTTGATGCTATAGGAGTTTAAATATGAATATTTAAACTAAATATATATAAGTATTTAAACTAATGCTAAAAGTACTCTAATCCAGTAGACAGGATAGGAAACAAATAAAGTGAAACAAATAGAATACAAAGAAATTAAGCTCACCATTATACTTAAAGTGCAAAGAATAACAGAGCTCAATACATGGGAGAAAACTCAGGAATAGAAAAGCATATTCAGACAATGTGGAATCATCTGTTTTCATTTATTGTGATGATAAGAAATATCAAGGTGCTATTAAAGGAATATAAGCTTGGGTTTTTTCAAACATTGCTCTGCAGACTAGCAATAGGGTAGAGGATATAATCTCTAAGAGAATCCTTCAATTGTATGTTTTCATTTCTGTTCCAATCTCAAAATTAACAATTTTATTTCAGCGTTTGTTTGGCCATGTTATAACCAAATATGTCCATATGATATCAGTACCTAAAATTGCATTGGTGTTTATGATAACATCAATATCCAACTCTTGTCAATGCTGTACATAAATAAGAAATCTACAGCATTGAAGTTAATGTATAAATAATGCATCATAGACAAATGAATCTTCAGATAAGTTTTGATAGAGAAATTGGAAAGACACAAGGTGGAGTTTGCTTAGAAACTCAAGAAAATTTATAGTATGGTAGCTAATTCATATTCTCATCTCAGGATGAGCTTTCATTTTAGCAACATATTATCATTCTGTGCATTATATTAGTATTATTTTAAAATATTGTTTTGCACTTTAGTTTGTATTCATTTTCAAGTTAGTTTTTTTGGGGGAAGGCTTATGATTGTTCAGCTATCAACATAGGCATTTTATATGTAGGATTATACATGTTTAACTTATGGTTAAGTTATGATATGAAAACATAATGTAGATCAACACTAGGAGTCTATAATTTTGTTTTTCCATTAAAAGAGTTTTATATATTTATATATGTAGCAATTGAGAAATAATGGTAGAAAGCTCTGATTTGGTCCTTCTTTGCCTTCTTCTCCCACAATTTTTGATTGTCTACATATGCCTGGTGAAAACTCTGTTAATGGCAGTTGGAAAGAGAATGAGGAAAAGATCTGGCTATACAATTGAGAAGTCTTGGTTGCTTGAACTGGAGTGATTTACAACTCTGGGTAGTGGAGGAATTGTCACACTATGCCAAATATGGAAATATCATGCTGTGGCACCCAAATTACTTAATACTCTTTGGTATAGGTTCAATGTGAGTCTCTAATATATTTCCAGATAAAGTCATATAGATTTAGAACCCAAGAAAGAGGAATTAGGACTTAGGAAGAGAGGGTTTGGGGAGCATTTGTGAAGAGAAAGCAGTTGAGGTCTGTAGTAGAACTTTGATGAAAACTGCTTTTAGTGGTGTGAATAAAAAAATTCAAATTAGCAGATATTTCTTATTTTGAATCTTCATCCACTTTGAAATGTTTTAAATGTTATTTTAAAATTGACTATATACAATGTTATTTTCTTAGAGCACATTAAATAAAACCTATTTACCTAGAGGAAAACAGAGAGAAGTATTGTGTGGTATGGGAAGCAGTATTTGAAATGGGAAAGAAATAATGTAGTAAGAAAAAGAGAAAAGAATATACCAAGAACATAGGTACCATATAGACTAGGTCAGTTTTTATCTACCTTGGTGATTTTTTTATCTGTAGACTCTAAAGAATATTTTTCTTATCAGGTTGATGTGAAGATCAAATATGATGATACATATCGAAATGCCCTGGAACATTATAATTACTGTAGAAATGTTTTCTATAATTTTCTCTGGACAAGCTTCTTAAAAGTGATATATTACCATGCAAACATTTTCTTAGTGTTCATTATTTTTATTTATATTTCTATTTTACCTTCTAATTATTTTTTAAATATTTAATATTAATGAACATTGGAAATATTCCATATTGTCTTTTGATTTTATTATTTTACATTGTGAATTGCATAGCACGATGAACTCATTAACTTTATTTACTAGAAAAGTAGCTCAGTTTTGAAATATAGATGGTTTGCAAGTGGTAGGAAGAAGAACTTAGTAAAACTAAATGGCTTCTTCTTGCCATCTTAAAAGATTTAACTAAGACTTTCTAGAAAGCTTAAAGAATTAAATAATTGATTTACTTTGAATTTTTACAGCCAGGATAAATAATTCCATTAATATGGTAGAATTATATAAGAATCTGGCATGTACTGACTATAAAACCTAAAAATACAGAAAATAAAGCCTTACTAGAGAAATAGCTAACTTTTGGGACAGTGGTAAAAATTGGAGCACAATTAAAAAAAATCTTATTTTCAAAAGATCACCTAAATCTCTTTTTAAATTTTACAGTTTTCTTCTCCCACCCCAAAGGCTACATGGAGATTTGTCATTAAAAATCTCAGCAGGCATTAATATACAGGGTAAATTGAGTAATGGGCTAACTTATGGGAATACTGCATTATTGTAGAGTTAGAGTACTGGTTTCAAGACATATATTATATATGAATAAGACAGTTGGTTTTAAAGAAAATAAACATAAATGAGAAACAAAAACCTAGTTGGCATTTAGCTATAAATTCTAACATAAAGCATTATGTTCTTATTCTAAAATGAAAAGAGTGGTTAAGTACTACACATTGCAAGTGAGAGGAATGTAGAAAAAAAGAATCTCACTGAAAACATCTGCCAACTTCACTTTTCTACCATCATGATTTGGAAGTGATATCCATAACTGAAAATATACTTTTCAAATCTCCGGTTCTACTTTCCTACCCTTACATAAGTTATAACTAAATTAGAAAACCATATGAGGACAAAATGTTGCATTTCCATTCCTAAGTTATTAATATTTTTCATGTTTAAAAGAAAACCACAAGGAAATTTTATTTTCGGTGATCTTTAGATTAAATATAAATATATTGGCTTTTTTGTGGCCTTGGCATACTGAGGTGATAGCATGCTATCTTCAGTCAGCTCCCAGAATATTTTCAGGAGCTAGAGATTTGAGGAGAAAGAGTCATGAATAGGTTAGTAGTTCCTATCTGACCCCAGGATGCAGTGCAAATAAATAAGGTGAACAAACAAACAAAATGGAAGACAACATAACAATAAATATTAGAAACATTTAAAGGAAAAATAATTGAGGAAAAATAATTTATTTCAGAAGATTTTATTTGTTTTTATTGTGTCTTTTTATAATAAGCTCAAGATTATAAAAAGCTTTGAAAAGCAAAAATAAAGATTTAAATTACAGCAAATAAACAAAAAAAATTTAAATTACAGCAAATAAACAAAAAAAATAAAGAGAAGATAATTTCAAATAAGTGTTCTGCTAGAATTAGTCTGGGGGCTTTTTCTGATATCCTCTCTTTCTCTTTCTCCTCTTATTCTTCCTAATTTCTTGTCTGCCTCTGATCACCTCTTTTGGTTGTTTTTCCTATCTCTACTATTTATTGTTTTGATGCTAATAATTATCTTCATTTCTTATAGTTATTTCATCTTGAGAAATTTTCTTAATCTCCTAAACATCAGATTCCTCATCCATAAAGGTAGATGACAAACTATAGTATCGATTTGTTGGTAACAGTATGCAAAGTGCATAGTGTCGTGCCTGATATATTTACTGGCACATGATTTATTACATGTAGAGAAATTGGTGTGCATTTATTATTATTAATGTTGTTATGATTATAGGACATTGTGCCAAGCCAACATCCAGTAAAAATAACAGCAATATTCTATTATAAGTTCTCTGAGTAAGAAAAGGAGATAGGTAATTTACCCTTAAAGTTTGTGTCTACTTCTGTATTTACATTTGATTCTACATCGATTTTAGATCTGTCTTTGTAAATTTGAATTTGAATTGGAATCAGTATGAATTTATTTAACTAGCATTTATTAACTCACCAGTGTCAGGCAAGGTGCTAATCATTTAAGATGAGAATGACAAGTGGTTTATAACTTTAAGGTATTTGTAATAAAAAAAAAAAAGAAGAAATGGATATATAAATAAACAGATGCTATAAGTTATGGAAGTTTATAAGATAAAAATCCATAAAAATTACACTGTAGATGATAATGAGGATAAATAAAATTAAGAAAAGCTACCCAAAGAATCTGAGTAACTAAAACTTGACAGTCAAAACGATAAAGGTATAGTCAAAATTGGAGGAAGGACATGAATTAAGTTATCTACTTAGGTCATTTCTAACTCTATTTCACAATTAGATGTCTAAATAATGGCTTGCCAAAAATTTGACTTATTTATTTATTTTATTTTATTTATTATTTTATTGTATTTATATTATTTTACTTTATTTTACTTTACTGCCTAGAATAGTTTAACAAACTAATGTACAAATGCTGAATCAGATGATCATTTTGGATCCCAGCTATATTTTGAAACTTTTAGACTATGGTATTGCTAGAATAAAATTATTTCATTTCTGAGCAGCAATTTGTGCATTTTATATAGACAGAAGATTTTTGGATAAGCTGTACTTTTTTTTTTTGCCAATATCTAAGAAGCTTTGACATATATTTGTAAATACACCAAATATAATTCAAGAAAGTTGCATAAAATGAAAAACATTTAGCACTAGGAGACATTTTTTATATATGATATTTGTTTCTACATAGTTTAAGCAAATTCTATTTTGAATGAGCAAGGAAAGCACTTAATATAATTGTCATTTTATTTACATAGTACCTTCAGTTCAGACATCTAGGTATTTCATGCTATTGCTATTAATGTCTTATTTTATTTAAACTGCTTTTAATTTATGTTATAAAATATGATTATTAGTAATTGTTTTTACTTTCAAAATAAATTAACATAAGATCCTTTATCTTCCCAGTTGTCATGAATGCAAATTATCTTTGTATTTTCTTTAGTCATTATTCAACAAGTATTTTGGAGCAGTTATTCTATATCAAGAACTAATATTACAAATGATTTTCAAAACCCAAACTTAATTGTTTGGTAGTGAAAGGAAGGGGTAATTAATTGCCTGCTTTTTTGTGATTTTGCTTTAATTTCTTCACACTATGGCCAGAGTAAATCCAAAAACCCCTAACAATTTATGCCAGCCCCAAGCAGAGAACGGAAGGGGTGGCATAGGTTTGTTCTTAGAATGTCACTTAAGTTTTATATCACAAAATGTCTAATATCAAGTCAGCCTCCTTTTAAATGTTCACCACTGAAAATCACTCACACACATTTATGAGTTTAGATTTTATTGGAATTTTTGGTATCACAGTGCCTTTTGTTCTTGGCTTTCTTCCCATTAGCCTCTGCTAGAATTTCTCTCCAGGATTATACTTAAATGTGCCCAATTCTCTAGATTCCGTTAGGCCAAGCAGGTCATTGCTCCACAATTTTATTTCCGGATTTGGACATCTTATTCCATTAAAGTGCTTGACAGTAAAAATTAACTGTCCTGAGGAGGCAATTTTGGTAATAAACAGCAGAATTCAAAGAAAACCTGTTATACCTGTTGCTATCAAAATTCAAATTCTTAGTGAATTGCTATGCTTAAATGGTCATTGGAAACTTTGAGTGGCTGAATCATATTTAGAAACAATTGTCTAAGTTCATACAAACCTGTCAAGTAGATGAAAGATTTGGTTAACCCCTGCTTTTTCCCTGGTACCTCCACCCACTCTTGCCTTTGGAAAACAAAAACTAAGGTCATTTTTTTCCTTCCTTTACAGGATTGCAATTCAAACTTAATCAATTACTTATTACATTATTTATGTTTATATAGATTTATGTATGTCCTTCTTAAGGAGGTCTGTCTTCCCAGAAATTACAAAGGTTGGGCCAACTATTTTTAGTTCTTTTTTTATATCACTCAATCACAAAATTCTGAGACATTAGAATAAAGAAAATAACAACTAGAGATAATATATTTGAAAACTGTTATCAGGAGGAAAATAACCCCATATCAGTAACATTGTTTATAATTCATTTTATTTACATAAAATCCATTTCTAGTTTTTTTTTAATATATAGATTTTTTAACTTTTAGACCTTTCTTTTTTAATTTTCCTACTTGTAATATAGTGGTACCCGTATTTTTAAAATTAAAAAAAAAAGCATATTTTAGTTAACATTACAAAATGATGGACAGAAGATTAGTTTATCTTTTCTGCAAATTGAACTTCAACAGATGTGTAAAACAGGTGTAGATCATCAATGCTTTATAATATGCCTGCTTTTAATTTTCATCTAATGCCTTGATTGCTTATGAGTTAGTCATGTGTGGTGTTAGAAAAAAATTGAAATGAAACCTAATCAATTGTTAATTAGAAATAAACCATCACATTTTAACAAGATGGTATAATACCCTTTTCTGATGAAACAGTAATTGCTTTTTTTTCTTTTGTTATACAAAATTGAGCTCTGAGATGTGGATGATTAGAGATTAACGGCCACAATTATGACCATGTTCTGATTTAATATTTTCCTCTTTGTGAGATATTGGGAACTTGTTGATGCTTTTTAAAAATATAAGTGCTTCTTTGATGTTTATATGAGTATCAGTCATGATTAATATTTAAAAATTAGCTCACTGAAGGGTTTACATGAATGTAACGTAATTGCACTTCTTTTTGTGCCAATTGATTTTATTGTGTGTTTAATGGTTTGTTGCATACTTTGCAGGATAGTGAATTTCATTTTCTTGTATTATCTTATAAATAACTTGGACATTTTTTAAATTATAATAATCATAATAGCTGCCTTAACTCTTACAAACATGTATTGTTCCATACCTTTGAGAATTGGAATATTCAAACCAAAGACATTCTAGATGGATGAATAGATAGATAGATGATAGATGGATAGACAGACAGATTTATATCTATTTATACACATATATACTCAAAATATCTTCATATTTTATACCTATTAGATAACATTTCCTTCTACTTGTGTTCACTATTAAACTTGTATATTTATATGATAAAGATGCCATTTTATATTGGCTTCTTCATTAATTTTTATCAGTTCATTTGATAAAAGCATAACTCCATATTGATTTTTTTAAATAAGGCAAAACTTTAGCTTAAATAAGAAGCCCATTGACACTAAACTCTAATGAATATATAGGATTTGTATTGATTTTTAACTTTAGGAGAAATTTTTTTCATGGCCTTACTAAGGACACCGGAACTTTGCAACAGGCATATACACTTTAAATATTTCCCTAATGGCAAGAAAAGTAATGCTTTTCTTTGTAGAGTACTTGAAAATACACAAAATATTTATCTGTACAACTTGACCAAACACTAACCTAAACTGAACAGGCAAAACTGAAATTCAGTCTTAACAATTAAGGTACATTTTATTATTCTTTTATATCTCATGATCCTTCATAACTATTGTATTTTGATAAATGGTGATGACAGTCAGATTTTCAAAGAACATACTCTTTGCAATGCAAATACAATTCAGGCACCCTAGGTATTACAAGGTATTATCCCCTTTCAATATTTACAAGCCTTATTACCAGGATTTGAAGGAAAAAACAGCTTGGTAGAACCTATAAATTTTAAATACATGAGTTTATTTTTTAATTTTATTTGTTCTTTGGATAGGAGGCTAACAATCACCAGAGATAATAATATTTATATAATTTAAAAAGCATATATTTTTGATGCATGTTGTTTATATGGAAGCAGCCTACTGTTATTTTTTTCTTATTTTCTTATTTATACATTCCATAATAGAATAACTCTATACTGCTTAAATTGTCATTAAAATAATATCTACCCAATTATTAAACAAATATATACTGAGCCTCTTCCCTATATGTCAAGTGGTATATTCATTGTCAACTCTGTCCTCAAGGTTTATTTTTTTTAATTATATTTGGAACATCTTTCTCTTCTACAAAATTAAAAAAAATAGTATATGTTCCAGTAATCTTTTAATATTTTTAATTTGTTTTACTTTAGTAAAACATTTGACCCATTTATAACATTTCTGTGAGGTTCAGCTTTACTTGTGGTTTTAAAGTAATGAATAGCTAGCTAGTAAAACCAATACCCTCTATGGAATAAACTTTATTTTCCCAAATGACCTAAAATTTCCTCTGATTATATACATTATTTTTCCATGTATGTATGTGAGCCTCTCTCACTTCTATTCTGTTCTGTTAACCTATTTGTCTCTTTCTTTACTACTAAAATGGTTTCTTATAACAATATTTTATAATTTTATCTTATACTTAAAGTTTTTCTATTGTTAGGCACTGCATTACTATTTTTACTGTGAAATTATCTTAACTATTTTTATCTTGTTTGCCTTTCTTATGTCAAAATATTTTTAAATTGTTATATGTACATAATATTTACTATTAAATTTTATTAAAAAGTTAAATCCCCTAATTTTGCAATAAATGTTGAATATACACTTAAAGAATATGTTTCAAGGAATACCAAGTTAATAACTTCTCAGGTATCAGGATGTAAAGATATATATTTTATAATTAACAAAAGATTAGCTTTTAGTGATAAGAACCCATCTATTAAATTGCATAGTTTTATTAGATTTTGAAGTTGAATTCTATACAGATTAATGCATCTTGTTACACTGTTGGCCACTTTATCATAACTACATTTTCTGGAACCCATTTTTAAAAGATTAATTTATTGGTTTCTGTCTGAATGAGGAGAAGTATAAATGAGACTTTTGAGGGCATCTCTGCTGGATAGAATTTTGGCTATTCTTTTAAGTGTTTTGGGGTTGGAGACAAAATAAGTCATAAAGCTGCTGTTTTAAAAGCAAACTTTGTGAAATTCAGAAAAATTTACTGAAGACACCAATTTCCACTCTCCAGGGAGTAACTGTTAATCAGGAAAATGATGTAGCATATTTTAAAATTCATTTACAAGAACATGTGGCTTTCTGTATGTCTACCTGGTAATAACTGGACTGACCATGCTGACATGGTGAAATGTAGGTAAGTATCAATACAAATTACTTATTGCTATTTGAGACTTCATGTGAAAATTGAAACAATAATAAACTGTTCAATTTGGAGCAGATTTACTGCCTTTCAAGATAACTAAGTAAGGTACTCAAATGCCCATCTGATGTTTTCACTGCTTTATTGGTATGCATATTTCTTGGGAAAGCTAATTTTATTTGTGCATTGATAATGTGTTACATACATTTCAAGCTGTGTTTTGATATTTTCAACTGGCAATTTTTCACACAACTCTCTACATTTCTTATTTTGAGGAATAGCTATGGAATAAAGCCTATTATGAATATTCTTGAGCATACTTAATTTAAATATGCAGCAAAATAGAAAATAGCATTTGTGAAAGATCCACAAATTGTATTTTGGAAAATTGAGGAATGTATTTATACACATAAGGAATTTTGAGATTACCAGATTGACCAACCTCTTGACTTTGTGGGGAGAAGGTAGGGGCGGAGGCAGTTAGTGGAACAGATACTGCTTCACCTTCTCCGTTCCTGCCAAATAGAATAGTGCTAATTTATTATTTATATATTCCTTTTGGAGGAGGATTTTTACATTTTTTATCTTTCAAGCATTTGCCAAATGAATGTATACTGGTGACTTCCATGTCTTTTTTGTTCACCTACGTGAAGCCTGAAAACAGCAAGAATGAGAGGATTCAAATTAACTGGTTAATCAAAATTCATTATTGAGAGCTTGCAGATTCTTTCTACTAACCTGTCATTCCTTGTGAAGAGATTTTATTGTTAGTATTTAATATTTTATGAGAATTCTGTCAACTTCTTTTAGAGCTCAAAGGAGTTATATATTTGTCTGACATATGATTGTAGTTCCCATCAATATGTTTAATGTCAGCATCTGTAGGATTCTTTTGATTTTTAAGGAGGAAAAAAAATTCTGGACTTGTCAAATAAGAATAACTGTGCATGCTTCAGAAAATTTTTATTACTCTGGGTGAATACTTTGGGACCAGGGGACAGATATGCAATGGGTGCCTCTTAATGGTTTGCAGGTTAACCTATTTTTCTGCTGTTAAACTGTTCCTGGCATGAGAATTTTGAGGACTAGTTTTGCATACACACACATACATAATTTGTGCTTGAGCAAAACACATATATAATATCCAGATGTATATATGATATATATTTATACATTTATATACGCATATTACAGTATAGAATATTATATTATCTGAATATGAATCATATATTAAAAGTAAAAAGGAAGTTTAATATAAAAAGATTGAGGCAAATTCAAATTTTTAAAATTATGGATGGTGAATGTTTCTATAACTATTCTATTAAAAATAAAATCTCTTCAGAATACTATCATGTCACAAAGCACGAGACCACAAAAGAATCTTGGGATGTGGTCTGTACTCTGACAAGTTTTAAATCAACCAGTATCTAATCAGTTTGTTCTATTAAGTACCATTACTCTTTTATTCTTTTTATTTAGAATCATAACAAGAAGCATGAAAATGGCCTCTACTGGCAAAGGGAGTGTTGGATTGATAATTAATCTTTGCAAAGACAGTAACTGGTTCAATAGTGAAAAACTTTTCAGTTAATTAATTTGACCTTTTTACTAAATTGAATGCATCATTCAGTTTTGGCATTAAGTAAACTCGGGAACTAAACATATAGTAAGTATTTGATCTATTATTGGGTTTTGCTATTGGAAATGTACATTGTACCAAATTAAATTTTGGGACAGTTTTAGCAAAAGTTTTCTTCTAAAAAGCATGCAAAACCCTCACTTATACTAAATTTACTCCATCAACAGCTAGAGTCTTGGCCATCATTTGACTATGATTTCTTAAAATCCCAGGTTTGAAGAGAAGTCTTGTAATTGGTGTTTCCAGGATAGAATTTGCAATATCTGACTATTAAGTTTTGATGTGGCTATGAAATCATTAAATTTGACTTTCTAATAAAAAGTAGAAAATTTGCAGTATCTGTTAAATTTAATTACATATAGAATTTTCAATTCTTTCATTTTAAGTGTTTAAAGGTTATATTTAACATAAGCCTTAAATTTGGTATGGCAATTTTATTTTTCCATAAAAAAATATCATTGTTTTGTCATTTATAACATGTTTCGTGTTGATTATTGTGAGATATTTTTAATTGTCAATATGTATGTCCTCAGAATGGTATTAGGAGTCAGTTGGGACAAAATTGAAGGAAAAGCTCTGAAATTAGTTCCTAATTTAAAAAAACCTCAGAATTTGGCATGTTTCAGATTTATGTTAAACCAAAGCTAACATGGTAAGTAAAATGTATAAAACTATTGATAATTTGATCATGAATAACCAAAAAAAAACCCACCTACCATCACAATTAATATTGACAAAGTAAGAAGACATAAAATAATTGAGACAGAAATATTTGTAGATAATGTGATTATACACCAAGAAAATTTAACATAATACACTGAAAAATTTAGAATTGAGAAAATTTAGTTAAGCATTAGATATAAGACATTCAAATAATTAAAATAATTGATATTAACACAAAAATGAACAGTCAGATCAATAGACCAACCCCCACAAATTATGTTTGGTGTGTTAATTTTTATTACTATGCTTTAACAATTAATACAAGTAAAATGAAGAAAAATAAAAAATATATATATTTTAAATTATTCCTTTGTAGGATCTTTGGCACACAAAACTTACTTTATTATAATCTTCATTCAATTAAATTAACTGAGCACCTGTTATGTGCCAGGCACTCCCCTAGGCATCTAGATGATATAAGTAAAAATAATTGGCAAAAGACCATGTCTCTGTAGATTATGCCATCGGCTCATGCAAAGCCTTTATGATTTTTAATTCTGTTCTATAATTTCCTCTTGTTTTCCTATCCCAATTACATTGCCCTCCCAGCATTGATATTCATTCTAATTTTTACACTATATGTTCTTTTCATCTACCACAAATTGTTAATATACTTACATGTATATTCTTTAAACTATGCATAGTATTCATGTGGGTGCATTTATTTTTAATGTACCCAAATGAGATTTTTATGAAGTTTATGTACTTTCTTACATTTTTCTTCTGTTTTTTATTTTTAAGATCTGTGTTTTTGGTTGTATTTCTCCTGGATAATATTTCATTGTATGCCTTTGCATGTACCTAGGAAGTACATCAAAATTGAATCCAACTATTCTAACATAAACATTGTTATCATGAATATCTTTCTGTTTATGGCATGCCTAGATGCTTTGTTTGGTTTGCATACGATATATCTGGTTTATGACTACATCCCAGCATAATATTTAATCTCCCACCTTTACAGTTATCTAATCTCTCTCCAAGAGACTTCTGAAGTATATACTCAGAGTTGAAATTGCTTAACATGGATATATGTGAAAGCTATTCTTCAGAATAGCTTTACTAGTTTTATATTCCATCCATTTTTGCATGGGTTTCTGTTTTCTCAATCTTCACAAACAGTTGATATTTACCTGTTATTTACTTTTTGATAGAGTATTTCATTATGGTTATAAATTGTGTGTTTTTTTCTTTACTAGTGAGGTCGATTGCCTCTATTATCCATTTTAGCTTCTCCATTCATAAATTGGTTAGCCATATATTTTGCTCAGTCCATATTGACATGAAGTCTTATTTTGCTAATTTGAAGTGTTTCTTTTATTTATAAATATAAATCATTCCTTTGTTAGATTTAAAATGTTACAAATAGCTTTTCTAGTTTGTAGCTAGTATCATCACATTAAAATTCTTAATTGTACTTGGGTATATCAAACACTTTCTCTTATTGTCACAAAGTCATTCTCCTCACATTAGGTAAGGATTTGGAGCTTCTTCTTATACAGGCTGTTGATAGAGAATTTTCTCTATGTAGTGAGTCATTTATTACCCAATAACTTTTACTAATTTAAAGCTTACAAAATAACCCATTCTGGTTTTTCATACAGTCTCTACATCAAATTGCCTTATATATACAAATCTGTTGCAAGGCTTTCTACTTCATCCTATTGTAACCTATGATTTTCTGCATCTATCCTACATTTTTTGAAATATAGTGACTAAGCAATATAATATCTAGTAGGGAAAAATTACCAATTTTTGTCAAAAGTAGTTTTAATGATCTGTAGACCTATTTGCTTCCATAATTTTTGTTTTTGTTAAAGCGATTGTCAAGTTTCAAAAAACTTAGTATTTTGAAGTTGAAGTTGAATTTGATTTATAAATTGCTTTGATGAGAATTTAGCTTTTCATAGTATTTAGTCACATCATTCATGAACAATATATCTTTCTACCTATTCAGCTCTATTTAAAAGTTTATTTACAATGGCCTTGTGTATTGATTGATTTAGGTTAATCCCAAAACATATGTTTTGTTGTTATGATAAATGGAATCTTATTTTCTAGAAACTATTGTAATTGATTTTGGCTGTAATTTCATTTTATAATCTCCCAAACTTGCTGAATTATCACAATAATTCTAATACATTTTAAAAATGTATTCCCTTAGACTTTCTATATAAGTGATCATATAATTTGCAAAATGAAAAAAAAAGAAAAAAACAGAACCCAAATCAGTCACATCTTTTCTGTTTTGTTTGCCTTTTATCTTTTTCTTGTCTTATAAAGTTAGCTAAAACCTTATGTAGCTCATGGATATTTATAGTGATAAGAAGAATCCTCATCTTATCCTCAACCTCCAAAGAAAGATATTGAAAATGTATTTGTTACCATTGGAGCAATCGCAGTTCCAGTAATACACACCTCTAGGTCCTTTTCACTGCTGAAGAAATGAATTATAACTCAGTGAATGCGAGAAATATTTGTTTATTAAAAGTACAGTATGAGGTTGAAGACAGGTTAACTCTAAAACTGGCTAAGCATGTAGAAATGAGGTTATGTATCCCTAAGGGTGGGTATGGGTTCCAGCCAGAGAAGATGGAGAGCTATAACCCCCAAGAAGGAAGAGATTTGCTTTATATTTGGGGCTGTGATGGGTGGTTACAAAGATGTTCTTAGGTGACTGCCAAGTGAAGTCATTTTGATTAATACTTGAATGCTATATAACTCTATGTCTGACTAGCTACTTAACATATTCTCTGAATGTTACATTTGCTATAGAACTTTATAATTATTCTACATTCTACTAGTTAAGAAAAATGCTATTCTTAGATTTTTAAAAGTTTTAATTTTTATAATTAAAAGATATTGTATATTATCGACAACTTTTTATGTCACAGCAAGTGATAATACAATTATGTTTTACTTTAGTTCGCTAATTGCAATGATGGATTTTCTGACATCAAATAACTCAAAGTAAATTCCACTTAATCACATCATATTATTTTAATACATTGTTAGGTTAAGTTAAATATTAGTACAGTTAGGATTTTTATAACTCTGTTTATAAATTAAATATACCCATAATTTAATTTTTTAGACTATCTCCACATGGTTTAAATTCATAGAGATAACTTCCCCTCCCCTTTTTTAGAACAATTTATTTAATTTAGGGATAATCTGTTCCAAAAGTTATAATAAAATATATTTTGAAGATTTGGAGATTTTGTGAAGAATCTGGGGTAGAACCATTATTGTCATTGCAAATTATGTTAAGTTAATGATTTATTTGCATTATTTTTTTCTTATTTTGTAATTTAACATATTAAATTTTTAGAAAAAGTTTGATTTTACCTAGATTCTCAAATGTAATAATGTATATTTTGTTTCATTATTGCATAAATTAAAGTTTTTCAACCTTTATAGCTTTTTAAAATATTTTTGTTTTATCTTTCTATTTTTTCACACCTGATGGAGACTAGGGATTTAATTTTTTTTTTCTCTCTTCCACATGATCTTAAGTATGAATGGGTGGACTAAAAGAGGAATGCCACGAGTATTGCAATCTAGCCTCAGTCAGTCTCTGTTGTCCTTTCCCTACCTGGCTATACAATTTAACACTAATATTTTTATAAATCTTAATTCACCTGAAGATAGAAATAACTATCATCTTGAAGAAAAATACATAATTTAATGCATTTGTTTAAATGAATTAGAAACTTCTTTGATATTTTCAAAACCATATTTTTTCTATGAATTCTCTCAATCTTACCTCCTTAGAGTTTTGCCTTCTTTTCAACCTTAAATCTATTTGCCTCCAGTTTTTAAGCAAATATAATTGGCTTATTATAAATTACTGAAGGAATTGTATAAAGGAAAAAGAGAAGTGATAGTACATGGATAAATTCAGTCATGTCTTTCTATATAAAAAAGAACTCTGAAGATGAAAGATTACTAAAATACCCATTAATGAGTTTTATCACCTTTCCTGGAAATGATCACCATAATAGTGCTAAATTTTTACAGGAAATTTTCACCATAAATTAATTAAGATTACCTAATTGTGAAACTAATGAAAGATAACATATTTAATGTTGTAAAAAAGATTAAGTTCTTTGATAAGAGAAAAATTCAAGATGTTAAGAAGGTGCCAAATAATTGTAAGGCAGATATGAAAAAATTCTGCAAAATCTATCCTCATTGGAGTAAGAGTTCGTTCCTCTATATTACCATATAAACTAAATGTTTTAAAATATGGTATGTTTGCTATGTGACTAAAGTTATATGTGAGCTAATCATTGAACTCTGATTCTCATTTAGCACCTTAAAAAATCATAGAGTTTCCAATTTATGTTATTTCTTAATTATATAATTTTATAGCAGTTTAATGCAGTGAGAATTTTCTCCTATAGCATCTGAACTAATAATGTTGGAAACAAATGTTCTAAGACAGAGGTTTTAGTGTATGCTATTCTTGTATATTTTATCATATCTATTGTATTTGGTAGATAAAATTCAGACTTTTTAAAATGGACATAAATGAGTTTGCTCATTCACTTATTTATCTGAAAAATCTTTATTGCACACCTGCCAGACATATATTAGACACTATTGTAAGTGCTTTGTTGTTATCAGTGAAATAGTAGAAACTGCCACTGCTGTCACAGGGCTTAGAGTTTAGTGAGAAAGATAGTCATCCAACAATTAACTACATCCAAGGTTATTTAATTTTGGTTCTTTTTTGTTTAAATTTTAATTTTAACATTAGCAAAAATGGACAGGCTTAGAGTTCTGTAAAAGTATATGGGAGTGGGAGTGGGGATAAATTAACTAATTGGGTGAGCAGTGAATGCTTCCTGGAAAGAGAAAAAAAAATAACCTGGACCTAAAGGATGAGTGGAAGGTAGCCAGGAGTTAGGGTAGAAACAGGGGGAAAAATAAGTTTTTAGTCTCTTGACTCTCTTTATCCATACTCCTCACTGATTTTGAGAGTGAAGTCAAAATCTAATGGAAACTATTATCTTTTCTTCCTGGTATTAGTTTTTCATTGCTCAGAAGTGAGTGAGAAGAAAGGATGTAATTAAATAGGATCTAAGGCAATCAGCAATGAAGGAATTGAATGAAAGCCTTAGGATCCCCATTTGTATTGGTAGGTTTAAATTGTCATCCCTGCTGGCTGATGTTATTGTTCCTTGGGTAAAGCATTTGCTGAGTAAATGGGGTGAAGAGCATACACCATTGCCGGTGGCTGCTCCACCGGTACTGACTGCCTCAGCGTGGAGGCCAGTGATTAAAAGGATATGGAAATTTGCTGCTTCCAGCCTTGATAAGGCTCACTGCAATAATGTGCAGTATGATGAAATATAGCTTGCCTTCTTGTTAAACTATTCTATTGAGGAATAATATCTGGTTCAGGCTGTCTCTATATTACCTCTGAAATGTGTTTGAATTTACTATTAAAAGTGTTGTAATCTATAGAGAAAATTTTTTTCCTATTGTATTATTCAAATTAACATAAGTTTTCATCTGTGTGTTACTTTTAGTCATTCAAACAAAAGTTTTGCAATTAAAGTAGAACATAGATGTGCTGTGCTCTTATGATATGTTATATTCTCGGCCAGGGCCCACTTAATCTGTGATCATGCATTTAAGTAAAATACAAACAATAGCCTTGATGTTTTCTTATGTACAATCTGGTTAAATGATTTCTAAAAGCTTCATTGGAATTACAGAGTAACCACTTTAAATGAGTAAAATTCAGAACAGCAGCATTCTATAATAATGTTGGATTAAATATAACCAACTATTTTATAATGTGTTAAATGCTTGCTTCATTTAGAAGCATTGTACTGTCTGAATATTAAGGTTAAAGCTTTCCCACATAGGTCAATATCAAAGATATTTCAAGCATATTTCTAAATATAGCCAAAATATCATGTGGAAAAAATTTATTAAACCAAAAAAAAAAAAAAGGAAACCAACCAATTAAGGAGCTAAGCTTTTTCATATTTCTAGTTATATAGTCCAATAGACCAAAAAACATAGGAAGAGAGCTGTGGGCCTAATTATTCTTCTTATTTCAATCATGATTAAAAAATTACTAGTTATTGCTATACTAGTATTTTTAATAATTGTTGCTGTTAAACCATGGTATTAGTTTTCAAATGATTTGCATTTGATATGAGTTATTTCTGGGATTTTACTTGAAGTTTTTATTGTAACCCTCTAGCTAAGTGGGTTCAATATAGTTCATCAAAGTTAGTTGTGCACGAAAACATTTCTAAATGTTTTTGATAGATCTTTAAAATAAGATATGTATTGAACTAAATGAATAACATTTTTTTGGTAAAATATCTGAACTTTAATAAGTACTGCTTTTTTAGATTGCTGCCATGCATCCGGTTATCTGTATATCCAGGAATTCATTCTAAAATATTAACTATTTACTTTGTGACACATATTATATTATGAGACAAAACAGTTAATAATAAGAACCAATATTTATTGAATACTTATTTTGTGTCAGGAACACATCAAACCATTTGATGTGCAATAAAACACTCAATCCAAAAACTACCACATAAGGGAAATACTATAATTAAACCCGTTATTGTTAAGGAAACTAAGAAAAAGAAACATGAAATGACTTGTCATGCTCACCTAGCTGAAAAGTGGTAAGATTCATATTTAGTAAAATTCTAGGTAAGGATGTCTTTAATCATTAAAGTCTTCTTTCTTCATAGGAGACAAATCCCTATAGTTTTATCTAAATTATACCACAAACTTTCAAATTAATCTAGTAAGAAACACACATAAGTAGATAAGTAGATAATTATAGTTCACTGTAATAAAGTTAATTGCAAGCAAGTTCTAAAGTTTTAGGCATGGTAAAAAAAAAAAAAAAAACAGTCACTGGTGCCTTTTAGAGAATATGATCTCATATAGCAGTGATTCTCTTCCACAAAAAGTGAGTCATCATATTAGCCAGCTCTTAAAATGCTAAAAAGAAACTAATGGAAGTTGATCACAAGGTGCAGATCTTTTGCTTAAGGGAAACAATTATTTAATTTTAGGGTTTCTACTATGGCTTTTGCTTTTTGATGCTTGTCCTAGCTCATCTGTCAAAAATGAATATATATTAATGTTCAAACCAAAATTATTTGTAATACTTAAATTATCTCAAAAATACGTATATTTATCATTGTGGTTTTATACCTTAACACATTTTAGTTATTATATCATGTAATATTTTCAGTAGGTAATATTCTTGCTACTATTATATGCAGAAGTTAAGTATTAGTAATCCATCATCTTTAACAAGGGTATGATTACCTCTAGATATCACCCACTGGCTGAATGTGTTTACTAATCACTCCTTGGCTTCTATTTATAGCTGATAAAGTCTTGCTGGTTGTTTAACTATGTAGTGCATTGTGCCATGTAAAATGTTTGTTAATCCTATTTTCAAGCAAAAGATTAAAAACCATATTATCTAGAAAGACTTAATAGAAATTGAGCTGTGATTACACACAGAAGGTAAAAGGCCGAGGAAGGAACAATTATCCAGAAAACTTGAGCAACATACCTCTTCTAAAATGCAAACAGTTTGGAGTTAAAAAAAATTATTTTTTGTTTTTCAATTTAACACTGGATTTTTCAAATTTAGATATATACCTCTATTATATAACAAGTTGGGAAGCTGCCGAAATCTGAGTAATTTAAATGTCATTTAGAAATTTGTCTTTTTTTAAATAAGGCAGTCAAGTTTCCTATATCCAAAGGCTAAATAAATTTATATAATTTTATAATTGAAATTTAGATTAATTTGTATATACTCATAAGAGTAGCATTCAACACAAACATTCCAATTTTAATTAAGGTATGAAATTACATTATTACTTACTCTTGGTCCTACTAGAACTATTTGGAAGGCTTTTTTTTTTTTTTTAAGAGAAAGAGCTCATTTGAAACAAAACTACATTAACTTGGATTCTGTTGAGAGACAACTATGTTACTTTATTCTAGAGATGTATTACCTCTAAGGCCATATGCAGCATAGAATAAAAGAATTTTACTTGTGGTTGGAAGACCAGTTTATCTTTGAAAGAGAAAAAGAACACTGCCTTTCTCCCTAGATGCATTAGCATCTACATTCCTTTAAAAATAAGGAATTAAAGTAATTTGTTATTACGATATGTGTTTCTGTAGGGACAGCCCATACCTGTATTGTAGTAGTGACTAGGTACAACATTCATTCTGAGAAATATTATTACCTCTTTTCAGGGATATGTATCAGTTCAACTGTTGGTCATCTTTCATTTAAAATAGTAGATTACACTATTTTTTTAATCAAGCCAGACACAATCCTGCTTTAAAGCCTCTTCTCTAGAACATTCCCTTTGCCTAGAACATTAAACTCTGCAATTATCTTTTCCTAGATGTCACTTTGGTTAAGTGAGGTTGCAAATGAACAGTTGATCTGTGCTTTAGATTGGGAAAATCTATGGTGACTTATTTTTCAAAAATTTAGGCTAATTGCCAAATAAATTAAGCAGTACAATTATTTTTCATTATTTAGTGTCTACAGGGTCTCATTCAGGTTCACTTCCCTTTCAGCAGATGTAAGATAGATTTTCTTTACTTCTATAGATTTTATCCAAGTTAAAATACAATTTATGGTACCTCATGTGTCTAAAAATTAGTCAAGAAAAGGAACCACTGCTTAGGGCTGTTAGAGACTGAGAGAATGGGTGGTTGTTCAGGCCCTTACCTGTTTATGGTGGCCAGATGCAAAAAAAAAGATTCTCATAGAATCTAATTTTTTTTAATGATATAAATAGCTTTGGAATAACCTCTGATATAAATTCTTGTCTGAATGGGCTAAATTTACAATATTTAAGTATGCTCAGTGGTACATATGAAAAGCTACATGTATTGAAGAACTTGTAATTCTGGCTTGATACAGCAATAATATATATTTTCTATTTAAATGGTATTTCCAAAGTGAAAAAGTATATGGAAAAGGGTAATGCCTTACCCTTTGTTTCTCTTATAGCTTCTTCTATGATATAATTAAATGGTTCAGACACAGAAGATACAATTTGGGCCTCTCGAATTCAGTATCAACTTCATGAAGTCCTCTTCAAGACTTAAAACATCTTTGTTTCAGTACAATTCATGTTGTTTCTAGCAATATAAGCATCCTAAAGGTGGGGTGGGGGGAATCACTGTTCTTTCTTTGTACAAAGCTGAGGAACCGTAGCTTTCTGGCTTAATAGTTCCCCAGAAATATACATCTGGTCAAATTCCTCACCTTCTACCTTTTTGAAACTTCATCATAACATTCTTAACAGAGGGGAAAAAAAGTACAAATGCTAATCTGAATTTCAAGTTTCACAATTAGTTTTCCCTCTCACTCCAGTTGAAAGTCATGTTTGCAATCCATCTCAAACATGAAACATTTTGTGTCCTAGAGAGTGAATGGATTTCTGGCCTCAAAGTCAGCCCACCTTAAAAATTACTCTTTCCAACGAAAGAGCAAATAAGTATAATTCATCCTGAAAGTTTACAATTTATATATCAGCTCACTTATCAAGTCATTGATACATGCTGAATCATTCAACCAAAATTCAGAGAAATGTTTTCTACACAAGGATCATTGAGTAGACACATGAGAAATCAAATACCCAAATATGTTGATTATAAAAGGGAGGTGTGTTTAATAATGTGCTTATCGCTTATTTCTTAATTTTATCTTCCCAAATGCGAAAAGAAAGTGAGGTTTATCATCGTTCAGTAGAGTGATGATGGGAGGGAGAAATCAGACAATCACTAAATTAATATCTGAGAACTGGAAAAAATAGAACAGAGAGTGGGAAATAAATCAACAATATCATTAAAAAGCTTCTATCAGTTTTCCAAGTCAAATGAAGTAGCTCCGGAGATCAGGAGTCCTTCATTGTCATTTGGTACTCCCTTTTGATGCCACATTTGCTCATACCTCCTTTGGTAATTATTTGATTACTGATTGTCATGCCTATGATGCACCAGATTATGAGATAGTTTAGTTGTAGATTATTATGACAGTGCATTTCTTTACGCTCCACTTCTAACCTAGGATTTTCTATATATAATCAGTGCTCAGTAAATCTGTTTAGTGAATAAATGTAATATGAGATGGGAGGCTGTGGGTTAGGTTTCCCTAAAGCCATAGGAACCTACTTGAGTTGATGTTTACCCTTAACTATTCTACCTTGTCTTCTCTGCTTCGGTTATCTTCTGCTGTACCAGCAACTACCTATCTTATATTTTTGATCATATCAAGTACATAAATATTGCAGATATTTCTTTGAGTTTGCTATAAAAAAATTAATTTCTTAGTTGCATTTTGATTGAAGAGTACTCAGGCTTAACATGTTGGTCAGGTTTAATATTCTAATACTACCAAAACGTTTGGGTATAACCATCTAGTCCTTTATTTTTATTCATCATTCATTTACTCATTCATGCAGCATTCATTAACTTCCACTTACTATTTAAAAAACATGATATTAGATGCCTGGGCAGATGGATAAAGAGATTAAGAAGAAAAATGCTGGTTTTCTTAAAAACTTCCAGCAGGCTTATTTGGTCTATACTTGCAAAAGCCACATTGTTATAGAATAAATGGTTGAAATGTGAAGATAATCAGTGCTTATAGCCTTTTTAAAGTCATTGGTATCTTTAAGATTATGATGAAAGCTACAGATTTTCTCATAATAATTGCTTATTATACATATATTAAAATGTTTATATATTATTTCAGAGTGTTTCCAGAAAAATGGAAGTCTACACATGGGTTAACAATTAAGAAAAAAAATCCTCTAATTTGATCCAAAACTTATATTTTAAAGTTAGAAAAGAAAAAGCACATAGTTTATAGTCCATCACTGTTAATTTGATATCTTTTCCTTTAACCACAACATTTATCAATTCATCTTTAAATGTTTTCTCCTTCTTTTTTCTCATTACTCTTAGAATCAACATCACCTGTACTCTTTTCTGACAGTCTATTTCCTTATGCTATCCTACAGATGTTATAATCATTCTAATCTCAGTTGTCTTTTCCAACCCAATGCAACTATTGATCTGAATAATGTTAACCTCAAGCAAAATCTCATTTCTTAAAACCCTCCACCACCTCTACCATTCTAAAATAATGAGTTATTGAAAACCTAAGCACCAGTTTTCCTTTTGTGTGTATTTAATCAACATGTATAGATTAATTATTTTATAGAAAATTACTAAGCAAAAATATATTCCTAGATGTCCAAATGATACAAAGTTTTTTAATATAGATAAAAAATCTGCATTCATTTTGAAGATTATTTTAAAATAAGATAAAAATCTTCTATTAGATTTATTGATTTCTAATAAATTTCAACTAACAGCTTAGGTATTTTTCTTATAGTATATATTTTGATTTTAAGATACTCATATTCAGCACATACACATTGTAATTAAGATAGCAGCATGAAGAAGCATTGTTAGCTGTTAGTGTCATATGTGACAGTAATATAAAATTAATTGATGTATGAGTTACAGTATTATACTGCAGGTTATTGCTTGAGGCCTAATAGTGATCCCCAGCTTCCATCAGGTGACAGTTTTAATATCTGCTGGTGATGCTTATTTTATCTGTAGCAGCTGCTTGATTTTTTCTGCTTAGAGGTAGGATTTCAAAAAATAAAACTCCATGAGGTCTTCCGAAAGAAAGAGAAAAAAATAAAACAATCATAAGAAATAAATTATATTTGTAGAAATGTATGGATATATCATAAGTCTCCTGTTATACTGTTTCACTTACACAAACACTTTACTTGTATTTTTTTGTTTATAGACTTTTCATCAGTTTTATATTCAATGCCACCCTCCCTTTCATTCAGAAAATCTTCCATATGGTGAAATGTCTTTTATTTGGGTGAAAGATTTCTATGAGAATCCATCAGAATTTTAGGAATGAATATTTGATAAAATCTTTTTTTGATTGAAGTTAGGAGCAAAAGTGGAAGTGATTTAAATTATGTGATTCCCTATATGTAAAACAGCTCTGTTTCCTCCATGGCTGACTCTCATACAAGTATTTACATCAGAGTCTTATAAAAAAGATGATTGATTTAGATCAGAAGAAGCCATGTAGCTCAGGGAAATTATTAACTTTGTGACCCATTTATGTATAAATGTTCCAGAGTATATAAAATATTTTGTGCCTCCATTTAATGTGTTATGCTTGTTTAAACCTGTCATGTGATTAAAGCATTACTATGATAACATGTTGCTATAATGTTTCATTCAAAGAAATAGCTATATTTCAAAAAATACATTGAAAAGTAATTTTAATCTGTATTAGAATCCTTTAAAAAGAAGCTGAAGATACTTAATTATACAAAACAGAACAGTTGGCACTGAATATCCTATCCTTTTTTCCCAACAATTTCTACAAAGTGGCAGTTACTCAAAACTCTTTCCTATTTCTCTTACCCATTATTTCTGCTACCATTTTTTTTTTTTACTCTGCTGAATCTATTTTGTTCTTCACTCAGTTGGTTTTCTAAAGTAAATTAATTTTGTTATTTTTGGTTTCTTTAATTCTACACATGTAGCCATTTTCATGATAAGCAAAAAAAAGACAGAAACAAAGCATGATAGACAGACACTTCTTGGACAAATGGGGTAGAGAAGGTGAGGCATCAGTAAACACTAGTGATATGATAATATTTTTGTGTCAGTAAAATGTTCAGTGTCAAAAAAAATCTGCAAATAGCTTATAGCTTCTCCTTACATATCAGCTTCTACATTTTACATACATTCTTTAGCTTAGTAATTTATTCTAATAGATATTGTTTCTGTAATTCCCAATAATGAGAAAACAAAGTAACAAAATGACACAGAAAACATTAAATATAAGAACCATATCTAATTGTAGGACCCTATATTGGCCATGCCAAGCAAAGTCAACTCAATATGAACATTCTTCTAAGAATAATATGAATAATAATATATTATATTAGAATAATTTGTTCTAAATTAAACAACACTTGATGATTACCAAAACAATGTAAAAGAAAGAAGGAATAATAAGGAGGAAATAAATATTTAGGTAGGAGTCAGTCCAATAGAGTAATAATATAGTTCATATATAGTTCAATATAGGTCAGAGTTGTTACGGTACACTGAACTGTATTTGAAAAATATTAATTCAACTTGTGAATAGATGCTATCACTGAATCAGAAAGGAAATATTCTAATGCTATTTTATAGCTGTTACTTTCCAGAAATATTTTGAACAAACTCTGATTCAAGATTGTACCATCCTTTTCAAACACTGGAACCTGCACGTCACCCTTCGCCTATAGATGAAAAATAATTTATGAAATGAAATTCTTCAATTCTCTTCTGCTTATCATTTTAAATTATACTTTAATTTTTTATCTGGATAATCTTCTGTCTTTGGAAAAGGATCCTTTTAAGATTATCTTTCAAATGATTTCCTCTGTGATCTTGTTTTTATTAGCTTCACCATGATCTTCCTCTATAAAATAACTATTAGTCTTTACACATCCTTGGCTTTATTTGCTTAGTTTGTGTTTTTTTTTCCTTCCCATGCTTACTTTCTGCAAAACAAACAAACAAATAAAACCCCCACAAACATAAGAAATAAATATATTCCCATCTAACCTCAGCTTTTTTATTCATTCTAAAGTTTTTCCTTTATTCTGAAAATACGGTTGCTTTTCTGTGTTACCCTTTTCAGGTTGCTGTAAGATTTTCCTTTTTTTTTCTTTGTCATAGTCATTTCAATGTTTTCCAGTTGCTTCCTTATCAATTGTGCAATCTCCCCAATTCCATTCTTTCTTGATCTGTCTGTGAAATCATACACCATGAACAACTAGGATGGACCCATCCTCCTGCCTTTGTCTCAGAATCACGTTTCTAACTATTTCTGGACATTTCCCCCCAAATATCACATTATTCCTTTCAACCTCATATGCTCAAAAGCAGAACTTATTATCTTTTTCACTGAATTTTTATTTTCCCCATATACATTATTTAAAGGTACATCCACTCAGGAAAGCACTTGTACCAGATCAGTTTCCTGCAGTGTTTTAATACTATCCATCTGTTGCCATCGGTTTTTACCTCTGAAATGACTACTTTGTTTCTTTCTCTCTTTTCTTTTTACTGTTTGAATTTTCCTCTTTGTTATATGGCTGAGAAGGTATTGTGATAGCTTCTTAATTATTTTGCCTATTTTTTCAAGGGTTTCTATCTGAGTCATTCTCCCAACTGCTGAGTTCTCCTGTAGCATTATGAATTGCTTTTTCTCTAAAGCACCATTTAAAACCCTCTTTAAAATAGTCAGTCTTTCTTCAACTGTTAAAATAGAGCCCAAAACACTTAACCACATTAGGCACAGACCTTGAAGATATAATTGCATCATTGCTGTCTAACTACATTTTTAAACTCTCTACTAGGCTCCCTGTGATCAAGTAAATCTAAACTACATACTAGAGAGATTATGCAATTTTTACTTTTATGTTTGATTTAAATTATTTATTCTTTCCTAAATTCCCTTTACTTTCCTAATCCTTTTTATGTGGTAAATTTTATCTAGTCTATCATTTATTTCTATGCCTGAGAAATTCATATCTATTTCTTAAACCTAGTTCAGACTTTGAGCATTTTCTTATTCCATTCTGCCTTTCTCTTTTGAAAACAGGAAAGGGATGTGCCCTTCTTTGCATTTTTCCTAGTGTTGTAAAATGAAAGGTAACTGTTTTTTAATATGCTTAGTTAAAGTCATGTTTTTAAGATATATAAAAAAGACTTAATTTGAATGAATGATTAAAACTTTATTTTCATTATCTTATCTACGTACATTTGATTTGGTTTCATGGAGATAAAACAAGAAAACAAGTCTTGGTGGTAGAAGTATAACTTGCATCTATTATTGTTTACAGCCAGTAAATTTTGGAAAATTGCATTCAGATTTCTTTTTCACAGCATTAGAATGTCCCTGTGACTATGATTTGGTCATGGAATCTGAACTGTTCAAGTGCATTGTCAAATAGTCAACACAGTAATTTCAGTTTAGTAAAACAGTACCACCTTTTCAAGCTCAAATAGACAATTTGGACAAGAGAAATTAAGTATTTTTGTATAAGACTATATTACCCACTTACCTAAATTTATATACTACTGTCTTTATTTGCCTACTCGTTTTTAACAAATTATTTATTTAACTAATTTAACAAATTCTGTGTGTATGTGAGTGTGTGTGAATAATTATTGTCCAACAAGTGGACTGATTTTTGTGGCAATTTTAAGTGGCAGAAATTGACTCGAAAGAAAGGGGAAAAAAGCCTATAATTGTGAAAATAGATTAGTTCTTAGGGAAAGAGAAATAAACTAAAGGAAAATTAATTTATTATTATTTTTAATAATAAAATTTGATATTTAGCATTCTATTACCACTCTCACCAAAGGCTATCATTTTTTGTAAAAATAATATGGAAGAGAAAATTCTGGTCAAGAACCTAAGAACCTATGAGATTAAGAAAAAATATACCACAGTGTAAGTATAAAATATGACTTTACTACTACTCACAACTCCAGTCTCATCAAAGTATCCATTGGCCAAGATTTCCATTGTAGAAAGTCACTGAGCTAGGGGGAAAAAAATGAGAAAAGTTAAGATGCCCTGAACAATGGTTTGACCAATGGAATTATTGATGCTGTTTTCAGCTAGCCAAAGTTAATGGGCTTTAGAGGAATGAAGAGATAAAGTTTATTATTTTTATTTTATAGTAAATAATAATATTCTTAATTTTTGAGGGTTCCCAGTATGCATGCTATAGTAACTCATATATACTATATAATTTTCACAACATAGTCATGAAATGTATACTATTATTCCCATTTTATACATGAGAAAATTGATTTATGAAAAATAAACTTTATTAAAGCCACAAAAATGCTTTTATATTTCTGATTTCAAGTATTTTTTCTTATTTCAGTTTCTTTCCTTATTTAATAAATACTCATTGAATTTATATATTTTGCAGAGAATTATGAATAAGACGTAGTTCTTACTTTAGACTTATGGTCTAGGGAGAAAGGTAAACAATTGAACAAGGTATGAGAATGAACTATGATTAGTATTGTAAGAACCAAAATACAGAGTGTTTTTGAAAACCACAATAGTTAGATCACTCAGAAGATTTTTTTTTTTTTATAATTGAGATATAAGGTAGATCCAGTATAAGAAATAGATGAGAAGAGTGGTCTAAGCAGAAGGTTACAGGATCTGTCAAGGCATTGAGGCAAGAAAATACATGCTATATTAAAAGACCAAAAATAAGTTAGTTTGCACTAGATCCCAGAGTTTGGGGAGATTTGTAGGGAATGGCAGACAAAGGTTTGATCCTGAAGATCCTTTGCACTATATTTACTAAGGTTGAACATCTTATGCTAATTCTAAGTTTTTGAAGAATTTAAACAGATATTTAAAATGATCAGATGCATATTCTAAAAGTGGATCACACACTGCAGAATGAATCAGAAGAAAACAAAACTTAATGAAGTAAGAGGCTGCTGTGGGGCTCCAGACAGGAGATGAACTTCTTTTGAATTGTGGACATTCCAATCAGAAAGGAAGAAGAGATGAGATTCTAGTGCTACATAGGAAGTAGGAAATAAAATTATCTTAATTTAATGATCTATTATATGTATGAATTGATTGAAAAATTAAGGTTTAGAAACAGTCTCAGGTCTTTGACTACAAATATTACTAGAATTATAAATTAAATATCAACTAACATGAATGATTTTTTAATTCTGTCTCCGTAAAATCAAATGAAGTGGCTATAATTAAAATTGTGAAAATGAAGTTTAAAAACTCATGGACTTTAGATTTAGAAAAATTTTATGAATTTTACCTTAAAAGCAAGGGAAGTAAAAGCAAAAATAAATTAATGAGACTATATAAAACTAAAAGCGCTGCACAGCAAAAGAAACTATCAACAATACAAAGAAGTAATCATCTGAATGGGAGAAGTTATTTTCAAACAACACCTCTAATAAAGGCCTAATATCAAAAAATATACAAAGAACTCATACATTTCAACAATAAAAAAACAAACCATCCAATTAAAAAATGTGCAGAAGATCTGAAAAGTTTTCCCAAAAAGACATACAAGTGGCCAATAGACGTATGAAAAGATATTCAGCTTCACTAGCTATTAGGAAAATGCAAATCAAAACCATAATGAGCTACCTCTTTACACCTATTAGAGTGGTTATCATCAACACGACAAGTAATAAGTGTTGGAAAGGTTGTGAGAGGAAAGAAACCCTCATACACTGCTGATAAGAATGTAAATTGGTACAGCCACTATGAAAACAGTATGGAGGTTCCTCAAAAAATTAAGAAGAGAATTTACCATATGGCCCAGCAATTCCTCTTCTGGGTATTTACCCCAAAAGTTTGAAAACATTTATCTGTAAAGTTTAGGCACCCTGATGTTCATAGCAGCATTAATCACAGTGGCCAAGACATGGAAAAACTGAAGTATCTTACGATAGGTAATTGATACAATGGAATACCACTCAGCCATAAGAAAAGATGAAATGCTGCAATTTGTGACAACATGGATGAATCTTGAATTTATCATGCCAAGAGAAATAAGACCAAAAAAATTGAGAACCATATGATTTCACTTAGGGACATGTGCAATATAAAACTGAAAGCAACAAATGAACATGACAAACAAAGATTCATGGACACAGACAACAGTTCAGTGGTTAACAAAGGGAATGAGGTAGATAAGGGCAAAAGGGGTCAAATATATGGTGACAAAGGAAATTAACTGTGGGTGGTAAATACACAACGCAATCTACATATGATGTATTATTGAATTGTACAGTTGAAACCTATATGATTTTATTAAACAAGGTCACCCCAATAATGAACAAAGTTTGAGCAAATTGATGAACAATGAGCCTACTACTGAGAAAAGTGTGAATAGAGAGGAGAATGAATCAGGTATTAGGATTACTGTGGGCATTTTTAGAGTCTGATTTTAATGAATTGAGTCCATAGTATATTTAATTTGTCTTTAGTGAGAATTTTATGTTATTCACAATCACTTTTATGTGTAGCTATTTATAAACACTATGCTGTATGATTGACTTCTGCTCACTATGCTGGCATACTCAATATCATGATACATAAGGGTGGGACCAAGAGTCATGTCATAATATGGATATTCTTAATAATGTTTGAAGTATGTGGGTAGTAGAGAAGAAACAAAAAGCTAGTTTATGAAAACTTCTCCTAAATCTTGCAGCTCATATATAAAAGATTTTTCCTGATTGACAACCATATACTTTCTATGACACTTTCAATAAATTATAAAATTTAAAGAAACTTTTGTAAGCTAATGATGATAATAAAATTTTTGATTATTCAAAAATACTATATTTGCTTTTTTATTCTCTGTAGAAAATATGATTAAAAAGATGAAAAAAAACCTGAACCTAAAAAAATGTAAAAGACAAAGGTATATAGTTAACTTTATTAACTACTGAATTTGAAGCAGTGTATTTTATGTGCTAGTTATTATTATTTTTCCAATTCCCAGTTAGAAAACTAAAATAGAATTAAGTTCAGTAACTGGACCAAAGTAATACAGTTATCAGCCAACTGAGTTATGCTTTTACTTTTTATTCCATGTCTAGTCTTATTACAAATCTTTTTATTTTTAATCTTATAGTTCCTGTTTCAGTCACCATCTTTAAATATCTATTTAATTGTTCTAACCACTTACCTCCCACAACTGGGAAGAGCACAAGATTGTTCAAATTACTGTCATCTTCATTGGGCATAGTTTTTGTATTAGACCACTTCATTGGCTGCCTTGGGTCATGTGATTATCTTGGATCCAATCAGCTGTGACTAGAGCAAAGTGATCTTGTGAAAAGAGTGTACCAAATCTGATGAAGGAACCACATAGAGATAGAAAGTGGGAACTTCTTAAAGAATGAAAAGATTTTGCAAGCAACCTGAGTCTTGAACTCTTTGGAATATTAAACATTCAATATTTTCTCTAACTTTTAAAGAAACATCTATTTCCCTAACATCTCTTCCCCACCAGTTTCTTCATGTATTTTTTGCATTGTCTAAAATATAGTTAGGTTGAACTTTCTATGTTTACTATAGTCTATCTGCTCATGAAGAAATTTAAATTTTCTTTTTTTCTTTTTTTTAATTTTTGAATTTTTAAACTAAATTACAACACTGCTGCCATTTAAATATTAAAAAAATGTTTTTCCTAAGTATTTAATAATAATCATTTTACCACAATGAATTGAAACATTTATTGAAGAATATCTAAGATACATCATGATATTTATATCACTGTGTTTATAGTTTCAGATTAAAAATGATAAATATTCTTGGGAAATGAGAATAAATCTATATAATGAATAATGATTAATAAGGTAGACAATTAAAAACAATGAAATATTGTGTTATTATAACTTTTCTAAATTGAAAGAATCAAATTTACTTCCCAGAACACAGTTTGGGAAGTTCAAAAATTTAAGAGAAACATAAAATGGCAAGAACTTGCATATTTTTCTTAGCTCTTTATTATCTAAATGTTAACTTGTTCTTATGCCTAATTAGTTTTTTAAAATATATTTTAGAATAGTTTAAACATTTAAAATACTTCAAAAAGATTATTTATTTATAGTGGAGGATATCCACTGTAATCGTAGAGATCAGTACTTACAGATAGTATCAATTAAAACATAGAATTTTCAAAATTTGCTTTTTTCTCATGTTTGCTTACACTTTTACCTTCCAAATAAACAGCTAATAATTTCCTTCCAAATAAACAGCTAATAATTATAATACTTATAATATAAGTATATATATATATATACATATGTATCACACAGTATATACTTATACATATGTATAAGTATA
Source organism: Macroglossus sobrinus (assembly GCA_004027375.1). NCBI lineage: Eukaryota > Metazoa > Chordata > Mammalia > Chiroptera > Pteropodidae > Macroglossus > Macroglossus sobrinus. Next base: position 582,869 of record PVKZ01000507.1, read on the forward strand.
TACATATACTTATACATATGTATCACACACTGAGATTTTGTTTTATGAACATATCCATGTACTTGAAAGTGCTTGCTGCCCTTTCTTTCATAGAACACAGATTTTTGTTATTCATCTAGTCTGACCTTTGACAAGAAGCCAAAGGGCTATTATAAATTTATCTATCTATTCATCTATCTATATATTTATTTATTTATTATTAGTTTCAAGTATATATTACATTGGTTAGACATTCATACAGTTTATAAAATAATCCCCCTGATTGCTTTTTCTCTCTTTTGGCTCTACATCTAGCCATTACATTAATGCGAACTGCTGTACTCCCCATCCTTGTGACCATCCATCAGCTACTAATTTGTACTTCTTTAACCCTTCACCCTTTTCTCTTAGTTCCCCCAAACCCCTCCCCTTTGGCTATCACCAGATGATCCTCTATATTTGTAAGGTTTTTTTTTTATTAGTTTGTTCTTTTTTTTCTTTAGATTCTGATATAAGTGAAATTATATAATATTTATCTTTCTCTGTCTGACTTATTTCACTCAGCATAACAACCTCTAGTTACGTCTATGTCAAGGGCTTTTAAAATATATTTATCCTCTCCTCAAACAAAGAGAAGCAAATCCAATTCACAAGTTATCTCCAGATTTGGCTTATTTTAATGGAAATAATTACTCATTTATGATAAGAAATTATTTTAGAAATGATTTTCATTATTTACCAATCTCTGAGTAAAAATAAATATAAACATATGAAACAGACTGAAGATTCAGATTCTACAAATATAAAAATTGTATTTGCTAGATTTTTTAGCACACTGAATTATGTATAATTAAAAAAGAAAATAGAAATCTTTCTGTCTTACTAATTAGAAGGTAGAAAACTTTGATGTTACTCTTGCATATAGAAATATTATGTACTTGCATAATATATTTTAAAGATACATAAATATATATATATCAAGATTATACATTATGTATCTAAGATATATTTTATATATATACATATGTATATATGTATATATGTATATATGTGTGTGTGTGTGTATGTGTGTGTGTGTGTGTGTTTATAATATATTTGTAACCAGTCCCTACAAGTTATATGTCTGCATGTGTATATGAGTGTGTGTGTATTTTTAAAGAAAATATTATGAATATTAAATGAATTCTAGCTTCAGGATATGCCTAAATTTGCTATGCATCCTTTCTCTGAATTAAATTATACTTTAAATACATTCATTTTGGTGCAGTAGAAATTTCAAGGCAACAAATGAAAGAAACACTACTTTGATTTCCTATTAAAGTTGATGCCTAAACAATATTTGAGTATTGGCTATATAATGTTCCATCCTCTGTTAAAGAAGTTTGTCTTCCATCATCAATGCTCTTGGATTCCCCAAGTAGCATTTCTCCTGTGTGACTGTAAGCAAATGATGATAAATGTATTACGTAGGGGCTTTGCAACTGTCCTATGTTTGAGGCTGAACAGCCAGAACTGGGGCTGAGTTTCCCCAAAACAGAGAAAGTATTTTGAGTTATTCTCCCTCTCTAAAAATAAAATAAAATAAAACAAACAACAAACAAAAAACATTTTACAGGACAGAGAATGTTACTCACTAGAAAATTTATATATAAACTTTTTTGAAAATCTTACTGGAATTTTCACTGGGAAGTAAAGAGCAAGTCTTTTCCTTAAAAGTGACCACTCATACATATCAAAAGTGAGAAGAATTATTTAACAAAGGAACTCTAAGGAATGGCACAAGTAGTCCATTATCCATCATGGCAGGTCTAGAGCTATCTTTCCAGAAAGGATACTGCATTTTAAGAATACAGATTTGTGGATGGCAGAGGCAAAGGGTTTTGGGAGGGGGTGGCAAAATGGGTGAAAGGCATCAAGGGACACAAACTTTCAGTTATCAAATAGATAGGATATAAAGATTTAATGTAGAATAAGATGACTATAATCAGTAATGTGTTGCAACTTGGAACTTACTAAGAAAGTAAATCTTAAAAATTCTCATCACAAGAAAAAAAACACTTGTAACTTATTACTGGGAGTGAGGGTAGATACATTTCATAATACATACAAATGAAAATTTTATAATATATACAAATGTCAAATCATTATGTTATATACTTGAAACTAATATAATGCTGTATGTCAATTATAATTCAATTAAAAATACACCTGAAAAATGAAGTCAAAACTTATTTAAAACCCAAATTTTGTCAAAAGCAAAAGATCATTGATATGGCAGGCACCAGGAAGTTTAGGCCTTAAGGCATTTTTCCAAACTGTCTCTTTATTAAATTTCTTAAAATTAATATGGTCCTTTAAAAACGGTCAATGATATGAAAAAAAAGTTTGACTTCGAAAGAAACACAAATATTTTAAATTGTATAATCTCTTAGACAGAGAGATTAAAAAAATAATAGCAATCGTAGATTAGGGTATGGGATAAAAATAAGATCGGGGTGTCGATTTTGACATTGTATTTGGAGGGCAATTTGTCTAAGTAAATCAAAAGTTCTAAAATTCAGGCTTTCTCCATGAAGTGCCACTTTCATTCATTAAGTAATTTTTTAAATACTGTATATAAATTTTAAAAAATCACAACTTAAAATTTTAAAAAACAATATAGCTGGAGTATTAGTGCAATTGAAGTTGATATGAGGCAGTTATACAAAATGAAAAACATTAAAAACATAGAAAATATCACAAGATTAAGAACCAAAGTATAAAAACAGAAACTTTAACATATTTTTAACTATTTTTTAAATTAAATGTATTGTGGTAGCATTGATTAATAAAACTATATAGTTTTTGAGTGTGTAAGTCACTAATACATCATTAAGTAGTTTTTTAAAGCAAGGCAAGTGACCAAGGATTACCCACAGAATTGTTTACTGACACTTTAAATTTAACTGTAACATAATTCTGGACTTCAAGGTAATTCCTAATTTTTAAAACTTTAGAAAAATATAAAAAATTTGTATAATGATCTATCATGTCCTTGTTAAATTTATTATATAAAATTAAATTTACCAACAAAGATTTAGCACAAAATACTTTTGAGTAAAAAAAATAAGTCAAGGTATAGAGCAATATATCGAATACTTTAAAAAACAATTTATATGTATTTTTCTACATAGAAAAGTCTATAGGAATGCTTAAAAATGTAATAGTTATTTTCTACAAGTGGTGAACTTTAGATTTGCTTTAATTCCTTCTTGATTGTGCTCATTTCTTATATTTTAATTAAATATAACTGATACAATTAAAATAACACCAAAACTTGAACTACACACAATAACACTCTAATACATAATCTGGTAGTATTACTTAATACATATTTTGTTAGATTAAAGTATACTTTATCTCAATAATTTCTTAATTGTTAAAAAAAATAAGTTTTGGTATAATGTGAGAAAAGATGGGTATTATATCTCTTCCCAAAAACATTATAGGGCTTAATTTATACTTCTTTAGATCCCATGACTACTTTTTTCTAATTTTTTATTAAAATTAAAATGTCATGTTAGATCTTTTCTTTTGATAGGGTAATAATGACCTTCATGAGCATTAATTTAAATTTTCATGACATGTATCTTCTCTAGAGAAGTACTCAATTATCTGTTACTTATAGTTATGTTTAGGAAACACTTTGAAATTTCATTCATATTTCACAATTACCCAAATAATATGAGTCTGCCTAGATAGGAAATTTGTCCTCTATCATGTTAAGTAAATATTAAGTAAATATTAAGTAAATTTTTAAATCTTAAGATTTAAATATATGTCCACAAAGGACCATTCTATGAAAGCCACTATTTCATCATCTTTTTTTTTTTTTAATCCCTAGTGGACTTTCAGATATTTAAATTTTTGTTTGATCATGGACATAAAATAGAAGAGGCTAGAAATTTTATTTGCTCTATGCCTTTGATTATGGAGAATACTATGGAGGGAAGTTCTTGATAATACCACAAAGGATAAATGTCTATGTTGCTTCCAGTCTCCTCTGTTAGTTCTGATTGGTAATAATATTACCTAATGTACTGTGGCTAAGTAATAAGGATATTAACATATTGCATAATGTAACAAAATGTCTAGAGATTAGTGGGATGTGATGCAGAAGCACCTTAGGGTAGCCCAACAATTATCATTGAAAAACTAGGTGCTGAGCATCTTTTCACTTGGCCCTCCTGTGTTGGCCTTCATCCTCAGGCTTATTTATCCTTGTGGTCTTAAAATGTCTAAGGATGCTCCAGATTTCCACAACCTAAAGCAATGCAGGAGAGTTTCTGTATTTTTTTTTTTTTTGTAGAAAGAAAATGTTTCTCAGGAGAGTCCTAGCAGACTCTAAATTTCAGTTGTCATTAGTCAATGTTGGGGTCCATGCCCTAGCGACAAGATAGACTGGGCAAACAAAATGGTAAAAATAACTGTTGGGTAAACAACTAAAAGTATCTTCTACATTCTCTCCCCATCTTGATCCCTAACCCCAGCTGTTCACAGCACAGGCTCTACCAACACTTCATATACATCTATATTAGCACCTACTTCACATTATTATAAATATTTATATTTTTGTCTATCCTTCAGCAATTTGCAGGTAGAAATCCTGCTGTCTCCATCAATAAAGCCTCAGTGTCTAATTTGGTTCACAGTAAATGAGTATTAATTAAATGAATAAGTTTAGAGTCTTAGGAATAGAAAAAAATATGGTTAAAAATAAATTTTACAATCAAAATAGGAACTTGAGATAACTAAAATTGTAGTCTTAATGGTTAAAACACAGCATAACGAATAAGAGACATTGAATCATCTCTGAAAGCCTAACCATCTGCTTCATAACTCACTAAGCCTAGAGATGGGGAAAAAGATGTGAATTTTGGTCCCCAAGAGGAGATTGGATGAGGATCATACAGGATTTAGAGAATGAAACTTGCAAGCAAATATCAATAATTTAGGCTTATTTTACATTTATGAAGGAGACCTATCAAATAGTTCCTCTTTCTTAACAAGGTAGTAAATGAAGTAACTACAGATTCATTTCAGTGGGCTTTTGAGAAAGGGCAGGTAAAAAGGAAATAAAGCATTTGTATTGAAATTTCAGAAAAGAACATAGAATGGCAAAGCATGAGTCCAATGATAATAAAATCTTGAGTCAACTATATTATATGTACCTGTTTTATTTCACTGAAAAATGTATCTTTTGTCTCGTGCTAAATAAAGGAAAGTGTTTTAAGTCTGGTAGTTTAAATTTTTCTTTTTTTTTTTTTGATAAAGCAGTTTCAAATAGATCTATGCTGAGCGCTTTGTAATTTTCTATGTTGCTGCATGAAAAAGAAAACCAAGAGCCTACCAACATTTAAATGATCACACACACACACACACACACACACACACACACACACACACACACCACAACCCCCCTCAAAACAACTAACTTTTTCCTTGAAAATTAAATGCCAAATTGGATTTGCAATGTTTACAGAGATAATTTTTATTTGTTTATTATGATAAAAATGATAAATTAACAAAGTTTCTTCATGGGGATAATATACTTCTTTAAATTTTAAATTTTGTCTTGGTTTTATATAAGATGTTTCTGTAAGTATGAATTGCCATTTGCAATGCTAAAAACATTTGGTGCTTAATAAGGCATAGCACGATTACAAATTTGGTAGCCAATAGAAAGCATAAAACTATATAATTAATTACAATTTTCTCAAACAGAAAGATACCACATTTTTGCATTTTCTCATCTTTTGAGAAAACACACACACACACACACACACACACACACTTCCCTCAATTCATATATATCCCAGTCAGGGATGTCATTTATTTGAGCATTTATGGTATTTTTCATAAAATCTGTCATTTGACATTAAAGAGAATAAAAATGTTTTATTTAAGTAGATAATGTTGAAACTAACAGGAACCAATTTAGGAGAAAAAGACCTTTAAATTAATGGTAAAATAGCTGGCAGCTTGCTTGTTTCCTGTTCATTTAATCAGATCTACATAAGTGATGTCTGGGTTGTGCGATAAAACTGGATCTGGTATTAGTTTCCTATTGCTGTTGTAATAAATTACCAGAAATGTAGTTGCTTAAAGCAACACAAGTTTATTATCTTACTATTCTAGAGGTCAGAAGCCAGGACTCAGTTTTTTTGGTTCTCAGTGAGAATCCATTTCCTTGCCTTTTCCAGCTTCGAGACACTGCCCACATTCCCTGGTTCTTGGCCCCTTCTTCAGATCTGCTCTTGGGTCACATCTTCTCTCTTCTCTTACTTCCCTTTTATAAGAGCCCTTGTAATTGCATTGGGCTCACATAAATAATCCAGGCTAGTCTCCCCATGTCAAGATCCTTAATTTAATCACATCTGTTCACACTAAGGTGTGGACACTTTAGAGGTACTGTTATTCAGAACACAGCAGCACTCCTACTCAAGCATTTGAACTGTCTTTATTCGTCTTAGCTTCAGAGATAGCAGAGCTGTAAGCAGAGCTGTATACTAATTTTAAATACAAGAACACGTGTACATTTTTTAACTGTGTGAGTGCATATGTCTGTTAAATTATCAATAAAGAATAAGCATAACAATGGGAATTATTAACTAAAAATCATGTTGCCATTGAAATATGGATACTCTATTACTAATTGTCTCTCTAATTTAAGCCTGGGTAGATTTTTAATAAAGGATGAATTTAATATAGATACATGATACCATTAATTAGAGTCCTATGTGTATAATAAGGTTTATTTTTCAATCAACCATGCATTTTATGAGTAATATATGTTCTTTGGTAAAATAGAATTTCCAGGTTTGACCATTTTGACCTACTTTCTCTCATACCAATCTCCCCATGTGCATAAGTCAAATATATGTACAAACACATTTCTATTAAACATGAACTTAAAATGATAAGTTCCATTTTATTTTATACTTACAATGATAATATTCCTAAAGGAATTATTTTTTTAAACCTATTATTAACATATTTGGTTAAGTTACTATTGTACAATCCGTTATTATAAAAGTATAATTTTTAGTATAGTCTTTAAGAGACTCTGGAGGGCAATATTGAATCTCAAGTTTGATTTTTAGTTTTCATGGTGCTTTAATTTTGTATAGTATCATCTTTACTATTCAGAGTATTTTATTTTAACCATGGGAGAACTTAGTTTTATTTTGGCGATTAACTAAATAAAGCTATTTATAATTTTGATAATAAAGCACAAAACACTGGTATTGCTTTAGATTTTCTTTCCACCATCTCTTTCCAAAAATAATGTATAATTATTTTTCAGAAAATTTGATTTTTTAAAAATTCCATTGAAATCACCTTATGTGGTGGGGGGCGGGAATATGAAGTCCAGGACAGAATCCTTTTCCTTCCAGGATCCCATCACTCAGTAGCAATAATGCATAGAGTAAAATACAATAGGAGATTTTTATACTTTGTGTGCTATGGAACTAACTTTGGAGGAAGAAAAAAGTTTTGGGGGGAAGTTTTAATAAAAGGGAACTAATGTCATTGGAATTTAGAGAGGGACTAGAATTTTTTTATATGGGAAAGGACATTCCAAGCAAATGAATCAATAGTAAAGACACATAAAATGATATATTTAAGGAAAAAGAATAGAGCAGTATGGAGAACTAAATATGTATGTCAAATTGACGATGGTAAAAGTGTATGTCAAATGGTGAAAGGATAGTAGAAAAAGGCATTAGAGAAGAACTCCTTTAACCATATTATGAGAAAAAATTGAAATGAAATTCTGGGGAATTTATTCTTCATCTATATTTGCACATTTTTGGGGGAGTGGATGAAGAAAAAGTAAGATTCCTCTTGGTACTTGATAACTAACATCCTTCCTTTAATTTTACATAAGCTTTATTAAAATTTGAAGAGTAAATAGTAATTCATTCTGTAGGTCTCTACAAGACTTTTTTTTCTCCTGGTAATGAATTTATTGCCTATTAAATGAGAATAAAGGAAATATAATGATATTTCTCTTTTGACAATTACTAATGGTATATTTTCATTAACAAACCTAAATTAGCCATGAGATATAAATATGATTAGTAAATATTGTTGATGTTGAATAAGTTCTGAAACTCTAAGTTGCAGCATTTCCCTAATACTTAGCCTGCATGAAAGGTTGTGCCTTGTTCCCAGGATCGGTATTATACCTTGTAGGAATTTAGCTGCTAAATGTGAACTATCTTTCCTTTACCTTTAATTTGTCATCAGTTACCAGAGTTTATCAATTATATTTCCTCTAAATGCCCCTGCATTGTCCAGTGACGCATTCGGTAGGCAGACAATTTGTTTGTAAACTAACAGTCTGATTACTATTTAAATAGCAGGTCGACTTTTAAGAGAAATGATATAACATTATTATAAATTAATTATGGTAAAATACTCAAGGACTGAAGGATACATAGTTATTTAATAGACTCCTATTGGTAGATACGTTTTAGCATTTGGATCTTGCAGGTTTTTTTTTTTTTTTGAAAAGACTACAATTAACAGTTCATCATGATATTAAAATGACAAGTTGTAAATTAGTTTGTGATAACTTGTGTATATTAAATCTTTCAGCTAAGACTATCTGTATCGAACTTCCAAAAATATTATCATAAAATTTTATTAAAATTAGTAATTAGATGTTTTACTGTAAGTGTAGAAGGATTATCATACTAAGTTTTTCTCATGCCAGAATGAATAGAACTCAGTAAAGTCTATAGGCTATAGTTGTACTAATTTTTTCATGTCTTTTGATGGTAAAAGTCTAATATTACAAAGAGATAGATAGGGTACTAGCTTTGATCCTCTTCCATAGGAATGTAAGCAAAATTGCCTACACATTCTTATAAGCTTCTTGTTTTAATTACAATGTATAATATTATTCACACAATAGAAAGACATTTAAAATAAGATTAGTTTGATTATCTCAGAACTATAGCATGAAGTATAAAATGGGATAAATAAAAAATACACATACACACAACATATTTAGCTTCATTCAAGGAACTCGGTCTACTGAATATATTTTTAAATAATCAACTTGAAATACTAGAAATGCATTTATTTGAATCTTATAATCAATGCTTTTAAAAACTGACATTGAAATGTTGTAGCTGGTTGAAAATAAATAGGAGGGTTGTGGGAAGCTATTCTTAATAGCTGTTTCTTAGAAGAATGATATTATAAAACTGTCCTCAAAATTACAACAATGCAAATTATCTTTAAATGTTTGATCTTGCTTAGCAAATTGATAACATAGGCACATTATGTAAATTCCCTTTAGTCTGTCTTACTCTAGGAAGGAAAAAAAGCTGTTTTTAAATCATGATGGATGAGTGTATCTATCTCTATCTCTATCTCTATCTATCATCTATCTATCTATCTATCTATCTATCTATCTATCTATCTATCTATCTATCTATCTATCTATCTATTCATCCATCCACCTATTGAGGATGGTGGTATGCATAGTTTCCAAAAGGATTTTCTTCTTAGATTTTCCTAAGGGATAATTCTGTATCTATATTAATATAGGTGAACATTTTGACATTAATACAAAACAAAATGAACAAAACACTCAACTGTCAAATGCACAGTTTTCAACCTTAGCTGGATCCTCATTGCTGCTAGAAAGAAATCCTTTCACAAATTTCTGGTTGATTCTTTTTTGAATTCCCCACAGCAGTTATTCTATCTAAACCTTCACCACTCTTTCCAATTCTACTTTCTCAAATTTCAGAAGTCTTGCCTTTTCAGTTTCTTGAGAAAACACAACAGGGTAAGAATACCTTAACTTTCTTCCCTAACAGCTAATAATTTATTTTATTTTTCTATTCTTCTCTCCTTGCAGAAAGTGTTTCTAGAATTGTTTAGGTTCTTCTAGCTCCATGAATTTTTCTCAGGAAAGTGCTCCACTTTTATATCCTTCTTGGGCCTTGAGTATCCTTTCCTTCAGCAACTTTTTCTAAGCCTGTAAGACTATACTTAAATTTTGTCACTAGTGACCCCCTTCCTCAATTCAATTCTTGAAATTTCACATGGTTTTGATATCTCCTTTCCCATTACTCTTCTTTTCTTGTAATTCTGGCTAAACTTTCTGTCTCCTCTGCCTCCTTGCCTTGCCTACCCTTTCTTCTGTGTTTCTTTTTCTCTCTTCCTCCTCCCCCACCTCACTTTAATTTCATATACATCTATTCTCATGTTTCTGTCTCACAGCTCCCGTTCTGTTTTGTGCTTCCAGTTTTGATTGTTCTGAATTTCAGACTTAAATGTATCACCGCCTAATTCATATTTATTATTGAATGTCTCCCAAGTACTTTGCACTCAGTATATTCCAAAAACAGTTGAAAAGTCATATGTTTTGGTTCAGAAATATGAATTCAAGACTCTAACATGTAATGAAATGGTGAGCAAAATATTTGATCTTAGCTCATCAAATGCTGTCTTAAAACTCCATTTCGCCAACACATTTGTCCACACAACCATCTCCTCTCATCTGTCATTGCAATAACATCTTAATAGATGTTCCTGCTTTCCACATTTACTTTACTGTGGTCTGTTCTCAACACAATAGCCAGAATGATACTTTAAACAAGTTACGTTCTATGTGTCTCTCTACTCAGAACCTTCCAGTGGTTTCCCATGTTGACTTTTAGTAAAACTCAAAGCCTTCATTTGCTACTCTTAACCCCATATTTCCTGATTCCCTGGCCTCAATTTTTCCTATTTTCTCCAACCACTCTCCCTCTGTAGTGTTTCTTAATTTTCTGGGCACCCTTTTGCCTTAAGTTCTTAGCACATGACCATTTATTTAAATGGATGCCACTCTCATTTTCTGTAGCCTTTATTCAATGTCACATCTCTGTGACTTTTTCTTTAATTACCTTATTTGAAATAATGCTTCTGCCCCCCACTCAGACTGTAACTCTTAAATATTAATTATTCTATTATTCCTACAATCATCATTCTACTGCTCATTTGACCAGGGTAATATGCACATTTACATACATATGCACACATATACACACATATACACAAAATATCAGGGTATTTTTTTTCCTATGTGTATGTCCTATCTTGATTTTGAGACATAATCTATCAATTTCTGAGGCTATTTACTTGGAGACATATTTGGAGCCTTTCAACCATTTACTTACCAATTTCTCCTACATTACATTACTTGGAGCAGAATATCCATTTTAGTCCCCACTACTTTAGTCCAATTATCTTGAACTTTTCCCTAGACAATTACAATAATCTAACAGATGTCTTTGTAGCATATTTCATCATTAATATCCTTTCTTAAGTACTTGTGCATGGCTCCAAATTATCTACAAAATGCTTTCCATAGTAATCAAGGTCCTTCATACTGACCCCGACCTATGTTTTTGAGATGCTATTTTCCAACACCATAAGTTTTTCTTTATGGTCTTTTTTATTTCTTATACTTTCAATAAGTACTTATTATTTATTGAGTCAGGTACTATATAGTGGCATTTAGCAAGGCACCATCTCTGCTCCCTTTTTCTCATAGCAATTTATTATAGTTTGAGAGGAATGAAGAAAGAGAAAACCCAGCATCCTGTGATCATAGATCAAATGCAGAGTAGTTAAAAGTTATAATGAACATTCATTCTGATTTTTTCTGAAACAGATTTGGTTTAGACATGTTTCCCCAGTATAATTATTACTGTTTTTTTAAAATTATTTTTAGACTCCACCAGTTTAATGATAAATTACATGGACTGTTTATCAATAAGCAGAATAATTTGAATTTTATCTTGTGCTTTTTTTTCCTACATTAACTACAAAATTTATAGGACTATCTAAAAAGCAGAATTTAAGTTCCCCTTCTTTAACAATGGAACATACTTATCGATATGACACAATGTTTAATGGAGAAAACCCAGGTCTTATAACTTTAATGTTATTTCAATTTTTGTAGAAAAATTTTATTTGTCTTAAATGCATTTTAATAATTACCACCTTAGCAAATTTGTTTATTCTACCCTTTGTCTGGAATGTTCTATATTTCCTCTCTATTTATTCATATCCTATCCATTTTAAAAATTATGCTGAGATCCCAAAACTGTTTTTTGTATTTGTCTCCATCTGTCTCTATTTCTGGTCTCTCCTTTTATTGATCATTTATTTGACAACCTTTTGTATAAAAAATACTCTTTTTTCTCCTAGATCTGTTAGCATGAATAGTCCGCTGGATCCTTGAAGATAGGGACTTTATTTTTCATTCTATATTTTTATTCTATAACACCAAGTATATGGCCAAATACAGAATAGGCTCAAGAACTTAATTGTTTAATGTAAAAACAACAATTATGATAGCAGTGGTAATGGGTATGTAATGATGGTGAATTTATTGAAAAATATAATAGGATAAGATAAAATAATATGTGTTCAGGAAACCCCTATAGCTTGAAAGTGGAAAATATTAATTAGATACCCACATCTATAGATTAATAATATGTGTTTGTAATGTATATTTATTGAAAGTTATTTTGAGGTCAGAGGGAACAGGTTGAGGAAGAGAAAAGAAAGATATACCATATTTTATCAAACCATTGCATGAAATATACACTATCATTTTGTAATTGCTAGGATAAAAATGCCAATTAAGCAGTGTTCTAACACTTTCCTATCACTTAGAATTTGTTTTCATATACTGAAATACTTATTTACTAATGAATTTTTTAAATTTTGAATTATTTCTGTACATAACAAAAGTGTAAGTGGTATCAAATGGCTAGGTATTTCTCACACTCCTTCACATTCAAAGGTCATTAATTGTAAGAAATATTTCTTTCCAGTTAAAATATAAAAGCAAAATATTGCATTGAATGAATTTACAGGGTATGAGTGAGTTTATTGCAAAGAACCAGCATCTGTTGAGTTTACTAACACTTGAGGAAAGGCTATACACCCTAAGTATTCTAAAATAATAGAGAAAAATAATGAACTTTTTGGATACGACCAACTGTAGAAATCTAAGTTAGAGCAATGTTTTATACAATTTTACTATTATGTTTGCTACACAGTAGCAGAAGCTGTCATCTGGGTAGTTGTAGAAAATAGAAGAAAATATTGTGATATTGGGTATCTAATGGATGTAGAGACATAAAGCTTCAGTATCAGGATAGAAAGTTAAGTACAGAATACTCAGAGTTTGAATACAGTATTTAACTTTTATTACAGATTTTATTTTTCTTTTGGAGCAGAGGAGGAACAAAAACTTCTATACTCAAGAACTTCTGTTTTGGATCAATATCTATAAAACTCACTTGCTGGGATATCTATATGCATTATCCAGTGTGGCAAAGTCTCTAGTCATGAACACAAACAGAATTTCTATCTATTTTCAGAAAAGATTGTATGAGATCACACAACAAAGTCAAGTCTATCAAAATTGTGTATTTGAGCTGAGTAGCTAAAATTAAGAAAAATAATTGGTTTAGCTTTTCTGCTAAACAAAAAATGTGAGTCACATTCATATACCTCTTTTATATTGCTTTCTTACACTTCATCTTTGTACTGCTCTTATGCTCATGTTCAGATCATTCATATTTTATTTTGAAACATTTTCATTTTCAGATCAGCAGTTGTGTGATCCTGGTGAATTTCTTTGCCACGATCATGTGACTTGTGTCTCCCAGAGCTGGCTGTGTGATGGGGACCCTGACTGCCCTGATGATTCAGACGAGTCTTTAGACACCTGTGAGTAGAAAGGTTTTCATGCCATTCAGATTTATCTTACACATGAAACTAAATGTCAGTTATTTCCACAGATGACTGATGTTATAATTGGTTCTTTTATTTTTCCAAATAGCCTAAAAAACTTGAAACCTTGTGTTTGTTTCCTGTAAAATGACTTTCCTGTAAAATGAAAGAATAGTTGTGTTTTGTAGTATGAATTACCTTATGAAAGGAAGAAAATTCAAGGTTAATTATTTCAAAGTGCTGTGTTATTACTAGGAAAAAAAATGACTTGTAGAGAAAAAAAATGCTTTAAAACAGTACTAAATGAGACTAAGATCCTCTCCAATCATTTATCCCACACATTTTGAGAAAGAGAACATATGAAGAATAGTAAAGTAACCAAGTTTTAGATCTCCCATTATTTATATTAATATCTTAGGACACTACACAAATTATTGATTATGCTATAAATAGAATGATGTCATTTGTTTCCAAAGACTATTGATATACTAGCGTGATTAAAAAATAATAATGAAAACAAGATATTTCCTGAAAAACTTTGGGGGTAAAGTTAGGACTCAGGGTAAGCACTGACGCCTCAGGCACTGCCAGCAAGTATTCTTGGGCAAACAGGAAATGGGTTAAATACTTTGAATATCTACCCTGCCCAAAAGGTAGAGATACCACCTTGGGTTTAGTCCTTCAATTCACAGAATTAGGGGTTTTTGCAAACTGAAGCATCAAATTAAAAATTACATTAAATTTTTGTAATTTTCTGTTTGCTTAGCTTTTAAAATGAAATCTATACCTACTCAAGATATTTTGGGCAGTTTTTAAGTATATGCTTATTTTTCTCTCGAATAAAATTTGATGAATTAGATTTAAAAATTTTTCTTCATTTTTGCCATTCTTTTTCTATCCTCAAACATCAAGATTGCTGAATATCCTTAAAGGAAACACTAAAATTATTCTTATATCAATGTAGCCATATAACAAAGACAGAAAAATAACTATCTCACCTGGGTATTTAATCTGGACAACATATTTAGATCTACATTTAATTAGTTTATTACAGATAAGTTGTTTCAGACAATACCAGTTGAAATCTGAACAAGCAGAGAGAAAAAAAAGCTTTATGAAAAATACCAGATTTTTCAAATTTAAATTTCTCAATCCAGATGTTCAAATCACCATTTTTCCTAATCATAGTGCTTTGTAATATATTGTTTTATGACACGTATATGTTGTTATCACTGAGCTACATAAAACAGTTGCATAATTTTATACTTTCACATTGAATATACACATTCAATGTGAAAGATAAATACTAGAAATCAAAAACCTTGAAGATTGATTCTTAGGAAGGGTAATTTTGTGCTCACTATATGAACAAAAGTATGTTAGCATTTTTTATTTGAAGACAAAGTATGTTGTATCAACAAAATATTAGATGAAAACAGCTAAAGCAATACACTTACTTTCCCTAAATCCACTTAGCTTTTAAAATGATAAGAAGACCAATATAGCATGGGATTTATCATAACATAGTGAAAGCTCTGTAATGATAACAAAGTTTTAATAGGAAAAAGGATACTGTCAAGGAAGAGGAAAAGCTTTCTATGTGAAATGCTGATGACTGAAGTCATTTAAACAATAAACAAGCTCACAATAAAACAAGACATCTTGGGAAGTAAATGAAATTGAAATATTTGGACATCTGAGAGGTTAATGGGCACATATTTCTTCCTCTTCTGTGCTTATTCAGGCCCAGGCTCTGGAGGAATGCTCAAATATCCATGAGGAGGGAATTATATTTCACTAACAGGAATATGAGAAAAACAAACAAACAAACAAACAAACAAACAAACAAAAATCATACTGTTGTGTGGTTGATTCATCATAAAGTTGATTGCACATTAGAATGAATTTTCTAAAATATGAAATTGGAGAAATTTAACAATTTATATTCTTACCATTGGATATGAGAAATTATTCTTTAGCCATATATTAAAAATAAAAATCTTTATTTCTTCAGATTATTTGAAGTAATTTTTTCAAGTGTCTAAATGGAGAAAGATCTTTAGGTCCTATTAGGGAAAGAGAATAGAAACGTAGGGAAATCTCCATCCTTCTACTCGATGCTTTCAATCCACTTAATCTCACATCATGTGTGATGAGAATTAAAATAAAGAGTGGAAATGTTTATTTGTGGAATGAAAGCTGAGAAGTCTTCTTGAAAGTCACTTTTATGTCGAGGTATTCAAAATTTAATTTCTTTTAGGATTTTCTGTTAAATGTTTAATGATACTTTCTTTCTAACAATCAGTTCCAGCTGATATATATTTTCTGGGAAACATGTTAATATACTTAAAACTGATTCTAACTTTTTTTTTTTTTAATGCTTACAGCACCTAGTATTCCAAAGTGGTCTCCCATCCAAGTACTAACCAGCCCGACTCTGCTTAGCTTCTGAGATGATTCTAACTTTTTAAGTCTGAAAAGTATTAGCCCTGCTATTTCTTTTTCTTCTCTATTGCCCTACGCTAGCCCCACACCAGAAAGTCATTTAGAGAGTTTTTCAATTACAACTGTTTTGGATATGATGACTCATTGGCTAACAAAAAAGAATAAAATGGCCTTATAAGAGGGTAATGTTCACAACCTGGATAGTTGTGATAATTTGCACAATGACTGTACTGTCCTGTCCTGTAGAAAGTAGTGAACTTTTTCTATAAAGAACCAGATGATACATATTTTAGATTTCATGAATGCATAAGATCTAAGTTGAATATTATTCTTGGTTTTTGTTTGTTTTTTAAATGCTTTAAAATGGAAAAAAAAAAAAAAGAAAAATGTTGTCAGCTTACAATCTGTACAAAAATAGGCCATAGGTTGGATGTGGCCAGTAGGTAGTAGTTTGCCAGCTCCTGTCATAGCTGAACCATATCCTATGTACAGTTACATAGGTAGATCTATCCCAGGTACAGACACCATTGAGAACAATGTAAGCTCTCATACAGTAGAAGTATGTGGCATAAAGCCATGTGTGTACCCACTACCATATAGTACCAACTCGGGCAATTTGGTGTCCTCTACAAAAGCTGGGTTCTTTCTTCTACTTTTATATGCCTCCCTATTGGTTAGAATTGCATTTGACCACATGAAATAGAAACAGTAGCTTAAACAAATAGGGGCTTATTTTTCCTCACATAAAAAAATTGCAAAATTGGAAAATTCAGAATTTATATGGCAGCTCAAGAATGGCATCAGGATTCCTATATCTTTCTTCTCTGCCATCCTTAGCATGAAGTAGTCGGTCTTATAGCCATAATATGGATGCTCCACATTTGCCAATAGATATTTCAATTTCAGGTAGAAAGAAGAAAAAGAGAAAAGGGAAAAGGCAAGTGCCAGCTGAATCTGTTTATTAGAAAACCAGTAATTTTACAGAAAACAAAGTCAGAAGATAAATGTTTAGATTTTTTTTGCCAGAACTGATCATATGAGCACATGAGGCGAAAAGTATATTCAACAGGACCTATTGCTTTTCAAAATATAATAAGTGGTTCTGCTAGTAAAAAAGAAAAAGAAAAAGAGGAGGAGCGCAGAGAAGAGTTATTGGGTAGGTAGTGGTACCAAGAAGTATCTGCTCTTCACTCATTTCTTCTTGCCATCTACTATATGGGAGGCACAGAGTATGATCAGGGCCTCCAAATCCCAACTGCTTGGTGTGAAGACCAGTTCCTCCATAAATAACTTTGCTCCTAGGCAACTACCTTAACCCTGGGCTCTATTATCTCATCTGTACAATGGACATGATAGAACCAATCTTGCAGTAAAATGCTTAGAATAATGTCTGTTCCATAGTAAGATTCCCCTCTCTACCACACACACTACCCTGCAATCCACATGATCAGAGTTCTGAGCAAGTAGCTTATTCTAAATGTCTTCTGAGGGAGCATCCTAACTTCCTCCTCTCCCATTCTAACTTAAAATTAGTTTTATTCTTTAAGGATATGGCTAGGAGAAGAATTAATTTACCACATACAGAAAATCAAGTTCAGTTGTTAACAGTTCTTAATAATTAGCTGTATTATATTCAAACATCAAGACAAATTTGCTATAGAGATTATTTGGGACAGGTGGCTTTTTCTAGGAACTCTTCCAAGAACATCATGTTGACTAATTGACCAAAGTTAAAATTCATGGGTAAAAAACGTGTTAGTGAATAATATCATTGAATTGACTCTATAATCTTGAATTGTAGATGTTATCTCATTTTATGAAATGAAGAAATTCCATTTATGGTCCTCTGTATTCATCTAAGCTGGCTGTTATTGATGAAAGTGGAGTTTATATGTCTTTAAATGTGTCCTCTTTTTTTGAAATACCGAGTAAAAAAAGAAAAATCCAGCTCTTAACAGGGCCCTATAGGCCACCTAATTTATAAATATGAAGTCATTTGAAAAACATGGAAGGCTATCCCAACAGAATTGTATTATGCTGGGTTTGGGAGTGATCAGTTATAACTGAATAATGCAGTAAAAATAACAAGTCTCCTGGGCAATAGGAATAGAAGCATTTATGAAAAATAAAAATGGCTGTAAGCTATTAGGGTTAGAAGTGCTTCTGCATGAAGTTGCTTTTAGTGCATTTCTATTATTGTGAAATTTTAACTTTATTTAGGTAGGAGGATATTAATGAACTTCTCATATTTATATAATGATCTTTCCCCAAGGACATAAAGGAGAACTCCTTTTGTAATTTTCTTCCTAACTTCCTTTCTTTGACAGAGGTCAGAGAAATAAAATGAAATTCAGATGGGAGATTATTAGCAAATAGATATTGCTCTTTAAAAATATATAGTAGAACAGGGCACTGAAAGTAGACTATAGAAATAATAAAATGAATGAAAATATGATCCTTGTTTCTAAGTAATAGTGATTTAGAGGTCACTTTGCAATGAGCTAATATATGAGAGCCACAAAGCTAAGCTTTTTGTTAGGTAGAGAAGCTGAAATGATTTTACAGATTAAAGGGAAAGCATATGAGACCCATGAGGACAGTTTATGTCTCTTTCAATTCTTTTTGTTTTGCTCTTCATTTTACTGAGATCTTCTTTTTAGCAGTAGAGAAACCAAAAACACTGACCCTTCTTTAATAATAAAAAGTCTCCCACTTAAGAGGTGATATGAAGGGGTGACAGGAAGGTAGGGAAAAGGACAATTGTGAATTGAAAGGGCCTGTCTAATGTTGATTCATTTCTTTAGCACAGTGGGGATGGGATGGAGGGGTGACATTTTTCTTCATTCTGCCCCATGATGTGTTAATGTGCCTTTGAAAGTCTGCCTCTGCAATTTTAAGAAAGGTTGATTGGAAACATAGGTGATAAAACTGAGTGCACTACAGTTCAGACAGGTGGGGCAAAACTAATGTTAAAAGAGTCCTCACTTTTCGCTCAAGAAGTCACTGCTTTTGGTTTTCTGATTCAAGATCACAGGTCACATGATAAAGAGGGACTCCTGTCCCTCAGCCTGGAGTGGAAACTGTAGGGAATGAAAACTTTGAAATAATATAAAATAAAGGGATAGGATAAAACAGATGAATTCCAGAGACAATTCTGGTAAAATCTCCTTGACTTAAGGTATGATGTACTGTAAATAAGTGCTTTTACAGGGCTCTGTAGGGACAAACTGAAGGCTGAGTGAGGAGTCTTCTCAGAAACGATTCAATCAATCATTTATCCACAACTAATCTGGTATTTGGGGTTAGAGATGAAGGCCTCTTACCTTTCATGGGTGAACAAATGTTTTCCCGGAGGAAGTTTTATTCTTTATCGTCAGTGTATAAAATTTACATTTGACTTTTACTCAGAAGTGCTTCTAAAATGATCTGTTTTGCTAAATGAAGCTCTAAAGGATGTTGTGTTCTAAGAACTTATTTCAATGGAAATGCCCTTTTTTATTTCTCTCTCTTTTCTCCACATCTTCCATCATCCTTTCTGAAAGTAAGATATAAAACTCTACTGTAATATACCTATAGAATTTTTTGTAGGTCAAAGAGTATCATTCTAGTAAATGGTATATTGGCCCCGTTCAGATTCAGGCAGCAAAACTAACTTTGGGTTGAATTTTTTTAATTAAAATCTTTCTAACATTAACTTTCCTGAGTTTCAGAATGGGGAAATTGCTCACACACACAAAAAGGAAAGTTCTTAAAAAGGTAGGAAAAACAAGGCTTATGTGGGAGAATGGCAATTCAGTGACGTGTCTTATAGCAATCCATTCAGCCTGCAAAGCTTTCCTTCCTTCCTTCCTTCCTTCCTTCCTTCCTTCCTTCCTTCCTTCCTTCCTTCCTCCCTTCCTCCCTTCCTCCCTCCCCCCTATTTCTGGCTCTCTTTCCTTATTTCCTGAAGAAAGAAGCCTTAGAGGAAAGGTCAACCTTGAAGGATCAGATAAAAGGGGAGAATCCTTCAACTGGCACAAATTTTTCTGGGTACTCAACAACAAAGAAGAAAAAAAAACTAACGAATAATGATTTCTCAATATATCTGATTGAGATGCAGAGAGAAAAGCAATTCTTAATGTAAAATGTTTTTGTAGAATTCAATATATATTCATCTGACTAATAATTTTAATCTTTTACCAATTGAAATTGAAGAAATTACATGTTCTTATATTGTACTTTGATAATGTTTTAAAGAATGCACATTTAACTTATTAAAGATTTTTTTTTATGTAACTATATTTGAGAAAGATAGACTAGATATTGTGGCCATGAAAAAAAGAAGAAAAGGAAAGAAAGAAAGAAATCTGAGGCACGAACAAGATTGCCTGGTCAAATCTCATAGCTAATGGGTAGCAAGGCTGAGATAGAAATCCAGCAATTGTATAGTCTAACTTCCTGCTATATTCTAATTTTCTACTATAGTATCTGTTATAGGCTGAATTATACCCCCTCAAAATTTATATATTAAAGCTCCAAATCCCTAGCACCACAGAAGATGTCAATATTTAAAGAAAGGACCTTAAAAGAGCTAATTAAGTTAAAATGAGGTCATTAGTGTGGGTCTGACTCCAATGTGACTGGTGTCCTTATAAGAACAGAAAATTTGGGCATACTAGGACACACTCAGGCCATGAATGCACATATGGAATATCATGTGAAGAGGCAGTAAGAGTGTGGCCATCTGAAATCCAAGGAGGGACACTTTGGAAGAAAACAACCCTACCAGCAATTTAATCTTGGACTTCTAGCTTCCAAAACTGTGAGAAAATAAAGTTCCATTGGTTAAGCCACCCAGTCTATGATGTTTTGTTATGGCAACCTTAGCAGACTAATATAGCATTCTATAATATATCTAATAAAATTGTATTTATTTTTATATTGATAAGAATAATGCAGATTTTAGAATCATCCCTTTCCTTAAAGATATATACAATCGGAATACTCAAATTATAAGCATTGTAAGGTTGTTAAAGAGATGTGAAATTAAATCATCAATCATTTTCTAATAGAGTAAAGGGCCCATTCCTATAATAGTGGTTCTTCCCACTAAGAATGCCTAACTTAATTTGACAGTGCTATTTGTATGCAAATAAAATATATTTTCAGTGAAAAGTCAGTAGATAATTAACACAGATTTTTTCTCAAATATTTATGGGTTGCTCCAAAATTAAAAAAAAAAAAGATTTGCCCGACTTAGTGATATATGATACTAATTTAGGGGTTCAGTTGGTGACCATCAATGCTAGCTAGTTACAAAACAAAACACAAACCTGGATAGATGACTTCATTACAATTATTTTCTAAGGAAACAGTAGATATGCATAACTTGTATATACTACTCATAGCATGGATATTAATAATATTCTATGCTTGGTTGCTATAATCTGTATTCAATTATTATAATTTCTAATTCTGAATTGATCACCAGGCTAGGCAATAAAGTAGATGTATTATATGGTAAAAAAATTATTTCTTTCTCTACATGGACCTTGGGGGAATTTTGTTACATTTTACTTTCAAATTTGCACATATCAGATGACTCAATTTTCAAAATAAATAGCATGCTATGTATTTTCGCTTAAATAGTAAAGACAATTTTGTCACTGAACTCGACTTCTCCAGTATATAGATGGATTTTCTTTAACCTATTTCCTGTTTGCCCTGGGAATACTTGCCAGTGGTGCTTGAGGCTGCAGTGTGTATATTGAGATACCTTGCAGATTACAATTCTAATTTTACCCCCAGAGTTTACAATACATTTCCCATGTTTTTCAGAGAATTACATCAAAACAGGACTTAAGCATTGGGGACAACTCATTTGAACAGAAAAACATGTCAAATGATCTAGCGGGGTGAAAAAAGAAAAAAAAAATTACAAAGGGGATGAATGTAGCCAGATTCTGTGGTGAACTTATAGCACTGAAATGGCATGGCAAGAAGGAGGTGACAATGTTGATAACATTCTACAGTGATTCTGTGATTGAAGTAGACAATAGAAATGGAAAGAAAACTAAGAAGTCATGTGCCATTGTAGATTGTAATTTGAGTGAACTCGGCTGATCAGATGATCACTTCTTATCCAACTAAGCACAAAAAGCACAAGTTTTTGGTATAAGAAATTCTTTCACCACATTCTAAACATTACAGTGCTGAACTTCTACATCTTGTTTAAGAAGGAGAATCCTAAACACATGATCAGCCTTGAAAACTTCAGTTGATGTTGGTTGACAGAACACTGGAAAAGCATCACAAGCCAGAGCAGCAATGTCTTCAAGGTTGTCTGTGCTCTGGTGATGTCACACCTCTTCTTCTGTCTGGAAGGCATTTCCCCAAGAGCATACCACCAACATCAGGGAGACAGAATCCAAGTGGTCACTTCAAAGTTTGCTGCTCACACGATGACAAAAATGGCGAGAATTTCCAGAGAGAAACCGATATTTTTGTGTGGAATGTGATGTTCCACTTTGTATTGTTCCATGCTTTGAAATTTACCACACATAAAAAATAATTAAATATCGATTGTCATATACATTTCTGTTACCTTAGTATTAGAGACAAGTTCTGTTTAGAGATAACTCCAAGAACAGTTTTTTATATTCTATTTTCACATTGAAAATCAGATTTGTTTCGGCCTCAAATAGTGTGTTTATGTAAAATGAATTTAACACTGGCAGTGAGCTGCACTTTTTTTTTCTAAATAGGAAGTGGGTTAAAAAACTAGGAATCATGAAATCAGTCAGCAGGTACTTACTGAGGAACTACTGTGTTCAGGGTATTTACTGGGCACTGTCCTTCAACCATTTATCCTATACCCTGCCATGTACCAGAGTTTCAGCCTATACTAATTAGTCATCTGTTCTGGTTAAATGTGATTATTTCCATAAAAAAAGGTGATGTTAATGATAAAGATGATGATATTACTGAAACAAAATAGATGATACTATGAGCCAGATGTTGCAAATATGATCGTTATATGGATTATCTCCTTTGATCCTGACAATGACCTTGAGCAGGGCATCGAGTAGAATTGTTCAGGCTATGCAGGGCACCAGACTGACAGGTATATCATGGAAAGTACAGGTGTATACATATTTTTTTTACAAATGGAAATAAACTATCATGAAAAGAGGACATTTTCTAATTTACATGAAGGCATTGTATGATCTAAAGGTAGCCCTGACTATAATATTATCATGGTCTCCTTTGATAGATGATTAAAATAAAGCAAGAGAAAAGACATTTGCTAGAAATCTTAAAGCAATTAAGTGATGAAGCTATAATTGAACATTGTACCATGCTCTACAGCTTTCTTGATAAAGCCCATGAGATTAAAGAAGTTAAATAGATTACATTAAGATTTCCTCTTAGTGAAGGCAAAATTTTCATGAATGCTCATCTCATATTACATTCAAGTCAGCATTTTTTTTATTATACCACACACCTTCTGTACATACTCCATCCAGATGTATGTGTATTTAAATAGACTGACTACTATGTAACAGCCTATGGTTGATGTTGGGAATAACAAAATCAATAGGCTAAAGATGAAAGACATGTAATAACAAGTGGAGGGAGGATTTAATTATTTTTCTGACTGGAAAGAATATGTTTATGAATGTATATAAGTTACTTTATTAACAATTATAAAAGATATATGGGTTAACATTTATATATGCATATATATGAGCTTTGTGTGTGTACATGTGAATAGATTAAATCAGAAAAAATAACATTTTCTTAATTATTTTTCTCACATGCACACAAACCACAACATATATAAACACTAATTTAAAAACACATTGCTGGGCAGAACTGTGTAGATGGTGAGATTTTTTAATAGTTTTCTCTTGCTGTGTAACAAATTACCACATATTTAGCATGTTAAAACAACACTCACTTCTTATTTCATGGTTTTGTAAGTCGAAAGTCTGGGTGGGATCAAATGGCTTCCCTGCTTCACAAGGCTGAGATCAAGGTGTTCCTTAGGTTGTGGTCTTAACTGGAGGGTCTGAGAAAGGATTTGCTTCTCAGTTCATTTAGGTTGTTGACTGAATTCAGTTTCTTGTAGTTGAAGACTGAGGCCACAATTTTTTTATGGCTGTCAGTTTCAGGTATTCTTAACAACTAAAGGCCACAAACATTCCTTGACAGGTGACTCCCATCCAGTTTTAAAGTCAGTAATCATATGTTAAAATTCCCTCATGCTTCCAATCTTTAACTTCCTCCTATGCTATGAATGGAAAAAACAAAACAAATCAAACCAACAAAACTTTGTTTTTAAAGAACTCATGTGATTAGATTAACAACACTTGGATAACTTACTTTTGCCATATAATATACTATAACCGTGACAGTGATATCTCATTATATTTGCAGTTTCCACATTTGAAAGAAAAAGGTTTATGCAAGGATGAGTATCATTGTTCTTAAAATTCTGTGTAACACAGATTATTAGTTTGCTAGGGCTGCCATTGGAAAAAAAAATACTATGATAGACTTGTGGCTTGAACAACAGAATTTATTTCTTCACAGTTCTAGAGGTTAGAAGTTTAAGATCAAGGTGTTGGTATGGATGGTTTTATTCTGAGCCTCACTCTTTGGCTGGTAGATGGCTGCCTTCCTCTGCTGTCTTCACATGGTCTCCCCTTTGGGTGTGTCTGTGTCCTAATCTCTTCTTTTAAGGACACCAGTCAGATTGAATTAGGTCAACCTTTATGACCTCATTTTACCTTAGTTACCTCTTTAAAGGCCCTGTCTCCAAACTCAGTCATATTCTGAAGTACTGGAGGTAAAGACTTCAACATATAAAATGGAATAACACAGTTCAGCTCATAACATGCAGGATGATTTTGCTTTTCTTTTTGATATTGTAAGACATTGTTAGTCATTAGCTCATCTAATAAATGTATATTGTTACTTATTTAAAAAATTGAACCCCATTCCCACTTTTTATTGTGAAGAATTTCAAGCTGACAGAAAAGTTAAAGGAATAATATAATAAACACCTATATACTCTGGATTTATCAATCATTAACAATTTGTGACAATGGCTTCAACTTTTTCTCTTTTTATGAATTACATATACATATATGTAATATTTTTACACATATACATATCTATATTCACACATTATTTGTGCTGAATCACTTCTTCCCCTAAAAGATTCTAAGAACAAGCCACACTGTTATATATGCATAATATCATCCTCACAAAATGAAATATGACTTTGATAAAATATTCAGTCTATATTTAAATTTCTTCAACTGTCCCAGAATATCTTCTGTAGTTATTTTTGATATGATCCAGGATTTAACCAAGGATAATACATTGCATGTGGTGGTTATGGCATTTTAGTCTTCTTTAATCTAGAATGTTTTCCAACTTTTCTTCTCTCTATCATGGCACTTACATTTTACTAAAGAATGTCAAACAATTTGAATTTTTCTGTTCGTCCCCCAATGATCAGATTTAGAGGAAATATTTTGCCAAGAATATGTCATAGGTTATGACATACATTTCTCACTGTGTTAAATCAGGAGATGGGCCAGTTTGATGTTGATTTGATAATTTGGTTACCAAAATGGAATTATAACAAATTGTTTTCCAGAAATATAACATATATTTCTAACCATATAGCTAAGATGTGTAAGAAAAAAGAGTCCTTTCTAGTCTCACCTACTCCATTAGAAAAAAAGCCTTAAAAAGAATAAAATTAATACCTTAAAATCATGGCAAATAACTTCAAGTTATTTGAACTTGAAGATTGAAATTAACTGAAGAATTGATGCTTTTAGGTTTGAACTTTGTATCTTGTATCATTCCCCCTTGAAAAAAAAAATAATTTTGTTTTTTTCTTGATTCTCTATGTCTAGCTAAGTATGAATAAAGCATAAAATTACTATTAACAAATAGTCTAAATACTTCATTACATTGTTAGGATCTTTAAGGAGAGGAATCTTTTTACTTTTTTATATATCTATACATTGTGCATACAGTAAGCAGCCTATGCATTTTTTTTTTGTCTTCAGATATTTTAAAGATGAATATATAGGTAGACAGTTTAAGATATAATGCAGGGCAATGGAGAATAGTCTCATACATTTACAAGAACTTTGAGAAGATGTGTATATGTGATTATTTTCAAAGTCAAACTTTAATTGTTTATTATTTGAATACATACCTTTTTTATAGAATTCACATGTTATAGATTTATATCTAATATACCTTAAGAAATTAAGGTATACAAGTGCTCTGTAACCTGCTTTTTTTCACATAAATAAAGAAAAAGTTTTCTTGAGGAAGGGGCAGTCAATCATTTAGAATTTTTTCATTTAACACTTTTTTTTACTACTATCAACAAGTTTCTGTACATTTATTTAATTGATTCACCAATGGAACAATCAAGTGTAGCATTTCAAAGGGAAAGTAGACCCTGAAGGACGTATTATCATTAAAAACAAGAAAGAAAATTTTTCTCTCAAGATTGGTCATTATGTATGTCAATACTCTTTAGTGTTTGTGAGAGAAAATATTTGAATCTGTTTTACAACCATAAGTGAAAAAGAAAATGTTTGCAAGTGGAAAAACTTATCAGAATTTCAGCTAAATGAAGTAATGATGACTGCATTTGCACTGGAATCTTTCATGTGAAAAAAGTAAAAGTAAGTAAAAAAAAAATAGTAATAGTAAAATCATATCTATATGTTCAGATTGAAACTGAGGTTTAAAAAAAAACGAAGGGAAGAAAAATAAAAATCCATACTAATTGTAGTTACAAAATATCTGACTGCAATAGCATCTATATTGAGGCAAAGCTGGTTAGGTACATTACGAGAATGCTAAACCAAAAGGCAATTCATAATAATGATACTTTCTTCACTACAGTGATGAGTGCATGTTTGGAAACAGTTGACTTTTGGTAAGTGGGTTCTTGTAGATAGGAATGTGAAATTGCTGCATTCTAAGTGAAATCAAATAATTGGGTTTGCATTAACACTATTTTTTTTTCTGATAATTGTTAAATATTTCTTAGATTGACCAATAGAAATATACATGTAAGTTTGTTTTGTTTAAACTTTCCAGGCTTCACTAGTATTTGACAGAGTGGGAGAATTTGTTTTTTCTCAAAAACAAAAGAAAATAGATTTAATAAATTAAATATAGGTTAATTCTAAGTTTGAGAAATCATGGTGGTCTTATTGGCTATCTCAGCTGTACTCTTTAGTAGCTGGGATTGGCTTTCATTTTAGATTTAACACCAGGATAAATTGGACCTGCTCAACCAACCATGACACACATCCACCATAAGATTCAGATCACTAGATTCTTGGTAAATTTTGCTTCAAGATAGATTCTTGCTAAAATTTTCATTCTCTGTTTCTTAATAGTAATCAATTGAATTACTGGGCAAGATCCAGGATATAAAATAGGTCCAACATACATAATGTCCACATAAAAATAATAAAACATAAAAAATTACACAGAAAACTATAATTTAATGAGGTAAAGCAACTGGCCTAAGGACACAAAGTTAATGAATCACATGGATTGGAATTTATATCCCCTCAACTTGCATCCTGTTTTATTGTTCTTACAATTTGCATGTGTGCTTCCCAGTAATGTAGTTCTAAACCCCTTTTGTAATGATTTTATCTCACCATTTATGAAAACAAATAACCCCCCAAAAAACTTAAAAAGCAGAAATATAAATTTTGTATTAATTAAATTGCTAAATTTAAAATAAAAGGTACAAGTATATTCACAAACTAACTTTGACAATTGATTCTACCTTCCTCCAAGAGCTGAGGTGGTGCATGTGTACACACACATGCACACACACACACACACACACACACACACACACACACACACACACACAATGTAATATTTTTCTATGAAAGACAAGTGAATTGTTTACTTGATATATGTATGGCTTTATTCTGTGATAGCATGGGAGATATGAGTATAATTAGTAGGGTAAATAATATATAGTAAGTATAAGTAGAACATGACTTGCTTAATTTCCAGAAAGACATCCTAATAAAAGGAATGGACATCTGTGCCAAAAACAATTAGATCACATTATGCTTGCCAAATATTCTTTCAGGCTGTTTTTAACTTACATTCAACACTCAAGAGAACACTATAGATCAATTATCTTTTTTTTTTAATTTTCAATAACCTAAAAATTAACCATATAAATTTCTTGAAAAATCTATAAATACTTAATTACATTTAACTCATTGTCAGATTTGTGTTCAAAGCAGTACTTTCACAACTTCATTATTTTCACCTATGAATAAGTCTGTGATAGAAATACTGATAGGCCTTAAAAAGACTATTTCCAGATTCTGATAAAATCTGCCCAATACAGTTATGTGGACTTTCTCAAATAGAGAATGTTCCTTGCATGTTAAATTTGAATTTTTGACATATTCCCTAAAGACTGCTTTAAGTATAATTTTTTTGACTGATCAGAGGACTTTATTTTGCTGGTACTGTGGTACTATAAGATAGAACTTACATATTTTAAAAATATATTTGGAGTTGTAAGAAAGGTATATAAAAGACTGTGTTGTACCTTTCTTGAGAATATAAACTGTTTCTTAAGCATCTTGTTATTTTGTACCCAAATACATGCTATATTACATACTGTAAATCTTTAATGGATAATAAGCTAAATAATCTGTATTTTAAAGAAATAATAGTTTATTTTTTAAAAAGAATATGTGATTTGTTCAGAAAAATTCACACTTCAAGAGCTGATTAGGGTAGATTTTGGCAAGGATTACAGCCTTCTATTCTGAGCAGATTTTAATCAAGATTGACAGAAAAACAGCATTACCTGGTGTTTTATTGAATTTGAGATTTGTAATCAGATGATTTACAGTTTAGATTTTACAAAATGTGAGCATTTTTCTGGATATGATAATAAGCCTTTCCCAGTGCCAATTAGAATTAATACTCTTCTGTTTTTATTTCAGAAATATAAAACAAAAGCATGTTTATTAATAACTCTTGTGGCTTTGATCATGACCTTTCATGGAAATTTACATAAGTCAGGGTTAAAACACATTCATAAGTACCACACCAACATTTAAGATATGGGGAGATAGTTACTAAAATGTTAATTCCATGGATAGGAATAAATAAAAGAGGATGATGATTAGATGATTAGACCTAAATGTCCTTATAGATATTTTTTAATGAATACTTTATGTATTGTTTGCCAAATATCAACTGTATCGTCATTGGCTTGTTTTTATCTCATATCTTATTTTTTCAAACTCTTTCATTTTTATCTGCTTAACTACTTGTATTCATACCATTTTCATCTAGTTATTCATTCTGATGGTCCTTATGCTAGCTAAACATGACTTACATCTTTACATTTTTCTTTGGTTTGTTATACTGTTGAAGAGTTAATTCTTTCTTTATTATCTATGGTCTCGTTTCTTTCTCCTACCCATCCTGTTTCTTCTCTCTTTTGTTTTAAATCTCTTAATTTTAATACTGTTCATCATATACTTATTTCTAATGTATTTTTCTTTTATTATGTTATTCTGCCTTAAATTTTACCTCCCTCAACTAGTTCTATTAATTGTAACAAAGAAACCGTAGCTACTTAATCAACAAGTAATTTAGTTTCATAATATTCTAGTTAATTGAAAATAATAGAGATAAAAAAACTCTGTCTATGAATATATTTAAAAAAAACAATGAGAATAAGAGAAATAAATTAATTTAAATCCCAATCAGCTGCTTCAAATTCTAATATAATCATAAATGAGGCAATATATTAAAATAAATATAAGTGAAGAATATAAAATTTCATACACCTGAATCTTACTAAATTTCATTAACCAATGTCACTATAAAAAATTAAATAAAGTTTCATAAAACAAGTAACTAAATATCTCTAATAATATAAAGAAAAATACATTAAATATATATAAATTTCAACAAATGATTTTATTCACTTGCAATAATGAACTAGAAATTATATATTGTAAATAGTTCATTTGCTACTTTCTACAATGAAAAAGCAAATAAAAAGAGATTAAAATATTTGGCAGCATTAATTTTTTCATGAAAATAAGTCTAATAACTATGAATTTTTTTTAAGTTATAATATTATTTGACTACTTTTTTCCTGAAGTGTTGTGA
The DNA here is from genome assembly GCA_004027375.1 of Macroglossus sobrinus. NCBI lineage: Eukaryota > Metazoa > Chordata > Mammalia > Chiroptera > Pteropodidae > Macroglossus > Macroglossus sobrinus. The sequence continues at coordinate 613,301 of PVKZ01000507.1, forward strand.
TTCTGCCACTTAACCTTGGAACTTGAAACCAGAGGAAACTGTTATTAGAAATTCTTATTACAGTAATGTCAGTTTAGATACTATACAAAAAGTATTCAATGTACTTGAATAGTACTTGAATGTTACCCTTTAATTCTCATAAAAATGCGTTAGTGACTGTTTTCTTCTTAGAATTACAAAATCTATTGTCATCTGAAAACAGGTGGTCTTTTAGAAAGGAGAGCATGTCACTCTTTTTAAAAATCCAAGTTGTTATTTAAAACAATATTTAGAGGTTTCATAAAGTATGAAATATGAAGCTATTTTAATAAACAAAAAATATTTGACTATGAACAGAGAAAAAAGAATTCATTATAGATAATGTATATAGAATAACCATGAATGAAAAGGATAACCTGCTGTAATCAACAAGGAAGACAGCCCAGATGGCATTTAACTTTTTAAACAAGGAAGCTGATAGACTTTTAAAATGAAAAGTAAGTGAATTATATTTTTGAAATTTTATTTTAATTTTTTTCATAATTTTTAATGGATTTCTGTCAGGGAGGCATAGCATCATTTAAAAAATGGAACATTAAAGTAATTATGGAAAACTTTGATAGAACGCAATAGCCAAATAATATGAAATTATTGGATTAAGTGGTCATTTGATTCATGGAAATCCATGTAACTCTGAAGGAAAAGACTAGAAAGCAGGAATGTGGTACCTTAGCCACAATCATTGACAAGTTGGATGATCTTTTGGAAGTGGACTCAGCATTGCTGGAACATAATCAAATTAATTAATAAACCATTACATTTGAAAACTCAATAGAAGAGGGCAAGACTGCTTTCTGGCTAGCATGCTACAGTTGTAGTTTTTTAGAGCCTACACCTGTTCTGTATGTCCATTCTCATTTTTTCTCATGCCATACTAGTTGTTAATCATTCTGAAAATTACCCGTAGAGTGAAGAAAGATGTTGCAACCTCAATATTCATTTGGAATTTATTTTTCTAACAATGAACAAAATTAAAGCTAAAGAAACAATTGTAAATATCAAGCATCACTGAAGTCCAATCTGTGATAATTTGGTTGACAATTTAACGATACAGTAAAAATTAAAAATGTTTTATTTGAAATTTCTTTTGCATTATGCTTATCATGGACAAAGTGTTAAGAAAAAGTATTAAAGTACTTATGTACTATCTTTAAATTGGTTCCCAGGTTTTGTATGTATATATAGCTTCAATTAATATAAATAGAACTCTGATAAGGTTGGAAAAAATAATTTTTTAGTATTTGTTGTTGTTTATTTTTGTTAGTTTTTAAGTATGTTAGCATTTAAAAGGAAGAGTAAATAGTATATCTGTCTTCATTTTAATGACTTTTTAAATGTCTTTGGGAATGTGAAAAAATTTAACCAAACTCTTCATAATCACTTCAGTAAAAATTATGTTCTTAATAGAGATAATACATAAAAAAATGAAATATTACTTTAAATAAACAGACTATCACTTGTTAAAATTTTTTATCAATGATGAGGCCTTAGAAAATTACTGATATTACAGGCATATGATAAAGTCACCATGAGGACTGGAATCAACTTCTTTTAAGCTCCTGTTAATGGTTATAGTTTCACTTCTCCCCAGGAATTGCAAAATTTCTTAATGGCATCTAGAAGGGTGAATCTTTTCCAGAAGATTTTTGGTTTATTTTGCCCCGATCCTTCAGAGGAATTACTACCTATGGAAACTATAGCCTTATGAAATCTATTTCTTAAATAATCATTCTTGAAAGTAAAAAATTACTTCTGGATCTATGGGCTACAGAGTGGATGTTGTATTAACAGGTAAAAAAAAAAAAAAAAAAACAACATTAATCTTGATGTAACTCTCCATCAGAGCTCTTAGGTGACCAAGTCTATTGTCAATTAGCACTTATATTTCAAAAGGAATCTTTTTATTATGATTAGTACATCTCAATAGTGAGCTTAAAATGTTCAGTAAACCATGTTGTAAACAAATGTGCTGTCATCCAGGCTTTGTCATTCTCTTTATAGAGTACAGGCTTAATAGATTTAGCATAATACTTAAGGGTCCTAGGATTTTTGGAATAGTAAATGAACACTGGCTTCAACTTAAAATTATCAGCTGCATTAGCTCCTAACAAGAGTCAGCCTGGTCTTTGAAACTTTGAAGCCAGACACTGACTTCTCCTCTGGAGATCTGAAACCCCCAGATGGCATCTTCTTCCAATATAAGACTCTTTCATCTACACTGAATATTTGTTGTTTAGTGTAGCCACTTTCAT